>WNWU01000016.1:13459675-13520411 GCA_012654045.1 Ptyas mucosa | reverse complement strand
TCATCCATCATCCATCATCCATCATCCATCATCCATCATCCATCATCCATCATCCATCATCCATCACCCATCATCTATGCAGGGGTGGGATTCAAACATTTTAGCAACTGGTTCTCTGCCTGGTTGCTGGGTGGGCATGACCTACTCAGCCTCCTGCACCACAGCAGGGGTGGTGTTTTTGCCCTCCCCAGGCTCTGGACATTTTTCTCGAGCCTCTGGGAGGGCGAAAATGGCCTCCCCGGGCTCCGGAGGCCAGAAACAGATGCACTTACTTGGCATCAAGAACAGGCCATGTGGAGACTCCTGGGAGGAGAGGGGCGGGAGGGGCGGGGTCAGCCAGTCCTTGCAACTACTGGTTCGGCGAACCAGATGTAAAATTAGCATCCAGTTTTCCCAAACTGGCCCAAACTGGCTGAATCCTGCCCCTGCATCTATGTTATATATTGCACGAGAATATAAACAATAAGCATTTCATGGATTTGGGGATTAGAACAGAAAGTTCTTATGTTGCCAAACCTTTTAAATCAAGTTTCTTTTTATTATTGTGCAGCAAGTAACATGTGTACATAATTGCAAAGGGGATTTAAGGACATATTATACTTTGTCTTAACTTGTGCTAAATAAGAATTCGGTTTTTCTTTTTTATGTAATCATACCATTATTATAATGTTAATTTAAATCATCCCAAACTCAAAAACAAAGAAAGAGGGAAACTATTCTAGATTCCTTAATGTTATGCAATCTTTCTTGTCTGTCTACATGCACTTAAGGTTAGTAAATAAATGATTAAAAAATCTCATAATCAAGTTTTATTTTGATCATAGCAAGTTCTTTAGCGGTTCCATATAACTGGGCAATGATTTTTATAATCTGATGCTATAATAGGTTTTTTAAAAACTTTGTTGTAAGCTACTTAGGTGACATGGGCAGTATAGAAATGTGATGAACAAATAAATAAATTTATAAAAAGAAACATTAATTTTCTAGATATAAGTTGATAATATCTACTAGTCTATACATTACAGTATTTAAACCCATGTTCTTTTAGAAACATTTATTTATTTACCCATTTACTAAATTTATTTGTTGCCTATCTTACTGTGGGGCTATTTCAGGTGGCTTAGAACAGTAAAAAGGAAAAAAAATAAAAAGTTTAAACCAAACATAAAATAGAATAATAAAATAAATAAATAAACTTCAAAAATACAACAATATGATAACTAAGAAGATGGATGGGTGGAGAATAATAAACAAAGGAAGGGGAGCTGAAGTCTGACATCAATCCAGCAGCAACCTGCAGCATGGAACTCCCCCATTTGGTCCCCAGGTCAATTGGCAAAACAGGTTTTCAGCATAGGAGAGTTGAGACAGATCTCACTCTAGAAAGTAGGTTGTTCCAAAGGGTAGACGCTGCAGCAGAGAAGACTCTTCTCCTGGATCCTGATAATTGGAGTTCTTTGACTGATGAGATTCATAGTAGGACCACTCTGCCAGCCTGAGTAGGATAGGCTTGTCTTAATGGGACAAGGCAGTTCATCAGGTAGCCCAGACCTATGCTATTAACACAGGGGTGAAATCTACTTACCTTCCCAACCGGTTCGGACCCTTTGCACATGTGCAAACCCTTCTGCACATGTGGGTAAAGGGTAAAAAACAGGTTATTTTCTGGTTTTAATGACAACTGGATAGGTGGGCGGAGCCTCGTGCCACCGTCGCTACTGGTACTCCGAACCACCAGCTGCCATCACTACCAGTTCAGCCGAAGTGGTCCAAATCGGAGCATTTCACCCCTGCATTAACAGCTTTAAATGTCATAACCAACACTTGAACTGCTCTCGGAAGCAGACTGGTAGCCAATGAAGTTTGCGGAGCAGAGGCTTAGTATGGGTCATTATAGGGACTTTAAAGACTGGTATTGCTGTCACACTTTGTACCAGCTGAAGTTTCTGAATGGATTTTAAGGGTAGAGTGCATTGCAGTAATCCAGACAAGAGTTGATCAGGGTTAAGAACATAAAAAAAATAATCTAATGGAATGTAAAATAACCACTGACCAGTAACAAAAGATAACGAGAGAATACCTGGAGAAAAGCAGAAAAAAGATGAAAATGTAGATGGAGAATATTAACTAATGATGATATAATCACTAGTGCATAATTGAATGACCAGGGGAAAAAAAGGAAAAACACACCAATGGAAGTGTTTTTAAAAGCACTTATATATGAGGAGATTGCAAATTAGTTTTTTTGACCTGAAACACTATTGTTCCAATCTACAGAGGCCATCAGAACTGTAGAAGGAGAATACAGAATAAAGTATCATTTAGTTTAGGCGATGATGTAGAAATATTTTCCTGAGCCTGGTAGTGCAGTGGTTAGAACTCAGTATTGCAGGCTAACTCTGCTCACAGCCAGAAGTTCAATCCTGACGGGGCTCAAGGTTGACTCAGCCTTTCATCCTTCTGAAGTCAGTAAAATAAGGATCTAAATTGTTTGGGGCAATATGCTGAAATTGTAAACCACTAAAGAATGTTGCAAAGCACTTCTGGAGTGGTTTGTAAGTCTAATTGCTAAGTTCTAGTGCTAAGTGTTACTTTTACAAAGGTGGCAAACATATCCAACACACCTTCCTCCTCCTATTTTGCCCACAATAACAACCTTGTGAGGTGAGTTGGGTTGAGAGAATGTGAGTGGTCCAAAGTCACCCAGCTGGCTTTTGTGGCTAAGGCAGGACTTTTCTTGAACTCTCGGTCTTTTGCTTTCTAACCTGATGCCTTAACCACTAGGCCAAACTGTCTCTGCAGATGAAATAACGTTTTTATTTTAGAAAATTTTAACAGGTTAAAAACAATACAACTTTTAGAGAAGAAATAAGGAAATTAAATAAAACTACTGAATAGATATAAAATAAAAAAGGGGGGGAGGGAGAAAAGAAAAATTATAAAGAAGCAGCTTTTGAACAGTAGAATTTATATTCTATCCTCTCTATAATATTAGATCATATTTTCCTTCTTTCCATAGTCTATCAAGCATTAAACTTATAAACCAAATTTTTATTTTTCTTTCTTCAACAAAAAGTCCATAAGGCATTTCCAGTCAATAATAAATGGGTTTCTTGTTTTTCCTCTAATCAGACAAGTCAATTTTGCCTACTTCTTCACCAACCATTTCTCCATTGTGCATAACAGCAGATGAAACAATGGAAGAACTAATCCTATTTATGGGAACTACTAACTTGTACAATATAAATTAAATTTTAGTTTGTGAAGAACTGCTTATGTCATTTTGTCTAGAACTGCTTATAAATAAAACATACTGCATTTAATTAATGTATAGATATATGCCATTGTGTGCTTCTCTATATTCTCAGACATGCCCACAGAGAGAAAAAAAGGTAAGGTAGGGATTTTTTAAAAATAGAAACAAATGGCAGGAAGCCATGCCTGCCGATCTATGTCAATCTCCTTCACATCTTTAGCACATCTTTAATCTTCATTAAAGAGCAGTATCAACTATCAGTAATAAATACCATTTGATGTTTCTTTACATAAGAGCATCCAAAGTTTAGGACTTTGTCATGTGCTAATGGATTGAGCACATTTGTCTTTTCAGTTATAGTTCAGATTCAGTTATTCTGATTATGGTACGAATAGCCCACAAGGGAAAACATCTGCCCATGTGGCTGTTCCAGTGAGAAATTAGTCCAATATTAAGATGAAATAGAGATAAAAATGTCATAAAACCTCTTAACATTATTTTTATGATGAAGCAATATTACTGCAATGATATTTTTTTTTACTTAGAAAAGTTGACCAAATATAAAGAAGAGATGAGGTCTCTTTTGCAGGAAGTCTTCAGGCATAAACATTTAGCAGACATACTTTGGCAAGTATACATTAACCTGGATTTGTTGACTGGATATGATACTGAATCTGATGCTTTGAATGGTCAATGTTCTAGCTATAGAATAGAATTGAATTTTATGTCAATGATTCAATCAAAAACTCATCGTTCCAATGCAGGTTCTGTAGCAGGTAAGAGCCGAGGTGGCGTAGTGGTTAGAGTGTAGTACTGCAGCTACTTCAGCTGACTGCTAGTTCAGCAGATCAGCGGATCAAATCTCACCGGCTCAAGGTTGACTCAGCCTTCCATCCTTCCAAGGTGGGTAAAATGAGGACCCAGATTGTTGGGGGCAATATGCTATTTAGTATACTGTCTTTGGTGTAAACTGCCTAGAGTCTTCGGAGAGTGGGCGGCATAGAAATATGACTAATAAAAAAAACCCTATTAGCTCCAGGTAGGCTATTAAATGCAGATTTCATCCTTTATTTCAATAATGAGCATCATGATATATTCTTCCTTTCTTCTATTCCTAATGTCAAATAAATTTGGATAAAAATAATCTGTGTGAGTTCATGCTGATATAACTAGCAAGGGGAAGGAGATAACTTTATATTGTTTTCCTAATGTTTTTCTGGATAAAATAGCTGAAGTGAATGGAGGTTGGGACTTACCAGCGGTGATATTTCAATGCTAGTAATAAGCAAAGAAAAACTATTCAACGTGTTGTAATTGGAAGACAGGTGTTGAACCTATCCTATTCATCTTACTCAATATTGTATTACCATCAAAAATAATACATAAGCATGTTTTTCATCACCTTCTATCAGGGATAATCAACATAAAGCTCAGAATTTCATGCAGCTATAAAAGAGATGCATGTGTTGTCCTGCATCAAAAGTTGCTGCTAAATAGAAATTTTTAATGTGACAAGTTATACATGGGAATATTATACAATACACACACGCACACATACACAAAGCCCAAGAGAGAAAGAGAGAGATCGAGAGAGATCCCTGTATTCTAAAGTTCAACAACCTTCTTGTTGCTAAGGCTGTATTTTTAAAACAGAATTCCAGGGAATTTAGAGCTGTTGCAATGGTGTAACTGTTAGCATACCATGAACATTTCTGAAATTTGGGAGGGGCGGAGTTTTGTTTGGGTTACATAAAATAGTCTTTGTTTTATATTTTGCAAAAATAAAAACTGAAACAGTTTTTATAATTTCAGTGGGATTTTTGAAAATGAATATTGATGGTTTAGGATTCTGAGAAGGTATGGAGGTACAAAAGGAAAAAAAGTAGTAGCTAATAGAGCCTTTTATTATTATTTTTCATTCTTATTCCCCAAAAGAGAAAATAGTGTTATATTCATTTTTAAAATATTGTATTTAATGTAATATTAATTACATTAATTCATATATCAACTGTCAATTATACAATGTAAAAGCATAATAAAATAACTCCATAAATACTGACTAAACTTCCTTCTTTGCCTTACAGTATATCACTCTACCTCAGATAGATACTGACAGGTAACACATATCAACAATCTATTATTTCAATCAATAAATATACCAGTCCTCTAAAATAAATTTTGGCACAAACCCATATGTGAAAAGTTCACAGTTCTTAATATCCATATTAATTCCAAATAGTGGGAAAGTTAGCTAAAAAGGATATTTGTGTTATTAATCTTAGAAATACTGTAGCTTAGTATGGCATTACATTTTATATATGATTACTATTTTTATGGACTGAAGTAGTGGAGATTATTAGGTACTACACTGTACTACTACACCAGTGTAGCACTGGGCCAATTAGACAGAGGCCAATTGGGTACTACACAGGGCCAGTTTCCCGAGATTGAATAGCAAAAAATTAATATACAGAGGTATATAAATAATCCCTAATACTCTATTCAGTACTGTACTGAAGTGTGATGCAATCCTATATAATGCTTTGAACCAATTTCTTAAGTTGAATTGGTTTAATTTAGATATTTGAATCTAAATTTTCAGATAAGGTTGGTTTGATTTAAATTTGTAGTTCTATATATGCACAGAAACCTTTGACTCAAAGGCATTAATTATAATTAATTGATTAACTCCACAGTTTGTTTTAAATTTTCAATTCAGTTCCAAAATCCAATTTGCTTTGCACAAGCAGTTGAATCCACTTCAAATAAAAATTCTGAACCAAAGATTCACATAATCCTACAATTTAAAACATGTCAAAAGCAGACTCGTGCCATTTAGTGCTCTCCACTTGTATGGGACTGTCAAGTCATCATCATTGGAGATTTGGAGAATTAAAATCCAATGCAAGTAAAGGCATCAGATTAGGTAAGGGCTGTCTACCAAATTTTAAATGATTGCAAAAAATGTAAGTGATTGCAAAAAATGTCACATTATCTTTTCTGGTTAGGTTTTACAAACAAAAATATAGAGTTTGTCTTTTATACTCAATGCTTGTATAAATATTTTGAGAAGATCCAGTATAGACCAGGGCGAAGGAGGCATTATTTACAGGAATCTATGAAAATATTTGCATACTTTGTTAGTTTGACCCTGTCATTTCATTTTTAGCCAAGCTATCTTTATTAATGAGATTTATATGCCGCCCTATCTCCAGCTGGACTCAGGGCAGCTCACAACAGTTAAGAAACATCTAATAAAAAGTTAAAAAATCAAATCCAAAACTCATAATTTAACAGTTAAAAGTACAATTAAGACTAACAAGTTAAAATTAAATTAGAATTAAAACCCCATCAGTCCAGGCTGGCCAAATGAAACAGCCACATTTTCAGGTCGCGGTGGAAAGAGCGGAGGTCGGGGGCCACCCAGAGTTCCAGGAGTAGTTGATTCCAAATGGTAGGTGCACCCACAGAGAAAGCCCTCCCCCTGAGGGTCGCCCAGCCGACACTGTTTGGCCAACGGCATCCTGAGGAGGCCCTCTTTGTGGGAACGCACCGGGTGATGGGAAGCTGTTGCTGGCTGCAGATGGTCCCCCAAATATCTCGGGCCTAATATCTTATTAATAAATAATTCAATGTTCATCAAATTAAAAGTCTGCCCCCTTACTTTGAGTTTTTTATTGGTATAGCTAATATTTTTTTAGTGTGTGTCAAAGGTCCCAGCTGTGTAATCAAACCCAAATGGTTTGGAACACCTTTTCTTTATGATTAAATGTGTCTGTTTGGATCAACATTGAATGAGTGATAATTGCTTCTGCTTGGAGAAGCAAATGAATGTGACAGCATCCTTTTGTTAACATCTCCTAGCATAAATATTATTTCAATTTCAGTCTTTCATTAGACCATGTAATACTGTAGATGATTTGGGATTTGGAAGAACAAAGCCAGTTTTTTTTAAACTAGGAATGAGACATTAGCTATGAAGTTTGACAGGACAGGTGTTGTAAATTGAATTATTTCTACTGTATATAATAGACATCAACTATATCCCAGACATGAAATATAAAATATTACAATTATTATCACATTATATTCAACAGGGTTTAGAAAAGATTTCTTTTTGCAAAGAAATTCCTAACAGCCAGAAGCACAGATTGGAACACACACAATGGGTTCTGGTAATGAAGCAAGTGATATATATTAATAGACTGGTCACTTGTGAAAATATTTCCATTATGTTAACAAAATGGAAACTAAATGTAAACACTGTTCTAGAGTGATGATAGTGATGTAGACATTTAAATTTTATGAATAAAAGTATATGAATCTACCAGTGAAGAAAAATGATAAATAATAGATCAAGTAATTAATTCTTGATTCTGGCACTTTAAAAGTTACTTTAAGTCAGAGATATATAACTATATAATTTCAACATTTAACAGGTTTGGAAACATCCAGAGTTTAAAAATCAGTTGCTACTTTGTGTGAAAAGGCAGTCTTTAGAAAAGCTAATCCCTAGGTCAACAGCTAATGTTTAACAATTTACTGGAGAACATGTTGAACATGTACTAGATTTTTTTCCAAACCAGAATGAAACTAAATTTACAGTGTTATTGTAATACTTACTGAATTGTTATTGTTCAGAAAAGTCTTGGTTTTGGTTTTGCAATAAGGTATTGAGAAGATAACAGTGGATTAATTCAACACATTTATTTATCAGATTTATATACCCACACAGTTCTGACTTGTATCTGCATGTATGATTATCCAAAATGTTTGGATACACATACATGTATTTGTTCTTTTACATATACATTACTTTTATACATTCCAAATAATTTATCTCGTACATTTTTGTTTATTCTTTTACTTGTTCTTCTGTCTCATATTTCAGATTTTAGCAATAACGTGCTGATCATTAGCACATACCATTTCAAATTTAGTCTTACTTTGTTCAAAACCATAAAATCTTTTATCCATTTTAAACCTTTCTATCAATTACATAAGAAAAACACTGACAAAATTATCCTTACATTAATGTTTTCCAGATTTCACTTCACAATTCCCTTGAGAAAATTCTAAGACATCTTAGTAGGTTAACCATCATTTCTCATCTATAAAAGCCTTCTTGTGCTGAAAGCCATAGTCTTTATGGACTAAAGAATAACCCATCTAAAATAATGGTTTTTAAAGTCTACATTTTTCTTAGCTTTATCATACCATAGATATCCATGCCACACAAATATCAAAACATGACCTTCTATATCCAAGAACTTTCTATTCCTTAGAAACATCCACTCTTTCATCCAAACTAAACAGCAAGCAGCAAATCTTCATTTCCAAAACAATTTTTATTGTTGTATACATTTTTATCCCTGTTTTAATCCACGGAATTCTTTTCTCTGCTTTTGACTTCATTGTTTCCTTTCCAATATTTCCCCCTGAATATGCAATATATAAAAGTTTTTCCCATTCTCATTTTCCCATTTATTTTTTTTACAGGCAATTTTCTCATCTAGATCTTTTGCTTTGTCATTCCATTAAGTGTATGTTTACATATTTCCCATTAGTGTAACTTCATGTACTTCTTTGGCAGTTAATAATGGAATTACTTTCACACGCAGTTTCCATATGCTCTTTCTGAAGTCTACTTTCCATTTATTGTCTTGGGAGATGAAATCGTCTTTAATGCTTTTGAAGTGAAGGATTCATGCTTCCTTTTCCTGGAAACATTCTACTTTTATTTTTGTTTCTTTCTCATCTTTCCTTCCCCTCCCCCCCATGTCTATTTTTGCCAAGATCTACTTCTGACACTGTCAAGATCCTCTTTACCATATTCAGAACCTCTTTCATCTTAAACAATCAAATCATCTATGGTTTTAGATTATATTTGCCATAAGAATATACATACGCGAACTACATATTTGATGTAGTTTTTCTTGTGTTAAACACTCACTAGTCTCCATTTTCATTCATTCTGGGATCTCTCCATGGCCCAATCACTTTTCCTACATTCTTTTATTCCTTTTCCACCCCTTTCCCACTATGCTCTGACTTTTTATTTTCATATGCATCCATAATATCCCACAGGACAGCAGTTCATCCTTTCTGATGTATATTTAATATTTTTAATAAAAGCTACACCTTCGTTTCCACGTGTATTTGCCAATTTCATTCCACAAGATTAAACTGCCTTCATTCACATCCATTTCTTCATTTCCCCTTTGCTTTCAAACACAATTAATGTACCAATTTTTCTTTTATTTCTTTTATTCTTAATCCATGCTCTTCTTATATGTAATTTTCCATAGCCCACTGTCATCATTATAGGTATTGATTTCTGCTATTTTGATCAGTTGATAATTTCATATAATGCTTTTTAGTACTATAAAGAAGGCATGGACTAGTTTACCAGCATTAGTTTTATCGGTGTCACGTATTAAAGAAGGGAAGTGGTTTTTGTCATATATTTTGGCTAATAAGACACATCTGCAGCCAATATTTGTGTGATCATTCTATTCTAAGGAAAGTCAGAACTTTTATCTACAAAATACTTTGCATCCCACTGATTAGGATTATTATGTGGTTTATGTCAGGCCTGGAAGCCATTTCTGTTGCTGTGCCTTCAGGCTTGCCACATTTCCTAGTGTGGGAAACTGGGAGGGGGGGATTAACTGGAGCCTGGGTAATACTTAGTCATAATAACATTCCTTTCTCAGAAAGTCAAGGCCATCTCGCCCTGCAGCTGGGAGGCTGAAACTGGAAGGCCTGTCTAGTTGGGACTGTGCTGTAATTGGACCATGTGATGGACTTGTGAATGTTGGGCAGGGACTTGAACTTTCCTTTGGGTGGGGAAACCCTGGAAGCTTTCAGATTTAGGTTTCTCCAGATGTGCCAATATGACACCTCTAATAAAATGTAACTTTGAGGAAACTCAGGCCTCAGCATTTTCTTTTGTTGGAGGTGTTACTTGGAACCCTGACAGTTTACTGATACATCCTCAAGATTGCTTCATTATGAATAGTTGTAATCTGCCTTGTAAAGTTGTTGCTTTTAGCCAGAATAAAATAAAAGAATATATTAAAAATAGAAGTCTTCATTTTATATAATGCGGAAATAACACAGCATGTCACAATCATCTATTAGCAAAAAACATGTTTAAGCATGCATACATCACATATGGATGTTTCACCAAACATTAATTTAAAAAAACTCTTCTGGGAACCATTTTAGAGATATAAATAGTCTGTTCTGTGAACATTATGAATCTTCCATAGTGTTATATGATATGAGAAGAAAATGCCCCTTATGTGACATCCAAACCCCTTTCACTATTATGAAGCGACTAAATTAATCAGTCATCACAAGCCCTTTCTAACAGATGTTCATGTGGAATGGAGGTAGTTCCCAGGAATTCTACCAGGCTAATGACCAGGAGTGGTTAAAATACGTTATACATTAATAGGAACATTATTGCTGGAAAAAATTGGTTAGTTTGATTCTCAAGGAAAAAGCTGACTTTTATAGGTTTATGTAACACAGAATATGACTTGTGTAGCCTCAGCAGTACTCAGGTAAGTCTGAAAGTATTTACATACATATATAATCATTATAATTTTATTGGTGTTGGATGGAAATGTAGTTAAACATAAACCTTTATAATTTTTCCCTCAATCAAAATGTTTATATTCTGCAATTTTGATGGCTGGATATAAGCTTTCTGACACATGGAGCTTCTGCTGCATCTGTTTTACTACAGTTGATCAAAAGAAAGAAGAATATTTATTTAGAAAAAAAATGCTCTTCCATATTTCAAGTTAATTGAAATGGTCACACCCCATTGTAATAATTGCAGTTAGTAGGTGATAGCTTAGCTGATATAGATTTTAAACATCCAGAGTATATATCTATAGAACAAAATATGTATCAGGTCATGAATAAAATGCTGGTTTATGTCCAATCATATGAACTAACATTTATTGCAAAATTGTATATGTTATAAATGAACTTTTAAGAGAGTGGCAGTAATTAAAGCATGACTAAAGACTTGATCTGGGAAAAAATATTCAGAAAAATATAAGAAAAAAATCTGCACCTTTAATTTTTAAAGATGTGAACTTGAAGAGTTAAAAGAAGAGAAGACATAAAGAAACAAAAACAGAAGAAAAAAAATATTACAGTTTAATAGAGACATGTTGATTTTAGAACAAGCTCATATAATACCAGGGGAAAAAAATGGGCAACAAGAATGTACAACAGCTGAACTCAGTTTTCAAGCAGGAACAATATTTCAAATAAGAAAAACAACAAATAGAAAAAACAACAAAGAAGGGGAAGTGAGAAATGCTTTTAGAGGTTCAGAGAAATCACAAAAAAGTTTATAGTTGGGATGATAAAGAATAATCTTGGAGGAGAACTCATAAGGCAAATAAGGTTAAAGAAGATGGAAAGATTATCCTGTTACCATCTGTAGGTACATTTATAAATTAACAGCTACATTTGCAGACAGAAACTCACTGAGGAAGTGAGAGCCAATAGGCGGTAGACCATTGCCAAATAGAAGTGTACAAGACTCAGAAATATCCATTCAATTTTTAAAAGAGAATTAAATTAAAGCTGAAGTAATATCATTAGTCTCAGGATTCCAAGAGACAAGCAGTCTTGATAATTTTTATCTTCCACTTTGCAGACATGTAAAGATATGTAGGGCTTGCTAACATTGTCTAGCAATGATATTCTTTGTTGGTGAATCCTAAGCCTACATTTACTTTAAGTTTTATTTTTATGGGAATAATATCTTTCTGTTGAAAAATCTGGGAAACTTTTTTTAAATCTATGAAAAAAAGACCTTTTGAAAGGCAGAATAATTTGCAGGACTGTCAAAAAGACTAAACTTAAGCAGAAAGTCATTTCAGAGAAAACACTAATCCTCTATATCCCTTTTAAAATATCAAGCTTGTACATCTTAAGAGTTGTGTGGAATATTTTCCATTATAAATTTGCTGTTCTTAACTTTACCAACAACTCAAGAGCTGGAGTTTTTTTAGACTTATAAATATATATATTGCACAAAACTCCAGAGTATGCTAATGTTATTTTTATGTTCACTTTTCTATGTACACAAATTTTTTCTTATAAAAAACCAAGAGGAGGGAATTGAAATCTTATATTGATTCACAAGCTGGCAAGTTAATACTAGCAAGGCTTCAGTTTATAGGTTGCTTTCTAGAACTAGACTGTTAGAAGAATATTTTGGTGTTTTTTTAGGATCAGAATTTTTATAAATCAGGGACAGCAACATCTGCCCCTGCAGATGTGCTGTACTTCAATCTGCATAAGGTTTAGTCATTACTAGACAACCTTTAATGTGATCCACTTTAATATCATTTCCTTACCTAAACAGAATCATCACTGTGGGGTTTTTTTTACAGCAGGAACAGGAGCTATTTCCAACTTCCTGGCTTCTCCACTGAGTTTCCTTGTGGAAAGCTGCCAAATCCATTGTTAAGTGTATCATCTCTTTCGGGGGTCACCTATTGTATGTTCAGAAATGCAATGAAAAAGATCAAGTATGCATTTTGCTAAGCTTTGATTATTCTTGTAGGTAAAGTACAAAGAGTAAAGGTACCATGGGACAAATCCACATGAAACAGCTGAAACAACATAGACTGGGAAAAGGATGAAAGACAGACCTGAACTGCTGGGTTTTCAAAAAGCCATAAAAACCCCTGAATTTTTCAACATGTCTTGGGTTTATTGCTGCTGCTCCTTCCTGTAATCTGGAGATTCATGAATACAGACTTGTATTCATCTCTAGTATGTCCTGTATCCTTCATCCTGTATACCTAGAATATGTAAGCCACTCAGAGCCATCATATGAAGCCTCTATGTAAGCAAACAAACAACAGAAATGAAATATATGTCAACCTATAATGTGACTTTACTGTTGCTAAGATATGTTTTTTTCTAATCAAGCCTTCAAGATTTGGTAAATGTATAAAAATAAACATCATCAGCATTGCACTTCCCAGTAAGTTATGGCATAATTATTTTACTTTCCTTATCTTTTTATTTTTTTTATTAAAGTTGCTTTATGAAATGGTGCAGTCTGTTTTTGTTTTTGTTGTCTTGTTTTTGCACTGATGTGTAACAGGAATTTCTAACAATTACCCTCCTGACGCAGAAGAAATATAATTCAGTATAAGAATCTTTTGCTGCTTTCCATCCTTTAGATCAATGACAAAGATATTTGGTTCACTTGGCCAGGTTATCTAACCTACCCTCCCGAGATTGATTCTCATCCTACTATTCTCAAAGAGCAGGTCCCCAAGTTTACTTGACTAAAAGATTGTGCCTTGTGTAAAAGAACTTTGCCTTATCAATGAATGTACAGTATATTGTCAGAGGAACATACTCAGGTAAGACATGGAACTATGTTGTCCTGTGCTTTTTGTTCAGTAGGGCAAATTTGGAGGGACTGAAATACAGGTTTATTTTTCAGTGGTTCCAAATTAAATATCTCTAGGTATGTTTCTGTTCCATCTTGGCTGCTTCATGTTTGCACAGGGCAACAAGGACAGGGAAGTTCATTTAAAATGTCCCCACTGGCCCAGAGTTCATTCATCCCTCTTTGCTGGCACATAAATGTGCGTTCAGATTTTATAGTACAAAATATATCAGATTTTTAAACAAAGATTATTATTGATAAACAATAGATGAAAGGCAAAATGCAAAATAGATAAGATATAGGTTTAGGATTGGTATCATTTGGACTAGAAGCGGTCCTGTCACACATACTGTGTTATCATACTGATTACCAGGACATATTTATTTATTTATTTATTTATTTATTTATTTATTTATTTATTTATTTATTTATTTCTCAAGAATGTATTAGGTAATAAGTATAAGCATGGATTGGATACATAAAATAGATACAAATAAAAGAAACATTAGGACAGGGACGGTAGGCACACTGGTGCTCTTATGCACGCCCCTTACAGACCTCTTAGGAATGGGGTGAGGTCAAGAGTAGACAGTCTTAGATTAAAATTTTGGGGGTTTGGGGATGAAACAACAGAGTCAGGTAGTGCATGCCAGGCATTGACCACTCTATTGCTGAAGTCATATTTCCTGAAATCGAGTTTGGTGCGGTTTACCTTAAGTTTGTATGTATTGTGTGCTTGTGTATTGTTGTGGTTGAATTTTTTTTATCTGTCACTGAACTGTCCAGCATTTATATCTTTAGTTGCTTACAGAAAGGAAAGGAATCCAGTAGGACAACAGTAATTTGCAACTATATTTTCATGCTTTTTCCCTTCTCTTCACATGCTTTATTCACAGTGCTACATGGATTTTTAAAGAAAGAAGTATAAAGGTCCCTTTTTCTCCCCACAAGGAATTTAAAAATGCTTGTAAATTTTAGGGTTCAGAAAAAACAAGAGTTATTTATTAATTAAATTTATATGCCATCAGTCTCACTATCCAAATCTGAGAAGTTTACAATAAAATAATAAACATGAAAATTAATGTTAAGAAGAGTAATAAAAATTAAGGTAATTGAATATGAATAGCTCAACCCTGTGTTTTCACTCTTAAGCAAAACTGTATATGGTTACATTGCAAGAATGTGCAAGAAACCCTGCTAATATATGACTAATCTCTAATCTTCCCTTTCTTGATCAAATATTGAAGTTTTTAAACAGTTATTGAAATGGAATTCAATACGTTCAATAAGTTATTAAAGAAGAGGGTTAGGATTCCAATTTTAGAGCATCCTAGAAGAAGAAGAAATGATAACTTCTAGTTGAAATTTGGTCCTAGGTTCAGGACAGAAACAGAATTAATTGCTCTAGTTCATAACCTCTGATGGAAAATAGAACAACCCGTTTCTATGAGACCTCTTGATGTGATCCTTCTGAAGCACTTGAAAGGATTTAATATTGAAGGTGTCATTTTGCAACGCTTATATTTTTTTTCTGAAATGGATGGTTCTAACTAGTGTATGTGGGGGGAGGGAGTTCCAGTGTAGAGTTCTACAGATACCAGCTATTTTTCCTATGTTGTTTAACATCTATGTGAATCCACCGGGGAAGGTTATCCATCAATTTGGGATAAGGCATAATCAATATGTTGACAATCAATTGACATCCCAAGCTATTCTACAGATGGTATGGGGCAGGGGTGGGTTCTAAATTATTTTACTACTGGTTCTGTGGGCATGGCTTATTTTGTGGGTGTGGCTTGATGGTCATGTGACAATTATTTAGGATTTAGCAGAGGTACTGGTCTACCAGGCTTTTAACTGCTTGCAGAGCTGTACCGATCTACCCATTTATTTTTTGCAGGCACTGGTCTACTCATTTGTTTTCTTTTAACACTGATCAGCTGTAGGCAGCCCTTTGAAGCCCCATGGCAAGAGTTTAAACAGTTTTTTTCCCTCTAGCCATCAGCTGGGACTCAGGAGGCAGCAATAGATTGGGGATGAGGCCAAATAAAAGGTAAGAATAACACGGAGGGGGGTGCAGGGGGGGACGCGGGGGCACAGGCGGGGCAGAACTAGTTCGGTGATGTCATATCGTCACCGCTACCGGTTAGGGAGAACCGGGCCGAACCGGGAAGAACCCACCACTGCTATGGGGTTTCTGACACATGTCTAGAACCTGTGAGGGAGCCATTAAGTTATAATGTAAAAAGCTCAGCATAAATCCAAGCAAGATAGAGTTTATAATGATTGATTTTTCCTGAAACCAGAATCTCTTTAGTTCTGGACAAGACTAAATTTACTTTAAATCAATATGTCTTGGCATATTGGATTCTCCTGGATATCTTCTTGTATCCTGTGTCTTGTTCAAGCAATATCCTGTGTCTTGTTCAAGCTTTCACCCAAGTTTCACTGGTGCACCAGTGGCAAGCCTCTAAATTGTGTCTCATGCCCTTATCACTTTCATCTTAGGTCACTGCAATGTGCTCTACATGAACTGCATTATTTATTTATACCCCTGAATCCATGAAAATGGGCAGGATACAAATAAATAAAGATATGTATAAATAAATATGTTTCCTTAAATCTTTATGTTTTTGATGACTCATAGGAGTTATAACGTAGAGAGGCATATAATTCTAGAAAAATGGTCAGTTTTTTTAAAAAACCAATCTAACACGATCACTACACATAAAGAGCACAGAGTTATTGTGGAAAGAACTTTAAATGTCATCAACCAAAACTGAAGCGATGCGAAGAAAACATTTGTACAAAGAGTCGAAAGGCACATCAAAAAGAAGGGGCAAAGGGAAATGATTCATTTAACAGAAGAAATAGTTATGACTATAAATTACGCACATACTTATTTAGTGAGAAGAACGTTCATGCTTTTCTTTTTAATTTTCAGAAATAAAGAATTCCAAAAACCCTATTGTTTTCCTTCAAGTGATGTTTGTTTCTTCATTATAGTCTTTCATGTTCATTTCTCTATGAAAGGAAAAAAGCTCTCGTGTTTTTATTAGAGTGTAATAAGTTTGTAACAAAAGCCAGACATTTCAAAATTGTATTCATCCATGTCTTTGACACAGCAACACAGAATGTCCTTTATGCAGGGAACAAACAGATCAGAACCTTTACATTACCTTGTCATCTGATGTGCTGTTTCAATTAGATTTGGATAATCTGTGCTCCATGTAAGAATCTCATAAGAATTTCTAGTATTTTAGAAATAAAGTTTGCTTAATGTTGTTGATTAATCATAAAGTTAAGATTTGTTTCTTATATCAGCTGAAAGCAATAAAATAACCGTATTTTGAAACAGCCACTTTAAAAGAGAAATATTATAAGTTAGTTAAGAAAAAACAGCTGTGAACAAAACAATGCTGCAGAAGTTCTGTTTAGTACATTTATATCCCATCTTTATTTCAATATAATAAGATAACTTTATTGTCATTTTTTTTTTACCGCAAGCACACCGGCCTGATGCTATATGACACAAAACTGTGACTGAATTTAGATGTTCTGCTTTGGATACCACCTAGCCTCCTCCCAGAAGGTAACAAGAAAAACAGGTCATGAAAAGGATCAGTGGTGGGATTCAAATTTTTTTACTACCGGTTCTGTGGGTGTGGCTTGGTTGGCGTGGCATGGCTTGGTGGGCATGGCTTGGTGGATACGGCAGGGAAAGGTTACTATAAAATCTCCATTCCCGCCCCACTCCAGAGGAAGGTTACTGTAAAATCTCCATTCCCTCCCCACTCCAGGGGAAGGTTACTGCAAAATTCCCATTTCCTCCCAATCAGCTGGGACTCCGAGACAGAGAATAGATGGGGCAGGGCCAGTCAGAGGTGGTATTTACCGGTTCGCCGAACTATTCAAAATTTCCACTACCAGTTCTCCAGAACTGATCAGAACCTGCTGAATACCACCTCTGAAGAGGATATGTGGTGTCCTGGATAGAAGGAAGTGAACTACTAATGATCTTTTCTGTGATCCTCCCCACTCTCTGCACCGCCTTCCTGTCTGAAGCAGCAATGCTTCCAAACCAGACAGTAATGCAATATGACAGGATGCTCTCGATTGTCCTTCTGTAGGTAAGTGGTAAGGACAGGGGAAGGAAGATACATTTCCTTCCCCTGTTCTTATGACACAGAAAAAGTAGGCTTCACAATATACCTGGAAGATGGTATAATTGGGGACTAAGAGCATGGATGAAAATGTTGCTAAATAAGAACATACATTAAAAACTGGGAACCATTTATGAGAATCAATGTGGTGTAGTGCTAAAGTGTAAGACTAGACTTGGTTTGAGTTCACCCCAGCCATAGAAACTCATTGGGTGTCTTTTGGCCAGTTATTCTCTCAACCCAACCTATCTCAAAATGTTGTTGCTTGGGGTAAAATAGCATTAGGAAGCACACTACAGTGAGCTCCTGAATAAATGGTAGTATCAAAATAAATACACAATCCAATGCCCACTATCAGTAGCGGGATGCAATACAATGACAGTCCATGGGCAGGAATGTGAGGAAAAGGATTCAGAGGAATACTGCTTTAATTACACTTTAAGCTGATATAGGAATTACTTTGGCAGGCTTTAAGGGTTCTGTTACTTTAGCCTACTGACAATGAAATGCATTGTATAAATCCCATGGTTCTTGCTTTTTGAGTTTGCCATCCTTGAAGGGACAAGAAAGACATTTGACTTTGTGGCATCCTTTCCATAGAAGACAAGGAATAGTACCACCGTATTAACTGTACAAGAGGCAGTAAGGTTGGCAAGAAAACTGAATGAGAAGCTTTGTTTTGCTAATTTCAAATATGGGATGTACCTATGGATGCCAGAACAAAAATCAAAAATAGGATAACTAGAACCACTCTTCAAAACTAACTAACTAACTAACTAACTAACTAACTAACTAACTAACTAACTAAATAAATAAATAAATAAATAAATAAATAATCAAAGAGCCATTTGTCAAGGAAGAAGTAATTTACATATTTCCAAGTGAAATTAGGTAAAAGAAACAATAGCACTGTTGAGTTAGCAAGAGACAATATTTCTTTTTGAGGCCTGGGAGAAAAATTAGTTGAATCATTATCCCATCATTGAACAGTAATTCAAAATTCATTAAAATGACTTTATACCTTCACTAGGAAAAAAACCCTACAGAAGAGAAGTAGATGCATTTAGCCTCTAATACTAAGGACAATTCCATACCACAGCTAAGCCTGCTTCTCAGCTATGAATTACCAATGGGACTAGGTTAGTGCTTACTCTGGACCATAGCCATTACAGATCATGAGTGCTCATTCCCTTGCTTCTTGCCCTTCGCCTCTCTTGGCTGTCTCTTGTATGGGCCAGTCTCACATTCCTGCCTTTTGATTCTAAAATGGACCATCTGGTTCAGATGCTAGAATAATCAAAGCAATTAAAAAACCAGACTGTTCTTCTGCTCCACTGCAGATTCAAAGAAATTAGGTAGAAAGGAAAGCCAATAGTTTATAATATACACTAAAACTTTGTAGCTTTATTATAATATTGCAACTTACATGTTTAGGGGGGAAAGAAATAAAACTGGGGAAAGCAAAGGGAGCATGATTCATCTGGTATGGGCAGAAACTGAAAGTGGAAAACATAAGAGTTGGATGAACCGTGGAGCTTCTTGCAGGATAGGAAATCATGGATTGAAGAAATAGGCTATTATTGGGATAACTGCTAGATGTAATAGCATCTATTATATAATAACAACATAATGTAATAATAACAACAACAAGAAGAACAACAATGCCAGCTGCTTACCAACAGAATTCATAGCAGCTAGATAATTGAGAAAGAAACAGCTGCATGTGCTCTGGAGCAGGAGTCTCCAACCTTGGCAACTTTAAGACTCTGGGAATTGAAGTCAACAAGTCTTAAAGTTGTCAAGGTTAGAGACCCCCGCTCTGGAGGACCTACACTCTGAAGGGGCAAAGTCACTGACTGGAGCTGAACTTTCACTATATCATTGTGCCTCATTCATATGGAAGGGCTAAAGACAGTCCAAGATGTAAAATTTCCTTTTTCTTTTTCAACAGGGATATATTTGCAATGGCCTATGAGTGGCAGGAGGGTAGTCACCTGTTCTTGCACTCAAGGAATGACGAGTGGCCTGTAGTGGTGGATCAAGCATAAAGTGCCCTAAAGTGCACTCAGTCCTAGTCTAATTTAAAGCAAGGATGGACAATGCATCATCACTAAATTCCTTCTGTGTAGCCCTCAAAATATCATTTGTTTGTTTTCAAATAACATAAGCACTTCACAGTTAAAATCAAGCAATCTCCAAACTCCAGCCCCCCCTTTTCTTTAATATATTTGGCGCAATTCATACTGAGGCCTTAGGCCCATCCTCAACTGTTGTATAGACTTGGCTATCAGAAGAGTCCCTTCTTCTGAATAAAATCTAACTGTGTAGTGCTCTTTATATGAATGGATATTTGTGGAATAACATAAGTAAGAAAACACATAAAATAAAAAAAAATAGCCCTACTTTCAGTTGATGCATTGCAAAGGGAACTCATTATGAGTGTTCCAGAACTCTAGAAGTCATGGAGCCAAAATAAACAGATCATTTAAAATGCTTTGAATAAGTAGAGACTATTTCTAAATAGTTTGCCAAAAATTTTAGTGTCACTCAGTGCTGCCAAAAGTTGACAGTGAACTACACCATTAAATCAAGATGGCCAAAGTGGAGACTCTGGAATCCATGTTGAAGTTTTCAGGAGGGCGTTACCTATTATCTTTTCCTTGTGTATAAGGGGGCATCTCTTACACAATGCTTCTGTCTCTCTTTCATTGTTTCTTCTATCATTCCACACACACACACCATCACCACCATTACATACCTGTTGAGGAGAAAAATGTAGAACACAATACTCTTTTCTTTAGGCAACGTAGTTTTATAATATGTGTTTAATTCCTTCACTCTATCTTTATTACCTTATTTCACTGATTACTGGAAAACAGATTCTTACCTGCCCTTGAATAAAGCTTTTAATTGCCCTATATTGATTTCGGTACTTATATAACAGGATCCTTTGCAATGCTATTTTTCCTTTCTTTTGTTTAAAATAACAAATCCAGATTATAAAGAAATATCTGACAAAGGACTTATCCCCATTACCTCGCTGCCCCATGACTAAAGTAGGCAGGCAAGCTTTTTGGAGGTCAGGAAAAGATATCCATCTCTAGCCCTCTCACTGTGCATACAGAAATATGTATGTCCAGTAGACCTGCCAACAGGAAGTAAAACAATTGGCAAATAGGGTCTTGGAATAGGCACAGCAGTCTCAGCTGAAAATCTTGCAAACTATCATCAAAGTGTCTCCCTTCAGACAGGACTTTCCTAAGCAGTTAAGAACTTATCTGCCATGAGCACAAAATGCAGTAAGAACACTTTAAGGGTGCAATGTGAATATGACATAATATTGTATATTTCTTCTAAATAGCATCCCATGGAAGAGAACCATAGTGCAAAATCAATGAGACAAAATGAGATCAATCTGCTCTCCTCTACTACAAAGGAGGAAAATAATAAAATTCAGTCACAGACCTCCGACCTAACATGTAATTTGGCCCTGAACATCAAGACTCCTGCTTGCTCTTGGCTCAAAGCAAGGCCAAAAAAAAAAAAAGCCTATAATTTCTCCAGAACATCTGCAGGTACCCTAGGATTCAGCAGCTCAGGATGTCCACAAAAAATGGCATCAAGGGCAATCAGTCAAAATCTGTAGATCCCTTTTGATCTCAATGCTTTTCAGACTGTATCTTGTGACACTTACTTAAATAAACATATTCTATAAATGTCTGGATTTATAAACTTGAAATAAATTTATCATTTATTTTGCGTGACCTGCTTTTTTTCATAATATTCAGCACTTTCCTACCCAAGCAAGGAACTATCAGTAATAAATCTGAAGTGTGTGGGAGGCTATGAACAAACCTGCCACACCATAAAAATGGTTCTTTTAAAATATTTCAGTGCTTACAAACAACAGTTTTTACTAGTTCATTCCAAATTCTGACAAAGTTGTGCCAAAGTTAAATGTTTATCATCTGCTGTTTGTAGAATACTACATGTTGAATGAAGTAAGATGGCAAAATGTTAAGCCTCCAGTAGAATAGCCAGAGGGGGTAGGAGGCTGTGGTGACTTAGTGACCAAACATATGCATTACAGATCAAGCCCCAGATTTAATTTATTTCATTTCCAGCTACATGGATCTGAAATTTGTCTGGTTAATTCCAGTAATGAATGATTCTGCTATGCAACTATTTATGTCATTTTCCACCGTATTATCTACAAAGCTTGCCTTTATTTAATGCTGTTTTTAATTTTAAATCTCTGTATTTCTTCTACTACTATGATGCATGTTATACTTCTCTTTTTCCTAAGAAATATTTTGAGCTCAAACCTAGAACTCAGTGGATATGTTTTAAATAACTAAATAAACGTGAATGAAGTAAACTTATCTGATGAATTATTCTTTGTTTAAATTTTCCAAACATAAGGCAGAAAAATCTAAATGTTTAATTGGTCTTTATAGCCATGATCCTGTGCAAGATTACCTATTGCTATATCATCCCACAAACTGATTATAGTTCATTATATATACGTTCTCCTTCAAATTATTATTCAGTAATAATAATAATAATAATAATAATAATAATAATAATAATAATAGTCCTTGAATGATCTTTACCTAAACTGTTCTGAGGTTGTGGAATGATTTCCTGCACATAAGGTCATAGTACAGTGATGGCGAACCTTTTTGGCACCCAGTGCCATGCGCTCATCTGGGATGCAACCCGGACGAGGAGGTCCCCAGAGGGCATGCATACACCGGGAAATAAACTTCCGGTTTTTGGCACGTGCATGTGCACTGGCCAGCTAGTCTTCTGATTACTGGCACACATGTGCATGCAACAATCAGCTGGCCAGTGAGCATGTGCACACCGGAAAATGGAATACCAGCTCTTCCTGTTTCCAGCACCGCCACACACACAAGGGCCAGCTGATTGTTATGTCTGCATGCGCACCAGAAACCCAGAAGAGGAACAGGTGATGCTGCGTGTGCCAGGCAACATGGCTCCACGTGCCATTTAGGGCATGCACTCCATAGGTTCTCTGTATGACAGTACTATGAGTACTGTCATAGTACTTCAGCGGTGAAATCCACTTACCTTCATGACCGGTTCGGGAATGGGAATGCGCAGGAGCATGTGCAGATGGTAAAAAACCGGGACGTAATGATGTCCTGGTGGATGGGCAGAGCCTCCTGCCACCAGCACTACCGATTCAGCGAGCCGGATAGAACTGGGGGGGGGGGGGTTCACTGCTGTAGTACTTCCTCATATTGTCATTTAGAATATTTTTTTTCATTATTATCTTGGCTACTTAAAAAGAATGTTGAAACTATATTAAGATATGCCATAAGTTTATATTTATTGTACTTGCTTTGTTATTCTTCTAAACTGCCTTGAGCTTTGGAAAGGGGAAGCTTTCTCAATTTGTAACATATTGCTATGACCTAAGTCTTAATACTACTCAATGTTGCTGTTTTCTATGGTCTTTGCTCACAAAATTGAACAAATTTGTCTGTGCTAATGAAAATAAACATAAGTAAGACCCTGCCTCCCCCCCCACCCTGCCCCATGACTAAAGACACCAGAGACATGCAATTTTGTGAAAAATGTAGGAATGTCAGCAGGGTCATCATATGGGGAAAACTTGTTACAAATGCTTTAACTCTACATACATTTTATGAAGGATTTGTCAAATGGCATAGGCCCTAAAAATGGCATATTTCACCAATGAGGATATAGTGATTGATTAGTATCTAGAAACTATGAATTATAGACCCAAACGGAAAACTTGATCTGCCTAGGTTTGAGATGATTATCCCAAGCATAAATGATTGGAATGATAGAAAAGAGAGGGAATTCTTTGCAGCTGGCTTGAATGGATCAGCTATCTTTATCCAGCAGAATATCTCCAGGTGAAGAGCTGTCAAAGCCTTGGATTTAGAAGATTTGGGATTCAGCCAGGACTCAAGTCAGCCAAGAACAAGTTCCTGAAAAAGACTTTGTAGAATTGGCAGCCAGACAAGTAATTCCGTGGTGCTTACTTACTGTTAACAACACAATTCAAGCTCCACTCATAAAGCTGATTTCTTAACAATTTATTGGAAAACTTTTTAATTCTGGCCTTTACAAGGCTTTTCCCAGCTCAAGGAAAACAGGACTGCAGTTACATAAAGCATCTAAATAAGAGTCATCGCAAGGACCTCAGATACTTCATTTCGGAACATGCAAAATCAAGGATAAATTATCTGCCACCACATTTTAGACACCAAAATCTTTGTGTCTCAAGAAAATATAATATAATATTATTATCTATATGGTATGTACATGTGTTTTAGGTCTCTTTCTTGGATGCTTTTTATCAAGTGGGGTCCATTCTATGATTGTCTTGGTCCACATGCCATCAGTTCTTCTTGCTATGTAACCAGCCCATTTCCATTTCAATTCTTTTACTCTCTTGATGATATCGTATACAAGGTGGATCGATGACATCAGCAAGTATTGTGGGTGCAGTTGGCAAAAGAAAGCTCAGGACAGTATTGATTGGAAACATGCAGAAGAGGCCTTCATCCTGCAGTGGACAGACAATGGGTAAAATGATGATGATGGTGGTGATGATGATGATGATGATGTATTTGTGTATGAGTGGATATCTGAATGGATGGAGAGATAGATGATGGATGAGAGAGAGAGAGAGAGAATGGGAGAAGTAAAGGTTCATATTGGTTATATATTTTGGAAATCAAAAGTAAAATTAGCTATAGCATGAAGGGAGAGTTTTAAAGAAACTCTCCACAGAAAGTATGGAAGACACTATGAAGTGTTATACAAAGGGAGAAAAATCAGTCCTATAAGAGCTCTGAAAGAAAGTGTTTTAATAAAGTATGCTGTTTACTGCAAAATAAATTGAAATACTGTATACTCCTTTATTTATCCAAATAGACACATATGAAACAGTGGTCAGTTCAAATAATTATTGAAAGTTGTGGTCATTCAACTCTGTGATAGTAGTACTGTACTGTACTCTTTTCAAAGAAGCAGATGCATTTAAAGATGCTGTTGGATTCATTTTTATTATTTATGCTCAGGTAATCACAGAAAACCAAAACAGCTTCTAACAGTATTGTCAATACTTAGATTTTATTTTGCAATGTTCTTGGCATAGGGTTGCTGAAGAAGACAATTGGAAACTTTAGTTAATTCATATTTTTGCAGGATTGCTAAAAAGGATTAGATTTAAAAAGGCTTGCTTGTACTATTACAATTTTACTGATAAATTACTAATTTTCCAAAGTCAACTCATGCTTCCTTCATAGGTTGGAGGTACAAATATCGATGAGCTGTTTCATTCTTATTGTAATCTACATGAATAGTTTGACTATAATCTGATTTTTAAATCTGAAGACTATCTGAAATATAGTGGGACAACCAGAGAGGTTGACTAATTGAAGGACTATTTGCAGTGACACTCCTTGCCTTTGAAATGTCCTCTCAATAGGCCCAATCAAAGTCATCATTACTCTTATCTAGAGCAGGGGTCCCCAACTTGTGGGCTCATGCAACCCCACTCACAACTTGCACCTGTCCCACACACAAAATTACCCTCCTCCCCCATGCCATCAACCTGAAAAGATTGGAAAATGCTGATCTAGAGAACATATTGTTAAAGAACAGCTAATGATGACATTTTAACTTAGCTCCGCTAAAATGAATTTTGTAACTTATGTTTATACCACCTTAGTTTTACTAAGTACCAGGAGATTAAGAACAGATGAACAGTGCTTAAAATGCCCATGATTATAGTAATACTATGTTAACTAAGGAGGGGAGTAGGGCAGGGTGAAATCCAGCAGGTTTTGACAGGTTCTGGAGAACTGGTAGCAGAAATTTTGAGCAGTCCAGAGAACAGGTAGTGGAAATTTTGAGTAGTTCGGAGAACTGGCAAACACCATCTCTGGCTGGCCCCAGAGTGGGGTGGGAATGGAGATTTTGCAGTATCCTTCCCCCAGGAGTGGGGAAGGAATGGGGATTTTGCAGTATCCTTCCCCTGGAGTGGGCTGGGAATGAAGATTTTGCAGTATCCTTCCCCAGGAGTGAGGAGGGAATGGAGATTTTGCAGTATCCTTCTCCTGCCATGCCCACCAAACCACGCCAACCAAGCCACACCATGGCCACCAAGCCACACCCACACCCACAGAACAGTAGAAAAAAAATTGGATTTCATCACTAGAATAGGGTCTTGGCCTTTCAGATGTTTTGCATTCAATAGTATGACAATTATATTGGTTACATTTTTTCTCTGTGGCATATCATGTCATCACCTCACAGAGTTGGAGGTTATCATTGAGAACAATGCAACAAACATGGTATGCCTAGTTTTCCCATAGGCTTGGAATCTTCACAGAGAATTAAGTTAGGTCTTGCTTTAGAAATACCTTTGACACAAACTGAAGTCAAACTGTTAGCCTGGATTTAGTTTGGTGTAAAACTTAATACTTATCCATGATTAGGAATTGTTCTAAAATGAACTGTGGTTATTTACTAATGAGTGAAAAAGCACTTTCTTTTTGTCTGAAACATTTCTTCCATTATCAGTATTTTCTCAAAACCTTGGAATGAAGTTCTAGAAATAAGCCACAGTAAGCTGTGGCTCACATACATCTATTTAATAAATCTTCCCAAGTATTTTCTTTCTTAAATCTTTTTTTAAAAAAATAATGTGTCCGGAATGATTACAAGTGATAGACACTAGTCAGCTGGTTGATTTGTCTTGTCTTTTCTTGAACAGCTGTTCCTGCATTAATAGTGTGGCTCCTGCTTTGTTTCCCAGTAGAATTGAGCCATTTTATAATCTGACACCACTACTCTGCCTAGCTTTCTGATATTTTGCCAGGCAGATAGGAGATCACTTTATAGCACTATGAAAAGTCTCTATAATGTTAGTTTACAAATAGTGTATGGAGCCTAGGTAGTGCTAGCTTCTTCAATTTTCTTTCCACACTTTCTCATTTTCTTAGATTATATTTTTAATTCTTGGGGATTATATTTGTTTATGAAAGAAGCCAGTTGTTTGGTTCTGTTTATAGTTGAGACCTATTATTAACTGTCAGGAGACTTTTAATATTCCTTGGACTAACTCTAATAGAATCTAATATCTGAAGACTATTACATATTACATATAGGATCCAAAATTCTTCTACATCTGAATTCTGATTTTATATGCTTTAAAAAGGGACCATCCAGAAAATGCCATCTTTAAAGTTTAAAAATATTTCCCTCCATCCATTCAGAACATTGCTATAGTTGTACCATGTTTCCCCGAAAATATGATATGTCCCGAAAATAAGGCCAAGCCTGATATTTGGGGTGGGCATAAATATATGCCCTTCCCTGAAAATAAGCCCTAGTGAAGGGGTGGGCATGGCCAACACAAGAGGCAGCCCTTCCCTTCCCCAGTCACCTCTTGGAGGTTCAGCCCCATAATTGCTGCCCGCTGATCAGCTGAGCCAGCGAGGGCTGTGCAATTCGGCCCAGATCTCCAGAGCATCTCCCCAGCTGCCAGTCTCCTTCCCCTTTTCCTGCCAATCTTTCTTTACTTGGGACACACATCCCCAAAATGCTCCATCCAAAGCCTTCAGCCTTGCAATTCTGGATCCCAAAGAAAGAACGGTGTGTGTCAGTATGTGTGTGAGAGAGATCCGATCCAACCTTAGAGAGTTATCCAGGGCTGGCAGCATTGTTCTCTTTGTCCCCCACTCTCTCTCTCACACACACACATAGAGGTCCCTCACCTCCCTCCAAACCTCCCAAGGCAGCCATATCCCTTCACTAACCGCTTTCCAACTCCGTTCTCCACCGTCACATGCAGAGCAAGAAAAGTAGTCTGTGAGACTACGGTAAAAACACCTTCCAACTTCACGAGATTTTTTTTATTTCATGAGAAGTTGGAAGGTCTGAACTACCAGTATTTTTTTTATCCTAGTCAAACAGACTACTTTTCTTGTCCTGAACGTGCATCAGAGAATGGAGCTGGAAATCAGGTTAGTGAAGGGATGTGGCTGTCCTGGGGGGGGGGGTCTGAGTTTGGCATGGGTTGCCTGGCTGAAGGGCCTTCAGGTAAGCAGATGCAGGGTCTTGGGGGCAGCTCTGCAGCCCCTGCCTCGCTTTGTCCTCCACCCTCCCCACCGCCTTGCTTCATTCTTCTTTGCAATGTGGAGCCTCTCACAGTAAGGAGAATTGCAGACATTAAGATGAGACACTGCACATTGCTTCTGGGCAGGGAAGGCTTGGTCCTCTTACCCGGTTCCCCTCCACCATTTCCCTTTTTCTCTCTCTCTGTCACTCACACATACACAGAGAGATATTTGATCTTTTGAACTGCTGCACACTTTTCGCCTAGAGGGAGACAAAGCAGATGAAAAGTGTTTGGGCGCCTGAGAGGTGCCGGCCTGCATTGTCAAATGTTTGGACTGCTGAACACCAGCCTGTACGCCTATTCGGTGTTCCAGGAGCCGGGCTACAGCTATACCGAGCCAGACGCTTTTCAGGCCCTGGCCCTGATGGCTGCTGCAACCTTCGTGCCAGCTTTGCGCACAGCTTGCCTGAGAGCTGCAGCACCCACCAGACCCAGGATTGTAGCCTGGCACCTGCAGCACCAAATAGGTGTGCAGGCTGGTGCTCAGTAGCCCAAAGGAGACGCCTTCCTGCCAGAGTTCCATGTCCAGCTGGGGAGCGGTTTCCAGGACTGCCCAATTCTCAACCAGTTGGCTGCATGGTAGGAGGGGGCTTCCTGCTCACCTGAAAGAGAGGCTGGGTTGCATAAAGGGGCTTCCTCCCCTCCCCAAGACCCTCTTAAGTTCCGGGATGCACCAAAGGAGCTTCAATCGGGGCCAAGCTGTTGGCAACTGATTGAGGTAAGACTGTTCTTGAAGTGGGTGACGCTTGGGGCCTCCTGCTGCCGTGATTCTTGCTGTCTCTTCTCCCTGCCCCTCACTTCTCGCCTTCCCCACCCTCCCCACCTGCCACCCCAAAATTATGCCCCAAAATAATAAGCCAAGCCCTTATTTCGGGGTTCAAAAAAACATAAGACAGGGTCTTATTTTCGGGGAAACACGGTAGTAACATTAAAGTCTCACTCTTCCTGGAGTAATCCATTTATTTCCAGATAAGATCAAGACATTAAACTTCTTCAGACCAATTGCTTTTCATCAGGCAGTTTATAAGATGTTATATGTGTCATATATTCAGCTGGAAAGGAAACCAACCAGGGCCCAAAAGCAATGATGAATGAGTGAAACCGTGTGCAGAAGTGATGACAATTGCTTGATATTTTAGTAAGCAAATTGCAATGGGAATATTAGAATTCGTTTCAAAGAAAATAGGATATACATAAATCTAAGATAGGGAAGAATTGTATGTGGTGAGTTGGGCAACAAATTTAATAAATAAATACATTTAATTCATCAAATTTATATAGCCTCCCATCTCATCAAAAGTACAGACAAGACTTTGCAGGGGAGAAAAAAGTTGCAATGCTTTGCTTTGTTAAAATGCCAACATAATATTTTCTTTCACTGTAGTCTTAAAGGACTTCTTAAGGTGAAAATGAATTAAATATTGTTATAAAATTTAAAATATATAAAATTTGAGTGGGTTTGATCTTCATATAATTGTATGTGGGTTGATATCTGATAATTTACCAAGGAAATGTTTCAAAGTAGATGAATTTTATGAAAACCATTACATAAGCATTGTGTTTGTTTCAGTAGACCAAAGATTTTAAAGCTTTATATTGGAGAACCAAAACATTGGTAAGAGAAATCAGTTCATTTTATTTAAGAGCTGTAAATGACATAAAAGAACACCAGTATTCCACTGATATCATTCTCCTATTATTAAAGAGACAACACCACATTTAGATATAGTTGCCTTTTCATAACATTTTCTTAATAAGGACATAAGAATTAGTCTGGATTTTATGCTTATTTTTATGCATGGCATTCATCTCTTTGTCATCACATCCTATATAGTTATGTCACATCTAATATATATTATGCCATGACATTCTGACTTTTCTATGTAAACTTACTTGTATGTTTGTGTATAATATATGTATGAAATTCAATCAACAGATTGGATAAGTATTTGCATCTGGTGTTGGGGTACTTTAGGGTTATTATTTGGCTTATAACTTGAAAGCATTTCCAAGTTGTCTTGACTCCTTACTTTCACTCTTAATATAATAAGGCTAACAATGATCTATTATATATTGTCAAGCAAATTATAATTGGCTTCTTGGGTATGTATGATTTAAAATAGCAACACATAGCATCTGGTTAGTGTCTCTTTTCAAAACAAGTATAAACTATTCTATTGGCACAGACTTTTGAAAGCTAACTGGAGCCTTAAGAACTGGCCATGCAAAATTCATGCACTAGTAGACAGGTTAAACTATTGATGTCTGTCCTTTTTCTTATTGTGAAGAAAAAGTATGTATTAAAACTTGGAGTATTCATAAAGAATGACACAAAAGCTTTTCTCTGAGTGTTTTTTCCTACATTACCATAGACAACAAATTTGTAATAGAGTAATTTACAGGGTTAGAGGCCAGCCATAAAGCTAATTTGAGTAAGAATTTTGTATGGCAGCTTCTCTTTTAATTGAAATACCACTGAATTGAAACATACCTTCTGGCTTCTAATTAAGCTGAAGTTGATATTCTGATTTTTAAAAAATTATTATTTTCAGCTTTTAGAAAGAATTGGTACTTAGCTGAGAAATAGTGAAACAAAGCTGTGAAGGAAAGGAAAGAAAAATATTTAAATAAATAACTGATTTAACAAGTTTGGAAATAAACTTTTCTCAACTTTCAGATTGATGGGACTATATAGTTCAGGGGTTCCCAAATTTAGGAGCTTTAGGACTTGTGGACTTCAACTCCCAGAATTCTCCAGCCACAAGTCTTAAAGCTGCCAAGTTTGAAGACCTCTGATATATTTAGTTCACTATGCATTCTCCTTTGCTGATGAAACTTAAGAGAGAGAGAGAGAGAGGGAGAGAGAGGGAGGCAGGCAATCCAGTATATATTCTGGATGATCTAGAAAAAGTTATTGCTTCAAACTAATCTATAGCCATATATGTTATAATGAAGATATTTGGCATCATTGAACATATTTTTGTAAATCTATAGCAGGTGATCCATCCAGTCTAAAAATTAATACTTTAGTAATTCCTTACTAGATATTAATCTAGTAAGCATAATTGCTTACTAGAAAATAAGAAGATTCAAAGTTCTTGCTTTTGCTTTATGTTTCAGGACAAGGAGGTCTTTTTTTATTATAAAAGCCACAAGTAATATCCAATTCTTGAACTAATGTAGAGGAACTTCTATCATTTGAACACCTTTGAGGATATCCAAGACTAAGTTTCCTGACTCTGGAAAAACTAGTCTTGGATAGTTGTGGGAAGTGAAGTCAAATACTGGATTTCCTCCTACTGTATAAAATTGAAATTTTCTCTCTGGCTTTAAAGGCTAAATGGCCTGAAATATCATCTGAATATTTTTATAGAGACCAAAAAATAAGCCCCAAGGAAGGGAGAGGAGGAAAAAGAATTGTATTTTTTTATTTTTTTTAACAAGAATTGTATTTTTTTAAACAAGAATTGTATTTTTTTTAATGAGTACTTCTTATCTACTTAAGTGTTTTTCCAATGAGACCAGTCTAAATTAAATTTAACACTTCTCATCTACTTACATATTTATTGCTGTGATGATTAAAAACATAGAAAGCAGGGGAGTCCTTATCTTTTATATTACTTGTAGACTATACAGTCCCCGTAAATAAAGGAATTAATAATATAATTCTATGCATTTTCTTAGTAAATAAATCTGATTTACTCTCTGCAACTGGGTTTACGATTACAATCTTAATTAAAGAAATAACAGATATAGAACTGCATGTCAACTTACATGACATAATTAGTTGTATCTGACAACTGAGACACAGGCAACTTATCAAAATAAGATTTAGCCAGAATAATTACAGCAACAAGGAAATATTTTTATGATCTATCTTTGTTGATTTATTACACAGTTAGGGAAAAACAATAAGAAGCATTGAGCAAAACTCGGTCAACCTGTCATGATTATCTCTGAGCATTCTTGCAAAAAGAAAGGAACCAAGAGTTGGGCTTCCTGGTTTTGTTTGCCAACTAAACTTCCCAAGCTTCACTGCCTCCTTGCCCTCTGGAGTGCAACTCTGCCTTCCTGGGAATCCAGAATATATTCCACCACAGTACCTTAAATGGTCTAACTACAGAATACACCAAAATCCAGGAACCATAACTTCCATGGAATTGAAATTTGGCAAATTATATAATCTTAGCAGGTTTTATAACTAGATGCCTAGTTATATTGCCTAATGGAATGGAAAAGGAAAATTATTCAAGATGGGAAAACTAGGAATTGTTAATACAGGCGGGGGACAGTTTCTCTGGGGCCAACCATGGCTCTGTGTCTCCCATATAAGGCTACACAGCCAAGTTTTGACCCTTTTGTGAGACCTGATTTAAATCAATAGTGCTTTTTTTCAACCCATTTCCATTAATTTCCAGGGAGGTGGTGTCTTCCCATATGCCTATAAAATCTTCTCTAAAAAATATTTTAAATACTTACATGGTTGTCGACCAATGCAAAAATAACACGCTATAGAAACAAGCCACCTGTTTTTTCTTTTCCTTTACCACCAGCATAGCACAGATATGCACAGATCTTATCGAGATTTTCTCAATAAACCTCTGTAGTAGCATGATTTACTGTGCTTCTACTATTGTACATACTCTTGATTATTTACTGATATTGACAATATATCAATGAGAAAAAGCTACAAGAACCTTTTTCCTTGAGTTTCCTTGTGTTTCCTCCCAAATTTCCTTTAACTATGAATGAAATTCAATTCTAGGGAGGCCATTCAATATTTTTGGACATTTTCTTTCTGAATGGAAAAATATTATGTTTCTTTTTTATTTTGCTCAGCCATGAATGTGTAAAAATCCTGAATCATTGCAGTACTGGCTTGTTAGATATCAAGATTTACTAGAGGAACTACACACTACACACTACTACAAAAACCTATTAGAAGAATATCATTCTGAATCAGGACTTTCCATGGTTTCCTTTTTGTTCCCAAAGTACTGTAAACTAGATGAGGGTGGGAAGTAAACTAATTGAATGCCAATTGTGAAGCAACCATTGGCTATCTTGACATAAAGTGCTTGTTGCAAATTATGCTTCATGCTAAACAATGGATCATCCAATGGTGAGGACAAACTGGACAAACTTGAGACTGGGATTACAAAATTTAGGAAATTATTTACAAATGGAATGACCAATGATGTGGAAGAACTCATGGTTAATGACATAAATATGATAAGTTATTAGAATAGGCATGTGTAAATTGTCAACTAATTTAATGCAGTATTAATAACAATTTGTGGAGCTTATTTTACCCTTTTAATCTGGTTTTCCAATGTCTTCTTTCTTTTATTAATTATATAGCAGGATGAGACCTGGTATCCTTTTACAGTCAAAACTAATTTTTTGTAAGAAATAAATTTCTGTACCTCAAAGGCCAAAAGAACCAACCCTCTTCAAGAGAGTTAGGAATGAAAAGTTTTAAGTTATGTTTGTTATCCAAAAATGTAAGGAACCCATGAAATAAGTTTATTTTACTCAATGTCAATGGCAGTATTTTTGGGGCAAAAGAATTCTTGAAGGATTATATAAAAATAGCACGTTAAATGATTAAAGTGGATAATTTCTCATAATTCTGACATTCTATTTATTTCTGCTCCTAACATGGCTATAATGTTTTATACCAGCTTTGAAATTTAATAATTTTCTTTTAATTTAATTTTTTTTAAATGTATATTAGGATGATGTTGTTATAAAGTAACTGGACTAATTATTTGCCTACCATTCTTGGTAATACACATCAACATACAATCTTAGACTTTAAGATTTTAAGAAAGAAAGGAGAATATCTATTTTTCCATTTTTAAAATTTCTTTCTCTTTAGTTTCTACATTAGAATGTAAAGAATCTCAATAATCTTCTGGGTCTGTTCGTGCATCAAAGTATGCTGTTAGTACATATTGTTTTAATATTCATCTTTTATATTTCAGCGCTTGGTATTACAGATGAGAACAACTTTAGGATTTCTGCTGAATATTTGTAGATGTATATAGCTTTGGATTTTTGTAGCGATGCCAGTTCTAAATACAAGCCATATGTAATGTGAAACCTCTTGGCATTCTTTGTTTTACATACTTTCCAGCTGAAGATCAGCAGGTGAAAAATAACAGTGTAAAGTATTAAAATGCTTGAGCAAATTCCTGCATGATAAACAACAACATTGGATACTCCAGATTTTCTGCTTTTTATTTTTCCATTTCATTGGTATATCATCACATCACTAAAAATTGCCTTCTACACAATACCTATATCATCTTTTTGAGAGCATGGGAAAAAATTTGAAGAAAGGATTTATCCCCCATGAATATGTTCATTTACATTAGTACATATATTAATTTTTATTGTATAATCATTCAGTCACTTCTGACTTTTGTAATTCAGTGGTATTGGAGAAAACAAGAGCAATAAATCAAGAAAATAGTAAAACCAAGGATTGCTCATTTTAAAGGCTAGACGTAATCTAAAAGCAGAAGTGGGGAGGAACATTTAAGAAAGATGTTGAGGATAAGTACTGGATGTGAAATTCCCAGTGTTTGAACATGGTAAAGTCATGATAAAAACTTAATAAAATGACAATCACATGATTAATTGGCCTATCAACCAATCAGAAAGCTGATTTACAGTTCGTATTTGATGAGGCATAAACTGACCCAACAATTATTTCTGAATGGCAGGAACAGATTACATTGTCTTCATCCTGCCTCTAGCATCCTTGTATGATGATCTCTGCATACATATATTTGTTTTATAGAAAACCATTTTTCCCTACCTATGTATTTATCCACCAATCAGAAATATTTGTGATACACATTTAATTACAGATGTCTTCTTCTTTCTTTTTTTTCAATTCTGTTAATTAATTTTATTTTGGATTTGGATCTGATGACTATTTTGTCTATTTCTCCTGCAAAGTTGCTGTTGTGTTGGAATATGACATATCTGTTTGCCTTTGATCTTTTCTCCTTTGAAAGTCTTTGAGTCATCCTCTGGCCATTTTACTTGTTGTATTAAATTTAAAATCCCTTTAATATCTTTGTAAACACAATTATTTTTAACCCCTGGGACATTTGATGCAAATATGTATGTTGTATCCAGCGCTTCCTTGAGTTCAATTCTAATTCTATTTGCTATGTTCTATACACTTCTGCAGTAGTCTTATAAACTCCTGCACTTTTCATCTTCATTGTTTTATCCATCTCAGCTGGCAATAGATTACATGATACTCTGGGACTCACCAGCTGTTCCAGATTATGTCCATTTGTATAATTCCCATCATGATCATTAAAGTGTTTACTGTATGTTGTTTTGCCAGACCTCTTTCTTTTGATAATGCACATGTTATTGGGTGGTTTACTCTGCACTAGTTGGGCTTCTTCCCAGCTCCATTCTTTCTATCATTCATTGTCTTTAGACAGGTTATGTTAGTATCTCCTGCTTGTATTATATAAGAAAACTGTTGAAATATGTTAAATGTTTAAATAAATCGTGCAGAATCAATATGTATCAATATTGTTGCATATTTTTTTCCTTAATACTAATTCTTTCCAAAAATATAGAGGTATTTGCATCCTTGTCAATATCCCCAATCTTGTATTTCATAAGAATAATCAAGAATCAAATTTAATCTTTTCCTTTAACATTAACAATTATATTTTTTTCCAGAAATTGAGAAAAGCAGTATTTTAGTAAACTAACATTAAATGTGCATTCATGCATTCATTTATTTAATTTTATTATAGCTGCCTAACTCCAATGAACTCCCATGAATTAAATAATATACATATTCTGCCAATGCATAAGTGCATTTGATTATACACTAAAAATAATAAAGAAGTGGTACAGAAATACTTATATTTGTCTTGTTAATTTGATGTTACCTTTTTTTCTTCTGAAATTAGAATATAAAGTTGATTGGTTCATTAATCCTTCAGTTTGCCAGCTGAAGGCAATTATACAGGTGATAAAATATTTTGATGTTTTCTAATCTCTGGTTGTGATTATTCTTGTGTCTACTTCCATTAACTAAGGCCTTTTTGAAGCAGTTACTGAGCATTTGAAAATAAAAACAATTCACTCTTATAAAGCAGGAGATGACTTTAAAAAAGTCTCTAAACCCTTTTACCTAGCAATTTCAATTATGAATAAAAGGTTGATTTTAAAAAAGGAAGTAATGTTAAAACTTCCTCTCCTGCACGAGCTGCACTGGCTCCCGGTGGTCTTCCAGGTGCGATTCAAGGTGTTGGTTACCACCTTTAAAGCACTCCATGGCTTTCAGACGAGATCACCTTTTGCTACCGATAGCCTCCCACTGGCCAATACGCTCCCACAGAGAGGGACTCTTTGGGGTGCCGTTGGTCAAACTATGTCAACTGGCGACTCCCAGGGGGAGAGCCTTCTCTGTGGGGGCACCAGTCGTCTGGAATGAGCTGCCCCTAGAGGTTTGTATGATCCCTGACCTGCGTACCTTTTGCCGCACCCTGAAGACTCTTTTATTCCAACAAGCCGGGCTGGTCTAATAGGAATTTTTAAATTGGGTGTTTGTTAGTTTTTAATTTCATGTGCCAAATTTTATATATTTGTTTTTAAATTGTTCTTAAATTTTGTGGTTTATATGTGTTTTAATATGTCTGTACACTGCCCTGAGTCCTTTGGGAGAAGGGCGGTATAGAAGTTCAAATTAAAAAAATAAAATAAAATTTCAGACCTGGAAAACCAACAAAAATCTCTGCTATTATTTCCCAAAACCAAAGCCATGGATCACCAAAAACAATCTGCTGAAAAGATTAGTTGATATAGAAGTAACAGTTCCGCATATTTATGCAACACTAATGTACGTGGGAGAATAATGTAACATACTCAATACAACATCTCAGCACAAATAAGATGGGGAAATATTGATTTAATTGACACATGTGTACCAGAAGTCTGTTCTGTTTCCTAGGACTCCAGTTATGTAACTATGGTTACAGGTTGCGCATTTGAAGAAAGCCAGACATATTGCGTCTGTGAACTTGATCTCTGCAGAATACATTGTTTGAATGTTTTATTTTGGTTCAGCTCCCAACTTGCTTAGAGTTGTGAATTCATTTAAGCTATTGCTTTGCAGACTTGGTGTTTCCTGTCTTGGTTTTTCCTGTAGATATGCAATCTTCAATAGTCTTTTGCTTACAAGCGTTCTTTCTCATCTTAGAGAAAAATCTTTCTCTTTTCTAATACCCTTGTTGTTATGGTTAAAACTGTGTGATTGACAATCACCTTAAGCTGTAATTTAATTTAGTATCCAGGAACTCTAACAGTTCATGGATACTAAATTAGACAAGTATTAGACCTCTTAAATTTGCATGGTCATCTGAAAATAAAACCAGTTATAATTATAACTGGTATTAGCATTCTAAATCTTCTTAAAGGTTTCCTAGGATGATTTTCGTTATGTCTAGTTCCAACTGAATTTTATCATCTTTGTCTTTTCCCCAGTTAGCTATGTATAGAGAGAAACCAAATTGCACTCCTTAGCCAAGAACTTTGTTACTTAAGTTATGAAACACAATCTTGAGCATGACCTTTGAGCATGAAACACAATCAAGCATGACCTTTTCTATAACAATAAACATGATAGGTGTAATGGGAAAAAAGCATGCTAAGAAAACAACTGCTAAGCATATGTCTTAAAATTGCAGATGTGAGATAAAAGGGGGAATCACTTAATGTCAATCAAGCTTTCTCTTTAAAAAAAAAAGAGATTTTCCTGTAAGCTAAGTAGAGTTTGATACTTTCATTTCAAATGATTCCGTATATTATTTGTTGGAAAGAATAATTCTTTTCTCATTCCTGAATTTTTACTTTTTTCTCCTGACTGTATACTTTTGAAATGCATACAATAGCAGCGAAAGTTAATTACTGTGGCTGTGATCAAAGTGATTTGAATCAGCGGTGGGTTTCAAATTTTTTTACTACTGGTTCTGTGGGCGTGGCTTGGTGGGCGTGGCATGGCATGGCTTGGTGAGCGTGGCATGGTGGGCGGGGCAGGGGAAGGATACTGTAAAATTTCCATTCCATCCCCAATCCAGGGGAAGGTTACTACAAAATCCCTCCTGATCAGCTGAGACTTGGGAGGCAGAGAATAGATGGGGGCGGGACCAGTCAGAATTTCTATTACTGGTTCTCCAAACTACTCAAAATTTCCGCTACCAATTCTCCAGAATTGGTCAGAACCCTGCTGAAACCCACCTCTGATTTGAATAGTTTATCATTTATCTTTTCCTCTGTGCATTAGGAAAGCAGGAAATGTATAAAAGACTTAACTCCTATTGTATAGAGACTCCTATAGAGTCTCTATACAAAGCCACAACTAATAGCAGTAAATTAAATTTCATACATTCTGTATTTGCCAGGTTCTATCAAAAAGTGTTCAAAATAAGAGGACATTTAAAAATGCCTTTTGCCCTGTATAGTATAGTATTTGCCCTGTTCTGATAAAATGTATCAGAACAGTAGGCTTTTAACAGTGCAAAATAAAAGAAAAAAACTACCCCAAAAAGGGAAAAAAAGAAACAAACTAAATGTGAATTAACTTTGTTATAGATAGCAGAAACAAATGTTTCTGTGTATATTTAGAAAATTGCCATGGTAAGAAGAACTAAATCAGAGATGTTAAACAGAGTTTGAAATATTATAGCAGCAAAGCTGCTGAACTAAATTGCCTCATGGTCAAAAGCCCATAGAAAAGGCTATGGCCTTTTCAAGGAATCAAATCCTTTTCATGTTTCCATTGAATGATGGCCCAACAGCAAAAGACTGCTAGAAGTATTGATTCACAATGTTTGTCATGTCTCTCTGGGATATATTACAAAGCAAACCCAAACTTGATATTTTCACTCATTGGCTTGTTGGTGACACCCTGACACATTTTACTTAGATAATTCTGAAATTAATATTATTTATCCAAAAGTAACATAGCAGAAGCAGGTATAATTGAGCTTTTTCTTCACAGTGGCCAGACACAAAAAGCTTAAAAAACAAAAAACAAAACCCCTGGAATATAAATAACAAAACTTGCAGGAAATAGGGAGATGTCACTGTTTTATTTAGAAAATAAACTTATTGCTATGGTATCAGAATTGAATCTGGATGAGCTTGGAACTCTCCTTTACTTGTCTTCTGTTGAACAAATCAGTGGGAAGACTTCCAAGCATAACATGTGGTACAATTCAACTGAGACTGATTTAAGGATAAAACATAAAATAATATGTAAAAAACCCCAAACCACATAATGAAATGTTCACATTGGAAATTCCCCAGTTTTCTGCTTGAAGATTCCTTCTGATTTCATTGCTGGGCATAATACCAAAGTGAGAATCACATCAGCTTAGTAACAATGAAGACACTTAAACTATTAGCCATATTCCAATGATACATAATATTTTCACATTATTTCTGTATTTCTGAAATCGATGCGGTCTGGTATCACGTAATTATTTGAAAACAACAAAAACTATATTGTATGTTTTTTGTGAGGTACTATTGGGTAAGGACAAGTACACATTACATCTTTCTTCTTTCAAATTCTATTGACATGCAGATTTGATATCATAGGATACTTGATACTTGATTATTTCATGAAGTTCTAATAATAAGAGGTGTTATTTTGTTATAAATCTCATTTTCAGGCTCTAAGGAATTAAAAAGGGACTCATAATTTCACATGATTCTTTGCTTTTGACATTTATCTTTCAGCTTTATTAAACAACAAAAGCAGGATGAAGTTAAACGTGTGAAAAAGTCACTGCAAAATAAACCTCTAACCCTAACCCTATTGCAAAATGTATGAGCACTTAGAACTAAGAAAGCTTAGTTATTAGGTGAATGACACATCTGACAATTGCTTTCAGATGATACAATAAAAATAGGCTGACAACTACCTAAGGGTAACCCTATTTTCATGGAGTAATTCCCAATATTAGACTATACAAATTTGGCTGCTGCATTTTGGATTCATTTTAACCAGAATTTTGAGTTGATTTTGGTACCAAAATACGGTAAGTCTTGTCTAACTTAATAATTGGGTTATGGTGGGAAGGACATTGATCATTAATCATTCTCTATAGCAGCTTTGGACCAAGTTAAATTTTTAGACAGATATCCAAGGTGAAAATTAAAGGCATCGTTTCTTTTAAAAGTCTTGATTTCTTCCAATATTCAGTTAGATTTTTAATTTACTCAGACCAGGAGTAAATTTACTTTTATCAGGAGTATTTTTTGTAGTTCATTGCAGAACGTGCATTGCAGTTCTAAGCATATTTGTTTGAATGTATTCAGAAGAACTTTCTGCATTGTATGTATGCTTAGCATGCAGTGGAATAGTCCATTGTATCCCTTGTGGGAGCAGGATCACAACCTTACATCACAACTATAAACACACACTAATTTCTACAGAGATTCATTATCGCACACCCTAAGAAAATGTTTACCATCAAATTCTTCAACATGTCTTTGGTTCCACTCAAGTTATATAGGATAGTAAAAAAAATTACTACTTTCTTTACTACTTTGTCTTCTGGCAAATTAATATTTCAGGACTGGCAATGCTCATTAGGATAGCATTTTGTATATAGGAACATATTCTATGGGAATAATTTTGTAGATGTACAAATCATATGGTTTCAAAAATCTAAAAAGCTTCTGATCCCAAATGTATGCCTCCTCCGCTATAACACATTTGTCTATATTATTTAAAATGAAATGGTTTGTTTTGATGCAGGCAGACAAGCTACATGAAAACATTTGTGAAAACTTCTTGACAGAAAGTATGGAAACAAAAACATTAGGAAGAGAAAATTAGGAAGAACTGTCAAAGAAATAATAAAGCTATTGGCTGTATATTTTTAATATAAAATAATCAACCTTAGGATTAACATGTCTAGGATGTCTACTTGAAGACAAATAAAATATACAATCCCCCCCCTAAAAAAATACCACTGCATGTAGTTTCTGGGCTCACTCTTACTTACACACACACACACACACACACACACAACATTTTTTTTGTTCTTCTATAAAGGATGTTATATACTTGTACTATTACAATGTTGTGCCGAAATCTAAAATATCTGCACAAGATATTTTCTAAGTCGTTATAATTCATAATGGGGAAGAGAGTACATGTGAGTAATTTATCCATATCTTTGCACATATTCATCATGTCTACAAAGCTTTGAGAACAAAATATTTTGTGTGTAGTGAAGTTTGATGCAATAGTCAAATCGTTAGCCAAAAGAAGCACCCTTGCAAGTACAGAAAGTTCTAGCTCATTTAATTCTGGAATAATATATACAGTACACTGAGGTCACTTTTAGCTGTGTGGCTGTAGTTATTCTAATTAAAAATGATACTTGACATGTATTATCACTATGTTCACAATTGAAATATTGGCATTAAGTTTCAGGAGTATGATGTGCTTGAATGGTCATGTGAATTTCACTATAAATGTGAGGTTAGTTTATTAATTAGCCCATTGGCCATATTAAAGTGCAGTTTCAAACACAAATTATTACAATTTAAAAACAATTTAAATGGTTTTTATCAGTTTTTAGTAATAATTTGTGTGTGAAACTGCACTTTGATATGGCCTATGTGCTAATCAATAAAGTCAACCCAACTCACTATATATGGCACTGCTGATTTTAATGGTTGTGCCATTTGAATGGCTCTTCCACTGAGGAATCTGTATAAGTATCATTAGTTTTCTATGTCAATAAATATGATTTTGAATTACATATGGTAAACTGTTGCTGAATTACTATTCAGATCTTCCATTAGAACAGAATGTTTTAAATGATTGTTACCAATATAGTCTGCATGCTTTTAATTTCCTAGTGATCTTCCATCCAATTACAATCATGACTATCCTATTTAGTTTTTAAAATCAGTCAAGGTTAGCTAAGAACTGTTACTTTCTGAGGTTCAACTGTACTTATCACTAAAACTAGGGATTGAGTTCAGCAAATGCAAGTATTTAATTAAGTACCACCTTGGTGACAAGGTAACCGTTTTCCATGCACCTTGGCATATAGTCATGCCAGCCACATGACCATGAGATGGACATGACTGGACAGAGGAAAACTATCTTTTATTTTTATGCTGATATATTACAAGTTCAACAAAATGGAAGGCCTTGTAGGTCTCTGTCCACTTCAGGATCACTACAATATATGCGAAAGGCTGGCAAATGAGAGAGCAGGTTCAGTATTAGGTGTTGCTATCTGCAGTTCTGAATAATGAGAGAGAGAGAGAGAGGGAGGGAGGGAAGGAGGGCGGGAGAGAGGGGGGAGGGAGGGAGGGAGAGGGAGAGAGAGAGGGAGGGAGAGAGAGAGAGATTTTCCAGACTCCTTTCAAAGAAAAATAAGATGGACTTCCAGAGAGGTCATTGAGAAACATATGCCTGTCTTCTGCCTAACAAAAGGAGGAACTCATGGCTCTGGAAACTTTTCCTTATACAGCTATCAGTTTATCAGATCTGCCATTATTTTAGCAAAATCCAATGATCAGCAATGCAAAGCTAAAGAATTAAGGGGTATCTGTCTACAGCAGGGGTGTCAAACTCGATTTCATTGAGGGCCGCATCAGGGTTGTGTTTGACCTCTGAGGGCCAGGTGGGTGTAGAGCATGGCTGGGGGAGGGGACATGGTGGGCATGACAGCACCTCCACACACATGGTTTTAGGCACTTATAAAAATAGAGAGGCGTACATTTCTGTGATTTTGTTTTTTTAATACATACTTGATCACCCTATAAGAGAGACCAGATCAAGAAACTGACTCCATAGGAAGACTAGAACTATAAATTATTGACATAGGCTATAGTAGCAGAATCCTGCAAGCCTGAAAGGCAAAATATTTTACCTTTCCTTCCTCTTATAATCTTCTGGGCCTAGGCGGCCTCCTGCAGCACTATGACAGCCAAACTGAGGCGCGAGGTGGCCCGTGTTCCCCCCCCCCCCGTGTCCCATTTTTGAAGCCATAGTGCTGCAGGAGGCCGCCCAGGCCCAGAAGGTTATAAGAGGAAGGAAAGGTAAAATATTTTACCTTTCAGGCTTGCAGGATTCTGCTACTATAGCCTAGGTCAATAATTTATGCAAGTATTTAAAGCCCCCACCCCACGTCCCAATTTCAGTAGCAGAGGCAACGCAGGCAGGTCCTTTGCTATTTCCAGGCTAGCCCCATGGACCAGATCTAAGAACCCTGCAATCTGGATCTGGCCCGCGGGCCTTGAGTTTGACACCTCTGGTCTATAGTCTTTACTTTGGGAAAGTTATTCTTGGATCCTTTAATTCTCTGTGGCTATTGGAATTGATATACACTTATTGAGGAGACCTGCTTTTCTTCAGATCAAGATGACATATGCCTTTTAGAGTCCTTCTAGCATTCAAGAGCATTGATTTTTCTGCAGAAAGGAATTGTTCCTTAGAATAAGAATTGTTTGTCTGTTGGCTTGACCCTAGTAGTAAAGTTGTACAAAGATGAGTCAAATTGGGTTTGTAGGGCAAAAGTCTGTATCATATAACAGCAGAGAAAAGAATTAGGAGTTTTTTTTCTTTTGCCATTCAATACTGCTTTTTTTTTCTCTGCTCACTTGTAACAGTATTATACTACTACTACTACTGCCACCGCCGCTGCTGCTGCTGCTAATAGACATGGTAAATATTAAGTAAATAAACTCTAATGGCTAATTGCCTAATTTATTGTTTTAGTAAAAATTATTTCCTTCTATAAATTAATTCATGCACTCAGACACACTGACACACACACACACAATACATGCACAATTTATAGCATAGGATTAAGGTTCACTTTATAGTATTGCACGATTATATTCATGAAATTTACTAAAAGTTACTAACTAAGTAAAAGTTACATTGATTATGTTCTTTCATTTCAAAAAATGTTTCTAATGACTCTATACAGGTGAATGTGTTGTAATTGTAATACCTAGAAACTGTGATAATATAATGAGAATTAATTTTGTATGGGATATCAGTGCTAGGAACATAACTCAGTAATCACTTTCTTGGAAATGTCATCATAATTGGCTGGCTGACACCTTTTTTGCATGTGTACTCATCAGCATGGTGTTTAATTTGCTACAGCTAATGAGTGACTGTCAAAACCTTTGGCACTGTTTTTTGTGCAATATGCTTAAGATTTCCTACAATAGTCATAGGAACATGTCAGCACCTCATATCACTTTATTTGCCAAGAATATAACCACACATTACTCATATGTTATCAACAGGATAATCATTGCCAATTAAACCTTATGAATGAGTAAATTCTTCCCTCTTACACTTGACCTATCCTACAATATTCTGGCTAATGGGTGTGTGCAGTTAACTCAACAAATACAACACAGGATACAAGTTTGCCAATGTCAACTGACTCCAACAGGAGAAGGGTTTCATCGTTTGTGATAGTCAATTATATTGCATGGTGAATATGGGCAAATACATGAGTTATTTAAATCTCAAATTTGTATCTGTTGTCAATAAAGTAGTTTACAAACATGGGCAAACAAAATTTATATAAAAATAAACCAAACAAATTAAAAGTGACTCATTAGCTTTCTCAGCTGGAAGAACCACACCCAATTTTCAGATATAACACTCAGGGTTTCCTTTACAGTCTTGGATAGAAACAAAACAATTTTTTTTATTCCATATCTCCAGAGGCACTTAATTTTTTTTCTTGGTTAATCCTTTTTACAAATCAGTTTTCCAAACGTCACTATAGAAAAGCACACCCAGCAAACTCTAAAATCAATTTATACGATTACTCTCCAAAGTCATGAAGCCTAGTCCCTTAAGAGACAACTGTGCATGATTTATATACTATTTTTTCTAAATAAATGCAATAATGATGATAGAAAACAATAGTATCAATGGAAAATTAAGTCTTTTTTGAATTAGGACTGCATATGTACTCTGCCTGCAGAATAAATGCAAACATGAAATTATAATAATTTGTAATTAAGAGAGCTGGACTTCTGGCTCTTCTATATGTTTTGTTGAACATGTTTTGTTGAACATGACATGGTAGTAGAATAAATAAAGAGTTTGCACCCTTTTCCTCACTGTTTTTTAAATACAACCAGAATCAAAACTCTTTGGCCTAATCCCATCAGACCCAAACTGATCTTTCCTGCATCCAGACAAAGTCTCCCTGCAATCTCTTCTAAACGAAAGAATAGAAATATCCTCCATAGCTTACAGTTCAGCCCAAGGACAGCCCTTATAAGAAAATCATAACCAGAGGTGTTTTCAGCCGGTTCAGACCGGTTCAAGCGAACTGGTAGCTCTGATGATCAGCTGTCCCTGCCCACCCACTCCCACCCTATTCTACCCTTTATTTCCTGCTTTCTAGCTCACCTCAATTGCATGGCACAACTGATTTCCCCTCCTCACTGTTCTACTTACCATTGCTGACTTGGAAGGTAAACAGCTGAGCTTCTAAATTTCAGCGCAAAGCTTCTAAATTTCAGTGCAAAGTGTGCGCTCACCAAACTGGTTGTTAAAAAATTTGAATCCCACCACTGATCATAACCTACAACCAATCTTTCATTCTTTATTAGTTGACATTCCATTTCCTTTAACGATGGACTTCTCCAGATCTGCTGCCCTCCTTAAAGGTCAATTTTGTCTATCAAGTGAACTATCCCCAAATACATTGACAAGGACTTGCCTATCTTCCCAAACTTGCCAGCAAATCAGATCCCTGAGATTTCCCACCTTGCAGCTCTCTATTTCTATAAAGATTGTTGTCCAGGGTCCCTTCTTCTTGTAAAGGAGGTAGCCAACAATCATTGCAATATAACATGACTCTTTTCCTCAGCATGGTGTTCATTCTTCATACCAAATCGGCAACAGCTACTTTACATAGATTCAGTGATAACTCAGTCTAACTGAGGATGCACATTATCTGCAGATTTTTTTAAAAAAGTAATTTGAAAGTACACTTTTGCAGCAAGTTGTTAAAAAGAAGGCCCGAGAAGCTATAAAATTAAGCAGATGTTTTTGGAAAATTGGACTGTTTCTAAATATATTTTGATACCTATTGTTCTCCAGTCTTCATATATTTGAGGATAGTGAAACATTGTAATGCTTTTGCTGTACAATCATACAAAAGCTGTTAAAGGTGTTCCCTTCTTTTCTAGGAGTTGTGGAACAGAACATTTATCATTAACACTCAACTAAAAATCAAACACAGGACAGACCTAAATGATTAATAATATCCACACTTTTTCCATCACGAAATCAGTGATGTGATTCTACACTAATCTAAATAGTATGCTAACATTTTAAGATACAATTGATAATAACAAAGTTTGAATTAAAATTTGTTCTGACATTTTCTGACTTGGTAGTGTAGCAGCACAGCATTAAACTTATTTCAGATCCCCAGAAGCAGATAAAAGTCAGGTTGAGATGCCAAGGAAATGCTCTGTAGGAGCATTGTATAAATATATCCAGGATTTAATGTCATCTTGGACTTAGCTTTTGCACATATTGAGTATTGTTAGCAGTGTAGGTCAAATATTTTAAATGAAAATTGTGTCTTTTGTTTTTTCAGCTGAAAACTTCTTCAACTTATATATAAAGTATATAAAGTATCTATTGGTATATAAAACTCCTAAATTCTTATCTTTCAGCTTTTAGTTCTGCAGAAAATTGAAGTGATGCATATCTACTATCAACCTATTTGAAAGATTATTTGGAAAGCATTTATTGTAGATTTGTAATATTTATGAATTTATGAAATCTTTTATTTCTTAAAAGGTAGAAGGAAACTCAAGAAGCAAATTCCAAGTATATATCTTTATGACAATAAGTTGAATAAGCATTCTAATCCCTCTTCCTTACTTCATTTAGGACATATTAAAAGAAATGTTGTATACATTATGTTGTAACCAATGGAATTCACTACAGCAGAATGTCATGACATTCTCTAGTAGAAGAGGCTGGATATTTTTAATTACAATAACAATGCCAAGATTCAACAAATATGTTTTGGAGTACAAGAACATTGCTATGTAGGGAAAAATGATATAGAATTAATAATTGCTGGAATCCATGTTTCAGATTGTTTAATTATGTTATAGACTCATAAAGGATAGGTGTATTTCAAAAAATAAGGCAAGAACAATTTAAATATTTTGTAAGGATTATGATAAATATGTAGAATAGGCTATCATAAATCATTACTGTGTGCTTTTATAAGATTTTGCATGTCTGCACTATTGGAAAGAAGGACCTTTTGTGAAAAAGAAAACGAATCTAAATGAATTTTCTAAGTAAGAAACTTTGCATGCACCCAAAAATTTAAAGGCAAGACATGTAGAAAATAGATATAAGGAATAGATCTTTACCAAAATAAATGGCAATTCCAAACGTGAATATAATGGAAATAATACTACATACAACAGCACTTGCCAAAAGGCCAAGGTATTGGGATCATTAGGCCAAGTGTGTGATAAAACATCAGGATCTTACGAAAATTCACAGTGATCATCAGCTTTATTAATACAAAAAGTTGGATTTTAGTTAAGGAATCTGTAAATCAGATCAGCTGAATTCTTGAAACTCAGTTTCAAACCTACTTTCTGGACCTTACAGAATGCCATTTATTCATATTACTACCTTGGAATGTAATTTCACCTGAAACTCTCCTACTCTTTGTTGTTTTAACTAAATAGTTTTGCCTATTTCTTTTTCTTCATTATGTATGAAGCAACTGTGCCAGATTGTGTCTCCCTTGCCCAAGTAAATCCAGAACCACAGAATTATAATGATAAAAGACTACTTAGAATATTGAATTCAATTCAGTGTTCAGTGAAAGAATCCAAATTAAAGTAGAGTTAGTCCTCGACTTACAATCAGAATTGAGCCCAAAATTTATGTTTTAGTGAGGCATTTGTTAAGTGAGTTTTGCTCCATTTTACGACTTGTCTTGCCATAGTTGTTAAGTGAATCACTGCAGTTGATAAGTTAGTAAGCTGGTTGTTAAGTGAACCTGACTCCCCATTGACTGCTTGTCAAAAGGTTGCAAAAGATGATCACATGATCATGGGACACAGCAATGGTCATAAGTATGAACCAGTTGCCAAGTATCTGAATTTTGATCACATGACCACGGGGATGCTACAAAGTTTGTAACTGTGAAAAATGGTCATGAGTCACTTTTTTCACTGCCATTGTAACTTTGAACAGTCACTAAATGAACTGTTGTAAGTTGAGGACGACCTGTATCCCCAATAGTTTTCTGTGGTCTCCTCCATATAAACACATCAAGTGAAGGAGTCCTGGTGGCGCAGTGAATTAATTCACTGTTATTAAGATCAGCTACTTGCAATTACTGCAAGTTCAAATCCCACCAGGCTCAAGACTGACTCAGCCTTCCATCCTTTCTAAGGTAGGTGAAATGAGGACCCAGATTGTGGGGGCAATTAGCTGACTTTGTATAAATATACAAAAGTATGAAGGCTATTGCTTAACGCACTGTAAGCCACCCTGAGTCTCCGGAGAAGGGCGGCATATAAGTCAAATTAAAAAAGGAAAAAAAAGGAGAAAAAAAGAAGTGCCTACCAACATCTTTTCTATTGAACTGTTCTGTTTTTATAACTTTTTTCTACTTTTTCTATGCTTTTTCAGTATAATCTTTTCAGTATAATCTCTTACATTTCAGTATAATCTTTTCAGTCCTCCTTCATGGACTGGAATAATGGATAAGAACAATACCAGAGTTTCAACTTCTTGATTCAACAATTCATAGCTTTAACATATAATTCATTTACTGCATTTCTATCCTATCTTCCTTCTGTCAGGGAACTCAAAGCAGTGTATTTGATTTCTATATAGATAGTGTAAAAAGATATTGTCTTTCAACACTAGGTATAAGACAATTGCAAAGTGAAAGCAGGTGGCTTTGTGCCTCAGGCCAGACTAGAACTCATGGTCTTGCCATTTCTAACTTACGGTAGTGCTTATAATCACTACACAAAACTGATTCAATTTGTAACTACAGCAATAATAGCATCTTTGTAATTCCACAGATGACAGCCTCCAAGTTTTGTTCTGATTGAAGGATTATAAACATGACTGCTAGTCAACCATTCCAGTCATCCTACTCCCTGTGGTATTGTCACATGAAAATATGGAATTGATTCTGAAGAGAGTCACTGGGTCAACTATGTGGTATGAACAAGGCCCCTGAAATGTTTTTTGTAATTATTATTATTATTATTATTTTGTTTAACCTTTAAATCAGACTTGAGTCCTGGAAACTACATGGACATTTCATTTGATTCCCAAGTTCTGCCATTGTTGCATACTCACTGTAGAAGAACATCAACCAACCAACCAGTCTATCAACCATTCTCTGAAGGCATGATTTAGAACTGCAAAGTTATATGGCCCTCTCACAGGTAAATGTCCATTTTTCTTCTTCCCATTATTCATACTATATTGTGAGGCTAAAAGTAAACAAAACCAAGAGAAAAGTGATTCATATTTCCCATGAAAAGTTTTAAAAGTCTGAGATTCGTGTCAAAATGACAAAGAACGGAATTGTGGATTAAATACATATCAGTGATACAGAATGATGGTAAAGAGATTCATCATTTCCTTGAAATTAGCCTAACCTAATTTTAGAACTATAGGTTTACTCTATTCTTCTCTCTTAATTTGTTTTTCACTGCTCCTCCCGTGCCAGTAATTCAATCATACTGAAAGAGAAATATGGTGCTTCACATTCTAAGTGTTGCAACCGGGAAAGAGGGCATATAAACTGAGTCCTGTGTTTCTTCTTCCATAAAGAAATAGGCAAGAAGGGCTGGGAAACCCCATCATAAGCTAGGGAAGACATTATCCACTCACAAGTTTCAGGGAAAGTTGCCAGGAAAATTTCAGGTGACAGAGAGGGATAACCTACATTTTGGAAATGAAGAAGTGCTAATACAATCAATTAAATGTTAACTGCCCAAGAACTGCCTTTATGTTAAAAAGATTGCAGTAACTACATCTAGCACTTATAGTGACCATTTTCCTTTAATAGATCATTTTATCTTTTCTTTGGAGATTGGCAAGCCTTCATGAAATGCCCAAGAAGATGGATCACACAAGAAATCCCCCATATCAAAATTTTTAATGAATCAGCAAATGCATGTTCCCAATTTTTAACCACACCCAAAGCTTTCCAACAAAAAAGGTTCTAATAAATATGCAAGGGAAATATTTATCAAAAAATCATCAGTTCGTTTTAAAACTTTAAAATTTAGTCTTTGGGCTCCCTCCATATTTCCACATTATATCTTCCAAATCTAGTTTTGACAAGGAATGTATTCCAGGCCAAAGTGTTAGTTATCTGTACACAAAGCTTGAAAATCCCGGTATTCCCAGGAAACATTCATTTTTACAGAAAAAAAAAGAGCATAATGGTTTTCTGAAGAAAAAAAAAAAGATGTACAGCCAACTGCTGAATAAGACAATCCAAGCCAAAAAATAAAAAAGACTCTTTGCTCTGGTGCCTTTTTCTTCTGCTTCTTCAAAGATTGAACTCAAGAGAAAGACACTTAATATTAACTGTACACAGGGGTGGGCTTCAAAAATTTCAGCAAGGGATTCTCTGCTCAGTTGCTGGTTGGGGGCGCATGGTGGGTGTGGCCTAGCTTGCCCCCTGCACCTCGGCAAGGGGGCATTTTTGCCCTCCCTGGGCTCCGCAGGCTTTTCTCGAGCTTCCAGGAGGGTGGAAACAGTTTTCCTGAACTTCCAGTAGGGCCATTTTTCACCCTCTCCGTGCCTCTGCGTGTGTCCTGCACTTACCTGCATCCAAAACGGGCTATGTGGGGACTTCTGGGAGGGGAGGGGAGGGGTGAGGTGGGTAGGGTGGGGCCAGCCAGGAGTGGGATCTGGGGGTTCTCCAAACTACACAGAATCTTAGCTAGAGGTTCTCCCGAGCCCCTGCAAACCCTCAGCAGCTCACCCCTGACTGTACATCTTTAGGATGTACAGTTCTATACTTTAATTTATAGGAACCTGAGTCTACATATCCCTCTTTTCAATTCTACTCTCTAGTTATGAAATAAAGAAAAATATTATCTTTACTTCATCAGTAAGGACACAGCAAACCTTCAGGAGAGACCTGATTCATAAAAAAAAAATGATCCAAAAAACAAATCCTGAATGGTAGACTACTTACCTACTCACATGAGTATCTCTGTTTGCAGCCATAAAGATAGTAATTGAAATATTACTTTCAATATACGTATATAAAAAAGACCAACTCACAAGTTCAACTTGGCTAACTAAGCCTGTTCAGTAAAAATTATATGCAATGTCTCTCTTCTAAAAACTTACTTATAGCATGATCAAGGAAATCCTAAACTGTAAATTAGACATCATCCCTGTTGTTCAACAGTATTGCATGGCTTCTCTCCAGTGGTGAAATCCAAATTTTTTTACTACCGGTTCTGTGGGCGTGGCTTGGTGGGCATGATGTGGCTTGGTGACTGTGGCTTGGGCGTGGCAGGGGGAGGATATTGCAAAATCTCCATTCCCACCCCACTCTGGGTCCAGCCAGAAGTGGTACTCAAAATTTCCACTACTGGTTCTCCTAACTGCTCAAAATTTCCGCTACTGGTTCTCCAGAACCTGTCAGAACCTACTGGATTTCACCCCTGCTTCTCTCTCTGCCAGCTTTATATATTTGAAGGCAATTTTCATTCTAGTTTCTTGAGAGAGGTTACGATGAAAATTTTTAGCTTTTTCTATCAATTATCACCTTCTTCACGTAATAATGTTATTTGAAAACACCACAATACCCACTACCAAAGGAATTAAGTCACCCCTTCAACATATTTTATATCAATGGTATTGTAAGGACATTTGTTAAACTTAAATCCCACTCTCCATCCTTAGTTCATAATCTTGTCTCAATATTATTATACTCCGGTGATGTTGACATTTTCTCCGTTTCCCAAGTGGGATTGTGGGCGTGATTGACGAAGTCTGCACACTGCACTGTTCTGCCAGACTGAAATAAAAACTAAGGCTATAATTTTTACAAGGGTTTAAGCTTGCTTTCACCTGAAAAATTAATAGCATTTCAGACAAAGGTTTACAAATCTCTTGGCATTCATTTCCAATCTCTTGGAAACTACAGCCCTCTGATCTTATGCTGCAGGCAAAGCTATGCGAATCAAATGAAAATTAATTAGCTTAAATTAAATGGAAATTAATTGTGTCTGCTGTAATTACATTTCAGTCTAGTCTTAAGCTGTTTCCTTTACTGTGCACAGTGTTATGTGTACAAAGATGCTTCTGCACTACACTGAGTGCAATTAAGATGCCTAAAAACCGAGCTTGGGTTCCAGGTTCAGTTACCAGTTTTCTTTTTCAATTACAGACAGGCTATATTTTTGTTGAGGCCCACCTAAAGTTATAACAATTAAAATACAGACTCAAACAAATTTTGGGAGTCTCTGTACCTCTAGAAATCTGCACTTTTCCATGAAATAAAAATCTGCCATTGGTATACTATCTATCTATGTATCCATCTATCTATCTATCTATCTATCTATCTATCTATCTATCTATCTATCATCTATCTATCCATCCCACCTTTATTATTTTTTAAAATAATTCAAGATGGTGAACATATCCAACATATCTTCTTCCGCCTATTTTCCCCATACAACAACCCTGTGAATGTGGGTTGGACTGAGACGGAGTGACTAATATGAAGTCTCACCCCTGGATTTTATGGCTAAGTCAAGACTTGAACTCACGGTCTCCCACTTTTTAGCCTGGTATCTTAACTTCTGAATCTAGACCAAATTGGTCTTATATTTCAAAGTCTATATAAATTCAGCCTATAAAAAACTTAAAACCAAAGTTAATCAGCAAATGGACAGAACTACATTTCATGCCATTTTTATCTTGATCTCATACACCACCACCCTTTCAGTATTCCTAAATATATAGCAAATAGCTCTATATATATATACAGCAATAGCACTTAGACTTATATATTGTCCATAGTGTTTTACAGCACTATATATTTTCTAAGTTTCTGTATTATCACATCAAAGAGCAAATTTATATACCCTCTGTTAATATGGCAAATCTAGACACTCTTGCTGGCACTGAAAGTGTACCATCTACTTCAGGTTTCCCCCAGATTATTAATCCTGGAAGGTAGAATTGATGATCTCTTTAATCAATATATATATAAAAGCGAAATATCACTCATCATGTAATATCCAGAACCGTAAAGCCTACAAACTTGAAATTTGGCACATATGTTCCTCTTGGCTTCTAGGTGCTCACTAAGAAAGGATTTTTCAAAATGACCATCAGATCATTAGTATTTCTTATATTATGATTAACATATTCTGATGCTAAGGAGTTAGATATTCTACTCCCCCTCCCCACCTGAAGAGAACTCTGTTCCAACTGCCACTTGGGTGTGGGCATGGCCAGTGCGTGACTTATCCAGCCTGCGGTCTGGGAGTTTAGACATTCTATTCCCCTCCCCACCTGAAAGGGAGAGAAGGGGATAAGATAGGAGAGGCTCTTGGGGCAAACCTGAGAGAGAGAGAAGGAGAAGAGAGGAAAGGAAAGGAGGTTTCTGTGGGGCAAGCCTGAGGGAGAGAAGGGGAGAGGCGAGTCTGATCATAACTACTCATTAATGTTTAAGCTTTAACTGTCAATTTATCAAGCCCGATCACATAGTTTTGTAGCGAAGCATAGGTATCCAGCTAGTTACAAAATATTCAAACTGGCAGCAACAGAGAAAAGTACACATTTTACTACATATTGAAGTTTCCAGGAAAGTGACAAAATTTTGCAATACAGTCAACCACTGAAATTGAATTGGAATTAGCTACTGTAAAATTTGAAATTTATTGTCTTCTTCAGTTAATGTACTTAACCAGTATCCCATACCTCAACCAATTTATATTAATGGGTGTTTTATTTTGTTCCCTATTCCTACCTGAACATTTTGTCCCCTTGTATTATTTTAAGCTCTTGGACTTTGGCGGAAATAAAGCATATTTATCTCTCTCTCTCTCCACATAGAAACCATTTTGACAATTACTCTGTGAGAGATACCAACATAGCAACTGTTCTGTTACTCCCTGAACTGTAATAATAGCAATCCAAATTGCTGAGTGTTACAGCTCCATAAATCATTAAGAATTGTTGCCCAAGTTATTTTATTTTCCTTTTGCTTTCCAACCTGTTTTTCTACTGTATCTACAAAGGTGTCAAGTCTTTTATTATGTGATAAGCTGCTGAGGGACCTTCCAAAAAGAACTAATGCCTTTCAGAACAATGGGATATAAGAATTAATAATAGCAGAACAGCGGGGTATTAAAATCATTTTGACAATAAAGAGAATTTAAGCAGTGGCTCAGTGGCTAAGGTGCTGAGCTTGTCAATCAGAAGGTCGACAGTTCAGTGGTTCGAATCCCTAGTGCTGTGTAATGGAGTGAGCTTCTGTTACTTGTCCCAGCTTCTGCCAGCCTAGCAGGATGTGGTGGACCTGTCCAAAAACAAAACAATACTGGCAAATGATCAGAACTCAAGTAGAAGAAATCACACAACGAAGATTAGAAATGAGACCGGAAACCTTTCTACTAGGTATAATAAATGGACAATATGAAAAGGAAATAAAATACTTAATCATCCATATAATACCAGCAGCACGAATAATTTTTGCACAAAATTGGAAGAGTAGTGACACACCGGCAGAAGATAGAGTAATTAATAAGATTATGGAATGTGGACAGACTCACAAAAGAATTACAAGATAAAGAGGAACATGACTATTATCTAGTATGGGAAAAGTGGTATACTTGGTTGAAAAATAGAAAAAGGAAAAAAGAATAAAGAACAATTGGAGTTACAGAAACAGGAACATAAATCAATAGCATAAGTTAATAGTAATTAAAGTAAATATAATAAAAATAGATATATGAATAAGATCAAACAAAGAAGAGTCAAAACACAAATAAGAACATACATTACTGTTGCGATATAGTTGACAAAATGTATATTTGAACTCTTTGTTTTCATGTTTGGTTTGTATGTTTTATTATCACTAGTTTTGTTTTGTGTGTACTTTTAAACAAATAAAAATTTATTTAAAAAAAAAAGAAATCCAAGTAGAAAAATAGGAACCACTCTGGTGGGAAAGTAACAGCGCTCCTTGCGCCTTCTTACTTATGAAACACTCTTTTCTGCACAAGTTGTTGTTTTCCCCATTAGAAACAATATAGCACTGAATGTTACTGTACTACCCTTTGATCAGGAACCATATCTTTGCCCAATAGAATCTTACACAGTTGTATTATGGAACAGACTTCTTTAATATTTAACACTAATAAGATTTACTTATTACTATGGAGATATAACAAATCCATGAATTCTACAACTGTATTAAAAAGAACTAGATTATGCTGTCCAATTGCTTGAAATAAGAGGATCATAATAAATTATGTGTTATATTATAAATTCTTCAAAATTCCCCCTTGCCAGTATAGCATATGTTATCTAACATTCTTTGTTCTTTCTATTTTCCAGTGAAACTCTTATGGCAAAGTTAAGAAATCCAACAAACAAGCACATATTATAGAATTTAGTGTTTATGCAATCTCAAAGGATCGCAAAATATAGGATTTGTTATGAATACGGAGCATACAGAGCAGGAAGTTCAGTTAAATGGATCAGTGGAACTAAGATAATAGACATCATAGTCAGCAAACTTTAGAATTCTGAATTAATAAAGAAAATCCTGAATATGTTGAAAATATAGATAAATAAATGTAATATGAAATTGATGATATAATTATATTGTCAACTCTTCAAATATAATATTCATATAAAATGTAGAACCATTTCATAAATTTATTGAAATTGACCTTGGAACTTCCCCTGCAAGCAATTCTATTGGCACCAAATAGGATTCTTGATCTACAGTGTTTGCTGAACCAATAAAAACCTAAGTGATTTTGGTTTTCTTCCCCTTTTTTGGAAATGTACTAGCTTAATTTCTGAGGATGTCTATTTCATATGCTTAAGGTCTATTTTTCCTGTCTTAACAACTCAACAACTCCTTGTTTGGCACCTGTTTCTGGATGGACAATATTAGACATTTAGTTAAGATACTGCTCACTCTGTCTATATCTGAAAGGAACATTCGGGACAAGAAGTCCTCAAAACAGAGTGAATTTTCACCTAAAACTAGATTCTTCTTCATAATATAGACATTCATTTTTATCTTTTGTTACATCTTGATCATGGCACCATATTTGACTTTTGGCTCTCCTACACTGCAGCCTTCAACTATTTATTTTTTTCTGTTTAAACCAGTTAAAAATAAGGCTGGTTAAAGAACTCCCACTATAAATTTCAAAACCTTCCTTAGGTTTGATCATAGCGATTTCTTGATGTTTTTTCCAGCAGTGCTGTGGAGTCGGAGTCGGAGTCGAAGTCAAGGAGTCGGAGTCGGAGGAAATTTTGGGTACCCGGAGTCGGAGTCAGTAAACAATGCACCGACTCCGACTCCTACTAAATTTAGATTGGAATTTTAAAAAAAGCAAGTTTAAATGTCCCAATTCACAAAAAGTTATAATTAATGACTTCTCTATTGTAAGAATAAAGACCAATGCATGCAGTGCCTCACGTTAGCTTAAACTTTAAACATGACTATGGGATTCTACTAGGGAAATCATGTTTTATAATAAATGCCCCTTCCTGGATCCTCCCACTGCCCTTATTTAATGGAAGCACTTATTTAATGGTGAAGCGTTTGCTTGAACTTAAAGACTTCATAGAAGAAATGGACAATGAAAATCTTGCATTAACTGAAAGCCAGTGGACACAAACAAAAGAGCTGGAGAACCTTCTTTCTCACCCCTTCACTGTCACCAAGAGGTTGCAATGTGATGATCTAACCCCGGGTAAATTCCTCTTGGAATGGAAGAGCCTGTTATATCGCCTGAACAAAAATGGAGGGTTAATAGCTGAGGGCATTGCATCTTCAATGATGAAAAGAAAGAGTCTTTTGCTGGAAAATGAAATCTTGCTAGCGGCTATTTATGTCAATCCAATGAGCCGACTTTTGTTGAACAGTGAACAGACTGCTACTGGGAAAAAGGCCCTCTATGATGTAGCAGTTCGCATGAAGGGATTACGATCTGAAATACCTCCACAGGAGGATGAAGTTCTTTTAAGCAATAGTGGTAACTCAGGATCATCTTCTTCAAACGAAGAATTAGACTTTGATTCCTTCTTAGACAAAATGGAAGTTGCTAAAGGAAAGCGACGTCGCATAAGCGTTACAGAACCAGTAAATGTCCAAATAAAAAAAATTCCAACAGGAGTTTTATAAAGCACTAAAAGAAGTTGAAAAGTATGATCGCTCATCAAAACTTACTGTTGAAGAAGCCATCCTTGTTTATCCAGAGATCGTTAGTGATATGGCCAGAATAGTTACTGCAATGCCACCCACCCAAGTCAGTGTCGAAAGATTATTTTCAGCCCTAAAAATAATAAAGTCTGACTTAAGAGCCTCTATGAAAGAAGATCTGGCAGAGGCAATTCTCTTCCTTAGAACTCTACATTAAATTGATTTGCATTTGCTAAGCCTATAACTACATTTCAAGATTAATATAAACCATTTCTAGGTTTTACAGATTTTGTTTTTGGTTCATATAGATAAGCTTTGTTTTTGTTCTAAAACAACCAAATAATGTGGTTTGTATTTTTGAACTGGTAAAGTTCCTGTTCCTGATGTTTATGCATGCTGCTACTATCCAGCCACTTGATTAATTAAATTAATAAAAAAAAATAATAAAACTTTGTTGTTTTCATTGTGTTTGTCTTTTGCTTAAACTGTTCAATACAGTAGACTGTTGGCTTCCCAGCCAGTAGTCCTGTGGTAATGACATGTATGTTGCCTTTCTTTCCTTCAAGGAATGTATAAAATACATTCGCATATTAATACAGAAGAGTGGGAGTCGGGGAGTCGGAGTCGGAGTCGGAGTCGGAAGTACAAAAAACTGAGGAGTCGGAGTCGGAACATTTATCTACCGACTCCACAGCCCTGCTTTCCAGACTTTATTTACCCAGAACTCCTGATTGTAGTTTCCTCAGCATGTCACCTTGGCTGGAAGGGTCTATACTTGCATTATTCTATCAATCAATATATAAAGAAATGTGTGGTTTCACTTACATTAACACTTGTTAGGAAAAAACCTTTCACTGTTTTACTGGAGAACTTGTAAAAACAAATATGACAGTGGAGAGCCGTATTCAGTCACTGGGGAAAGAGTCAATCTTTCCCGCCAATTTCTCAATTAACCTTGTTAACAGAATTATTAGCTCAAGCTCTTAATATCTTTTATGTGTTTCAGAGACTGTTTCTATTCCAGTTCGCACAAATTATGCGTTCTTGAGATCTATGCAAATGTTTAGGGTCATGCAAATAATTAAACTTCTACACATTTTATAGAAGGAATCTTACATCAGAGCTCCAAGTGCTGTGTTTCAAGCAAGAGATTGGTAATACCATTATATTTAAATTATCTTTCCAGAGAGTTGCTATGATGTCATCCTGTCTCCTCCCACAGTGTAAACTAAACTGTCAAAGTTTAGCTGTCTCTGTGACAGAGAGAACTGTTCACTTCATTGCAGCTGCATTACCTTGCATGACACTCTTCAGCATCTTTAACAGTGGATTTTTTTGTTTGGAAGTATGATATCAAGATTGATCTTTCTCCTTTTCTGTGGACATTTTGCACAAATCCTTGGAAATGCTGGGAAATTGCCAAGAGGCAAGTAGTTATGGTTTTCATACTTCGTAGGGAAGAAATGTTTAGCCTTTATACCACAATCTTGTTTTTGGAAAATATGAAAGGATTAAGAATGCAGTGAAGGAGAAATGAAATAGTAAAAATTGCAAAAACACATATAAGAGACACAGAGACAGATGGAGTAATTTAAAATTCTTTGCATAAACAAAGGAAAGGATAAAATATACTTTATAATTTCTTGACCTAAACAAGAAACACTGCAACCAGATGAAAAGCTAGTTTTGTTGATTTTTTAAACATTTACTTCTTATGGTAATATGTAATGTGATCTCTGATATATGTGTGTAAACAAGATTCAGTTATTTCAACTTTACTGTTAACACTTTAAAACTGATTTGATTTACTATGTATCATCAATACTAGTTTTCCTCAATTACTTGTCTTTAGTATCTATTAAAATGTATGCTTGTGTGCCTATAAAATGCAGTGTTAAGGAGTGCTACACTGGACCCAATTTTTTGTAATGTGAAAGAAATTATGCAAAATTTTAAATTTATTTTTCTTCAGTATATGTTAGTCTGACATTTTAAACTTCTTACTGAAAACGATCTGTGCTGTAACATTAATATCATATTTATAAATGTAGATTAAACTGCCCACTACATTGTTATTTTTTAACCCTGTGATGCTTCACATTCTGTTACTGACTTTGCTGAAATGCTTTTTAATAGAGTGTATGCTTTGCAGATGTGCCCAGTGTGTCTAGAAATCCCTTAAGTAGCATTTTATTTTTTATTCAGTGGGTGGAGGAAAGTTAAGTTAGAAAAGATTTTCCTAGATTATGCATGTATGACATATTTCATGCCAGACGAATAATGACCTTTTCCCATAAAATAATGTGGGTTTTTTTCTTATTTGTAATTTGAAACGTTTATATCCTTCCTGCACAAAATGTAGTCTTTATCAAAATGCATATATATTGTAATGTATTTATCAAAGGAAATATAGTAACATGCTTACCTTCTGAACTAAATAGTACAGTTCTTTCATTAGAACATGTGGATAATTCTATGCATCTACCTTATCCACTTTTATAGAATAATAATCATAACTATCTGAGTGCAGAATTGTGACATAATGTTTTATTTTCTGTTTATATTTTATGCCCCAATTCATTAAGGCAGATGTTTTCTAAAATTAAATGGCAACTGAAAATACTAATTATTATTTTTCATTTTTCCAATTATTCTTGATTTTGTAAAGAAATAAACATCTACTTATTCTAGTTTTCCAAATATGTACAAATGTAGTGTGAGGCTCTTTCTAATATACTGCACCTATTGCCAATCTGAAGATATTCCAAAGTTTTATCCATTTCATTGTAATATTTTTAGGTATTTTAAATGTTTTAGGTATTTTGAACATTTAATAACATTTGTTTCTTTGAACTTGTGTTACTAAATTAAAAAAATAAAGACTACACTAAAGTTACTTTCTCCAGTGTAGCACTTCTATTCGCAGTCTTCATAAAATAATACAAGCATTCCAGCTAACAGCAGTGCTTTGAATTCAGTTCATAATGCTAAGAGCTGCCAAAGTTATTTTTGGGTAGACTTAACCATTTCAGTGAAGTTTATTCCTGGCATTAGATTATGAATGTAGATTTTCTTTCTCTGGTACAAAAAAGGGAAGGGAAGGGAAGGGAAGGGAAGGGAAGGGAAGGAAAGGAAAGGAAAGGAAAGGAAAGGAAAGGAAAGGAAAGGAAA
>WNWU01000016.1:13447148-13459665 GCA_012654045.1 Ptyas mucosa | reverse complement strand
AAAGGAAAGGAAAGGAAAGGAAAGGAAAGGAAAGGAAAGGAAAGGAAGGGAAAGGAACAATTCTTTGGTACAAGAACAGAAAAAAAATCTGTTTTTGTACCAAGAAAAAGAAATGTAGTCATAGAAAACTAATAAGATGTTTGGATGTTAATTATTTGGATTTATTATAAAAGCTGTTTTTAACAAATGTTCTATTCTTAAACCATCAATATGAAGGCTTTGCCTTTTGAAATGCTGCCATTTTTTCATATCATATTCCACTCAAAAGAAATTTCAGCTTGAAAACATTAGTAGGGAAATACTATTTTCTGTAGGAGTTATCTAAAATTTGGTTTGGTAGTTTTAGAACCAGTCAAAAGAGATTGAATAGTTACATTAAATCACCACCTGAAGAACAAATGTGACTAGAAAAGTAAGGCTGCCCATCATGGTCATAACTTGTGATGGTCACATGACTGACCCAACTTTAGCATTTTCTTGTGGCAGTTTTAAGTGAACATGGTGGTCATTAAATGAATGTGGCAGTCATTAAGCAAACCTATAGTTTGCTATGGCGCAATTTTGCCATAAAAACCCCAGAAATAAATATAGGTTTTCAGCAAAACTATCATGAAATGTGGCCACGTGACTGCAAGGTGCTGTACATGGCCACAAATGCAGCCTAGTTGCTCAGCATCTGACGTGCAGTCATGTGACCATGATGGGCAGCATCAGAACTTTGAATCCAGGCCATAAGTACCCTTCAGGGACTGTAGGTCTATTGGAATTTTGAGCAGTAATGCCACAGGTAGGACTTTTGATACATCTATAGTGGAAGTATGTAAATACAGTTTCTTATACCCTTACTTTAAAGATAAGTGAATCTGAAACACCTTGTTATTTCTGCTTTTGAAATTTTATGGTTTCTTAACTAGCAAGACCCTGTCCAGATCCCGGTCTCTAATTAAATAGTCATATATGAAATACTAATTTGAATATACCAAAAATAAAAACAGAGCTAAATGTAGCATGATTGACCAAATGAGTAGATCAAACAAAATCTACTCCGTTTAACTGTATGCCCTTTAGAATTTCAGGTCAAATTCAGAAGTGGCTTGCACTCTCTTCCCATTTTAAAAGTCTTACAGATATTTACTTTCTAGGTTATATCTTTTTTTAGCTGTTTAAAAACATGACACTCTTACAAAGGTCAACAAGCCTTATTTTTAAGGCCATAGGCTTCTTTCCAAACACTCTTTGGAATACCTGTATGACTACACGATGTTGACTGGTCATGTGGATATTCCAGGAAGAGTTAGGAAACAGGTTTCTATACTCTGAGCATGGTGCTTCTGTAACTATCTAGCCTCAGTCCTTCAAATATTTTAGGAAATGATTGCTGTACATGTAAATGTATTTCAGATAAACATTGGCAGAAAAGTAATGCCAGAAGCATCCTGCAATAGCTGCAGATATTTAAAAATTAAGCTGCCTGTTATGTGAAATGGAGTGTATACATAGATGTACCCACGTAGCTGCAGACAAGGGATAACAATACTGTCAGTAATATTTATTTTAATTTCCATTTCACATGAAATATTAATGGCTGGGCACAAGTAAATGTGGCTAGATGATGCACATATCTGTTAGACATTTAAAATGGGAACAGAGCTGCATTGTGTAATGTTTGTGGTATGCATTTACTATTCCATTTTTTAGTTGTTGGCATTTTTAAGTGTTTTTCAAGTTTTGCAAAACCGCAATTCAGAAGTTTTATTGATTCTCATGCTTCCAGGCAGAAGGTCCCTAAGAATACCAAAAGACATTTTAGTATATCAAATACAATGCAATATTATATGGAATTGTACTACCGGCAGGTAAAATGAAATGCTGGATGAACATTGTTTATTAATTGATTTATTTTATTAAATACTCAAAATTACACACAATTAAGCTTAAAATATGAATAAATTTATTTTTCTTCAAAAAAAATGCAATTTACAGTAGTTCTTGAGTTCTGACACAACTGAACCCAAAATTTCTGTTGTAAGACAGTTGTTAAGTGAATTTCTCCCATTTTATGATCTTTCTTGCCACAGTTGTTTGTGAATCACTGCAGTCCTTATGTTAGTAACAGGGTTGTTAAGTGAATCTGGCTTCCCTATTTTCTTTGCTTATTAGGAGTTGCAAAAGGTGATCACATGATTCCAGGACATTGCAAGTATCATAAATATTAATTAGTTGCCAAGCATCTGAATTTTTGTCATGTTACCATGGGGATGTTGAGATGGTCCTAAGTGTGAAAAATGGTCATAAGTCACACTTTTCAGTGTGGTAATTTTGAACAGTCATTAACTGAATTGTTGTAAGTTGAGGACTACCTGTATAAAATTGAATGTTGTGAGACAAATTATAAATCCACAACAGTATAGTAAATAAACAAACATAATTTCAGTAGTGAGTAGAAAATAAGTAAATTACCTTAATTATGCATTTAACTAAATGAAATAGCCATATGAGAGCTTGTCGAAATGTTGCCAAAAAGAAAACTTTTAAAGTGTTGGTTAGGATTTTAGCCAGAGTTCCAAAAGACCTTACGAAGTGTTTTGTTGTGATTTTGGAGGATTTTAAGATGGGATTTTAGCCAGGATTTTAAGCATTTTAACTAACAGACTTTTAATGACGTGGGAAAACACCCGAGATTTTAACTTTTTACATATATATTAATGAATCCATATTGTGATCAAATTGGGAAAGGAAAAGGCATTGCTATATAAAAAATAGATTGAGTGAATAGACTCAAATCAGGACTTCAGAATTTCCAATAATATCAGAGATCAGCTCATATACACCAGGTCCCAACTGTTTAAGTTCTCAGCCATACATTTTCTTCTGCCTGTGTCAAGAGGTGTGTCTTCAATACATAAGAATCAGCTATTTGTTAAAGACATCTTCTCAACAGGCCTTTACATTGGTGGTACCTGCCACTTAGGTTCTATTAAAGCAATTGGGCATAAAAGAATGTTTTCATCAGAAATTCAACACCATCTTCACCAAAAAAAAAAAAAAATCGAATTAACAAAAAAATGTCTGAGGGAAGTTGGTGGCTTCCAGCATTCCAACTGTCTCATTCAAGGAAAAGCCCTGAACAGAACAGAACAGGACAGAACAAAGCACAACCCATAAAACAGTATTTTTTTAAAAAAGATTTATGAAGGAATAGCAACTCATTTCTTCTAATAACTTTCCTTGTCACTTCTCTTAAGACAATTTCTGCCCCCCCTCCGCATTTATTTATTTATTTCATTAGTTAGTATTTATTTTTTAGCAATGGGCATTTTTCTCATTTGCAATAAGTGTGGAGCTTTTCTAAAAAAAGAAAAACAGTATGATTTTGCAGCAACGATCCTCACTTGCCAGAACAGGATTTCTTCCCCCCCCCACACACACACCTTCTTTTCCCTTTCCTCTTGCTGCATTTGACTTACCTCTATGCTTTCCTCACAGCAACCTCCAAAGTGACAAATTCCATCCTCCTGTAAAGACATCAATTTTGTTGATCTACTTTTGTGGGTATAGCCTGTATCATAAAAGCCTGATGGAGTGAAGCTAGCAAGTGTTTATGAATTTCTATATATGTGCAGAGTGAACAATCCACAAGAACTCCTGTAGTCTGTCAATTATGTTGCTTGTACAATGTGATGTTATAGATAATTATGCACAAAAAGCATTTCCAAGTGTTCATAGATGCTTATCTATAAACAGATTGAGGATATCAGTATCAATTGGTTCTAAAGTATACAATACTAATAGTAAGCTTACTTGGTGTATGTGTTTCTGTCCATTTGTAGTTTGTGTGATTGTCAATACCCTGTTTCCCCCAAAATAAGACATTCTCTGATAATAAGCCCAATCGGGCTTTTGAGCACATGGCAATAAGGCCAAAGGCTTATTTCAGGGTTCAAAAAAATATAAGACAGGGTCTTATTTTCAGGAAAACACGGTAACAGTTTATACTTCCTTAACCATTCAACAACAACAACAACAGCAACAACAACAAAAAGGATTCACGATAATTTGCAGAAATCTGGAGACATTTATTTAGTTTCTTCACTGGATTAGGTGAACTATGAGAATGGTTGCCTATATAAATATTGTCTACGGGCTATTTAAAAAATATATTTTACTAACAACTTGGACACTACAGGCATTTAGATCTTCTTTGAGTCAAGGTCAATTTCTGGGTATAGATTCATGGAACTGATTTGCTATTGCGTTCTTCCAGGATATTTTTTTTCATTCCACTTCCCTCATTCCCTCCATTCTAAATTATTTCCATGAGATTTCCTACTGGTTTTGTCTCTTAGCTTTCAGTTCAACCGAGTTGCCCAAGTACACCTGTTAAAACAACAATTTAAAAAGTTAATCTACACTTAGGGTTTGAATTCCATACATTTATTGGAATTGTTCCTGTGAGTGCTGATGTTTTTTGTATGCTTGCTTGCTTTTCAACAGAGGCTAATGTATGTCATGGATGGTTTGGAGTATGTAATGAATGCTTTAATAAGAAATCAGGCATGCAAAGATGAAGTAAATGGCCTAATGATCCCTTTTTTTAGATATGACAGTCTGAACTCCGCTTTAGATATGATGCAACATTTACCATGTAGTGTTCATTGATAGAGTACTAATGTTGATTGTAAAGAGTTATATTTATTTTTAGCTACCACATAGATAATTTAATCATGATAAAATCAATCAATCAGAAATTCAGATAATGCAAAGAAAGAAGCATTAATAAGGACATGGTGTAATTTTCCCACGAAGTTGTTTTTGATAAACAATACAATAGATGACTTTTTTCAAACTAAGAAGTTATAAATCAATTTTTTAAAGAATATTTATAACAATACACTAATTGAAAGGAATGTCACAGTAATTGCACTGTAACAAAAATAGAGTTCTCAGCCAATTGGAAACATTAAGAAATATTAAAAAATAATGTTTGAAAATTAAAATTTTGAAGTTGCTAGGTCAATAATAACTGCAAAGTAGAATTAAACCAAATGCTTATTGTCTTTGTGGGGTCATGGGATGGATAAAGAGGCATAGATTTTTTCCCAGAAAGCAAAAATTATTTGAAATATTGATGATATAGCATAAACTGATGATATAGCTGAATGTGGATAATTTGGATAAAGAAGTGGAAACTGATGAAGATCAAACTTGTACTTAACACACTTGGTACAGTCATATTCTATATTGATTGATTATGTGCCATTAGTCAGAGTTAATCTTTAGGAAGTAATCATTTCATATGATTCTGTTCTAATAAGTCCATCTAGCCTGGAGTAATGTATCCAGTTCTCAGAACTACAAAAGGATAAATCAAGAAGATAAAAAGTGATGCTCAGGAACTATCAAGTCCTCTAAAAAGAAAAATTGAAGGAACTCCAGTGGACTGAGGAAGAATATCTTAATATTTAAATATTTGAAAGTACAGTATGCTGCATAAAAAAAAATAAAGGGGGTATTTTTGTACAGAGTGCAGAACACAAATAATGCATTGATGTTGTAGGAAGGAAGATTCCAACTGAATGAAATCCGCCATATAAAAATTTAGTCCCATTCTGATCAATTTTGGAATGAGCTCAATGAATAGTAAAAGCAACACAGTTCTAGGCTGCATAAATAGAGGGATAGAATCAAGATCACGTGAAATGTAAATACCACCTTATAATGCCTTGGTAAGGCCACATTTGGAATACTACATCCAGTTTTGGTCACCACAATGTAAAAAAGATGTTGAGACTCTGGAAAGAGTGCAAAGATGATTAAGGGACTGAAGGCTAAAACATATAAAGAATGGTTGCTGGAACTGGGTATGTCTAGTCTGATGAAAAGAAGGACTAGGGGTGACATGCTAGCAGTGTTTCAATATCTCAGGGGTTCAACAAAGAAGAGGGAGACAAGCTATTCTCCAAAGCACCTGAGGGTAGGACAAGAAGCAATAGTGGAAATTCTCAAGGAAAGAAGCAACCTAAAAGGAAGGAGAAATTTCCTGACAGAACAATTAATCAGTAGAACAGCTTGCATCTAGAAGTTGTAAATGCTCCAACACAGGAAATTTTTAAGAAGAGATTGGATAACCATTTGTCTAAAATGGTATAAGGTTTCCTGCCTAAGCAGGAGATTGGACTAGAAGACCTTCAAGTCCCTTCCAACTCTGTTATTCTACATATTCTATTCTGTTGTGTTGTGTTATGTTGTGTTCTGTTCTGTTCTATTCTGAGAAAAATTGCCTATGGAAATTCTCCATCATCCAGGTCATGGTTGTCCTAAAGTGCTTTTTCAAAAGGCAACTGGATTTTCTTTCTTTTTTTTCCTTGAAGGCATTTCACTTCTCATTCAGTCAGTATTGAAGAAGCTTCTTGGATGAGAAGTTCTCAAGGAAAAAAACAAAGAAAGTCCAGTTACCTTTTGAAAAAGCACCTTTGGAATAGTGAGAGTACTTCAATAATAAAAACCAATTAACAAAGGAAGTAGTGAGCTCCCTTACACTGGATTGAGCAAGAGAGGCCTCTGTTTCCAAGCACTTTTCTTCAAAATATTTTTTTTCTTAATGTATCTTCATATGTTTATTTAGTATTTCCTTCTGCAAAATCTGTACTGACATGCAAGTGTTCCTCTACTAGTATGGAATTCTCCAGTTATGAACAGCTAGAATTTTTGAAGTTCCAATGTAATAATATCACTCACATTGCTCATAGTGTTGAAAAGTAAAGGTTGTCTAAATGTTTTGTAAAAACATACTTTAGAAATCAGCAAAAGCCAACACACTTTTTCAAACTATATACACTGGGTGCGTGCTGGAAATAGCTCTTTTAATAACATAGTTTTATATAAAAGATATTAATTTTATGTAAAATTAACTAAGGGAGTTGGGAATTCTATCTGTCCACATGCAGGGTATCTCTGCCAAAACTGATCAGAATTAAACTTAAATTTTATATGGTGGGAGAAACTGGCAGAAGACAGAACAAATTCAAATGGCTTGGTGCTCTGGAGAAAAGAATTCCAGAAACAAAAATATTCCAGTATATTGTATACCAAAGAGAAACAATTAGGTGGTAGTTTCTGAATGATCCACTGCAAATCCCTTTTTATTTCCCTGAAAATCATGTGATGCAGAGCGTATGTTGCCTGCACATATTCACACAAATATTGAAACACACCACATGACAGGAGATCAGAAATACCAGCAAGGCAGGTCGCTAGTGAAGATGATATGATTGTGGGATCCTGCAACTGTTGTAAGCACAAAATGGGTGCTGAGATTGTGAATATGTGTGTGTGTGTGTGTGTGTGTGTGTGTGTGTAACTGGGAGAGTCAGAACTTTGAAAACTAGTCATAAGTACCACTCGTTCAGTGGCGTCAAACTTCAAATGGTCACTGAACAAGTGATTGTTAATCAAGTACTATCCGTAGACAAAGATAAAGTTGCAACACAAGAGCATAAAAGCACACATACCGTATATACTCGAGTATAAGCCGACCTGAATATAAGCCGAGACCCCCAATTTTACCACAAAAAACTGGGAAAACTTATTGACTCGAGTATAAGCCGGGGGTGGGAAATGCAGCGGCCACTGGTAAATTTCAAAATAAAAAAAGACTGGTCAAAAGTGCAAGGACCTGTCAGAAATCACTTTTTTCAGCCCTCTGGGTAGTCCTTTTGTGCATATGCACTACTCAGAGGGCTGAAAAAGTAATTTTTGACTGGTCCTCGCACTTGTGACCAGTCCTCGAACTTACTACTGTCCTCACATTTTACATTTTTGCCCTATCTTATCACCATTTCTCTCTCCCCCTCTCTTTCTCATTCTTTCTCTCTCCCCCTCTTTCTCTCTCTCTCTCCTCCACTTTCTCTCTCATTCTCTTTCTCCCCCCTTCCTCAAAGAGAGAGGTGGTAGGTTTGAGGAGAAAGATTGCTGTACAATAAAAAAGATGAAAGGGAAGAAAACCAACCCCAAACAAATATAAAGATATTAAGATAAAGAATGAATTGTTTAACTTTAAAGAATAAAAGAGAACAAATATGAATAAATAGCAATAATTAGAAACACACATACAAACATATAATGTATTTTCTTTGAACAGAGTATTTGGCAGGTTCACAAATTTAAAGTGTTCAGTCATTTCACTTAAATTTACAATTTCTATATTTCCTTTTTGCCATATTTATTCCTCATCTATTTTTTTAAAAAACCAATATTAGCCTTCATCCTCATCTCTAATCTTAATCAAATTCAATTTTTCACTTCTATTCTATATTATACCCCTTCCCATTGTCATCTATTTTTATATCCATCCTCACATTGGTTAATTATGTAATATTACAGTTGTTCAATACAAATTCAACATTTTAATATAAATCAATTAGTTATATAACTATCTTTTTTGTATATTAATCAATATGAACATGAATATTCCAATTATTTCCATGCAATCCAATTTCTTACAAATCAATTACCGGTAATTATATTTACCAATAATAATAAACCAAATAATTTCCCCCATATATTCTTCCAAACCACAACTTAACCATTTCTGCTTTCACACAATATACAATTAATAGTATCTCAATTATTACAATTCCCTAGTTAAATAGAGTTTTTTCTTTTGTGTTTTAAAATCTTGAACTCTCCTCTTTTGCCATTTGCCATGAATTTCCCATTGTTTGCACCTACTTTTTTTGATGAGGAAAAAGAAATCTGCCTTTCCAAGGTTGCAAGCAAAAGAAAAAGAAATCTCTCTCTGCCTCATTTTGTCACGTTGCAGCAAAGACCCTGCTTTAGTTTCAGTTTCGCTTTTTTAGCATAGCTGGGAGGGGGAGGGAAAATGCTCCAGCAATTTACCTCTTTGCAGCTAGCTAGCAACAGAGCCCCGTAAAACAGCTGAGAGCAAATCAGCTGAGAGTCGGAAGGCTCTTCAAATCAACTTATGGTAATTAACCTATACTGACGCTGAAAGGGGCTGTTTTTTCTATTTTTGCAGACAGGGGTCTACTCATTTGTTTTCTTTTAAAAAGGCTTTTTTTGTGTGACTCGAATATAAGCCGAGGGGGGCTTTTTCAGCCTGAAAAACGTGCTGAAAAACTCGGCTTATATTCGAGTAGATACGGTACATATACTCGAGTATATATGTACACCTGTGCTGATTAAACGTTTATGTACCCATACTTGCATAGAAACACCAGTCCCGAACAGAGAAACAGTCACATATGCACACAATACTCAGACAGAGGTAACATATATGATTAGTCCATAAGAAGAAGTTGCACACATAGAGACATATTATTAGTTCATCACACAGAAGACAAAATACAGTAGATGTGCCCTCTGGACATCGTTATTTACTCCATATTGTTGGGGGATTTTGAGGGAAGGCCAACTCTTTTTAGAATTTCTAATTCTTAGACAATGTCTTCAGAACTGAGTTTGTAATTGCCCACTTGAATTTGAGTTTGTTTTCCTATAATGTTTGCTTTTTCTGACGCATCCTTCTCTACTCCCAAGTGAAAAGACTCTTGCCTTTCTTGAATTTCTTGAACATCATCATCATCATCTTTACCAATTTTTCCCAGTAAAATATACCTGAGGGCTAATAATTCTTTCTCTTGAAATATTTTTTCTTTTTATTTTCTTAAATTCATCTGAAGTCCTCTTTATCGCTTCTGTCTTTTCAAAAGCCAAAAACCTAACACAAAGTTAAATATTTTATTTAACATCTTTTCTTCTTTATGAAAGCCTTTCATAATTAGTAATACATGGGTCATTGTTAGATGTTTTCCAAGGAAATGCTAGGGTGGAATTGTCTGACTTCATTTTTAATTTGTATCCATTTTTTAAAAAATATTATTACACTTAAAGACTGTGTGACTCCAAATGATTTATTATGACCATTCCCACCTAGATTAAATAACATGATCATTGTGTACTGCTTCCTGTTTCCTGTAATTTAGTACCAAAAGTTATTTTTGTTAGTTATTATTGAATGGAAAAAGCCTATCTTTCTGTGGAATAAAACCAGGGTTATAAATGGAAAGCATTCTTCTAGTACAAAAATGAACAATTTGAAACCTGGTCTCCATGAGGCCTCAAAGATCTTTATGCTGGAGCATCATCTGATCTCAATTGCTAAAGTTTGGTAGCATTCTTTCCCACAATTTTGAGATTGGAAGAAACAGATAAATACTAATATTCAAAGACCTTTCAGAAACATATAAAGCCTAATTTATATTTAACATAATGCAAAAAGAGCTGTCTAAATCTCCCACCCTCAATTAAAAAGTGTCTATGAGAATAGTATGACCACACCAACTGTGACATTTGCCTCTGTTAAATTGTTAACTTTGGGCTCTTGTCCTGTCCTTTTCTAGAAGAATTCTTGAATTATTTTTACAATTTTTTCTATCCAGAGATACAAATAGGTGTATGACATATGTCCCAGCCAGATAACATTAGACCAGGGGTCAACAACCTGGGGCTCTGGAGCCGCATGTGGCTCTTTCACCCCTGTGCTATGGCTCCCTGTCACTCAAAATATGTGTCACAACCACCAATGTGCAACACCTGCCAGCACATTATTGAGCTTTTCAACCCCCGGTAGGCCAGCCATGGATAAATCCAAGAGAAGAAAAAAGTTTCAGAAGAAAACAGAATGTTTAATTCAATTACATAGGCTAGTTTTGTGGCCGCTCAATAAATAGTCAGGCACAGGAAGGGTTTTGTGGTTCCCATGTTTTCTTTTCTGTGGGAAATGGGTCCAAATGGTCTTTGAGTGTTTAAGGTTGCAGATTTCTGCATTAGACTAAGTATATAAGGTATATAATGCTATTAGGTGTCCGGAGCTTACATTTCTAAGGCCAGCAGAAATATTCTAGAAATTGAGCAACCACAGAAGGGAAAATGTTGATCTTTTAACCTGAATGGTAGAAGGTGGAACTCAGCCTTTCCCTGTTTCCAATTTGAGTTTCGTCTGGGTGAGCTTGAAATAGAAGTAGCCTTTAGATCTCTTAGTGACATTTCTCTAAATACAGTGTTTACAGGAACCTGCTGGCAAAAGTCAAGGACATATGACTCAATACTGCAAAGGTCCCTTTGCCACTATATTGTCAGGGTATAAATCAGAGTTTACGCTAAGTTTGTGTTATCATCCCAATATATTTGGCTTTAAATAAAAGTGTACATCTTTAGTTGCTTTCCCATTTTGTGGTATCATGACTTTTGAAATCCTGTAGTTGTTATTGTCAGTTCTTAGAACCATGAAGCTCTGAAAAACACTGTGCAGTTTTATCAAGTCACTACTAATCTGTTAGATTCACATATGTTCACAAAACTAAGAAAGTAGATTGCTATTTGAATTAAATTGTTATTCAAGCAAATGGTTTGGAGGTTACTTATTCTTAGGCCATTTTTTATGATAGCCTAATAGCCGCCTGTTCTTGCACGCTGGAAGATGTGGGTAATCCTCACTGGTGATGGGCTAAGTGATACATGTGAATATATGCTTATTTGCATTCCATTTAAAATACTCTCTAAATCAGACAAAAAGGACAATGCACTTGTGAGGCCAAAATGTAATATAATGAGGCCAAAATGTAATCTAAACCAATCCTGTTATTACAAGTATTAAATAGTATAATAAGAAAATAAAAACAAGTGCCACATTTTTAGGTAATGTCTCATATCTTACAGTATTAACCCTCCAGCTGTCTTACAAGGTTATCTCACTGAATACTTTCCAACAATGCAATATTACTAATACCTCTGATTTAAAATGGTTTCTCTGAGAGGAGATTAGAAATGTGGATCAGATGGCAAGCTAAGCTTTATCTGACAAAGAGGACAAAGAGCTCAGATACCTGAATTAAACTTGGAACAGAATGCAACAAATGTACATGAGTCAACTTGCCAAATGTTACAGAATAAGTACAATAAAAATCCTATCTATGAAAACAAGATTAAACAAGTTGGATTTTAGAAGACTGCAGATGTTTTATGCTATGGAACAGCAGACTATTATGTTCCTTACCATCAGTGCTATTAAAGGAAATGTAATCCTTCTGTTTGTAGTGAATGAGCTTAAAGATATTTATCTGTGGTGTATTATGGTCATTATCTGACAGTACAGATAAGTAAGACTATTATGTTAAAACTGGGTTCCACAAGCAACAAATCTAGTTCAAGTCTGTCTTATACTTTTCCAACTAATTTTAGATAATGTCTCATATCTTATAGCCAGTCAGAACTTTATATTAACTTATTTAATTGATCAGAACCTTAAATTAATCACAGATTATCGGTTCTCTTATTATCTTCTTTCATTCAGTTTCATTTTTACCATAATCACATCTTATGCTGTTTAAATACTGTTTTGCAATAGAAAATTTAAAAATAGAATGAAATCTATCATGCCTTTTAATAAATTATCTTAGCAAATCCAAATATGCAAACAATAGTGACCATGGTCTAG
>WNWU01000016.1:13424418-13446748 GCA_012654045.1 Ptyas mucosa | reverse complement strand
TGTGGAGTCAACACCTACAATTCCCCAGCCACTCACACATCTTCAAGGTGCCAAGGTGGAGAAACACAGAGTTTCTGATGTTTCACTGGCAGCTTGAAGATGTGTGAGTGGCTGGGGAATTGTAGGTGTTGACTCCACACATCTTCTAGTTATCAAGATTGAGAAACATTGCTCTAGACCAGGGGTGGGCAAATGTGGCTCTTTTACAACCTGTGGACTTCAACTCCCAGAATTCCTGAGACAGCCAAGCTGGCTCAGGAATTCTGGGAGTTGAAGTCCACAGGTTGTAAAAGAGCCACATTTGCCCACCCCTGGTCTAGAGCAATGTTTCTCAATCTTGATAACTAGAAGATGTGTGGAGTCAACACCTACAATTCCCCAGCCACTCACACATCTTCAAGGTGCCAAGGTGGAGAAACACAGAGTTTCTGATGTTTCACTGGCAGCTGTGGCTGACCTCTTCAGAGACTAAGTGATCTGCTACACACCACAAGAATATGAGAGTGACTGACTGGGCTTCTGTCTTTATAGCCAGGCTTCCTGACTATGTGCATTGCTTACATTTTCCTTCCCTTTATTCACACCTCCCTCTTCCACTGCTTACAAGGACTTTTTAGTGCAGATTGAACCCTATCTTACCAAACCTACAACTGGAAGGTATATTTTTTATTGCAGGATCCAATCTGTACCAGTCACCAGGACCAGAAGTTTAGACTTCCCAGCTTTCTGACTCCTCTTGGAGCCCATCCTCCAACACAAGTTTGAAAGCTCAAAAGACTAAACCTCTTGTCCTGGGGACTGACCCAGACTGGATCCTGAAACATTACCCTGGGATAGGTACATTTGTATATTTTTATTTGTTTATATCTGCCTTTATTATTTTTAAAAATAATTCAAGACAGCGAACAAATCCAACATACCTTCCTCCACCTATTTTTCCCACAACAACAATTCTGTGAGGAAAATTGAGCTGAGAGAGAGTGACTGGCCCAAGGTCACCCATCTGGCTTTCATGGCTAAGGCAGGATTTGAACTCACTCTTTTCTATTTTTTAGCTGGGGTCTTAATCACTAGACCAAACTGACTCTGTGTACAGCTTTAGTACTATACTGCCATATAGTTCTGACACTACCGCAGTTATTTTTTTATAATTTTAAAAATCAATCTACCTTTATCAAACAGCTTTTCAGAAGATAATGACAGCCAAATGGATTTATTAAGATAGTCTTATTTTGGGACTTATTTTGATTTTATCTTGTTGTAAGATACCTTATTGTCTGAAGGGAAAAGAGGGGAATCTACACATGGCAAAGAGAATGATCAAGAATAACAGAGGTTTCCGCTTCCGGTTCCGCTGGCGACAGACTCTGATCGGGCTAGCTCTGGCCCCAGAGTCCGATCCCCCCCATCTGGAGGCCCTTTGGGCCAAGCGCCCCATTATTGGGGCGTTTGCCGTTTGAGGGTGGCTCGCCAGGGGTCCCCTGCCTCATTTCCAGGAGCCGGGAGGCCGATGCTGGCGCGCCCGAGGCTCCAGAGGGGGTGGGAGGCGATCGGCGGCTTTTTTTCGAGGCCGCGGAGGCGCCACAGTGCCTAAGGGGACCGGTGCTAGTTAAGAAGGCACAACGGACTGAACTGACTGACTGGAGAGTGGAGCAGGCATCCTGGAGGCGAGAGGGGGGAGTTGGAGTTCCCCCCCCTTGTAGCTGGAAAGGTGCCATGGCAGAGAACTAGGGGGAAGGAGATGGAGTGAAACCCCTTACCTTGCTGACTTTTCCTTGGAGGATGGCTGTGGCAGAGTTTGTTGGAGAGGTCTGGTGGCCTCTCTTCCCGATGGGCAATGGCGGTAGTCTGACTTCCTGCTTCTTTATTTATGATTGAAGACAACATTCTCCTCTGGCTTCCTGTTTGACCTACTCTATACTTCGGACTCGTTGCTCCTGTGAGCGCCCACTGGTGGATATTTGAAAAATTACTCTGACTGCTAATTCCTCTTTCTTCTCTGGAGGTTTGCCTTTGATTTCTCATCTTCTATTGATCTAAGATGGCTAAGGGCCATAAATCAGCAGCAGCTGATATGGAAAAAATTTTGGAAAGACTGGCAAAATTGGATCAGAAGTTGGACAAGTTAGATGACGTGCAAAAAGGATTATCTGAAATTAAATCTGAAATGACACTTATGAAAAAAGATTTAAATGATGTTCAACAGCTGGCAGAGCAAAACAAGAAGAAGATGGGGGGTCTGGAGGGGGAGGTACGGGCACTCCAGAAGGTGGAGGATGGGAGAGGAAATGCAATGTTAACTTTACAATTGGATAAGATGTCTTATTTTCTCAGGTTCCAAAACGTGGAACAACTTGACCAGGAAAATTTGAGAGAAGTGATGGTTAAAATGTTGGGTGAATTTTTAGAAAGAGATTTGGAGTCTATTGGAAGGGATGTGGACTTGGTGTACAGAGTAAACTCACAATTTGCAATTTTACATAATTTACCAAGAGAGATTCATATTAAATTTGTGAGAAGGGAACTGAGAGATGAGATATTGAGAAAACAAAGACTGGGGGCGCTGGTGTACAGGGGCAAGGAGATCACCATCCTGAAGCAGATTCCCAGACAGGTACGAGAATCAAGAAGAAAATATTATTTTTTATCAAATAAGCTGTACCTCAAGGGAGTAGGTTTTAGGTGGTTGATTCCGGAGGGCTTGATGATTTTTTGGGAGGACAGTAAGAAGAAAATTAATAATGTAACGGAAGCTAAGGCTTTTTTTGACCAACATAAATCCTTCCTAGGTGGAGAAGATACAGGAGCCGAAGAGGGGGAAGTATTAGATGATCAAGGAGCGGGGGCGGACGGAGCTGTTGCGGCCCGGGAGGGGGGGGGGAGGCCAGACCATGGTTTTAAGAGCCAGAACTAGGAAATGAAGAAAGGAGGGGAATCTATTGTTTAATGTTTTTTTAATTGACATTTTTCTTTCTCTCTCTTCTTTTATCGTATTTTGTATAATACTTTTTTTGTTTATATAATTTTTATATAACCTGGTTGTTTGTTTCGATTTAAGATAATAATGTCTGTTGTGTGAGAACTTAAAAAAGAAAATAATAATTGAAATATCTTTATATAAAGATATTGAAAATTCAACATATTGTAAATTATAATATTGTATATTTTTAACCAATAAAAACTTTTTTATAAAAAAAAAAAGAATAACAGAAGCAGCCGTTACTGCTTGGTTAAATCAGATAGCAAGCAATGACAGGGGAAAAAATATACACATGGAAGTATTAAATGTTCACTTTCAAGAGCTAGACTTCTGCAGACATCAAATGCCTTCAGGGCAGCTTGCTATTCCTTTTATGGACTGTGGCAAAACAGGTGCTATATTTCACTCTTCATGGCTTAGTCCATTCTCTCAGATGTCTTTAACTCCAATTTTACTAATCTCACTTTGTTCAGTGCAGTTTAAATTCTGTCTCAGTAGAAAGCTATTAATTTATCTCTTAGAATGGTGTAATTAAGAAAAAAAAATTTTTTGAATTGTTTACAATATGACTTAAAATTTATTTGGTCTCATTTTAAACATAAACACTAGTAACTTATTCTTACAATAAATTATAATGAAATAGCAGCTCTGATAATTTTAGCTTTATTTGAGCTCGCATAGTTTGTTTGTTTGTTTATATGCCACATATCTCACTGTCAAGTCACCCTGGGTAGCTTACAACATCATAAAACCAGACATAAAAATATTAACAATAAATATTAAAATGAACAACAATAAAATTAGTTAAAACCATGGGCTGGAGGTGGAATTTTCTTTTTAGTCCACTAATTACCTCCAATGTGGAATGGCACCTATTGGAGCTCCAGGCTAATTGGCAGAGCCAAGTTTTGAGGCTCTGATGCAAAGCCATGAGGGTAAGAGCAGATCTCATGTCAAAGGGACAATGGTGCAGAAGGTGGGACCCACAGCGGAAAACGCCCTTCTCCTGAACCCCACCAGTTGGAATTCTTTGACCATCTACAATATTCCTCTTCTGCCAGAAGAAGTGGGATGGGTCAATCTCATTCGGATGAGAAGGTTCCTCAGGTAATCTAGTTATGATTAATCAAATGCTCAGAAATGATTGCTTTTTTAGAATTGGATCCCAAGAGTGATTTCAGGTTATTCATGAGCATCTATAATGGAGGCTTTTTTTAAAAAAATTATTAAAAGCACATAAGAACATTTCAATGCTCCATCCTTATGCAAGTTTGTATGCAACACTGTGATACAAGCTTGAATGGACAAAGTTTGCACCCTGAAGTCACAATGTACCCTTCATTCTTTTGGCATTATGGCTGGCTGCACATACCTGTGAATTAATCTTTGGCTATATTAATATGATATGAAATGTTCACACACTAACAACTGAGAAAAGTTGTTCAGTTTTGGAAATGTGACAATAAATGCAGCTGTTTAAAGGAAGCAGAAAGAAAGTTGGCAAGAGAGAAATTGATATATGGCCTAAATAAAAATAGGTGACCTTAGAGAATAAGGTATGTTTAAGTTAAGAATACAGCTTTAGACTCAGTATTTCCACAGAACTCTATTTATGCCTGTTTTATATCTCCTTTGCCTGAATGGCAAAATACCATTGTGCCATACTTCTATATACAGTATGTCATTTTTCATCAAATCTGGAAAGATATGATACTGTTCACTGAAAACCACAGTTCACTGTGGTTCATGTAAGTAGTAAAAGTAGCTGGAAATGAAAAAGTTTGGGTCTATATTTTAATATCACACCGAATACCTCAACATGTCAAACATGAAAAATAATGGAGAGGGAATAGCCTTTTCACGAGGTTCTTAAAAAATAAATATTAGCATATGCAGATTTGTAAGAGTTGTCTTGTGGAAAGAGAGCATGGTCCTTGAAATTTGTAAGGCAAAAACTTAAGTGGGCAACAAAAGTTGAGGGGGAAGAAAGGCTCTGTTCTCTCAACAGCTTTTGATAATTAGAACTAGCCACAGTATTGTTTGCTTGGTCAAAATTATTTTTCTAGTGGCCTCTTGTAATAATGTCAAGGGTAAATTTTTGTCTTTCCCTTTCAGATGCCTTTCTTATTGTTTATGGTTAGATTATACATTTGTCAGAGTGGAAAACATGTTTTGATTTGATAACTTTGAAATAATGACAACCACCAAACAACAATTTATCTTGCTACTTGTTCTTTTTGTATTGACTAAAAGCTAAATTATCAGATTTAATTATCCTATCAAGATTTATTCATATTCAATCACCAAGCATAATTTAATATGTCATAACATATTATTATAAAACTGTCTTGATCTTAAAATTATAAATGCGGGAGGGGGGATATTACATGATCTGAGATCAGATACTTTAGATATAAATAGAAGGAAGGAAGGAAGGAAGGAAGGAAGGAAGGAAGGAAGGAAGGAAGGAAGGAAGGAAGGAAGGAAGGAAGGAAGGATGGAGCTTGCAATTTCCTTTGCAGCAAAAATGAGTACATTTATAAAATTCTTTCGTATTTTATGGTTAGGAAGGGCTCACTGGAGAAGAGCCTAATGCTGGGAAAGACTGAGGGTAAAAGAAGAAGGGGACGACAGACAATATGGTGGCTGGATGGAGTCACTGAAGCAGTAGGCGTGAGCTTAAATGGACTCCAGAGGATGGTAGAGGACAGGAAGGCCTGGAGGAATATTGTCCATAGGGTCATGATAGGTCGGACATGACTTTGTAATTAACAACAAAAAATTCCCTCGCTATTTTCTGTTATCCAAATCTAGTTCGTTCTGTTCAGCAGTTGCATGCCTATCCTTGGTGAATTGCAGGGGGGAAACTAGGTTACACCAGCTGACTAGCCATGCTTGGCTTGCTGGCTCTTCCAGGCTCCTGCTCCAGTCTTGCCTCACTTTGCCTTACCTTGCTCTGGCCAGGTCCAATGCTGTCTTCTGCTCTCCGCACATATGAATACAGCTAGGTTTTCTCACTGAAGTGATACCCATTTATCTCCTTGTACTATTGCATGCTTTTGAACTGCTGGGTGGGCAGGAGCCAAGGAGTAAACGGTGGGAGCTTATCTTGTCTCGTGGAGCCGGGCTCAAATTGCTAAAGTGCAGACCATTTCTGGCTAGCAGCTCCAGCATCACGAAGCCACTGTGCTACCACATCCCCTTATGACTCTGATGTAAGCCAGCTCTAAGTCTAGACACCCATGAAGACAATATTTTATGATTCTCAGTTATTAGAACATTTTCTACTAACATATTTGCCTTTACAACTATCTAAATATCTAAATCATAAAGATTTATAGCACAAACTTCCCTTCAGGGTTGTTTTTCAATAGAAATCTCTGGAAAACTGAAGGACTAAGAGCCAGTGCATTTTCAGCCCAATCATCCTGTTACTTCTTTATTATAGTCATTGATTAGTATTACGCAAGCTAAAAAAGAAATAAACAGATTCTGTGCTTTAAGTAAAATGCCAACACAAAATTGTAACTATATCATTGAGGCCAGGGGTGGGTTCTACTTATCTTTACTACCGGTTCGCAGTGGAGATGTGCACTCTTCTGCACATGCGCAGAAGCGTTTTGATGACATCGAGGTTGGTGGGTGGAGCCTCCTGCCGGTTTTACTACCGGTTCTATAGAACCCACCACTGACTGAGGCTATCAATAGTATGAGTCATTTCAGACAGACTGATATGATAATCTAGGTAACTATTTGTTTTCCAGTACAATGTACAGATTCAGATTACAATTCAGTAGGTCTGTTAGTTAAGATTTTGGGACATTGCCTTTGCATTCTGAGGCTGAGGAGAAGACAGAGATCTTGAAAAGAACAAAGACAATGCCAGCTCACTTACAATATGATATAATTTGGGATATACCTTTAAAATAATAACCGTATTTCTTATAAAATACAGATTTTTTTTAAAATACCATTTTTTAGGCCATTTAAATTGTGCTTCAAACAGTTCCAGGTTTTTCCTTAATAGTGGCCTCATTCTCCAATTAAACACCAATCTCTGGCATGGTGCCTTGCCATGTGGCATTCGTTTCACACACTAGACCAGTGGTTCCCAAACTGTGCGCCGCGGCTCCCTGGGGAGCCGCGCTATCGTCATAAGGGCGCCGCGAAATATTCCGCCCGCTGGGTCTAACGCTGATGCGCCATTTCTGAAACGTCTAGTGCGCATGCGCAGTTGCAAGTCAGATTGCTATGGGAGCCGCGAACCGAAAAAGATTGGGAACCTCTGCACTAGACAATACATGACTTGACTCTCAGTGTATAATGTTGTTCTTCTTTGTTACATAATACCAGTGTCACAATTTCAGCATTAAAAGCATGTATTAAAAAATGTGCCAGCACATACTTTCTCATAAGTAAATGGAACAAATTGCAATAATTAGCGATGTGCCAGAAATTGTTTTATCTTTTAATGAAATTCAAAGAGGCTTGTAAAGTAATTCAATTTAGTTGAAATTATAACTAAATTCATTCCTCTAAATTAGGGGTGTCAAGCTCAAGGCCCACAGACTGGATCTAGCCACAGGGTGCGTAGATCTGGCCTGCGGTGCTGGCCTGGAAACCATGAAGGACTGGCCTGTGGTGCCTCTGCCAGCGAAAACGGAGTTTGGGAGCCCATTTTTGCTGGCAGAATGCTTGAGCCCCCACAGGTGTCGACATGAGTGATGTTGAGCTGGCCATGCCCCCCGCCCCCCAAAGGTCAAACACAACCATGATGCAGCCCTCAATGACATCGAGTTTTACACCCCTGCTTTAAATTATATCCGATCTGTTTATAATACATGGCCTACTATTAGAACCTTGCATTGTTAGTAAGACAGTTTTCTCAGGCATTAGATCAGGGTGTCAAACTTGCGTCATCATGGCAGCATCATGTGATGTATCATGACTTTTCCCCCCTTTGCTAAATTGGATGTGGGCGTGACCAGCATGTGAAGCATCCAGCCTGTGGGCTTTGAGTTTGACACCTGTGCATTAAATGTTACAGGTGGTCAATGACAGAGAATTATAGCTACTAGAGAAGAACATCTAACTTTTGGGAATAGGACTGGAGATGACAATGGGACCAGACCAAAGTTCAAAAGTAATCTGTGCATGCCTAAGCCAGTATGGAAAGAGAATTAAACAAGAGTTATGTATAATTTTCTGTATGATTATAAGATCATCTTAATTTTCTTTTTGTATGGCTGGGAGAGTTGGATCATACAGAAGGCTCAATGCCAAAGAATTGGTGCTTTTGAATTATAGTGTTGGAGAAGACCCTTAAGAGTCCCCTGGACTGTAAGGAGATCAGATCAGTCAATCCTAAAGAAAATTAACCCTGACAGCTCTTTGGAAAGACAGATACCAAAGCTGAAACTCAAATACTCTGGACTCCAAATAGTAATAGCAATAGCACTTATTTATATACTACTTCAGTATACTTTACAGGATATTGACAGAGTCAATTGACAGAGCATATTTTCCCCAATGATGAGAAAATGAGAAAAGTGGAATCAATGGAAAAGATCCTGATGTTGGGAAAGATTTAACACAAAAGGAGACGGAGACAGCAAAGGATGAGATGGTTAGATAGTGTCATCAACACAATGAACATGAATTTGAGAAAACTCTGGGAGACAGTGGAGGTCAGTGGAGCTGTGCCATGATCCATGGAATTGTGGAGAATTGGGCATGACTTAGTGACTGAACAACAACAAAAAGATTTTCTTCCCACAATGAGGTTTTTTACAAATAACTTTTCTTTCTAGTGTGGCTACACTGCTTTTCACAGTGGACTGTAATTTTCAAGAAACAGATTTGAACCAGAGTTTTTTTAGACGATTTTAATTCCTACTGATCCAGTATTAAATCAGCAACTGTAACTTTTGAATAAATTATCCAGTTGTAGATTAATACTGTGGCATCGGATTTCTTCAATTGTTGTTCATACTACCGTTCATTATTGCAACAATAGATGCAACCAATAAACTTTCCTTATTATGCAGTATTTATATTAATTTTTAATCCATTTGCACTGAACCCTGGATAATGATTCCAGAAATACTTTTTCTTCCTCGTCTTCTTTTTCCTCTTCTTCTTTCTCCTCTTTTTCCTCACCTCCTCCTTGAATATTTATTTTCATAGGATCTTTATCCCAAATTGGCTGCTTCCCTAGTAAAATATGAAAACTGTGTATAATAAAAATGGCAAGCTCAAAAGCAATTTGTAATACGTTTTTCAACTACCTAGGCAAAGTAAGACTAATGGACTTTTTCTATTTGTTTCCTCATGCATTTTTCATATTTGAATCTGCTGAGAAAGTACTCATGTGTCTCAGAATACATGTACCGAAGGAATTCTTCATTCAGTCATTTAAACAGATTTATTGTTAATTAGTTTGACATATGGTATCAATTTCCTTCATCCCCCATGAGACAATAGAGATTTTTGGGGGGAAAGTATAAAAAGTGGTAAGTAAAAAAAGTATGAAATGAATCTGAGTTTGCTAATTTCAGCAGATACCATGGGAATTCTACAGATGGTCTGAGCAATTTAAAAACAGTGCAGATGTTTCTTTTCTTGATAGCAAGAGAAACACAGCTAGATCTGGAAATGACAAAGGCACAGCTTTCTCTGATAATTTCTTTTTAATTAAGTGAATCTGGCTTCATTGAGCCATATAGATGTGCCACTGAACTCAATAAGGTTGAATTTCTCATGTGTCTATAACATTGTGACTTGGCAACAATAGTCCTCTCTGGTGAATAATCCATTATTTGGTTGCAGGTGTAAAGGTGATGAAACCTAGCAAATCATGTTACTGCAATTTACTGGGATTCAACAAAATCAGTTATTTGACTGGCTGCCATCAAGTCAGTGTCATCTTTAAGTGACCACATAGATCTTTTTTCCAGAACGAAGCTAAATGATAACTCCTATATAAAAAAACAAAATAGCCAATTACATTACTTCAAAATACTGGAATTGTACAGATTCATATCATTATGATTAAGTGATCTGTAACTTATAAGTAATTAGATAAGTGAAGCTTTTGGTTTTGCATCTGAAATCTAGAATTCCCAGTAGGTGTAAAAATAGCAAGAATAATCTTTTAAATATTTATCACTTGCATGCATCACACATGTGTATAAAGGTTGGGCTTTGATCACACGATTGCACCCTTCTTCCCCCACTCCCCATTTTGAAGCTGGTAACAATGTTGAGTAGATGGAGTTTTTCCATTCTTCGTCTTCTTGTGCCATATCTGTCATCAGACATTGGTGATCACGTTGCCAATCCTATTTTTGTCAACAGCTGCATGAAAAAGTGCTGCTGAGTTTTGGCCAAACCAGTCCCTTAGATTTTGAAGCCATGATGTTCTTCTTCTGCCTGGACCTCGTTTGCCTTCAATCTTTCCCTGGGGGATTAAGTGAAGGATGCTGTATTTTTCTGGGTGTCGCATCACATGTCCAAAATAGTCTAACTTTTGCTTTTTAATGGTTTTGATGAAGTTTTTAGTTTTTCCATACAGCTTCAAATTGTCCAATATACAGAGCAGGCTGAATATGACTTAGGGAACAGACAGGATGAGTGTGAGTTCATTTAGATGTTGAAGGAGGAATAAAATAGAACCTCATGGAATGCCACAACAACTTTGGCTGAAAAACCTTTAATAGCAGGTTTTAGACTCTTAGATATTTTAGGATTTGTTCTGCTAACGATTAAGCAAGATGGAGCATCAAGGCGGATTTTTCAAGACCGATTTACATCAAAATTCTATCCCAGATTTTAAAATAGTAATTTTGTTCTGGTGAATGGCTATCTAGTGACCATTTTTATTTTAATACTGTTTTCCTAATATTATTTTAGTTTTAAAGTTCTTGACAAATTTCCTATGAGTAAATTATTAAAATTAATCAACTTTCACAGGAATCTTGTGCTACTTTTAATATCAATATATTTAACATATATGAGTTTCATCCAGGTCCTTCTTGGCTTCTTTGTGGGACTGGAGCATATAAAAAGAGATAGTAGAACTGAGAGATGGACATTGTTTCACTTTGGAAAGGGACAATTCTGGAAGTCTTGAAGAAGGCTATGATGCACCTTTGCTTAAAGGAACTCAAAAGGACCCAATAGGAAGTGGATTAACTAGATTCCTGTCAGTCCAATTGCAATTCTGATGTCATTGAGAAGTCATTGATCATTCAAGTGGATAATCTTTGTAGGAACTGTGACAGTTCTCTTAGACCTCTCATTGGCATTTTATGCCATCGACAATAGTATTATGGAGTGCTAGACACTGATATGGAAAGAAATAACCATTTTTCAGTAATTCCTCTGAAACCATTTTTCAGTGGTTCAGTGGTCCTCAAGACATCATTCTAATCCATGATGATGGAGGAGGTAATGATGGTGACTATTTTCACAATATTTGATTCTTCTCTGCTCTTGCTATTTAATATATTCATAGCAATGTTATGGTTTAATATCATCAATATGCTGATATTTGGCTCTATATTATGATCTTGGGCCCAATAAGGGATGTTGTCAAAATCTGCTCCTGGTGCGTAGAGACTGTTTATGTTTATGTTTATTTGATTTATATACCGCCCTTCTCCCCAAGGGGACTCAGGGCGGTGAACAGGCAGAGATAAAAAACATGAATACAAAATTTAAAACCGAATTAAAACCAAATTAAACAATTGCCCAACAATTCAAACCCATTTTTAAAAAAAATATATAAATCCCAGATCTAAAAATTTGGATTATACAATTTAAAATTTTCTTATAAAAAGGGGAGATACTATGCCAGGCCCGCTTGATGGAATAAAAAAGTTTTTAACTCACGGCGGAAAGCACGAAGGTCCGGGATCCGCCGAATCTCTGGGGGGAGATCGTTCCAGATAGTGGGTGCTCCCACAGAGAAGGCTCTCCCCCTGGGGGCCGCCAGTCGACATTGTTTGGCCGACGGCACCCGGAGGAGTCCTTCTCTATGGGAGCGTACCGGTCGGTGGGAGGCTATTGGAGGTAGTAGGCGGTCCCGTAAGTACCCGGGTCCTAAGCCATGGAGCGCTTTAAAGGTGGTAACCAACACCTTGAAGCGCACCCGGAAGACCACCGGGAGCCAGTGCAGCTCGCGCAAGAGCGGTGTCACATGAGAGCGCCACGTCGCTCCCATCACCACCCGCGCGGCCGCACTCTGCGCCAGCTGGAGCCTCCGGGTGCTCCTCAAGGGGAGCCCCATGTAGAGAGCATTACAGTAGTCCAGGCGGGAGGTGACAAGGGCATGTTGAAATATGGATGGGATAAAATAGGAGAAAGTTGATTTCAATAAAACAGAATTGCTGCCCTTGAAATAATATGACTATGACTTGAGGTTTTGTCTTAGATTCACTGTTGGAAGGGCTGATAGTAGCCATAGCCAAAAATATCTTTGTCTAGCTCAGGTTGATAGCAGACTTATATATCACTTCACAGTGCTTTTACAGAGCTCTCTAAGCAGTTTACAAAGTCAGCATATTGTCCCCAACAATCTGGGTCCTCATTTTACCCACCTTAGAAGGATGAAAGATTGAGTCAACTTTGAGCCTGGTGAGATTTGATCTGTCAAATTGCAGGCAGCCGGCAGGCAGCAGAAGTAGCTTGCAATATTGCATTCTAACCACTGCGCCACTGCAGCTCTGGTTGATGGCTAAGTTCCAGCCTTTTCTGGAGCAAAATGATCTGGCTACAATGACTCATGAGTTGGACTTCTGCCTCTGAAATCAACCTGGAAATAGTGCTTGGTCCAAATATAGTGGCCTTCATTTTTCAGAAAATAACTCATGTTGTCATGAAAATTACAACATATGTAGAGATACCCATTACCAAGAAACCTTAAAGGATAGAAAGATACAACAGCATTTAATGCTATTTGTACAGTCCAATTGTCATAAAAAATGTAACAAGAGCTATATTGATTATGGGAAGCAAAAACACATAAACATAGGATGTGAACATACATTTTCCAAGCAAACTCTCTCGGAACTCAACAAAATATTTATCTTTATTTCTTGTTTATGAAAAAAAACCTTATATACTACTTCAAAATTACTTTTGTTTTCTTTTATCTGTCCCTAATTATATATAGTGGTACATTCCAGAATTGTTACTTCAGCACATCATTTCATTCTATTGGCTGACTTAAACAATGTCGGTTTTTTGGTATTTTAAGGTTTTGCATGACCCATGACAAGTCAAAGACCTGGTATATTTTTGTAGAAACTCAGCAAAGTAAAAACTGAAAACTAAAAAATTTTAAAAAACAACAACCCACAACCAAAGCCATATGTGGTATGGCGTCACTCTAACTTCTACATCAAAAGATATTTCATGTGTTCCAAAAACTAAAAAGGGAAACTAAGATCTCTTGACTCTAGGAATTAACCAATATTGAATTTTCTTAGCATATTTATCAGTGCATATAGTAGTCCCATTGTTCTTTTAAATGACAGCATATATTCATAAAGTTGATGTTGTGCTTAAACAAGAGAATACATTGCAAAGTGCTGAATTTAGGAATACATTTTTGTTTGAATCCAAATCTTCAGTGAGCTCAATATTATCTTTTAGTGTTTTTGGATAACATAGTAACATTTACAACTGGATTAAACTACACCTATTTCATGACAAGAATATTGTTCAGAAGAATAGTTTACTACCTACTACTTGGTATTAGCATTTAGATTTCTATGACCTGTGGTGTACAGGTGTACACCAAGAGCCTTGGTGAGGCAGCAGACTAAAGTGCTGTTAACTAGCACTAGCTGCCTGCAATTACTGCAAGTTCGAATCTCACCAGGTTCAAGGTTGACTCAGCCTTCCATCCTTTCGAGGTAGGTAAAATGAGGACCTGGATTGTGGGGGCAATAAGCTGACTTTGTATAAAAAAGAACACCGCTTGGGGGGGCCAAAAGCCCTACTAAGCAGGTATATACAAAAGTATGAAGGCTATTGCTTAATGCATTGTAAGCCACCCTGACTCTCCGGAGAAGGGTGGCATATAAATTGAACCAATAAATAAACAATAAATAAATGACAGTATAGGCTATGGATATTTACATCTCTCTGGGTAAGGTTACTGTAAATTACAACGTCTCTGGATAGTGTGATGTGTCAGATTGATAAATATCTCAACAGCTAACAATGACCAAATTTCTGAATCAAATTTTGAATCATGAAAGCATTTGGTCGGTAATCTATTTATTGGCTAATAATCTATTTCTTTATTTAATTGTAACTTCCCGACACTTTAATTTGTATCTGCATTCTTTTAGTGTTTATTGGTTACACATTACTTTGAGCACTTGGGTGATAGAAAATATAGCTAATGAGTATGATAAATAAATATATTGCAAACCAATTCAGGAAATTGCTGACTATGTGGATAAAATTGACATAAGACTGACTCTAAGGACAGTATACAGTATTATACTACCTAGTGCTGCATTTCATAAGATTGTCAACATTTTGAAAATCATACATACTATTTGGTATAACATACGGCTGAACTGCAGCACAATTCATATCACTCAGTTTAATGAATAGCATATATAAGCTCACTTTGGCTTATTATTCCTAGTCCTACTTTTATATAGTTCACACTGAGAAGAATTACAATAAAAGTATTTTTGATGACTCTTATAAACGAATCATCGCTGTTCTGTCCCCTCCCTGCTTCAGGAGCCCAGACAAGCACACACACAAACAGAAGTGTACAGAAGTCGTTTATTCACCATTCATAAACAACAAGCTGGCAGCGAGCCCGGGAGAGATAAAGACAGCTGTTATTTTGAGTTGCCACGGCCAGTCCCTGATAAGGCTCTCCAGCATGTCCAACAACAAACAGTCTTAAGATTAGCAAACACTTATCTGATGCAGTACTTCAGGACACAAGCAGCCAGGTTAATACTTTGTTCGTCACAAAAGCCAACAAGGTAAGGTCAGCTCCTTTTATACCTAGTGGGGCGTTGGCTTTGTGACTCATCACCTCGTGCTCGGCCCCACCCACTCCTTTGCTGAGCCCGTCTCTCTGATCGTCGCCACCTGGGATTAATCCACTCCCTCTCCTCATTAACGTCTGACTCAGAGGAGCTTTCCTCCTCAGGGCTTTCAGCTGGGGCCTGGGGTGGTGCCAAACCAGACGGGCCAGGAGAGGGGGGCCTTGCCTCCTCCTCCTCCTCTTCACTTTCAGAGGGTTCTTCCTCCGAAGGTCCGGGCTCGGGAGCCGAAGACACAACAATCGCAAACAAAACAAGCCAATTTATGAGTAACGTCAGTCATTATTTTGCTTACATAGTATAATTTCAAACAATCTCTTGAAATGTCATTTGCTCCTAATCATCTATAGTTCTGCCCTCCATTTGTGCTTCTGAATATACGGTGAATATCAATGCCGATTGTTTAATGCTTTAATAACATCTCTCTTTCTTTTGTTACGTTTAGTTAAAAAACAAAGCCTGAAAGTTCAGATCAATGTAACCAGTGATGCAGTGTGCATGAGATACATTCGTCCAACTTCAAGCACTAAACTGGAAGGGTTCATCCTGGGGTATGGAAGCAATTTCTTCTCTAACCAGTATATTCCCCTAGCATCTAATGGGAAAATGTACATAACTGAAGTTGGTAAGGCTATTTACAATTTATAAATTGTTTTTTTTTTTAAATTATTGCACAAATTGAACACATATTTTCTTCTATTTGGACTTAAAGATAGATGAGAGGCTATGAAAGGAAAAGAACCAATATGTGTTACCAATACAGTTGTTTTTATATTCTGAAAGATGTTTGTTTGTTTGCATGTTTCCAATTACTGATGTTTTTCGAAATATCTGAATATGTAAAGGAAACAGGCTAATTTGCCACTATTGCAAATGTTAAGTAAGTTAAGGACACAGCTTTTTTTCCAAGATAAGGATTGCACGTTAGTCAATAATTTGTTGATCTGCAACTAATGTTACAGGACATTAATCACCTAATCACCTGAAGTAAATTTATACTTAGACTTAGTATTAAATCAGAAGTAATAGATCTGGGCTGCAAAAAAACTAGATAATTACTAGATGGCTCTGATAAATTCAGAAACCCTGTTTGCTGCCCTTTTGCAATACAATGTCAGTTTCTTCTTAAGGCACATTATTACAAGTAAGAACTTTGCACTGGGTGAGTAATATTCATGAAACTTTAGAGATCCTCAAAGCAACTGCTGGCAAACATCAGGGCAAATTTTATCTCATAGTATCATAAGTGTTTCCATAGTCAGCTGTGTTAAACAAATGTTCAGAGTGGAGAAATAGTTGGTCTGGCTCTGGAACGTTTAAATACCTTCTGGCTATTTTTGGCAAGTTTAAATCTATGTTTTCCGAGATGGATTTCTAAGGGTTGCAAACCCTTGTGAATACTTAGCATTGTGCTGCACAAGACTTTTAGAGCAAATATATCCAATAAATACTTTGTAATTAAATACATTTTTCTTTATAATTCTAGACACTTGGAAACCATTTATTTATTTATTATTTATTTTATTTTATTAAATTTATATACCGCCCTTCTCCCCGAGGGGACTCAGGGCGGTGAACAGCCATAAATAAAAAACATATATACAAAATTTAAAAGCTAAATAAAACCGAATTAAACATTGGCCCCAATATTTAAAATCCCAATTTACAATATTAAAACCCCAAATTTAAAATATTACAATTTAAAATTTCTAAATTATTTTACAAAAGAAGGGGAAAAGGGAAGAATTAGGCCAGGCCCGCCTGGTGGAACAGGAAAGTTTTTAACTCACGGCGGAAGGCACGAAGATCCGGGATCCTCCGTAACTCTGGGGGGAGCTCGTTCCAGATAGTGGGTGCCCCCACAGAGAAGGCTCTCCCCCTGGGGGCCGCCAGCCGACATTGTTTGGCCGACGGCACCCGGAGGAGCCCCTCTCTATGGGAACGTACTGGTCGGTGGGAGGCTATTGGTGGTAGTAGGTGGTCCCGTAAGTATGTTTTTATTTATTTGTTTTTATATATGTATTATATTATATATATATATTATAAACATTTATATGTTTTTCCCTAGGATTAAACTAATCTAACATAGAAAATCAAATTAAATACTTGCCAGGGAATTCCACAGGATAATGAAGAAAATAATTTCACAGACTTTATAAAATTTAGAATTGTTTGACAGATATGGCTGTAGATCCATCGGTTGCACACAAAAAAATCCACCCAAAAACCCAACTCTGACCAACTGGCTTATTGGCTGGGCCTGATGTCAGTTTGGTCTGTGTTCAGCAAAGCACTGCCCTGGTGGGCGGACACTATCCTAGTGGCACCTAAAGGCACCACCGCCTTTATAAAATCTAGAATATTATACTCATTTGTAATTTACAAGTGCATCAATTTGCAAGTAAACTTTTTGCAATAAAAATAGATTTATATTCGTCAATGAAAACAAAAGAATGAAAAATTAGCAGAACAACAGAGTTGGAAGGGACCTTCGAGGTCTTCTAGTCCAACCCCATGCTCAAGCAGGAAACCCTATAATTATATCAGCGTGCAGATTTGTAAAACAAAAATAGAAAAAAGTGTTGTCCTTACAATAGAAAAATAGAACAGCAAATGTAAATATTTTGAAATGCAACATGGCTAAAAGTGATGACAGAAAGAACCAGGTTCATCTTTCAGGTACAATTCAGTCCAAAATGATACCCAAACTGCACTGGAAATTTGAGATAATTTGGGAAGAGAGATTATAGTCTTCAAAAGTAAATCTTATTTTCACTGCAAAATGTACAATAGTGGCAGATTTTACATACATCTTAGATTAGCAACAACTTTTTATAAAATCTGAAAATAAAATCATATACTGAAAATGTGGCTGATGCTAAACAACACAATCCATCATATGGTTAAAAAAACCTATATACAGTGATACCCGTTAGTAAAAATTTCATCAAAATGACAAAATGGTCCTGGTTTCATAACGTAAGCGCTGCTCCTCATGTGCACTGTAGTATCGCAAGTACAAAGGAGTTGGATTGGCACCATCTTTTAAAATTCTGTCAACCTTGCAGATGCCCATTTTTATCCCACCATCATCTATAATTCTATATGAAGAATCGTAAAGACAGTATCTCCAAAATTAAACCAAAACTGGTTTCTGAAGACACAGACAAGTACATTATAACCTCTATTATTAGAGCACAAATTCTTCCCAAAGAGTTTACAAAATATAAAATGTTTAAAATGTCTTTGGCTAACAAACCACCTAGGAAAAGGAGGTTAGGATGCTGCTGCCTTGGAACACTATCTTAGCTTGTTTTTACAGGACTGAGCCATGGTGGTGCAGTGGTTAGAATGTAGTATTGCAGGATGATTCTGCCCACTGCCAGAAGTTTGATCCTGACTGATTCAAGGCTGACTCAGCCTGTCATCCTATCGGCGTCAGTAAAATGAGGACCCAGGTTGTTGTAGGCAATAAACTGACTCTGTAAAACACTTAGAGAGTGCTGTAAAGCACTATGAAGCGGTATATAAATCTAAGTGCTATTGCTATTGCTAACTGAATTACCTTTGTGAGTATATGCTGGTCACTAACAAAAATATTTTCTACAATGCAATTATAAAAGTGTATACATATCTACATTATTCTTAGACAACAAATTTCAATATAAACCATGGTCCCAGAAGAAGGCCACGTGCACAGAAGGTCCACAAATTCTCCCACTCTAATATGTGGGAGTTCCTGGCCAGCATATAAGATTATTCACTTTATATTGCACTTATTCTGCAAGATTTAGTTTAAAATACAAAATAAATCTTTTCTAGTACTTGCCCTAATTGTGTGTTCATTTTTATCTGAATCTTAAAACAGCATCCTGGAACTTGTTACACAACTCTCCTGAATTATTTCGGTATGAATAAAGAAGTTCTTGAAACAAGTGCCAGGCCTTAGAGCATGAAGGGTAACTCAAGGAAGAAGGCTGATGCTTAGTCAAACAGACTGTTTATTATCATAATTGCTATATTCGCCTGGTTACTTCTTTTCAGCAGGAGACCCAAAGTTAGCAGATTACTGAATAGTACTTTCAGTGAACTATTGTACTCACTAATCAGTGAGATACAGTTCTTATAAACTGCTTCCTATGTGGTATGTGTTAACTTCTGGATAAAATTTCAATAGCTGTAAACCCATATAAATCAGTTTGAACACATTTCCACTGTATAGAGCTGGACCTCTGCTTTGTAACATCACATGTACACATTGTTATGTTATTTGGAAAAGGAAAATAAAATTTAAAAATAGTCCAGTTATGAAAGCTTCAGGACAAAATTCTCAATAACTGCATGATTATAAAATACCCCATGCAGAGACAATAGAGACCAAATTAAACAATTGGGCAATAGACTGACATCAACCTACAAATGACACAATAGAACCAGAATTTAATAAATGAAAACGCAATCAGAAAACATTGTTTTTAAACAATTCTAATGAGGAAAAGCCATGGGCATAAAGATATGTTCAACAATTGTGTGGTTATAATGTACCTGAAGGGGCTACAGAAGTACAGTATTTAAGTGACCCTGACTGTTTTAAAAAGTTAAGCTAGGCCAGTCCACATTGGCACCCATAAATTCGAGGAGAATAAGCTACAATATGTAACTTTTAAAAAAAAAATCCACCTGGAGAAGACTCTAACAAACTGTATCCATATTATGGCCAAGGAAACTTCATATCGTCATGAAGATCTAGGCTGGGGTCAAGAGAGTCTTTATCAGTACAAAGAGATCAGCAAGCTATTAAAAGCAGATGATAAACATACATACCGTATATACTCGAGTATAAGCCGACCCGAATATAAGCCGACCCCTCCCCAATTTTATCCCCCAAAACTGGGAAAACTTATTGACTCGAGTATAAGCCAAGGGTGGGAAATGCAGCAGCTAGATACCAAATGCATACCATCGTACCGAATTGCTTCATATTTATAAAACCATCTGGAGACGATGCGAAGGGGGAAAAACCCACAGAAAGTCCTGCTCCTGGTGCTGCCAGGGAAGAGGCACCGCAAGAACCACTGTTGCTGGGGACGAGGGGGTGCCAGTGCCAGAAGCAGCGGGCTGGGGCTTCAATCCCTTTCCCTGGACAACCTGCTCAGGTGACAGGGAAGGGAAGCCACAGACAGCAGATCCTTCCCACTATCCCCTTGCACCCGGCAACAGCAGTTCTTGTGGTGCCTCTTCCCTGGCAGCACCAGGAGCAGGACTTTCTGTGGGTTTTTTCCCCCTTCGCACCGCAACGAATTAAGAATGGGGTGGTGGCGTTGTCTTCCTTATTCCGAGGCAGGGCTGTTTATTCCACTGAGTACAAGGGGGTGGGGGAAGGATCTGCTTTCGGGGCTTCCCTTCTCCCCAGCCCAGCAGGCTTCGTTATTCCTTCCCCCACACCCTTGTACTCAGCGGAGCCGGTTCTCTACCCCTGGACAGCCTGCTGGGCTGGGGAGAAGGGAAGCCCCGATCCTTCCCCCACCCCCTTGTATCCAGCAGAGCCGTTTCTCTTTCCCTGGGCAGCCTTCCCCCACCCCCTTATACTCAGCGGAGCCGGTTCTCTTTCCCTGGGCAGCCTGCTGGGCTGGGGAGAAGGGAAGCCCGATCCTTCCCCCACCCCCTTGTATCCAGCGGAGCCGGTTCTCTCCTCCTGGACAGTCTGCTGGGCTGGGGAGAAGGGAAGCCCCGATCCTCCCCCCACCCCCTTGTATCCAGCGGAGTCGGTTCTCTACCCCTTGGCAGAGGAGCGGAGGCACCAGCCGCTTCTCTGCTCAGTTGCGAGCGAGCGAGCAGCCAGCCAGCCATGGGAGAAGCTGTAAAAAGCTGCAAGCTTCCCTGCAACCCCTAAAGCCAAAAAGGGGCACAGGGGAGGGGCGCCGCACCCCCCACCCCATTTTGGCTTTAGGAAGCCTCCCTGCAATCCCGGGAGCCAAAACGGTTGCAGGAAAAAAAGGCATTTTTGGGTGACTCGAATATAAGCCGAGGGGGGGGGGGGGCTTTTTTCAGCCTGAAAAACGTGCTGAAAAACTCAGCTTATATTCGAGTATATACGGTATATACTTGAGTATATACAATATTAGTTGAATAACCACAAGGATTATAAGATCCATACTGAATGGTGTGTAAAATATGAGGTACAAACACCTGATCCCTTGATTGGATGTGTAAGTTTGCTCAAAAATTCTAGGATAAAAATATCAATAGTTTTTTTAAAATTCTTTAATAACTCAATGACACTTCAGTCAAACCAAACAGAATTTCTTTTTACTGTAAGCAGCGAATATGTAGGCAGTAAAATCATTCCATTTAAGAGTCCATCATTGCACTTCTACTCCTTTTTGCCCTAATTCTACTTTGTCATTTCTGAATGTATATCTTGTATGTTCTGTTACTTCAGTTCCAGTTTTCTTAAGCTCCAATGTGACTGTCTCCTAATAAGGTCAAGAAATGAGTTTAATATGTTCAATGAACCCTCTATCTATAAAACCTGGCAATTTTTTACTTGTTTCTTCAATATGGCTTATTACCTCTTAAAAGTGAGTCTGAAAAAGTGAAGACATTTTACAGAATAAAATGTAATAGACTAGAGGACATAGTGAAATAATTACATGATATTTCTTGCCAAGCATCAACATCACTAGAGTTCAGTGAGTTTCCACATAGTATACAGATGGAAAAATTGTGATTTATGTCAGTTTTGGACAAAACCCATATTGCTTTCCAAGATTGTTATGTAAAAGCAAACACTAAGAATTAAAAAAGCTATTCTTTACAAAAAGAAGAAAATACCATGTTTGATATACTTGCAGGGGCTGAAGATGGTAATGTTTTACCCAATGTTGCATCTTTTCTATTGATCAGACCAAAATATTAAAATCAGCGGTATGTTTTTCCTATTCTTACTTTATTGAAACATATAGGATAAGCTATTCCAATAAATCTGCAAGAATTACAAGAAATAAAGGGAATTAAAGGAAACTGGTCAACAATTCAATATTAGAGGCATGCTGAATCTATCAAAAAAATAATTCAGTATACTTCTGCCTGTCTAGAAAGAACTTTCATGTAAACATACATTGTGTAAAAATATTCCCAAGACCATCAGATGAATGGCCAAGTATCCATTAATCTGGAATGGTGGGAGGAAAAAGGCTGTTTTAAACTCTAGAGCGTAGAATTATATATATATATATATATATATATATATATATATATATATATA
>WNWU01000016.1:13408231-13424018 GCA_012654045.1 Ptyas mucosa | reverse complement strand
TCTGTTATGTAAAATGTATAAATCTTCATTCCTGTTGGCAATAAACAGTCTTCTTACAAATTAAGCCACTTCCAAATAAGGGTTGAGGTTCTGAAGAGGTGACATTTACCACTGAGTCCTGGTGTAACGCCTAAAATGTGGTCAAATGATAAACCTTTAAAATCCTGTGCATAATTTGAAGCAAGTCTGTGATTCCCAGTTTTGATAAACTTCCTGTGTATTTCACACAAAAATGGAAAAAGTGCTTTAGTGAATAAATATACATTTTGGAACATCTTTCTCTTTATACATTTTTATCCTTAACAGCATATGGTAATTATGATCTGGAAAAGAATCTCTCCCTATATAAGTTTATCTACTACCGGCCTATAAACATAGAGTCGCTTTAATGTTAACAGAAATTATATTAGGAGGATGGAAAGGAAGAAATGGATGAGGTAAATATATGTATTAGTAGTCATCCTAGATACTAGAACCTAGATACTAGAACCTAAGGCTCTGACTGATCTATCCTGAGTCTTCAGAGGAAACATATCTAATTCTTAAACATAGCCAATATTTCAAGTTTCCTTCCATACCTGCTATAGAAAGTAAGAAAGATGACTTTGTCAGAGGGATGTAAGTTCCATTGCTAAGTAGCAAAACATATTTAAAAGTAACTCAGACATGTCCCTAATTCACTGACCTATAAGTAAGGAAATAAGGTCCGACATATTATTATAGCCAATTTCAATAAAAAGTAGTTTCTACTTTCTCAGGAAATTGATTGGTCTTCCTGGAAGGACTTACGCATGACCTGAAATTCCTGAATTCTGTGTATACAATAGTAGACTGATTAACCTGCTTACTATCTTAAAGTTCTAACTAATTCCAAGTAATTTTTATGTTCTTAATTAAATCACTGTTCAGGATATTTCATCATACTGTTTTTGACCAATATAACTTGAATAAGTATGGAGTTTAAGATAGATATTTTGGTTAAATTTTTTAAATAAATATTTTAATTAAAACTCTGCCTCTTATCCAGTGAGAAATTATATCTCTTTACACACACATTACTATGTAAAAAACCCTTTATTGTCTCTAAATATTGTTTTAATTAGTTTTTTTTTGTGATTAAGCTTTGATGACTTAACTGGTTTTCACTAGAAACATTAAATGAATTTATGGCCTGTTACCATGTGTTTTTCCAGAGAATATAAAATCCATTAAGAATTTGTTAGCTTATGAGTAAAAATACCAGCACATTTGACTTTGTGTTTCCAAAAAACCAATGTTTTCTGAAGAATTTGGAAACTGTTTCTCAGTCCGTACAGTCAGCAGGGAATTTATTCCAAAAAATTGCAGTTAGTTTTAGAATACTATCTTTGTATGTGCACGATTGCTATTACATCAAGGCAAACAGGTTATATTTAACATTTTCTTGTAATCCAAAATAGTTCACCTTTTTCAGAATTAATAATTATCTGATTGATTGGCTTCTCTTTATGGAAATGGTGCTTACATAACTTAATTTTGTCATAAATTAAGTTATGTAATAAACATAAATTAAGTTATGTAATTGTGCTTCCATATTTGGTTGGAAAAGTTTTTATAGATTCAATCAAATCAATTTTTTTTCCTGAGAGCAAATAGGACCTTTATGATATACATTCACATGATATTGAGCTAAACTGGAGTTGGGTAATTGCTTCAGTGACAAAAACTGGCTTGGAAAGTATTAAAGTGGGGCAAACAAAAGGACAAGAATCTATTAAATTTCAGGTACTTTTACACAGTAGTAAATATAAATGTAAATGTAAATATTATCAGTGTTACTCCAAAGTTTAAAAAATGCTTGAAAATTACTGGTTCATTACTTTTTTCCATCATCTATTGAGAGGAAAGATTCCATGTTTCTAAGTAGCACCATTTATTTCATTGTTTTATTCCAATTCACAACTTCCTGATTTCTTATATCACAGATTCAGTCTTTCTTCCTATTGGAAAATACAAGCTGTACAGCTAAACTTTCAGATTCATGTGATTCTATTTAGGGAAAGAGATTCTTACAATTAAAAGACGTGAATGAGGGATTTTAATAATATTGTTTTATTGAAATAGGAAGTTATTAGGCAATTCAGTGCTGGTCTGCTTATTATAAACATCACTAAAAAAATCCACTAATACAAGACATCTTAAAGTCAAAACTTGTATGCTATTATACTCTCTGTATATTTGGAAAATAGATTTGAATAACCTAAATGTAGTGTTAATGAGACACTGATAATATAATGGGAAAAATAATATGATATGGTTTTGATTATTCAAGTATTTCCTCTTTGTCTGATTTTTCAAACAGTTATTAACTTATATTTTCCAGATGCAGAGCCAAGATACTTGATTGCAGTGAGACCAGTTTCCAATAACAAGAAATCCTGCTCAGGTATTTCAAAACTGTTAAACAATTTTTTTCCCATAAAAACTCAGGAGACCTATATTTCAATCAAAGTAACCTATCTTGAATTTGGACAAGTTAGAGTTAAGCAAAATATAAATTTGATAAATAAAAATAATAAATATGCAATTATTATATAATAAATATATGTACAATTTCAAGATGTGAACCAACCTATTTAATTTTTTTTAAAGAAGTAAACAATGTTAGCAAACTCAGCAATATCTTGAAGAATTACATATTGTTCATGTTCATAAAGTTAAACCTGTATTAGCTTCTTGCTTTTTCTTATGCTGTAACCAAATATTGGAAAGAGACCAAAAGAGGAATCATTCCATTGATATATGACATGCAACCAGAAAATTGTTTACTCTGTTTTTTTACAAATCTGAGTAATAACATTTTCTGCTATTAATTTAGAGACAAATTAGTCCATGTTTTCACTTAGGCTCATAAAAGTGGGAAATAATTAATACAATTATTCACATGTATGATAATGGGAGTAATCAGCTCTGACAACAAACTACAGAACAATTCCATAGTTCCGTATTCTATATTTCAGCAGAGGTTTCATGTTGCTATAAGTGCCTGCACTGCTGAGCGCTATCTTTCATGGAGCTGCCAATATGCTATTATTCTAATTCTCTATGTTTGCTATTTATGCCAAGAGCAAAAAGTACAAAAAAAATTGGGCTTTTGTACAAGAGGGTCAATGAAGCTGCCCTCAAAGCAACTGGAAAAGATGAAAGAAAGGTGCTTCTTTACCCTAGCTCCTGAAGGGAAGGGAGTAAAACTGGAGCTGGGAGATAGAACAAGATGGTCAACTATCTGGTTTTTTTTTGGGGGGGGGGAATACCTTTGAAAACTCTGTTTACTTGCAAGTCCAATGATGTGAGGACAAGGGACCACTGCCAAACTTGAATTAGCATGTTTCCTGCCTATGAAGCCATAAGTAGGTCAGACAAGTTGGCTGAGCTGAATTGCACTTATTGATTTTGTAGGCCTCTCTAACTGAATGATCTTTGCTGTTTACAAAATTAAAAACAACACAATAAATACAAAATAACTTCAGCAATAAAAACCAAATCCATTCAGTAAACCTTATGCAAAGGAAAAAAAAGCTTGTCCAATTTCCTCATAATTCCCAGAGGCCATTCATCGATTTAGCTCAAGACTTGCAGAAAATGTCAAATTTTTAAAGGCAAGTTGAAAATTGGCAAAGTGGGAGTCATGTGGGTCACCAGGAAGATATTGTTCCAAAAGGCAGACGAAGCTTGTCTCCTGTGTCTCACTAAAGCCAGCCTTCTCAGAAAACACACAATGGGCAGATACTATGGGAGAGAGATAGTCCTCCAGCTAACTATTTGTTATGACAGTTAGAACTAATAGGTAACTCAAATTTCACCTGGAATTCAACTGGTAACCAGTGCGCTCATGCTGTAGAGATATTACAAAGACCTAGCAAGGCTTGCCAATTATTGCTTCCACCACATGCTGAAAGGTAGCCTCCTGTAGAGTTCCTTGCAATAGTTTAACCATCAGATAACCACTGCTTGGAAAACAGTGCACTAGGAATGAGCACAACTGGCAAACAACTGTAGGCTTTCTGACCACAGCTGCTACCCACTCCTCAAGCAGAAGTTGACAGTCCAGAAATATCCCTAAATTACATCCATTTATTTGATATATAAAAATACAGTATTTAAGCAAAAGACACAGCATTTGTTGTTTCATAATAGAAAATAATAAGGAAGAAAGTGGATAACATATATTATATATGAAATTTGAACTCCTTTTTTTGAATGTGCAAGGCAGAAATCTCTCTTGGTTAAACAAGATTTAGAAAAAGAAAAAAGTAGAGAATTCTGACCTGAAAATGAAGGATGTGTACCAGAGAAGAGTAGCGGGAATCATAAAGATTCCAAAATAATATTCTGCTTTAAAAATCTAGTCAGGCAAATTACAAACAAACAAACAAATACAACAAAAGGTGATTTGGTGAAAAAAAGAGAGTCTGTTCTGATCTCTATGAAGAAAATAGAGCTTTGGTATTAAGCTAAAACATTTAAAACAGATGCTTTGTAAATTGTGTTAGCTAAAATGAAGCACTGCTCTACAAACTGTTAAAGCAACTACATCTTTTCCAAGATTCACTGATTGCTCTGCAAGCTGTCCCTAGTTGTCTAAGTATGTCTGTACAGACATTTCTTCCTGAGGAATAAAGTAAGAAGTTCCCTTTCAGTTTTACTGATGCTAATCTCTAGCCAGCATTGCCAGGTATTGGCCTCTTTCCATGAGCAACTCACTTGATTCTAATTAATGGATAATATTTATTTAAAAGAGACAAAAATGGCACAAACATTTCCCTTTTTTTTCAATTTGTCTGAGTTTTGGATAACAAAATAGAAGCTATAAGCCAATATTTCTGGGAAATGCTTCATGGAAATAAAACCACTACATACCGTATCTTTAAACAACAACAACAACAAAAACACTACTTACAACTCAATCCAAAATCTTATGATATATATACATATTCTACTCAAAACCCAAGGAACAGAAATCTCATTTTGTTGTTAAAAGACAGACAAATATATTTCTTAGAGTGCGTAAGCTCTATAAAAGTAAGCTCTATTCAAGGAATCAAGAAAGAAACATTTGAAGATGAAGAATTTGGCATAGATGAATGCACACACAAACACATATTTGAAGTTATGAATGAAGAATCAATTAGAAATTAAAGTGGAGAAATCTGAACCACAGAGAGAAATGTTAAAGTTCAATTGAATGTGCAATTCGCTATATGCCTACAACTATGTATTTTAGAGCTTCATTAGTTTCATTAATTCTCCTAAAATATAAACAATTGCAGCCTAAACTAGCTATTAGCAATTGAAACCTTCCATCATCAAATATATATTTGTATTTTCTAAATTACTTTTTCTCCTAAAATTTAGCATTACTATACTCAGTTTGGTACTTACACAACAGCTTAGTTCACTAATATGGATTGAGCACCTCTGAGTATTGCCTTAATTATCCACTCATAACAGGGGTGTCTGCAGCAAAGTGGCAGCAAAGATATTATGATCAAAGTCTCATTTGGTTTTATGTCCACTGTGTGTAGGACACACATGAAATGAAAAATAGGCAAAAGTTTCAAGTGCACTAACACTGTCACCATCTTGTTGTTTTTTTTAGTATACTCTCTGGACACCCTTGACTCATAAAGTGGGGCTCTTTCTCAATAGAAAAAAAATCTATTGAGCATAGGACTTTTGATATACAAGGCTCGTATCAATAGTAAACCAATTTGCATATTGCTGAACTTATGAAAGTTCTAAGCGTAGACAACTTTTTTTGCTTGTGAGAATGCTTCCACTCACAGAATGACAGATTTATTCCCACCACATTTTCCCTTGTGAATAGAAACATGTAAATAATGTGCTCTCTTGTGACTGTAGTACTTGCTTACAAAGAGATATTATGAATGAAACGAACCTTTCCTTATTTGATGAATTTGTACTGATAATCTAAGAGGGTTTTTTTAAAAAAAATGTAACTCTGTTCAACTTGTTCATGAATAACTTTTTTAAATTTTATTTATATGCTTTATAAAACTATATAAAGTTTTATTTATAACTTTGATCAAGAATAAAGACTGAGCATGTGAATTGAGTAGCTGCAACATTCAAGTTCCAATTTATATTCAAGTTTTAGCGGCTAGTTGTATTGAGCAGTCATTTCCTATAGAAAGTCATGTTATAACAGGAATGAAGGATCTTCTTCCATGAGAACAGTATGATTGTTGGCAATGGGGAGTAATATATACACAAAGGTTTCTGCTGTAAACAATTGTATGTACCTGTGTATGATCTATGGATGATTGTAGATAGAAAGTGATTTGGCAGAGGAAGCATTACAATACTTCTTACATATTGGAATATAGATGTAAAATTATTGCCCAAAGAGTTCAGTAGGAAAATAATTATGAGTAATTAAATATGCAGTATATGTTACCTAGGTTTTTTTTTGTTGTTGTTGTTGTTTTTATTTGATTTATATGCCGCCCTTCTCCGGAGACTCAGGGCGGCTTACAATGTGTTAAGCAATAGCCTTCATACTTTTTGTATATATTCATACAAAGTCAATTTATTGCCTCCACAATCTGGGTCCTCATTTTACCTACCTTTGAAAGGATGGAAGGCTGAGTCAACCTTGAGCCTGGTGAGATTTGAACTTGCAGATATTGCAGACAGCTGTTGTTAATAACAGTGATTTAGTCTGCTGCGCAACCAGGGCTCATTTTAGTTTTGATTATCAGCAGGTTCTATGATAGACATTTTGACAATACATACATGCCCTTGACTGTATCATTTTGAAATATAAGAGATGTAATCTTCCCAGTTATAAATTAAATTATTCTAAATTGAAAATAACTCCTCAACTATGGATTTGGACCTTCCTTGTCAATATCTAATTTTAGCAATGATGAAAAGACGTATGTTGTATTCTAATGGTTCATAGTATACAGACCATATAAATTTTATATGATAAATTTAGAAGCCTTCTGATATACATATACATACATACATAAAAACAATATGCAATTTTATATTTCTTATATAGGTAAAACAAAGACACACAAACCCCTTCAGCTGGTAATAGGCACTCTAACACCAACATCTGTCTTCCTATCCTGGGGAATATTAGTAAATCCAAAGCATGATTGGACCACAATGAATAATTGTGCAAACAACAGGTAATGGAATGGACTGATACTGTAATGTTTTTCCATAATCTGTTTTATATGCAAAAATGTATTATATTCATGAAATTACTGTTTGGATAGATCTGCACTATAATAATTAAATTCTTGCTTTGTTTCTTTTTGTGAAGGTAAAAGTGTTTTTTCTCTGAGCAACTTTGCCACGTATTAAATACTGTATATTTAAAAGATAGTGTGTTATAATGGTTAAGGTTTAAGACTATGCAGGACCAGCTTTGTGTCCATCCTCAACCACAAAAACTCACTAGGTTAACTTTGGACAATCACATCCTCTCAGCCTAATTTCTCAGCTTATTGAGAGGGAATAGAATAATAAGAGACCCATATAAGCCACTGTGACCATACACTATTTATATAATGAAATAAATATTTCATTATAAACTATTATCCTTTTCCAAACTACATTTATTCTGTTTTATCTAGACCTCATATATCCACAATATCATTCAGGGCTGTAATCCCTGGTGTCCTATACAATTACAAATGATACCATTCAGCTATCTTTGATGTGGTAAATTGAATAAACTTGTAAACAGATTCATATCTTCACTACCGCTAAATGAATGGATAAAGAATAAGTCAATAAAATAAGTAAGAAAGATAATAATGATAATAAAGGATTGTAAGTGAAGTAAAACAAATTACAAACAGTAACACAAAAGTAAATAGTTGGGAAGTTTTTTTGAGTTCTAATCAGTTCTAATGAATATGCTATATATTTTTTAAAATGAAAGAATAATGTAATTTGAGAGTCATTCACATAACATACCCACAACTGACAATAATTCAGCCAGGAATTTATCATCTGGCTGCTATCTAAGTTGCTAGTTAGCAGGGGTGAAATCCACTGGTTCGCGACACCTCTGCGCATGCACAGAACCTTTTGTGCATGCGCAGACGGTAAAAAACGGGATGTGATAACATCCGGGCAGGTGGGCAAAGCCTCTTGCCACCGGCGCTATCAGTTCCTCCGAGCTGGAGAGAACCAGCTGCATTTCACCACTGCTAATTAGGTTGCTGTTTGTATGCTGATGTAGATAAAGTGCTATTTCAACATATTTGTTCACATAGTTTCTATGATGCTTTGAAGCTGATTTTTATCATGGGATTAAATAAAAACTGCTAGATTAAATAGGAATTGTCATAATTCATGAGGAAAAGTTATATATTTTTTTATATGTTTATGCCACAGGCAAGTTCCTAAAATTATGTTTGCAAAAAAGAGGTTCTGTTATTAAATGTATGATGATTATATGTTACACAGAGAAATAACACTGGCAGATGAGAAAACTAGATTATGTTTTAATGGGAAGTTTAAAAGCTTCTGTGTTTGCAGATATATTTACACAAGAGATATAAAATGAAAGAAATAGCTATTATTTCTATAGAGCAAGGTTCTCCAAATAACAGTCTGCAGGCTACAACTAGCCGTACGGAAGATTCCCTCTGGTCTGCCAACTTCTCCCATGTACTGTACTCCAATCCTTTCCAAAGAGCACAGGGGGAAAAAGTAGGGATATATTCACCACTGTTTAGAAATGGAGATAGGGTTTTCTTGATTTTCCCAGTGGGAGGGGTTGCGAGACAGCTGGAGGATTTCTGGACAAGGAAGGAGAAGCATCTTTCCTTTTAAAATTTGTGCCAGCTTTGAATCAGCTGGAGGGTTGCTTTTTTTGCCATGGGGGCATTGTTGGATCCGATAGATCGTTCTCTCTCTGTGCTATCCAAACTGGTCAGGGCTAAACAGATGATGAGGAAGAAGCCAGCTGGAGGATCATTTCCTTTGCTTGTGAGGGTGGGGAGAAGCAATCTGTACTACATTTTCTTTTTCCGTAAATTTGTGAAATTTGTGTAAATTAAAGTTATAAAGAACAGCCTTCTTTTCTCATCTGCAGTTATTAATTTATTATTTCTTCAGAGTATTTTCTAATATTTGACATTTTTCTTATATCATTTGTCCATACAAGCATGGCATTGCTTCTTTGTAGCTGTCCCATTTCTTTTTTTGCCGTTGTTGAGAATCATATTACATCGAGCAAAATAAAACAATTCATTCCATTACATTTTATTCACTCATTTATAAATTTATTTTTTTCCTGGCCCTTGAATATTTGCAAAAGGTCCAATGTGGCCCTCAGACTGAAAAATTTGGTGACCTCTGCCATAGAGCATAATGTAGGTCAGCTAATTTAGCATGGTTGCTAAGAAAACTGAGGGAGCACTGATCAAATTTGCCTGAGTCTGGATAGTTGGATTGAACTGATTCAAGGCACTTAACTCAATTTAGATAATGAAATTACTCTGTCTCAAACCTCACCATCTCAGGTTCCTTTCCTCACAATTCCCTCAATTCAAGAATGTCTAAAGTAAAAAAAAAAAACTTACAAAGTTTGTGACAGTACACAATAAATTTGTATTTTGCTTTTAGCAAAGATGTACACAATGTCATTCATTTTCCTCAGATTGAAGGTTTATATTTATTGTTATTGACTAGATTTTATACAGTGCGCTACAGAGAAAAGGACAAGAATAAGAAATGGATCCTGCAGCTTTGTCCAACTACAGAAACAGTGGTGGACAATTTGAAACCCAACACTATTTATGAATTTGGAGTGAAAGACAATACAGATGATGGGATCTGGAGTAAGAGTTTCATTCACAAAGTGCTTATACTTGGTAAGTAATTTATAAGGGTTTCAAACTTTCACTGCTTAAAAAGCCAGATTTGTTTACTTATTGATTGGATTTTAGCCTGTCTGATTCCAAAGAGAATCTACATGGTTAATGATTTTTAAAAGAACACATAATTTAAAAGAAATAACATAACCACACATGAATAACACCCAGACTAGATAAACTATCTTCATAGTATCTGCCTGTCCAATTTAATATGGCATAGTTAGCATGGTCTAGATCCGTGATGGCGAACCTATAGCATGCGTGCCACAGGTGGCACATAGCACCCTCTCCGTGGGCATGCGAGCCGTCACCCCAGTTCACCTAAGCCATGCATGCACACACCGGCCAGATGGTCGTTGGGTCTCTGCCAGGTGGGGTCATGCAAGGGGCTGCATGCGCATGTGCAGGGGTGGGGCACATGCAGGGGGGCTGCATGCACATTGCATTTTGGGAGTTTGAGCATGTGCTTTGGGCACTCAGTCCGGAAAAGGTTAGCCATCACTGGTTTAGAGTCTTTAAATTAAGCAACTTGGAAAGGTGCCTTCTAGGTTAAGGTTACCCCACGATTTGCATGGCCATGATCCTGCTGTTGAGAAGGACTTTGAAGAGCTGGCCCTTTTCCCAGGCTTTTAGCAAGACTGAATGAAGTACCCTTGGATTTTTTCCCCTTCCCATTCCAGTCTAGTTTCAGTCGCTTAAGAGTATCCATTCTGTTCTATTTTTCCCCTGTCACAGGACTACTTCTGACCTTTCCTACAGTGCTTCAAGAAAACTGTGTCTAATAAACAAATGAAAAAAGAACTAAAGTGAAATTAGTGAAGTACATAAAAGATTCATTAGTATAACCAAAGCTATTGTGCCAAATATGTGCATTCCTGTTTATGTAAAATCTTGTTACATCCCATGTTTTAGGGTAATATAACATGCTATTGAAAGGACTGACTTTGAAAATGGTTAAATGTTTAGTTTAGATGACAATTAGTCATCTAAACTAATGGTTAAATAAAACGGTTAAATGTTTAGTTTAGATGACCAGGCAATTGATTTGGAAAGTATGAAAGATAAACATCTTCTTGCTTTTTCAGTTAATAATAGCCTAATTCTGAGCATGTATATGTATAGATGCTAGTTATGGCTTATAAAGCTGCATAAAACCTAGGCCAAAGCTACTTGAATTTTTGGATTTTTTTCATATGGCCCTATTCAAGTTACAATCTTTGGGAAGTCTTTTCCATTCTGCTAGTACCAGGAATATGTTCAGCAAGAAGATGAGAGAAGATATTCTTACAATGGCTGAGCCTAGATTTTAAAACATACTGCTATAGGAGTACAGGACAGCCAAACAATAGTTGTAAATACATTTGTTTGCCAATAGCTTTTGGCATCTTACTTGATATACAATTGACATTAGTTGTCTCAGATTATTATTATTATTTTAATTGTGCATTTTTGATTATTTTAATTTTTGAATTAGTTACTATTGTATATGCTTATAGAATTGTCTTTAGGGGAATGATGGCTATGAATGTAATGAAGTAAAATATGAGTATTTACTCATAAATATTATCAAGCTTAGTTAGATCACTGACTTAACTGCAGAAATCAGCTGGAGTTTAAATATAGCTTGAGGAATAGGGCAATATATTCATTAAAATTATAATTAACTGTGATATAAAAATATTACACATATTAAATTAAATCACATTATTTATTTATTTATTTAATCTAATTTTTAGACCGTCCTTCTCCCAAAGGACTCAGGGCAGTGCACAGCCAAAGATAAAACAAACACATATATAAAATTTAAAAGCAATTTAAAAACATATTAAATAATTTGGCCCCAACATCATTAAAAAACAAAAGCAACCCATTAAAATTAATTACATTTGGCATTACAAAATTAGTGTGTTTATGTATCTTTATATGACTATTAGAAGGTTTTTACATATATACATATATATTTATGTCAGGTAACAACAAAGAAAATGGAGAACTTCAGAACAACTACAATCCTAAAATCCAAACACAGGTATGCAATGAAAATTAGTTTTATCTTTATTAGTTAGCATATTTTCTATGCAGGTAATTGCCTGCCCATTATGGCTGAAAGTTGGGATAAATGTTAAATGAACTTCAAATAGTTGTTAAATGACCAGTCATAGCTCAAGTTCTACCTGTACAATATATCAAATATGAATCTAAAATTTTTCCTTTTCCGTATAAAATTTAATAATATATGCAAATACTGCTATTAAATCTTGTTCAGGGAACCTACAAATGCTTCTCACTTTTTACATCAGAACTATACCCCATCCAATTATAGATCAAGGTGAAGATAAATTGGATTTATTTGTCTTGTTTGTATTTTATATTAAATCCGTTTTTGAATATGTGAATTATTCAAGAAGATTTTTAGAGCTGAAATACTAGGATTATAATTATTTTGCCTTTGATATGCACAAGAGTATGATACTTTCCTTTGCTTATTTTTATTTTTTGAGTGCAGACTAGTGTCTATTTTAATTCAACAGTAAATTACCTTTTTATCATACTTATTTTAATTTTAATTTTCATCATAAATAAGCTGCACCATTACAATATTTTAATATGCAGACATGCAGGCAGTATTAAGCTATAAGCATCTCCACTTCTGCTCATACACTTCAACATTTACTTTTAGATTACTATGTATTTAATGCTGTTGGAGATCGTTGAAAGCACCACCTTGGAAATATCTGACTCTTCTGTGTCCTGGTTCAGGTTGAACAAACACACCAACTCTATTTACAAGTGGTTCATTGACAAATAATATTCCAGTTAATTACAAAAGCAATTACACTGTTGGCTATGTAGACACATATATGCCTTGGAAGATATAGTTTAGAATTTAGTCCCAAGTCAAGACATAGGAGAGCTCATATTCAGGGAAGTGGAGCGTAGCCATAACAGAGAAGGAAATGTGATCCACAACAGCCCAGGAGTCAAATCCCAGAAAAATTAGTCAGCTGACGCACGTCAAGGAACCACAAGTTAAGGAGCAAAACAGGAAGATTGAACACAGGAACACAGATCTGAGATTGGTGAGTTGTTTCCAACATATGATTTCCAGATAACAGAATAACAGAGTTGGAAGGGACCTTGGAGGTCTTCTAGTCCAGCTCCCTGCTTAGGCAGGAAACCCTACACCACTTCAGACAAATGGTTATCCAACATCTTTTTAAAAACTTCCAGTGTTGGAGCATTCACAACTTCTGGAGGCAAGTTGTCCCACTGATTAATTGTTCTAAGCGTCAGGAAATTTCTCCTTAGTTCTAGATTGCTTCTAACTGGGAGTTGTTTTTAAACAGGCCAAAAAGATATACGGCTCAGTTATAATCATTGGCATCTTCTCAAGGACGCAAGATCACATCATAAAAGTTAATATGAAGCTATCCAAAATTTCCTAAATGGGAAATTCTAACATTCCATTTATTTAGATACCTTGAGGACTACTATATAGATTTTCTTCTTTCCTTCCTTTCTCCCTCCCTCCCTCCCTCCCTCCCTCCCTTCCTTCTTCCTTCCTTCCTTTCTTTCTTCTAGAATTTAAGGAAATTTCCTGTCATCATCTTGTTAACATTAGAAGCTGAATCCCTTCATACTGATTGTAGTATAGTGTAGTATTTGTTTAATTTATAATATCCTAGTTAATTTACGGATAGTTAATTTACATGCTGTTACATCCTAGTTAATTTGTTTATTAAGAAAATATGTATGGCCAGTCAACTCACTCTTGGTGACTTGGGGCAGCTTACAAAGATAAAATCTTTGTGACGGAAAAGAACAGGACATAAACGAATAAACCCCCACATCATTGTAGTATGTTAGAGAATATTTAAGCAATCCACCTTGAATTTAAATATACTATATATGTATAGTCCAGCATTACATCTCATGATAGTCTTGGCATATTTAGAGTTAGAAAACTGATCTCTGAAAATTGCATCTATGTTTAAATTTTTCTTCCCCTCTACCCCAAATATTTCATATATAAGAGCATAAGCCCTTTTTAGTTGTTATCAATGAGTGTTGCTTCTACTTGCAGAGAAAGGAGCAACAATAAGCATGCTATTTTCATTCTCCCTTAACTGTCATTCAGTTTTTGTTCTGAATGATGAAAAGTATCTGTTGATAGATAACTTTTTGTAATTGTGGAAACTCTTTATGCAGTTAACCATAGATTCAAGAAGTATTTTTCTACAATCATGTTCTATGAAAAAAAAAGGCAAGGCTATTGAAGATAGGATTCTTGGGTCCAGAGAATGAGAGAATTATCTCATTTATCCTTTTTTACTTTTATTGCATAAATTAGCAATATTACAAGAATAACTAAAGATAGATTATTAATATTCTGAATTGCAACATTATTGCTAATGTAAAAGAACTTAATATAGGTAGTCCTTGACTTATGACCACAATTCAGCACAAAATGTATGTTGTTAAAGGAGACATTTGTTAATTAATTTTGCCCCATTTTACGACTTTCCTTGCCTCACTTGTTAAGTGAATCACTGCAGTTGTTAATTTAGTGACACAGTTGTTAAGTGAATCTGATTTCCTCACTGACTTGTCAGAAAGTCACAAAAAGTGATCATGTGACCTCAGGATACTGTAACCGTCATAAATATGAACCAGTTACCAAGTGTCTGAATTTTGATCACATGATCTCAGGCATTCTACAACGGTCGTAAGTGTGAAAATAGGTCCTAGGTCACTTTTTTCAATGCCATTGTAACTTTGAACAATCATTAAATGAATTGTTGTAAGCTGAGGACTATCTGTATAAAATTGAATGTTGTGAGACAAATTATAAATCCACAGCAGCATAGTAAATAAACAAAAATAATTTCAGTAGTTAGTAGACAATAAGTAAATTACCTTAATTATGCATTTAACTAAATGAAATAGCCACATGGTATATCTGAATAATGAATCCATATTGTGATCAAATTGGGAAAAGAAAAGGCATTGCTATATAAAAAATAGATCTTTATTGTGAATAAATAGACTCAAATCAAGATTTCAGAATTTTCAGTAACATGAAATATTGTATTAGACCGATTTTCTTCAAAAGGTATATTATAATATTACACTGGAAAAGGTACAAAAAATATCCTCATCCCCAATTAGCTTAATATAAAAGTGAAGTTAAGTTTAAAAATTAAGTAAGCAAATCTTTAGAATTTGTCAAAGCCCAGAGAAGGTATAAAAATCTCCCACTCTCAACTCCAAGTGGTCAGCTGCACCAGAATCACAAACCCATGTGGTTCGGCTTTATCAATAAATAGACTCTCTTTCCAATCAGCCTCAAGCCTCCATTTTATTTCCAGTGCCTTTCTCCCAGATTGGAACTGAACCACATGGATATTTCTTCCAACAAAATAATTCAGTATACCTCTGCCTGTCTAGAAAGATGTAAACATACTTTGTGTAAAAATATTCCCAAGACCATCAGGTGAATGGCCAAGTATCCATTAGCCTGGAATGGAGGGAGGAAAAAGCCTGCTTTAACCTCTGGAGCATAGAATTATATACAGGTTTGGATTTATTTGCGCTACAGCACAGCAAATTGTCTGTTATGTAAAATGTATAAATCTTCATTCCTGTTGGCAATAAACACAGTCTTCTTATAAATTAAGCCACTTCCAAATAAGGGTTGAGGTTCTGGAGATTTACCACTGAGTCCTGGTGGAAAGCCTAAAATGTAGTTAAATGATAAACCTTTAAGATCCTGTGCATAATGTGAAGCAAGTCTGTGATTCGCAGTGGTTTTGATTATATTGAGTGAGAATTTGTAAAGAAAGAAAGAAAGAAAGAAAGAAAGAAAGAAAGAAAGAAAGAAA
>WNWU01000016.1:13382997-13408221 GCA_012654045.1 Ptyas mucosa | reverse complement strand
AAGAAAGAAAGAAAGAAAGAAAGAAAGAAAGAAAGAAAGAAAGAAAGAAAAGGAAGTATTCAAATTTCTAATATAACTTGCCATTGTCAAAGAATTTTAAAATTTAGTGACACTGATTTTCAGGTGTCATGTTAATTATTTTTTTCCAGCAAGACTTGTTTCTGTGTTCAAATTTTAACTAGCATTGTCCACTGTTTAATCTGGAAATTATATTGAGATCATAATTTCTTGAAAAATATTCTGAAGAAAACCTGTTTTTGTTTTATTTTGAAACGAAGGCTATCCTGGAGGGAGGGGGTTGATGTAATTATAATATTATGTTTACCTTTCCGTGAAATTCAAAGAACCCTTTAATGGAAGTCTTCTTTTTATCTTCTTCTTTTTATCTATGCAATAAAAAGGCTGCAAAATAGGTTGTAATGAAATATTTTGCGTGGTTCAGAATTACACAATGAACTTTATACTGGGCTAGGCACTCACACCTAATGTTCCCAAACCTAGCTCATCTCCTTCTAAACTATATTCTACTATAGTAGTTTTATGCAGTATCAATATGGTACATATTTTGGTTAAAAGCACATCAATTTCACATTTGACAGGTTTGAGTGCAAATTGGATGGACTGCATCTGGTTCTGGTTCTGATAGTTTCTTTGTTGTCAATTTTGTCAATAAATCTATCTGTAGATCTATTGTTGCCTTCACTTAATGATCTAATTTATACATAACATCGTATCAAAGATTTTTTTTTGTTTGGAGCTTAGCATAATATGACCACTCATTTCAAGCATTATATGATAGTTTATTTTTGTTAGCAAATGACATCTGGAAATTGCAGTTTGCATATACATTCTGGTTTGGTTAATATATTCCCTTGTCTGAATCAAGAAACTGGCTTGTTCTCAGCCTATTACTTACTCATTTCAGTATTCCATTAATGTTTGCTAATGTTTGCAGATCAAGTGGGGGGGGGGAATACAGGTGCTCCTCGATTTACAAATGGTCACTTAGCAACCAATTTAAGTTACAACAGACCCTTCCACAAAGCTATTTATAATTCGATTTCAAGTTACAGCTGCTACAGCAGTCCAATGGCCATTCGTTCTTTTGATCAACCGCAGAGACATTGCAGTGCAATCCAGGGGTGGGTTCTACTTACCTTTACTATCAGTTTGCAATGGGATCCAAGGATGGGAAGCAAAGCATGGGATATCCAGGGGATGGAGGGGACCTTGGGAGGCCTGAGGCAGGTGAGCTGATGCTGCATTATGTCGCCCAGGTTTCCCCTACTTCTGAGGCACTCTACAATCTGCTCATTCATTTAATTATTAGAGAGAGCAGGGGTGGCAATTGTAAAAGTGAAGCAATTCACCTGTAATCAATCAGTTTGATCAAGCCATTATTATTTTACTTAAATGTAAGATTAATTCAGGTTTGTACCTGACTTGTTCAACAAATAGCTAAAATGATCTTCCCTTTTTGTATGCAAATGATATATATTGTAAGAATTTTATGAGTACTTATTAATAGTATTGCAATGAGAATGTTGACTTTAAAAAAAACTGCAATTAATTAGTTTTATCTTCCATTGCATTTTTCTCAAAATATATTCCTTGCTCCTGACATATCATGAAAAATGAATTTTAAAGGTTGTATCCTTATTTGTGATGGATTTCCATTTTGGGTATAAAATATCATGGCATAACCAATTATGTTAGTCCTTAAGGATCTATAGGATTTTTTGTTCATACAATATCAGCTTAATGAGGCCAAAAAATTAAAATTGGGATGTTGTGGGAATGATTTCAAAAAAATCATTCATTCATTAGACTAAAACATGAGGTAATGTTTAACTATGAAGTTCACATTGAAAGTTTTGTTTCTGGGGCCTCTTTAAAGGGTGGTAACAAATTCCAAAAAGCACACATGGGGGTAGAGCTCCATCCGAAATATAATTTAGCCATTCAAGAAGAGAAGACAGTTTTTCTTAACCTTGGCAATGTTATGATGTGTGGATTTCAATTCCCAGAATTCCCCAGAAAACACTGCTCTGGATTATCCACACTGGACAAAAACAATGGAAAACTATTTTTTCCGTTATAGGATTGTGAGTAGAAAATATATGGGGTTTCTTTTCAAATGAACATTCTGGCTAAGGCCTCTAATCATCTTTAAAAGTTTGGAAACAGTTTTAGTGCTTAGATTACAATATCCTTCCACCATTTTAATTCTTTGGTACTTTCAGCATCTGGAGTGGATATTCATCACATGTTTAAAATACTTCATAAAACATTTACTATGAAATAAACAAAATATTTTTAATACAGCTGTGATACGATGCATTTGCTGTGCATATGAAAATTATAGGCACTATTGAGAAAAATAAATTTTAGAAGGAAAGAACAATATTTGTGTCTTTAAATGTATTCATGTACCCATTGTTTTTTTTTACTTTTCTTTTATTCAGTTTATACCAGATTCAAAAACTTTTATTCCAGTTAAAGTAATCAAACAAGGTAATGTGGGATTTTGTGTACTTATATTTATAGAATAGAAAGAATGTGCATGAAAAAAATATGAGTGTTGCTTGTATGCAAAAATACATCTGCTTAACTTAAGTATGCTGGAAATATTCTAAAATACCAACTCTTTCAGCAAATTTGGTTGTTTCAGACAATTCCCCTCAGACTGAGAAAAATCTTGCATTAGTCAAGTCATATAGCAGAGCTTGTCATCCTTGCAGAAAATTAAACAAAATCTGGATTGAGTTTCCCCTCCCTACCCCCACCCCCAACACACACAATGGTTTGGCAACAAAGCAGGAATCCCTCCTTATGTAGCCTTAAGCACAGGAACAAATCAGGGAAAGTTATGCAGAATAACTATCACAAGTTTTTTGCAAATAAAACTGTACTGATATCAATATATTTACTTTGATCATTCACAAGGTGCTGTGCTCTTTATCAACTAGGTTATTAAAAACATTCTAGTATCATCGTATAAGTGCTATAACTTGATATGTTCCTTTCCCAACCAAAAAAAATCCCCACTGTTTTCCACTTAGAAAAATTGGTATACAGCTTTTGAAAGGCTTGGAAGGTAGTGAATGATCTATTCTAATTTTGCACATGGTCATTATATCAGGAATTCAGAGAGCTGATGTTGATCGATAATTAGTCCACCACCAACTTATTAGTTCCCCTATCATATATCAAATATAGTTTTTCTCCTTCATTTTTAGAAATTCCATTTGCAACATAATCTAACAGGTACATGTTCTGTTATCTCCAAGCACTTCAAACATACTTTGGACCTGGTACACTCTTGTATCTGCCAAAACCCTTTCATTAAAATCATCACCTTGATTTTTTAGTGTCCTATCTGGAGTTTCCAAAGTTTCTTTGACTGGTAGATTATCACCTTCAAATCCACATTTTCATTATATAATGTTAGATAATACTGAATATTGTGTTTCATAATTTCATAAATAACCAAAATATCAGGGGTGAAATGCTCCCGGTTTGGACCAGATCACCCAATCCGGTAGAGATGGCAGCGAGTGGTTCAGACAACCAGTAGCAAAAATCCCTGCCCCCCCCCCCATGTCCAGCTGAGCCGCGCGATCATCAGAGGCTTTTTTTTTAACTTTAAAAAGCATTTTTTCTACTGCCAAAAAGCGTTTTCTACTCTTCTGCCGAAAAAATGCTTTTAAAAGTAAAAAAAAAAGCCTCTGATGATTCCATCAGAGCGCGGCTCAGCTGGGATCATCAGAGGCTTTTAAAAGCATTTTTTTCTACAACCTCTTCGGCCGAAGAGGTTGTAAAAAAATGCTTTTAAAACTCTGTGACAATCCCAGCTGAGTTGCCTGATCTTCAGATGCTTTTAAAAGCATTTTTTTCTGCAACCTCTTCGGCCGAAAAGGTTGTAGGAAAAAAAAATGTCTTTAAAAGCCTCTGACGATTCCAGCTGAGTTGCCTGATCATCAGGCAACTTTTAAAAGTTTTAAAAAAAAAAGTTGGCCATGCCCACCTAGTCACGTTACCCCCCCACACCAAGTCATGCCCACAGAACCGGTAGTAACAAATTTTACATTTCACCACTGCAAAATATGTATAATTTAATAAAAATATATCTTATAAGAACCATTCAGAATCTTTCATATCAACCATAATGTGTCAGGCTTATTATATCAAAACAAGTATATAGATTTCTCACAGTTTCATTCTTATTATTTCCACAGGTTTTCAAAATCTTACACATCGGACACAGTCTCCTGTATCAGCACCAATATTAGGTGATTAAGATAGTCATTCTTTTTTATAAACATTCTGTGGCTTACTTTCACAACTTATTTCTGGGAGGCTTTCAGTCTAAGTGGATATAATAGCTAAACCAATTGTTATTAGCTTGTACTGCATTTGGAGTACAAGCAAATGGAGCTGTATGAAAAAGAAATTTAAAGTACATAGTTAAGCTTTTCAGTCATTGGTAGTGCCAACTTTGTTGGTGACAATAATCCTTTATTTTGTTAGCATTATCACAACTTGAATGATATCAAAATTTTATTTTGGGATTCTACTATATCCATAAAGTAAGTAAAGCAGTGGTGGGTTTCAATTTTTTTTACTACCGGTTCTGTGGGTGTGGCTTGGTGGGTGTGGCAGGGGAAGGATACTTAAAATCTCCATTCCCTCCCCAATCCAGGGGAAGGTTACTGCAGAATACCCATTTCCCTATCAGCTGGGAGGCAGAAAATAGAGGAGGGCTGGGCCAGTCAGAATTTTTACTACTGGTTCTCCGAACTACTCAAAATTTCCAATACCGGTTCTCCGGAACTGGTCAGAACCTGCTGAAGTAAAGGATTTTAAAAGCTGATGTATTGTAATTACATAACATCTCTCTGGGATGGTAAAGGATGCCTATTATTGGCGGTTATTGAAAAATAAACACATAATTTTCTATACTTATAAAATGAAGCTATAATCCTTTTCCTACCTCTACTCCACCAGTTGACTCTTTCTACTATTGATATAATCTCTACATGATTGGAATCTTGGAAACTAAATGATTAACTGCTTCATTTATCTGTATTGTATGTGTAGTGCACCTTATTATTGCAAAACAGAAACCTCCATCTTCCTCAAAGTTGGATATATTTGAAAAACCAAAACAAAGTGTAGGTAAGTAGAAAACTTTGGGTGAATAGAATTTTTCTCTCGTTCACATAGAAGTGCCATATGTTTAACCATGCTCATGATGTGAAATGGTAGACAAGCTGTTGGATGTATACTCAACTACCAAAAGGCCAGATTACTTACATGATGTGCTTCAGAAGCTAATTCAATTGTTTCCTATCATTATATTTAGGAAATCAGTGTAGACTTTAAAAAAAAAAACCCTAACAGTCGTGAATGGGAATGTACAGAAAATTTTGATATGGTTATGTGTAACAGTTTATTTGGCCTACAATACTGCTCTCAAATAACTATAATTTTGTTTAGATATATTATTTATTTGATGTTTAGTTCATTTATTATGGATATTGTTATCCTGGGCAGACTCAGCAATATGTAGCATAATAAATAAACAATTTCAACCAGAGCATAGATGGTAGTGCTGAATGGATTTAGTTATCATTTGTCTTTCTATTTTCTATTATGTGCACAAAAGAAAACGTTTCCTGTGATAGATATATTTGGGGAAAAAAATAGGTTTTCATAAAGGATTTAAACACAGTGTAATTTTTTTTAAAGCTTGTATCAGAAAATTTATGTAGAAAAACCTCTGAAAGTATATAAAATAAAATTATTGCCTGGGAAATTTGCATTTAATATAATAGACTTTCAGGCAATATGGTGTACATGTTTATATTAAGGAAAGTTGAAAATAAAGATACATGTACTTTTATTTAGATTGAACATACGGTAAACCAAAATATAGCTTTAGTAATTTAAGCAGTAAATTAAATCAAAGTATACTGATTCAGACAGCTTGACTACAAGTGATGAACCTTATTTGCATATATAGGCGATATATCTTTCCTTTTAAACTAAGAAGTGCATTCTTGTTTTATGCAGCTAAGAACAAAACTCAAAAATGGGTCCCAGAATCAAAGACAACAGAAGTAAAAGAAATCACCCCTCAATCCCAGACTGGTGATTATTTTGTTCTTTCTTTCTATAACTTTTAATTATTTACATTGAGCTAAAATTACCTTACATTACCGGTAATGACATCACATATTATTTGGAAAAATATATTGAAAGACATACATTTTCCTGATTTTTATTGCTCATTTATTCAGTGACTTCCAGAGAACCATTGAATACACATTAATGTGTTTTGTGCAGTTTTGTGAAGTTTTAATTCAGGAAGAAGCAGTTAAAGATGTATGAGAAGAGAACCAGCTGTTCACTTCTCATTCTGTGGAGAGAAGAAGGTTTCCACAAGTTGGCAAGAAATGCAATGTGTGGTGATGAGCATTTTTTTCCTGATTATCCATAGAAAGATCATTCCATGGGACTGGAGATCTGACAGCAGGAAAGCAAACTCTTTTCTGCTTTCCAATAAATCTGTCTTCCTTCCCCATGAATTAGGCAGTGCAGCATTCAATCCATGGATGGAAGGCTATTTTTGTTCATTAGTGTTAGGGAAGACTGCTGGACATATATCAAAAATAGTATTCATCCAGTCCCATTGATCAGGCATTACTGAGCCCGAAGGGTACTTTAAGCATTGATGCGTTACTTTCAGTTTCTTTAACCAGTAAGTGGAGATCATGTGTGGTCCAGGTGCTATCCAGTTCTTCATGTGAGTTTTAAATTTTGTAGCCAAATTATATATATTTTAAATGTCTTAATATTTATATTTCATGTTTTTTATGTCTGGCTGTACACCGCCCTGAGTCCTCAGGGAGAAGGGCAGTATAGAAATTGGAAATAAAATTTAAAAAAAAATTAAATGCTCCTGACCCACAGTTGGATGTCTGCTATTATGAGTTCTGGGATATTGTGGTTCTGGGAAATTAGTGTGATTTGTTCTCATGTCCTACAGCCACTTTGCACTTGTTTTGTTTGTCTTCTCTTTCTCCCATGTGTTCTTACAGTACTTGTTCATATAGTAACTGGATAATATGGTAGATACAGTGGTGGGATTCAAGTAATTTAACAACCGGTTCTCTGCCCTTCTTCCAACAACCAGTTTGCCAAACTGCTCAGAAAGTTAACAACCGGTTCTCCTGAAGCGGTGCGAACTTGCTGAATCCCACCACTGGGTAGATAATATGTCCACCTTTGACACAGGATATCAGGGTTTGAATCCCAGATGGTACTTACCTTGCCAGTAAAAGTCCTGGGGCAAAGACTCCCTAATGTATTACCTGCCTAGCTCAAATATAAGAGTAACACAAACTAGGATACCATAGTTTGTTTGTATTGTATTAGAAACTAATACAATAGGAGGAATTAGAAACTAATAAGAGAAGGTGATGATAAGTGAGCCACTGGAACAAACATAGATGAATGAGAGAAAAGTATCTGGAATCTACTACAACAGTACACCTAAACTACTCCCTTCCGAAAATGAATTTAGAGACTAAAATCAAGGCAACTCTGAGAGGTTAGACAGCTGGTGGAATTACAGATGAGTGTGAAGATTTAAGGTAAGACTCAGCTAATGAAAAAATGCAAGGATCTGACTCCTTCTGAAGCCTTATATGATAAATCACTCAGATGAAATACAAGGTTGAGAGATTTGTAACTCATTTGATTACTTCTTACAAGTAATTGTAATTGTAAGATTACAACCTAGGAATGACCGTAGTCATACAGTTCCCCTTGAGTATGTATTCTTTCAGAACCTGACTAGACATTTATATGATATCAAGCTCACTTCAGACCCAATTCCAGTAAATTTTGCATTGGAAAAAATAAAGATGCCATTTGAACAACTATCTTTTCTAATGCAGATTCCTGGTTCAGAATGGGGTTGTAAGAGAGACCCTAACTATCAACTCTGGGCCAAATATCAGTCTGCTGTTGAATTTCTCTCTCCCTCCGTCTCTCTCTCTGTCTGTCCCTCCATCTATCCCTCCATCTTCATACAGCTATGGCTGAACAAGATTTGGAAAGGAGTAAACCTACAGCTCCTGGCATCTCAAAAGGTTCTGCAGTCAATCGAGGTAACATATTCTTTCCATACTTTTTTTGCTATTTGGAATTACAAATTAACATGTACTGAACTGAAACAGAGCCACAATGATGAACTGTCCGCCCCCCGTCCCCGTCGATGACGTGCTATATCATCAATGAATTTCTAATAAAAGCATGAGTCAACTTTTTGAATAATTGTGAGATTGTGTCCCAAATAGTTGCATAGATAGGGTCATAGTAATGACAAATAAAAACAGCCCATTGTATAACATTATTCAGTTTTAATTTGTGGAATTTTATGCACAGAACTGTGAGTGCTATGTTGACAGAAAGTAAAGAAAGGTTTTTCAATCAGATTCACTTCATATAAGCTGGAAGTATAGTTCATGGCCAATAATTCTATTGGCTCTAAATTCTGGGGCCTGTAGTTCTGTCATATCTGAAAAACATCTGGTTATGAATGGCTAATGAAAAATAATAGATTTTATAAAAATGGCCTTAACTTTTTTTAAAACTCTGGAAATGAAATGAAATCTTCAAAGCCCAGAAATGGATCATGTAATAATCTTATGAATATTTTACAATTATTGAAATATAGTTCAAATGATTTTAAAGACTGCTAATCAAAGCCCTTCCCAGGGTAGTGAAGAAAAAGAGTTTGGGGGAGTGGGTGGCAGGACTTGGGCTAAAGGACTTGTTCCCTGTCAATGAGTTATGAATATAGATACAATATGCATATTAAGTGAATCTGCTTATACCAAAAAAGTTTTTTAACAAAAGTTTATCTTTCTCTGTTTAAACGATAACAAAGTGACTGTTCCCTTTCTTCAGACATTTAAAGAATAAAAAGAGAAAAGCAACAGCACTTTTGAACTAGAAAAGAATTGATGATAGTAGCAGGTGAAATAGATTTCCCAAGATTAATGAGATTTCACTATTTTTGAAGAACAAAAAGATAATAAGGAAAGCCGTCTTTAACAGAGGAATATGTTAACACTTCCCAGTAGTGCAATGTTTGTTTATTGAAAAGTAAGTAAGTATTTATTCAAAGGAACTTATTTCCCAAGAAAACATATTTCCTGTGTCTTTTCCAGGAATATTTCAACAGTAAGATTTTGAAAAATATTCTGTCATCTAATAATTCTTTATTAATTGCTCACTGAAATATTTCCATTTCCTTTATTAACTGCAACACAGCTTTTGGAGCAATGAAATGAAAACACAAAACACTATCTGGTGAAACCTGCATTGTTTGAAGTATGATATATATTTGATCACACTGTGTAAAGAAAAGGTGTTAGTTACTTTTATTTATTTATTTATTTTATTTATTTGTCAGGCATATATAAGATAACAGGTAAAAGTATAAACGTAATTTGAATACATGAAAAGAGTAAGTAAAAAGGAATATTAGGACAGGAACGGTAGGCACGCTGGTGCACTTATGTACCATAGTTTTATTTTATTTTATTGTTATTTTTTATTTTTTAATTTAATTTTATTATTTATATTATTTTATTATTTCTTTTAGCTCACACTGAACATGAACTGGAATCTTCAAGACCTAGCAAAGCTCCTATAAGTGAAATGCCACTTGTCACATTGGGTAAATACTTTGTTTACACATTGCAAAGCTACTGAATAGTGCTACTAATAGATATAGTACAAACATGATATTTAACTCAATTAAATACCTTGCATTAATGTATCTTTTGATTTTTTTTATTATTGCCATCAAGACTTTTTTTTTATTCCTAGAAATCACATAGATAGAATTTCCCCCCATGACAATCTACTCCTGATCTCCTTTCAGATCAGTGTATTAATCACCATTGTAACTGAGTTCATCTGTCTTGTTGTCATCTTTTTCTTTTTTTCCTTCCACCTTTCCCAGAATTAAAGCCTTTCCTGGAGATCTAGATCTTCAAATACTGTGTCCAAAGTAAAATACTTTAAGCCTGATCACTTGTGTTTTGAGATTCCATGGTCTTTGCTATTATTATCAGCTTTGATTTTGTGAAGCTGTCTTCAGTATACTATACATCCCCTGGAATTCATGTTTCATGATAACTTTTTAAAAAAACATTAGCTAAAAGTACCACCATGAAGATTAACCTATCTTGGAATTGAATCTTTTATTACTAATAATATTAGTACTTCATTTCTCTCACTTAAAGAAAAATTCTTGGTTTTCCCAAGCCACCTTTGCTACTAAACTAACAGTGTACAATATTGTGGCTTTAAGAATGCCATTGAAAAAACATTAGTAGAGTTTACTCTTGTTTTCTATTTATGATAATTTTAATCATCACAATCAATTCCAGTTTGGTTATAAAAAGGAATGGCTTTGTTTTCGTAAAGGAATAGCCACAATCCAACAGACATTAAACATGCTTAATCTCACTGAAATAAATCTTCATCATGATGAATCACTCTGTTGGACTGCAGTCAATATCTTTTTCAATTGAATTTTAATAAAACAAAATGATACAACTCTCAAAATAAAAGCTTTTACAAACTGATGAGCAACAGGGTCTTTTACATATTTGTAAATTCACAAATTTGTGTCTATTAGCCATCTTTTTGGAGTGGCATTGGCCACTCCACATTGTCCTCTCTTGCATCCTGTACAGATGCTTAGACAGTCAGTCCTCAACTTACAATCATTCGTACAGCGAATGTTCAAAGTTACAGTGGCACTATACAAAGGGACTTACAGTATGACCTATGCCTGAAGTTAGGGAATTACAACAGAGAGTGTGGAAAATATAAGATTATGTCCACTATATTATATCATTAAATCAAGTATTTTTCAAGATTTGTAAAATCATACAGTGGCTTTTCTTGTTTTATTTTTGTTTTTTTTAATATTTAGATCTGCACAAGTTTCTAGGACTTCCAAAAGCAAGACCATCTCCTATGCCTCAAATGCCCACAGAACCATCAGGTAAAGATGATTTCTTTTAAATATTATTTTAATTATATTTTCGCTTTAAAATTCTTCAGAAAGGATTAGCATTCTTGGATTATTTTAGTCCTAAAACACCATCTTGATAACATTTAAAGTTTTTCTTTAGTCTTAATGATAGATTTCTAGTCTTTATATCATAAATTCTTCAATTGGCATTAAATTATATTCTTGGAGGCTTACTGTAGAATAGCCATGATTTTTTAATATAAATTTTGTGCCAATGTTTACTTTTTAAAAAAAGACAATTTCTTTTATTTTAGTTTCAAAGAAAATTGAGCGAGTTCCTTTAGAACCCAAAACATTTGTTCCAAAGACTATACAGACAAAAGCAGGTAATTATTTTTCTCCAATATTACGTTTGAATAATGCAGTTTATAAATAAAGCTGTTTTGTATATGTTCAAACGATATTTAGCTAAAGGCACTTCCATTCTGATGACTCTATTTCTGGTTCAGCTTCCGTATAGCTAAAATCACAGTAAAACCCCTTTATTTTCAGTGTTTAAGCTTGGAAAGTTTAAAGATTATTGTGGATCATTTTCAAATTCTCTCTAAAGAATTGCAAAGTAAAAAACAAAAATACCTGCTCATCAGGTACGGAAATGAAATATATTCCTAAATATAACAAAGCTATCCTATCTGATCCCAAGACAGTATTCAGTGTACGTGCATGCACAAACATACCCTGTCTTTGTAATTGGGTTAGATGGATTTCTCGTTGTGTTTTGTTAATCAAGCCTTAATGGCAAAGTTCACACACATAATACTAAATCATAATGGGAGAGTCTCTGCATCATGCTGAGACAAAAGCACGATTCACATTATGGTTTATTGTTTTGCATGAGGCACAAAACTCGTATTTAGGTTTAAGCAGCAGGAAGTTGGAGCTGAAAAGAAAGAAAAATTAAAATCTTTTTTGGTCTTCTTGGAGATCTTTTTGGGGAAGGGATTTGTGACTGAATGTATCAGAAAGAATTAAGACGTGTAGTGGACTTTTTTTTTAAAGAGAGTGTGTTGTAATTTGTTAAATGAATTTTAATAATATATTCATCCTATTAGAAATGGGCCTCCTCTAAAAGGATCAGGACTGTGATGTTAGTTTTGAACAACATGAATATTAAACTAAAAAAAACATACTTTCTTTCCTGCACAAGCAGCAACTTCAGAAAGGTCAATTTTTATGAGAGCATTGACAGAGAGAGGATGTTTTAAACTCAGATAAAATATGTTTCAGATACTTTCAGCTGAACAATATTGTCAAAGATAAAAATTTTATTTGACAAGAATCTCTAGTTAATTTAGAATAGTTAACCGTAAGGCTATTTTTATTGGGTAAAGACATTTTAAAATTTGTCATCATAGATTTAAAGGTGTTTTTTTTTTCTTTTAATTTTCCTTAACTCCTTTTGATCCATTAATGAATTGATATTACAAAGTAAGATTTCACTACTTGGCTTGATACTTATTTCAAGTAAATTTATTGAATAAATATGTTCAAAAAACATATTTAAGTATTTTAGTTGTTATAAAAAATGTTTTTTCTATAGGAAGCAATCTGGGTGGCCTACTTATTATGAATTTAAAGTTTCTGTAAAAGACCTCTTTGTTAAAATGGGTATTATATTTAATCAGCACACAAATAGTTCTGAATGTATAATCTGAATCTATCTGTAAATAGGATAAATGCAATTGCTTCAGCCAAAAACTATGATTCATGCAATTTTCCTAATAAAAACTCTTAGGTTATGTCCTTTCTGTTGGCAAAAAATCATTTCTTCAAGTTAGCATGTTTGTAAACGGACTTTAAATTTCATTAGCAACATAAATCAAATATGTTTTTTGCATACATCAGAAAGTGTTTTTAGTCCTTTTTTTTAAAGATTTCCTTATTTTTGACACTTTTTTCTCCAAATATAAGAGTGTTGTTGTTATTGTTGTTGGTCACACAGTTACCCAGGTATTTAGACTGGATTTGGCTGTCACAAATTAAGATTTTTGTGGAATTTTAATCCCCATTATGAGTTATAAATTAATGCTTAGAGCATGTGATAGTAACATGCTGGAAATTCATCAGGCAGGTCTAAATGTTTTTTACATTTTGTAGTAAAGTGTGAGTGTTCTCATAATGTTAGTATCCTTTGGGGACGGTAGATTTCTAGAAACTGTTGTTAGGGAAATTTAAACCAATGACAGATGACAAAAGGTAAAGATTATGATGGTAGATGAAATGTGATCTTTATGGAAAGTTGGCTCAGAAGGGAATAGGGACATTTTGTTTAATCTATTCATCTGGAGATTAAATTTATTGTATTTTGTTATATTGCCCTGTTATTTACTGTCCTTACCAAGCTACTATTGTAGTAATTTTACAAGGGAACTGAATATATTTCTTTTCTTGGCCACCTAGCAAAGGAATGGTATTTATTTGTTTGTTGTGTTTTCATCAACTTTGTTGTTTTGTATCTGGGCCTAGAATTGTTTGAGGCCAAAGGTCTGCTTAAGGTTTTTAATTCATGACAAAGGTGACAACAGAAGGAATCCTTATAGAATATAAAATTTGTCTCCCATCCAGAAGGCTGATGGATTAATTATTTTAATAACAAAAAAAGAAATATTCCACTTGTGAGAGATAAGAGGGACAAAAATATACATAGGAAACATATGAATCATAGTGCTTGAAGCATCTTGGAAGTCTACTAGCTTAATGTCCTGCCCAATGAAGGAATCCCTCATACCATCCCAGACAAATGTCTGTCAAATCTTTTCTTGAAAACTTCCACAACTTCAGGAGATAGGCTGTTCCCGTGCTTAATGGCTCTCATAGCTTCTTTTCTCAATTTTCTCAATTTTCTACTTTTCTCAATTTAGGATCTGAAAAGTATCCACAGATTAGTTCTTGTCTTACCTTCAGGCACTATAGAGAATAAGCCCCACTTTCTGTCCTTATCATTGTATCATGCACTTAAATGCATGCCTTTTCTTCTGTAGGCTAAACATATCAAGTTCACTTAACCACTCTTTGTAGGATTTGGTCAAGTCCCTTAACCAACTTTTCACTCTTGGTACTCCTTAGCACCATCTTTGAATTGTGGTAACTAGAAATAGCATTCCAGGTGCTTTCTGATCAGTGCATCATAGAGAAGTATTATCACTAATTTTGACGCAAAACTTTGTTGATGAAGCTCAAAATTTAACTGTTCAGAAATATATATTTTTTTAAATTTGATTTTTATATGCCGCCCTTCTCCGGAGACTCAGGGCGGCTTACAATGCGCTAAGCAAATATAATCTATTATTGAGATAGATGTTGCCTGCCATTTAAATTCTGATAATAAATTAGAAAATAAACTCTTACCCAATTTTTTCTTTTAATTTCAAGCACTGAAACCTATTTATAGGGTGTTTTTCTCCTCTGGTTCTAAGCATTAGTTATGCATTCCATTAATACATTACTTCCCACATTGTCCTCAAATTGAACTTTTTAGCTTAGAGATAACAAAGAATGTTTTTGTTATAGGTGTTGTTGTTCTTTTTGCATGATTTTACAGGTTTTGTATGTATTACTTTTACTTTAAGTATTGATTGCAGTAAGGCCACCACTGATCCCAAAAACATTTATGTGAAATAGAAAAATCAATTGGAAAAAATGTGAAAATACATACATGGCTTTGGGGTGCATTAATAACTTGACTGGACTGCTAAAATTTGGTCAATACATTTTGAGGTTTAGAAAAAAATTGGATTAATTATAGAAATTAATAACAAATTTAGGCAAATTAAAAACTTTCACTATAATTGTGCCAACTACAATAAAAAGGAACACATTATTTTTTTTCTCAAACGTGAGGACTTAGTTTAATAAATATATGTTATTTTCCTTATTCTATTAAAAAGCATTGAGCCAAACTATTGGTTTCCTGCCAGTGGTGGGTTTCAACTGGTGTTACCACCGGTTTGCTTCGCGCATGCGCTTCGCGCAAGCGCATTGAATTTCAGATCAGCTAAGGCATGGCAATCCACTCTGCCATGCCTGTCAGCTGGGCTAAAAATGAACAAAGATAGGTAGGTATAGCACGGGGTGGGCAGGAGAGCCCAACTGGCGGTCAGAGAGACCGGTTCGCTCTCACCTTACCATCTCTGCTACTGGCTCACCCGAACCAGGAAGAACCAGTAGCAACCCACCACTGTATCCTGCCCTTTTCCTAGCAGAGGTACGCTCTTAGGCCCAGAAATGACAAGCATGAAAACCTAGTACAGATGATGTAATGTACCAATCACAGCATATCTCTGCAACTTCAGAGGTCATATAATTTGACCACTCAGTATAGGCTGGGTTAGAATTCAAAGAAAAACTATAACTAATTCCCAAAGAAACGTCTTGAATTACATTTCTTAATAGTCAATTACAATCTGATTTTGAAAGTGAAAGAGTTTGTAGTTCAAGGTAAATCAAAAGTTTCCCCAGCACCTCAAACTCCTAGAACAAATCCAGTCTGTATTTACTGTATTTATGGCTTCATAGTACATATTTCAGTTGTAATACCAGGGCTGAATATGCCAAGTAAGCTGCCTACTTGCGTCTTTCTTTTAATCACCAAAATATGCCATGATTAACTCATTTAATCATGTTTTGTTATAATTGTTAAACATATTTGGTTTTATTCTTTAGTTCTCAGTAGAGAGATGTGCTATTTTGCCCCTGAATAACTCTTATTTTTGTTTGTTTGTTTGTTTTTCTACTTTACAAGTAAATAGTGAAAAGCATAATATGCTTTGCATATTATGGCTAATGCAAATAATTGTATTCTGTAAATGAGAAGAGCGTGTTAGCTGAATGGAAAGAATTCTTGCCTCTTTTTCGAAACCTTTAAAAGTGGTGGTTAGATTGTAAGATTTGTTGAACTAAAAGCTCTCCCTGATATTTTTTTTTATTTTATTTTATATTTATATGCCGCCCTTCTCCGGAGACTCAGGGCGGCTTACAATGCATTAAGCAATAGCCTTCATACTTTTGTATATTTATACAAAGTCAGCTTATTGCCCCCACAAACCGGGTCCTCATTTTACCCACCTTAGAAAGGATGGAAGGCTGAGTCAACTTTGAGCCTGGTGAGAATTGAACTCACAGTAATTGCAGGCAGCTGGATGTTAAATGCTGCCTTACTAGGAGGCATTAGCCTGCTACGCCACTCAGGCCCCTTTTCAATTTACCAATCTATTCTGTAGCCAAAGATACTCCAGACTATGCTTTTGAAAACACTGAGAAATAGAAATGTATCAGCTTTAAAGTCTTAGTAGGTTAAAAAAAGAGAGAGAGAGAGTTCCCAAGTACTCTTTGCAATAAATGAAGGAGGTTGCTGTTATTTTTCAAAAGGAAGTTATCCTTTTTTAACTCTCTGCAATAATTGAATTTTTGTAATTCATGCATATAATTGTATTTTGGACTGGTGTTTCTATGAGCAAATGTTTCATTTCTTCATTACAATCCTGTAATTCCATGCCAGTTTATTTGCATGACATAACTTTGGAAGTCATTCTTTACTAGAGATCTTCAGAAAAAAGTGGATGTCCTTGTGTCAGAAATCCTGTAATAGATCCTGCACAGACCAAGGATGGGAGTAGCGGGCGTTTAAAATTCCTTCCAACCCTATGATTAAGTAGAATGGTTAGAAATCTCTAAATGTAATGTGTGGCATTGATTCTGATAAAAGCTGTAAGTAGACCAGCATTTGTTCAAATTCAGCTACATTTTCGTGAACAGAATTCTTATCAGTGTGAAATTTAAACTGAGTGCTTTATTTATAACAACTAATAAATTGGTGGATTAAAAGCAATAACTATTGACTATGAAAATGCTTCATCCTCTATAACCAAAAATATTTTTCCACAGGCAAAACCTTTTTTTTTTAAAGATTGCTTTTCTCTCACTATCTTTTATACATTCATTTTATTCCCTAGCAGTAACAAATGAACCCACTTTGGAATCTTTCCCATCCAAAACATCTAAAACTCTTGACTGGCCAAGGGCAACTCTGGGTAAAGTTATTTTTTTTTCCACTGGAAATGATTATACTGAGTTTTCTATTTCATCAGAAACATTTTCATTCCATGAAAATTAATTTGTTCAAGAATACAATAGCCATTCCTTCCATACTAACCTTTGTCTATTTTCATCTTCTTTAAAGCCTCTAAAAAGCTTTAAAAATTGTGGTGCATAACTGAATTTTAAATTTGAGGTATGCATGAATTTCTTTTTATTATTATTATTAATAATATTCATCATTTTTATCTAGAACCATCTTTGTGAATAGACTGCCTACTGATTACTCACTTATTTGGGGAACATTAAGATTTTAATTGTATACTGTAAAATATGCATTACATCTTTATCATCTTTACCAGCCTGTTGGTCCATTTCTAACTGAATTTCTTCATCGTTACAAGATCCTTGCATGTACGATTTTATGTGAGATGTTTATAAATCAAACTTGAAAAATTTTAAATATATTTAAATATATAAGTTGATGCTCTTTTCAGCACCATCTGAAATCCCATTTATTACATTGAAATGGAAGGTTTCAGCCACCCCAGAAAAATGGCATGACAAACCTGGTAATTAAAAACCTTTAAGCATGCATGTATATTAATTTGTTTATGAATTCCTATAATATGAATTTACATTTTTGCTTCATTGAATGTGAATATGAGCAAAAAGTTATTATATGTACTCTTATAATTAGTATTCTAACTTCTAATAATTTTTATTTTCAGGATTTGGGGAATACCTATTATTTTATCTTGATTTTATCTTGTATGTAAGGGAACTTTGAGCCATGTTGCATTTTTACATCTTGTACAATCACTTGAAGAAAGCATGCCGGTTTAATCCTTCTTTCTTTTTTTGTTTATGTTGAAAAGGAAAAGCATAAATAACAGTTTGGTATTATGCAAACATTCCTGATTGGTTGGCTCTTTGGGTACATTATCAAACCAATGTCTTATAGTATATATTTGAATGTGTGTGTTTGTGTATGAAACTAGAGGTATATATTGGCTGTGTGTAGGTAAATATAAACATATTTGTAAGTGCATGATGATTTTTCTTTCCTTTCAGATATTAAAAATAAATAAATAGGATAAATAGGAAATATTTGCTTTCGGTATCATGAATGAAATTTATTTTTTCTGTATAGTGTTTGAATTATTTCATTTTTTCTTAGTCTCTACTCTACCATCTGTGAAGCAAAATATACCTAAAACATCTAGGATTACTGAAAAATTAAAAGCATATCCAGGTAACAAAAATGTATTGATAGGTTATATACTGTAGTTCTAACTATATTTTTCAATAGAACAGAATATATGTAGCTCAGGGGTATACCTATGGAGTCCTTGGTGATCTCTGACTTTGTACGTTTGCTTGCAGGCTTTTCATTACCCAACTAGGTACCAGAATCAGTGTAATCAGTGGAGTTTGTTAGTCAGTGGGATTTTCTAGTCAGTGGGGTTTGCTCCTGTTTATATAAAGTAGCTTGCCCTGACAGTGTTGGTCATTTTCTCCTTGATAATAACTTGATTAGGGTTTCTGCTTGATTGGTATTAATCCTTGCGTAAATGGCTGTTGGCTGTTGGAGAATATGCGTTCTGGTCTTTATGTTTCCTCCTTAGCTTTTTATTATTGTTTTTGAAAGCTATATAATTATGATTTATCTCTAGTGATGGCTGATTTGTCTGAATACCAAGGTTCCAGGAATTTCCTAGCATTTTCTTTATTTAGGTTGGTCTAGGACAGCGATGGCTAACCTTTTTGCCATCGCTTGCCAAAAGTGGGGGGAGCGCAGTGGGGTCACATGCATGTGTGCCCACATCCATAATTCTATGTGACCTGCCCCTCCTGCTCACCCCGCTTTTGCAGGTGATGGCACAGTGGGCCCAGAAGGCCCGTTTTTTGCTCTCCCCAGGCTCCAGAGCCTTTCTAGGAGCCTGGGGAGGGCAAAAATGGCCTTCCCCACCCCCCACAGAGGCCCTCCAGAGGCCGGAAACAGTGTGTTTTCTGACTTCTGGTGGGCCCAGAAGGCCCAAAAATCAGCTGGCTGGCACATGCATGCATGCAGAGCTGAGCTCGTGTGCCCACCGATATGGCTCCATGTGCCACCTGTGGCACCTGTGCCATAGGTTCGCCATCACAGGTCTAGGATGCTCATAATTTTCCAGCTGAAACTATGGTTGTGTCAGTTTAAATGCTATGAGATTTTTCCTATGAAAAATCTCCTTTTCCCAATGGCAAATAATAAAATAATGATATTTTCAGAAAGGGTAAACTCCAGTCACATCAATAAAAAGGCCTTGAGAAGCTGTTCTGAGCATCCCTCCCACGTGCAATTTTGTGGTAGGAAGAAAGTGAGAGAAAGTGAGAAACCACAGGAGGGCTACAAACAGAAAACCATGACTTCTGGATGATCTTACAAATTCCATGAACGAAACAAGATGATTGTACAATAAAAACCTGAATGCATACAGAAGTGCTGTTTATCAACATGAACAGTCAGAACATTTGTTTTTAATTAGCTTTAAATCTTATGAGATTTCCATTCTTATTGTCCTAGTTGGTGATCTAGATATTGAAATAATGTATATTATAACATTTATGTTTATCTTTGGATACATTTAGATAAAGAATTTAGAGTGACATGTAATAGAATTGTGTGACGATAATAGTTGTGTCTGATTCCCTGCGATTCAGCTGGGCAGTTCTCTTTAAATTTTTTCTAATTGTGGATGGCTTCGTTCAGTTGTTTTATGCTTGGCTGGTATCAGCTTTGATGGAGTTTAGCCATTGTATTTTTGGCAGCCTAATTTCCTTTTACCACTGATCATTGGAAGCATAACTGCCTTTTCCAGTGAGTTCAATCGCATGACATGGCTTAAATAAGTAAGGCAGAATTTTATGATTTTTCCATCCAGCAATATGTCTAGTTTTATATGCTCCGATACTTATTTATTTGTTACCCTTGCTGTCCAAGGAATGTGCAAGAGCCTTCTCCAACACCAGGCCTAAAACGAGTCGATTTTCCTCTTGTCTAGTTTTTTCATGGTTCAATTTTTGCATCCATAGGTAACTATTGGAAAAACGACAGCGTAGCATAATATCCATTTAGTTGCCAAGCTGATATCCGTGCTTTCGATTCATGTTTATTCATGTTCATCAATTCTGTGTGACCCAGGGCAATTTGACCCCTTATTTCTGAACTGCATTCATTGCTTTGATCAATCTGCAATACCGGGAAAGTGAATTTTTGTACTCATTTGATCCCTTTACCATCAATTGTTATTTTGACATTTCTACTCCTATGCTTGGTCTTTTTGATCTTTAGGAAAAGGTCTCTTTAAATCTTTTGATCATGTTTTCAACCTTCTTCGGTTTCTGAGAAGAAATTTTTGTTGTCAGCATATTGAAAATTGTTGATGTTCTTTCCTCTAATCTTTCCTGTATCTTTTGATTCTTCAAGATCCAGCTTTCACATGATCGCTTTGGCAAATGTGTTGAAAAAGGAAGGTGAAAGAATGCAACCTTACCACACTTCTTTCTCTATTTTGAACTAAACAGTGCTCTCATAGGTTGTTTGCACTGTGACTTTCTGACTTATGAACAGGGCCTGTACAACTTGACCAGATATTGGCATTCCCAGGTCTTCTAAGACTTTTCACAGTTTGTTATGATCAACACAATCAACTCTCTAACAGATATAGATATGCTTTGATATTCCTGAGATTTTTCCATGATCCAGCATAAATTTGCAATATGGTCAGTAGTACCATGCCCCATTCTCAAACCAGCTTGAACATTTGGTAATCTGATTTATAGATTTCTCCATACATTTATCTAATCTCTAAAATTTACCAAATTTTAGATAAATCTGTATTGATCACTAGCTCCAGTTCTTTGACATAGAAATATTTTTTCTATCTATGTTGATTCTTTTAGTTAGGTGGGTGATACATTGTAAGAGAAACATAAAATCTTTTCTCTATCAAGCATGCAATTGAAAAAAATGGCTATTAATATTTTTTTCCACCTTCTTTTTAAATTAAAAATTAAAATTAAATTAAAAATTAAAAAGACCCAATAATGTAGTCTTTTCTTGCAGGGCAACTGCCTTATATCTTTTCCAATGTCTTTTTAAATACATTGGTCAGTGTTATAATGCTCACCACAGAGCATCATTATTTTGGCAATTTTATTTTCAATCCCTTATTACTAAAAGGGAATTCCATTGGGCTCTGAAGCCAATTCTAGGGAGAATACTTTTCAAAGGCCTTACAATTTAAGCTTATATCCTCTAATTATCACAATGTCTCAATGGCTCTTGTTCACATTCTCAAATGTAACCACCAAGGCATTTTAAACAGGAAATACATACTTCAATTTCTTGTTGCTATGCATGCATAGAGTCTTTTTCTAACAGTGCACAATTATTATCTAGTATTGATATGGGTAATTTTATACTGTTAGAAAAAGACGGCCTTTTTGTAATTTCACAAAATTCCGGGGAAGATAGCTAACTCTATATCTTTCTGCTGATTTTGAGTTTTTGGAGTTTGTCTTTCATGTTTAAACTCTTTGTAGCCCTGTTACATGACATTTTATGTGGGTCATATAAATGGATGACAGGCAGTTGCCTTTTGGGAAATTAGTATTATCTAAGTATTATCTATCATAACATATTATCTATCTCTCCTCCATATACTAGGTAATAATTGTTGTTCAAGAATTTAACCTAGGCCAGTGCAATATACTGTATCTTTCTCTCTAGGAACATAAACTGCTCTCATGGAAAGTAAATATTTTACCACGAAGAGATAAGTTCTTTTACAGTAGATGCTTAAGTAGCCATAGTTGCAACAAAAATCAGCTTCTAGAATAATATTTTATGTTATAGTATCTAATTTCCAAATTATGTTTTTCTATTTTTTTTTTCATTAGCAGAAAAAGAATCACAACAGAAAACCACTGCATCTAGCATTTTTAAAATCCCAGAATTGCCAAGAACAACAACGGGTAAAAATTAATTATGTTTACATAAAATTGCAGGACACTGTAATTTGCATATATTTTTTGATATTACATAAGTGGACTATTTCCATAATAGTAACAGGTGGGTCTCTTTGTCTGGCCATGGTGTACCAGCTGTTATCTTATGCATCTTAACAGGTATTGAGTGATGAGTGTATGCTAGCTTCTACTGGAACAAATAAAATAGATTGGGTGAAGTATTTTGTCTTTTTCTTTTCTGTCATAGAAATTCTTCATAGCTCACTAGCAAAACTTACACTTCCAAGTTACCTTGATTTGTCCCTAGCAATTCTATCCTTTCTCTTTGAACTTTGGTAAAGACAAAACTTTTAGAAATGTATTTTTACATATGTATGTTTGTTAGATTGAACAACCACTCGGGACCTGTGATTCTGAGTGTGGATTTAAATACTGGACTGGGCCTCAAGAACAAAAATACTGAAAAAGAAGTCTTTCCTCTTTTCATTATAATAAGAAAGAAAAAGAAATCATTTGCCGTCAGATCTATATGTTTAAAGAGTTGATAGATACTGACCAAATTTGCAGTGCTAGTTATTTTTGGGGAACATGGTGAAAAATTCATAACATCAAACTGCAATATTTTATTGTGTAAAAAGGTGTAAAATAGGTCATTCCCCTTTTAATAGAAGCCAATCCAATTGGACATAATTTACTACTAAATTTAATAATATCAGAGTAAATTATTCATGTCATAGCATCAAAATGGAAATCAACAAAAAAAATTATCTGAGAAAAATATTTTTTCATTTACTCTAATCATGTATACCTTCTCTTCTCTTTCATATATATATTTGAAAAAATTATTTGAGGTAATGGCTGTGAAAGTAATTGATTAGACTACTGTAACTTAAAGCATTAATTATTATTTAAAGAAATATTTTACTTGCACTAAAGAAGTTCTTTAAAATCACAGCAGTATATTAAAAGAAATTAATGGATCATTTTAAAAACCAAAATGCAACACAAATAAGTAAATTCAGCTAATTTGATTACCTCTTTTCTTTCTAAAAATATCAGAATGGATACTGTACATAGTTTTAGGTACTGATCAGGTTCCAAAAATCAATTAAAGCTAAATCAGTGAGCAAAATGCTATACATATAGAACCGGAAAAGTAAAGCTCTTTAAACACAATAAAACTTGCTTCTAAACAATTTGATATAATTGCATTTCATTAATTACTTTATTCAAAAAAACAAGCTCATTTCCTTTTGTTGAAGCAGTTGTTTAGAAACTGCCGTGTGGAAAAAAGAGGAAAGTCAAACCTTAAAAATACAAATAATACCAACATATAAATTCATATTTATTAAAAATTCTGTTACGGAAGGATTCTCATCCAGTTCAAAAATGCTTGTAAAGAAGCAGTTCTGAGTGCATAGTGCTTTTTTAAAAAACGGTCATTTTTTCTTTTTATCCTTCAGTTCCCAGGGGGCAAAAATTCCCTGTTTCCAAGCCCCAATTCCTTCCCCATCTGGAAGAGCCAAAGATTACACTAGGTAATTGCTATGTACTTTCCTATAAATGTTTTGTTCCACAGTGTGGATCAAGCTTTCCTTTTTATTGTTTTGGACAAATATTTCATAATAACAGAACATGTCACGTTGTTTTTATTATATAACATTGCAACATGAAATAAAATATACTAATTATAAGGGTTCTTTTGACTTATCTAGAAATCCAGTAAGATTTAATTATCATATAACATCTTTTGTGCTATCATTTTATGAAATTACTGAATTAATATAATTGGACAATAATTTGATTAAACATTGATTGCAAATAGTACATGATAATTAGCTTACAATTCTGAAAGCATTTAAAATAAACAAAATAATTACATAAAATTTCTAGTGGCTTCATGAAATCTATTTTCATTAATTGCAAATATTCTGGTATTATTAATATTAATATCTGTATAATTCAAGGTTAAATCATAAGTGAATTGTTCACTGAAAAAGTTCTTGGGAACTAAATATCAAAAATCTGTTTCAGTCTGGAAGGTTTTGATTGATCCTTATCAATTTCCTTTAATTCACTGTCTCTAATATCCTCCTCCAAGAAACCTAACTAGAAAGTTATCTCTCTATTATCTCTCTAGCTGAAGATGGACATTACCTCTCCACTCTGATTTAATCATTGCTTGAAATAGCACAAGCCGCATACCATTTTTAATATTGGAATAAGTGACAGGATTAGCTATGCATATAAAAAAAGGGAAAGCCATCTTCAACATGTTTCTATCAGAACAAAATTTGTGAAGATAAATCTGAAATAAAACTAGAATTGTTTATGCGTATAAGATATTCTTTGGTCCAGTTCTTTAGAATTCCATAGACACACTAGTTTATTAAGGAAGAACGTTGAAAACTTTGCTACAATTGATTTATATTTCCCAAGAAAGTAAAAAAAAACCAAAACAAGTCTGGATATAGGATCTACTTCTCTCCTGAATAGATAATTGGTACAGTGAAATCTGACAGAATTTATGAAAGATTTTGCAATGGATACCTAACACGTAGGATAGAGAAAGTAATTATACACCCATCCACGATGTTTGTTACAATTATCTTTCATACAGCATAATATCTTGTATCCTTATATAAAGATAAACCAGGTAAATGAGAAGCAATTGATGTTAATTTTTCTTTAAAACATATTTAAATAATATTATTTAGAGTTGTTATTATTATTATAATGATATAGAATTTATGAGATCAACATGGAAACATGAATATATTAATAAGGAAATAGATTTCTTCTAAAAATACGCCATTGATTTATTTTTATGATGAGAAAACTGGAATTGGTGATACTTAATGTCTCTCCAGATGTGATCCTTAAAATGCCAGCTATCTGGCATATTTAATTTGAAACATTAGTTTAAGTAAATCAAAAACAACTGGACAGTGTGCTAGTACACAGTTCCTTTGTATTTAATTATTTCCCTGAATAGAATAGAATAGAATAGAATAGAATAGAATAGAATAGAATAGAATAGAATAGAATAGAAT
>WNWU01000016.1:13330068-13375137 GCA_012654045.1 Ptyas mucosa | reverse complement strand
GACCACGCCAGAACTTCCAATTACCAAACCTGGTAATTATATGTTCTTATATGTTTGATAAAATTATATGTGGAGTGATTGTTGGTAGGATAAAGAATTCCTGGTGGTTGTTTAGAAATAATGAGTTTCTTCACTGAGCAGTATTCCAAAGACATGCCAGTGGATCATGTGTAGAACTTCATTACACAGATGGATAGTATTAGAAGATCATATACCCTGTTTCCTCCAAAATAAGATATTATCCCCTGATAATAAGCCCAATGAGGCCTTTGCGCGCATGGCAATGAGGCCAAGTACTCATTTCAGGGTTCCAAAAAATATAAGACATGGTCTTATTTTCGGGGGAAAACAGTGGTTTTTTTAATGCTACTGTTGATGTTCATTTTTCTGACAATACCCTTTGAGAATTCTTTTTTCCTTCATTTCATATGATTATCATCACACAGTGTTTTGAATATTGTACTCCCTATACTATGAGTTTCTGAACTGGACAGAATATGAAAGACATGCCATTATATTATATATACAGCTTCCTTACATAGGTGGATAGTATGAAAAGATCATTTTTTTCTTGTCATTCTGCGTTTGATGTTCGTTTTCCTGAAATTGCCCATTACCCATGTCAGAAGACAGGGTACATGATAGAGTGCCTTTTTTTACATACTACGTTATGATCCTTTGTGAAATTAGTGCTTGCATCTATCTAGTCTAATCTTATCCAATGAATTTACAAAATCCAGGCATTCTGGAAAGTATTACATGCTTAAATTCTAAGTACATTATTCATTCATGAATGGTCTGCAACACTGAAGAGAATGTTAGTGCTCTTTTGAATGGAGTAAACAGCGCACTGGATAAATCAACATTTCCTTTGATGCTCATTTATAGAAAATTAAAATCCTTCAAAGACAGATAATGCACTCTTGGTGACACCTAGAAACAAGGAGTTTCTGATTGAACATAACTTCAAAAGTTCTGCAGACCATATGCAGAGCTTTAGAGATGCATAGTATCGGGAGAACAATCTTTTCAAGTTACTTTTGACCTTATTTTCCTGAGGTTTAATTCCATTTTCCTTTGAGAATTCTTTCTTCAGTTGAAAATCCTTTCATATGTAATGATTAGTATAAAATGGTATTTTGAATCCTGTCAAATGTAGATTAATTTTAAATTGGACTTACTTTTAGCCTCTTATAATCCAAGACTGGTTACTCCAAAGTTTAAAGAATCTGACTCCATCATCATGCCAGAATTACCAGACAGGAAACATGGTAGAGTGACTTTTTTATATATGCTTCTTTCTACCATTTAGTTTTATTCTAATTGGTCATTTCCGAAATGAACATAAAATCCAGACTTTGTTAAAGTTATAAAATGCATAAGGACTAAATGCATAAGTCCTAAAAAGGGAACAGAAGAGCACATTCAAACCTGAATACAGCAAATCAGGCACAATGAAATTTTCTTTGATGGTCCTCTACTGAGGATTAAAAGACTGAGTTGAATGTAAGTGTATTTTCCAACAAGAACATAGCACAATTTACAACCCTTGATCCTCAGTATGGAAAATTAAAACCCTTCTAGGAGAATATATTTTTCATAGCAGGGTCATGCATAACAATTCTATCATAAAATGAAAAATATCGTATACAACTTGACATATATATATGAAACCATGTCCTTCAGTATGGACACTGTGAAATTATTTTGAGGTTCTTTGCTTTTTTCCAGTTTCAACTGAGGATGATAATTATCTTCCTAAAGACTTTAACATGCCAGAACTCCCAATTTCCAAATCTGGTAATTATGTGTTCTCATATGTTGATAAAATGGATAAAGTGTGATTGGTGGTAGATAATGCATTCCTAGTGGCTACTTAGAAACAAGGAGTTTCTGGATTGAAAATAAGACCAAAAGACATGCTCTAGATCATATGCAGAGCTTGCTATAGAGATGGATAGTATTGGGAGAACAGATTTTTTTCATGCTACTTTAGATCTTTATTTTCCCAATGTTTGACTCCCATTACACTTTGAGAATAGTTCCTTCTTCAGTTCAAAATCATTTCATAAGATATGATTAGCATCATACAGTATTTTGAATCCTGTACCTCCCGGTCAAAATGTAGATTAATTCTAGACATGACTTCCTTTCAGTTTCTCGTGAACCAACTCCCATTACATCAAAATTCAAAGAACCCGACTATGTCCTGCCAGAAGTACCAGAAAGGAAACATGGTAGAGTTACTTTTTAATGTACTACTTGCTGATCCTTAACAAGATAAGATATGAATATACACCGCTATGGTATAATCTTATAAAATGGATTTATGAAATCCAGACATTCTGGAATTCATTACCTGAATACATTATAAGTATATTAATCAATCATGAATGTCCTACAATACAGAGCAGAATGGAAGTGAACTTTCCAACCAGAAGACAGCATACGAACAAAATTTACAAACCAAAATTTCCTTTGACCATCCTGTACATAGGATTAAAACCCATCTTAGACAATATATTTCATTGTAGGGCCATACCCAACAATTTCATTTTAACATGAAAGAGGTGTTAGGTACTTTGACATATGTAGGTGTAACTATGTCCTCCAACATGAACAGTGTGAACTTATTTTGGGGTTGTTTCTTTTTTCCAGTTTCAACTGAGGATGATAATTATCTTTCTAAAGTATTGACCACGCCAGAACTTCCAATTACCAAATCTGGTAATTATGTATTCTCATATGTTTGATAAAAATATGTCTGAAATGATTGTTGGTAGATAAAGCACCCCAGTCGCTGCTTAGAAACAAGAAATTTCTGCACTGAACAGTTTGAAAGACATGCCTGCAGATCAGATCTAGAGCTTCATTACACAGATGGATAATATTAGAATTAGAAGACTATATATTTCTTGTCATGTTCCTTTTGATTTTCATTTTCCTGAAATTGCCCATTACACATTGAAAATTCTTTCTTCCTCAGTTCAAAATTCTTCAGTTAGATATGACTAATATCACTTGGTATTCACAACCCTGTATCTCCCTGTCAAGTTGTAGACTAATTTTATACTGAACTTCCTTTCAGTTTCTTATAAACCAAGTCCTGTTCCATCAAAATCTAAGGAACCTGGCTACATCATGCCAGAAGTACCAGACAGGAAACATGGTAGGGTGAATTTTTTAATATACTACTTTCTTCTTGTTTACAAGATAAGTTTTTGCATCTCTCTAGTGTACTTTTATCCAGATATTCTATATGCATAAATTCTATATGCATAAATTCTAAGTGCATTATTCATGAATTCTCTACAATACTTAGTGGAGTGGAAGTACACTTTCCAACCAGAAGACAGCGGATCATATACCTGAAATTTTCCTTGAAGCTCAAGTATGGAAAATTAAAATCCTTCTAAGACTATATATTTCTTCATAATAGAATCACGTCTAAAACTTCCATTTTAAGATGAAAGAGCTCTTAGGCAAATTAACATAAATAGGTGAAACCATGCCCTTCAATATGAACATTTTTAAATTGTTTTGGGGTTCTTTGCTTTTTTCCAGATTCAACTGAGGATGATAATTATCTTCCTAAAGTCTTGACCACGGCAGAGCTGCTAATTACTAAACCTGGTAATCATGTGTTCCCATATGTGTGATAAAATGTATATGGTGTGATTATTGGTAGATAATGCACTCTTGATGGCTATTTAAAAAAATAGTTTCTGGATTGAACAGAACTTTGAAAGACATCCTGATAGATAATATGGACAGCGCCACTATGAAGATGCATAATATTAGCAGACAATCCATTTTTTTTCATACTACTTTTGATGTTCATTTTATTGAGATTTACTCTTTGAGAATTCTTTGTTCTTCAGTTCAAAATCTTTTCTTAAGATATGACTAGTGCGACATGGTATTTTGAATCCTGTACCGCCCCTTATGATTGATTCAATCAAAAATGCTTTAGAAAATTGTATAAAAAGTAATAGAGGGCGCAGATTCAAACCTGGAGACATTGATTCAGGCACACCAAAAAACTTTTTTGATGGTCCTCCATTGAAGATTAAAATTCATCTAAGACAATATATTAGTTAATTGTAGGACCATGTATAACAATTCCATTTCAAGATGGGAGAACTCATAGGCAATTTAGAGTACATAGGTGTAACCATGTCCTTCAATATGGACACTGTAAACTTATTTTGGGGTTCTTTGCTCTTTTCCAGTTTCAGCTGAAGATTATAATTATCCTCCTAAAGTCTTGACCATTCCAGGACTTCCAATTACTAAATCTAGTAATTATGTGTTCTCGTATGTTTAATAAAATTATATACGGAGTAATTGTTAGTAGCTAATGCACTCCTGGCATTTGGTTAGAAACAACACAGCTGGTTTCTTAAAAGACATATCTGTGAATCAGATTTAGAGCTTTACTACACATATGTATAGTATTAGAAGACCATATATTTCTTCTCGTGCTACTTTTAATTTTAATTTTTCTGAAATTACCCATTATCTTTTGGGAATTCTTTCTTCCTGCGTTCAAAATTCTTTCATCAGATATGATTAATATCACATGGTTTTTTGAAAGATGTAACTATGTAGCCAGAATGCAGACTAATTCTATACTGGACTTCCTTTCAGTTTCTTATGAACCAAGCCCTGTTCCATCAAAATTTAAAGAACCTGGCTACATTATTGCAGAAGTACCAGACAAGAAACATGGTAGAGTCATTTTTTTAACGTACTACTTTCTGATCCTTTACAAGATAAGTTCTAGTGTAATCTTATTGAAAGGGTTTACAAAATCCAGATATTCTGGAAATTACTATATGCACAAGTTCTGAGTATATTATTGAATCATGAATGTTCTACAACACTGAGTAGAATGGAAGTGCACTTTACAACCAGAAGAAAGCACATCCTACAATCCAAAATTTCCTTTGATCATCTTTTATAGAGGATTAAAACTCATCTAAGACAGTATATTTCTTCATAGTTTGGTAATGTCTGACAATTCCATTTTAAGATGAAAGAGCTTTAGATGTATATATGTGTGTAGCCGTGTCCTTCAATATGTACAATGAGAACTTATTTGAGGGTTGTTTGCTTTTTTCTAGTTTCAACTGAGGATGATAATTATCTTCCTAAAGTCTTGACCACTCCAGAACTCCCAATTACCAAACCTGGTAATTATATTTTCTCATATGTTAGGTAAAATTGAAAACAATTTATTGTTGCTACATAATTCATTCCCCAGGGCTGCATAGGCACAAGGAGTTTCTGTATTGAACATAACTTTTTAAAACATGCCTGTGATCATCTGCAGGTCACCTGCAGAACTTCCCTACACCAGTGCATAGTATTAGCAGACCATCCACTTTCATTCATGTTACTTAGATCTTTATTTTCCTGAGGTTTAAACCCCCATTGCCCTTTGAGAATTCTTTCTTTTTCAGTTCAAAATCCTTTCATAAGATATGACTAATATCTTATAGTAGTTTGAATCTTGTACCTTCCTGTCAAAACCCAATTAAATCTAGACTGGACTTCCTTTCAGCTTCCTATGAGTCAAGCCCTGATCCATCAAAATTTAAAGAACCTGACTACAGTACTCTGGTACTTTCAGAAGTACCAGAGAGGAAACATGGTAGAGTGATTTTTTTATTTACTTTTTTCAGCCTTACACAAGAACTTCTTGAATCTATCTAAGTAATCTTATCCTATGAAGTCAGTACTTCCTTAAAATTATAAATTGTATAAAATCTAAATGTTGTGATCCAATACTGAATGTTCTGCAACACCCTGAATGTCTCCTTTATAGAATGGGAATAGAGGTAAACTTCTCAATCAGAAGACATCCACTATATATACTAAAGCTTCCTATGAGAGTCCATATAGGGGAATAAGACCAATCTGAGACAATATATTTCTTCATCTTTAGATCATGTATTTTATGATGGAACACTTCTGATTCACGTTTGTAAAATATTTAAAAGTATGAACCACCTCTGAGGCATCTTGGGGTACATAGGTGTAACCATGTCCTTAAGTTTCGATACTCTAAATTTGGGGGGGTGGGGGGGGTTAGTTGCTTTTTTTTATTATTTTCAGCTGGCGCTTATAATTATCTTTGTAAACTCTTGAGCATGCCATAACTCCCATTTACTAATCCTGATAATTTCATGTTGTTTTACATTAGATAAAATTGTTTTCAATATGATTCTTAGTAGCTAGGTAGATAATGCATTCCTGGCAACTCCTTGGACATAGGTATTTTCTGGATTCAACACAATTTTGGAACAGGGGCTCAGGTGCATTAATTCTTATTAGTTTCTAATCTTAGTTTCTAAGATTATGTATCAATTTCTGTCTTTAAAGCTACAATATTTTTTCTGTTTGTAAATTAGTGTTGCAGTTACAGGCATTATGAAAGGTTTTCCATATTCTAATAGTTCCCTTTTTTCCCCGGTACAGTTTTGGAACCTATTACGTTTAGCAATGAACTTCCAATAGTAGGTAATAGTGTTTTCCTGGCACACTGATTGATTTTCTTATTTTACTTTCTTGTTCAGAAATCCATTGCATTTTCTTTTCTGTAAGATCATCTAACATCATCTTTTTTTCATTAAATCCCATCCTTCCTCTAGGTTTGCTAGTCATTTAGCACTGAAGACTTTTAACCATTCTATTTATTTTTTTTCCCACAGTACTGCTTTTTCTTTCTTTCCTTGCACAGTGATTCAGTCATGTGAAAATAGCTGGAAGTGGCCATATTATGCGAAGTGAAGTCCCACGTAATTTCCATTTCTTTTTTAAGCTGGCTCCTGAAATTTTCATAAATCACTAATTTTACATATGTATTGAGCCTACTCTTTCTCAACCTTTTTGTATGGCTGATTTGTACACTTCATATCCACAGCATGTTTCTTCACCTTCACCTTCACCTTCAGTTTTAAAATGCTGACCTGACCTTATTTACATCTTAATAATTTTGAAGATTTTTTTTTCTTTTTCAGATGCAAAGACCAAGCATCATGTTTCCATCACTAAAACAACAATAAAGCCACTGCTACTACCAAAAGCTGGTAAAATTTTATATTTATTTATTTATTTTTTGGTTTGATTTATATGCCGCCTTTCTCCAGAGACTCAGGGCGGTTTACAATGCGTTAAGCAATAGCCTTCATACTTTTGTATATACCTTTCGGCCCCCCCAAGCGGTGTTCTTTTTTATACAAAGTCAGCCTATTGCCCCCACAATCCGGGTCCTCATTTTACTTACCTCGAAAGGATGGAAGGCTGAGTCAACCTTGAGCCTGGTGAGATTTGAACTTGCAGTAATTGCAGGCAGCTGGTGCTCCTTAACAGCACTTTAGTCTGCTGCACCACCAAGGCTCTTTTGTTATTTAATTTCTCTCCATATGTCAAAGTCTGCATTAAAAAAACCAACATAATTTTGGAATAAAAATTTATTAGTTTTGTCCTTTTGGCAGTAAGCTTTTCTTATTAAATTTGTTTCTAAGAGGTGTATAAGAGAAAGTAATGCAAGAAAAAACCAACAATCAGTAGTAATCAATAATAGGAAATCTGGCCCATGATCCTCTCATGGACCCAAAAGCCATGACCACTCAGTCATGGTAGGACTGGACTGAACTTGTTTCCCTCCTTCAGACTTCCATAGTCTTCAAATACTGTGACAGAACCTCAACAACTTTCACTTGTTTGAGTGGGGACAGATTTATATAGTTGAGGGACATCAGAATACTGATGATGCTTTACCACATGCTGAAGAATGACTGCCTCCTTCATTTCATGTAGACATTAAAAAGAAGTAGGGATGACAAAAACTATGATGCCCCCACAAAGAAGAGCTTTAGGACTAGAACATCCCCATCCCCCAAAACCAACTTCAAAGAAAGAGGAACCACTGTAACACAGTGCCTCCCAGTCCAAAACCCCTAGCTAGGTCTTTAGATAAGAGTTATATTATATATATATACATACATACATACATACATACATATATATATAAAATATAACTCTTATCTAAAGACCTAGCTAGGGGTTTTGCAAATAATTCTTTCATAATGGCTTGTAAGCAACAGTGTTCTAGCATGAAATGAAGGCATTTTAGTTACAATCTGAGCTACAAATCTGTTACTGAAACTGTAAGTCTATCAGTGTATTGAATATCAAATAGGGAGTTCTCAGACTTTACAGGTGACTTCGTAAAATCTTCTTTGGAAACATGGAATTTAGGAAAGTCCTATTTTGCAAAAATATTTTTACTTGTAGTTATTTCGATTCATATGAATAATGATAATATTTCTAATTCTAATTATGCCAAATTAATTTCTAGTAAGAAACCTCATTTTAGTATCTCTACCCATGTACAGTAATTACTTCTAGATAAAATGCTGCCTGTTTTATTTCTTTTCCCAGCTGTTCTATGCATTAAAATCCATTTATGTATTAAAATGTATGCCCCATCTATCTTTTATGCAATGTTCAGTGCTTACCATGATTAAAAATGCACACTTTAAAAATAAAAAACAATTAATTTTATATCAATTTTGTTCAAATCTAAATAAGTTCAACTAACAATGACTTCTTTAAGTCCTGGGAGACTGGAAGCCAAATGGGCTTCCTGGGAATGCACATTATAACCTGGGATGTGCACGTTATCACCCTTTCCAAGGAACCAACTAGATCAATTACTAGTGAAAGTAAGATGATTCTCAAAAGGGCCTCTTCTGATAATCTATGTAGCCAGATTAGATCAGTGGTGGGATTCAAAATTTTTTACTACTGGTTCTGTGGGCGTGGTTTGGTGGGCTTGGCATGAGGGCATGGCTTGGTGGGCATGGCAGAGGAAGGATACTGTAAAATCTCCATTCCCACCCCACTCCAGAGGAAGGTTACTGCAAAATCCCCATTTCCTCCCGATCAGCTGGGACTCAGGAGGCAGAGAATAGATGGGGGCAGGGCCAGTCAGAGGTGGTATTTACCGGTTCTCCGAACCACTCAAAATTTCCACTACTGGTTCTCCAGAACTGATCAGAACCTGCTGAATACCACCTCTGGATTAGATCCATAAAAGGAGACGTGGCACGAAATGCAGCTTTAGCTTTTCTGGAGGAAACAGTGGAGTCCTTCATGGTCTCTGACCATGGTTGTTTTCTTTCAACAGAAACCCCACCACCTCTTACCTGTCGGTTAGTACAAGTGCAACTTAAAAGGCATGGGAAGGCCTTTTGGGTCTGAATAGTCTCATCACTAATACAAAAACAGTCAGCTATTGATATCTATTCCTTTGCGCATAGATTTAAACTATGTTACACAAGAATGTTATTTGTCTTTTAAATTCTATAAAATACACTTTGTTCACATGTGCATGCTGGTAAATATGCCAGTCAGTATACAGTCCAGAGTCTGGAAAAATGTATCAATCAATAACTTGCATTCCTTGGTTGTTGTTTTTTCCTAAGAGAAAAATTATGCCAGGAATAAACCTCAGACCAGCACTGAAGTACCGCAGCCTCAGCATGGTAAATCCCTATTTATCTTGTCAATAATACACTGATCGTGTTGGTTGTTTTATTTTTTTGACCATAGCTAGGAATTCTTTTCCTGAGAGTGTGATTCAATACTTAAAGAAATTTAAGACATCCAATCTATACTGCATAATCAGCATCATATGTTCTTATAATAGTATTGTATGTTACAGTATATTTCCATTAGATCACATTATGTTCTCATTAGAGTTAACTGAAAACAGCAAGAAAAATATTCTGTGTCTTAAAGAACTGTAGTTTTATTTTTACGCTGAAAATAATATAGGAAAAAGGATGTTAGTGATTGCTCATTTCAAGAATCAGATAATGAAAATACTTTCTCAATAGTTTTTGATGGATGGAAGTGTTAGTTTGTTTAATGAGTATTTACACTTCGTGGTTATTAAGCTAGATGTACTCTACATAATGTAGCTTCCAAATTTAAAATTGTAGGTAGCAAAAAATAAAGCCAAACATCTGTATTTCAGTTTGAGAATGGTTCAGGTAAATGGAATTAACTTTGGGATGAGTACCGTGGTAGGATTCAAATAATTTAACAACCGGTTCTCTGCCATAATGACCAGCTGGGTAGGTGTGACAGACAGCACTTGGCCTCCTGCACCCCCCTGGAAGCAAAAACAGGCCATGGCCACACACCCCACACCCCATTTTGAGCCTAGTAGGTTCTCCCTGCACTGACCTGGGACCCAAAATGAGGCGCGTTGGGACTACTGGAAGGGGTGGGGAAGGGAGGGGTGGAGCCGGCTCACCCGAGCTGGCCTGAACCAGCTGAATCCCATCACTGGATGAGTATATTAATCCCACCACTGGATGAGTATATGCTTATGCAAAATGGAATCAGAATTATATTCTAACTAATGAAGTCAATCTGTATATTCCCGATCATTCATAAAACCTTTCTAGCAAACAAATGCATTCCTATCATTTTCTGCTCATAATAATAAATAATGGCTATACATAGGCAAATACATAGTAAGAGTATTAGAAACAATCCATTATATGTTACAGGTGTGTATTGCTTGGGATTCAAAAAGGCAAAAGAATGGAATGGGGTACACCTGTTCACCCTTTCTTAAAGCAGCTGCATGTTTTTCTGGGATTGTCTGGCTTCAGCACAATTCTTGGGGGAAAAAATATTTGGTTTAAAAAGTTACAAACAGAGCCTGTGCCTCTGAGTGCAATGCTCTGTATTGTTCTGACCCAGCTCCCCAAACACAACAAATCCTCTGACATGAACTCAAAAGATTCCTTTATTAGGAATGCCGGCAAAAAGATTCTCTTGCAGGCTAACAAGTCCATCTGGCCAGAAGATGGATAGTTGTCTGCCACACCTATTCATCTCTGCCCCCTGTCTTTTATCCCCAGAGCTAGGGTGGGGCCTCATTAGCAGCAGTGGCTCTTCCTTCCGCCGCACATCAGGTACTGGACCCAACTGTTCATCTTCTTCTTCATCAACCACCTCCAGACCTCGGGGCTGTTGACTCTCCAACTGAGGGCTGACCGATGGCCCATACTCTTCCTCTGTCTCTCTCTCTCTCTCTCTCTGCCAGCTCCATTCCCTCTTCCCCCTCGGAGCTCCCAGGTTGCCCTGATGCTGACCTTGACTCCCACACAGCTGCTCCTCCTCCTCTGATTTGGCTGCTGGGGGGGCCAGCGGCCAACAGGCTACAACATGTATATTAGTAAAATAACCTTCTAACTAATGCTTGTATTTCATATACTCAGAAGACATACTTATGCTCCATATACAGCTTGTTACTGAAACTTGGTCAAATAAAATATGCATATTTGTTAACTGCTATAGCAGAAGGAAACCAAAATTTATTTTTCTTGTTATATTGCAATTTATTTACAATATAATACTGAATGTTTTTTATTTTATTTATTGATATTATTGATGCAGAGGTAGAAGAGAAGGTTTTTAAAACCGAACAAGCAAAATCATCAACAGGTAATATGTTTAATTATGGATTTTTAGACTTTTTTAATAATTTCAAATAATGAGAATTTTATGCCTAGTGAGATGCCATCACATTTATCATCCCATTGACCTTTTCGTTGAAAGTTCTTCATTATTAATGCCTTTTTCATATTATTATCAAGTTGTGTAGCCATAGAGTATGTATCAGTGGTACAGGAATACAACTGTTTCAATGCAATCTTGACTTCATAAGCTTGCAAGAATGTCTGCTGGCATAAAACTGTGCCTTACAAGGCTGGCAAATGGTGCTGTCATTACTGTTTCAATGCATGTTATGGAAGTGTTTATGGAATCCCTGGTTCCACTCTTATTTTTCCACCTGCAGTGAGAAAACCAATAACCAATTACTCTTCTTAAGATATGGTGAATAAGTATTGTTATGTGTAGGTTTATAGTGGCTGGCAAGTTGTCTGACTAACAGGTTACAGTTCTGGATGATATTTGTGGCTCAGGCTCTTTCAACTCGGGCCTGACACTCTGCTGAAAGAACTATTATGTTTCTATTTAGAAATAGCTCAGGTGACAAGTCATTGAGTGGAAAAAATGTGGGTGAAGCAAGTTAGAGTGAGCGATTAGTAGTGAGCCCCTGACCAGTGCTGCAGTAGGATGGCAATGCCAGCACTAAGTGGTTGTGACTGTTAACATTTGGAAGTTACCCATGAAGTAGCTGAAATTACACACATGTAGGCAGGTAATAAATGATTAGAATGTACAACCATGTGAAGCCTCTTGTTAACAGAAAAAAAAACAGTAACATACACAACAGTGGCAGAACCAGGAACATGCAACTAGAAGAAAACAGCCTAGCTATTTTAAGCTGACTTTTACTGACTGGGAATGAAGAACAGTCGCTCAAGACAATTATTTTTAAATACAGGTATAGTTCTCTCTCAAAACTATATCTGTATTTACTATGTATCTATGTCTACATGTATATCTTTCAGTCAGAAGACCATGTAAGATCTGAAAAGCACTTTGGAAAAATCCAGTCAGATACTCATAGACCTCATTTGACCTCAAATGTTTTTATTTATCTTTCTTGTCACTTAATGAAACAGCTCCCTTGAGTAAGAGTTCACAAAGCTGTGCTAACACATTTTTTTACTTAGCTACGCCAGTGTTTTTATTTAAATAATGGAAAGGAGCCTGGGAGGTGGTTTCTCTTGTCTAGATCTCAGATCCCATTGTATCTAGTTCAAAGAATTAATATTGTAGTTTAGTTTCTGGAATTTCATCTTTTTTTAATCAGCATTTTTTATAACAGTACTCATGTTTATAGCATCATGTTTTATTAAACAGTCACATTATTATTACTGATTTTTATAGGAGATGTATGTATGTATGTATGTATGTAATTATAGAGCTGTTTTTCTGAATCTTCTGCTTCTCTGTAGTTTGGGATATTAAAGTTTAAAAAAACCTCAATATAATTTCTAACAGCTCCTAAGGAAACACATCAAGTTCCAACCAGACCAAAAACTTCTTCCAGTCCTGATATAACCCCAACCAAATCCAGTGAGTAATTCATTATTTCGACTTTCAGGAATTTGTTTTAAATATATTTAATAGAGTTCCACTTTACATACTCACATAAAATAATGTGGGGAAAAGCACATATTCATGTATAACTAAAATGAAAAACTGAAAGAAATGTGTTTAATAGTTTTGTGTCTATGTGAGTGTGTGTGTGAGTGTGTGCGTATGTGTGTGTGTGAGAGAGAGAGAGAGAGAAAGAGAGAGAGAGAGAGAGAGAGAGAGAGAGAGAGAGAGAGAGAGAGAGAGAGAAAGAGAGAGATGCCTTTCAACGAACAAGTAATGGTGGAAAAAAACCCAAACATTATAAAATCAAAGTTAATTTATTTTTCCATAGAAATAGTTTCTTACTCAGAAATAGTAGCAACTCTTTATTCCTTTTCTTATCTGTTAAAATATAGGACAGACATGCCAGCGGAGTATAAAAGAAAAGGATGAATTCATTCTTAGCAACCAGAATAACATTTTGCCTTTTTAACCACATTTTTGGCTTATTAAAAAAAAGTTCCCTTTTTCGTAACTTCTCATGTAAAAGACATTTCCAGTTTTAGAAAATAGCCAGGAGGTTGTCTTTGCTATTAATCTAAACAATTTCTTCTGATTTAGAGCATTTTTGCAACTTGGATTATGCTCAGAATACCTCTAACATGAGAACATTGCACAACAGATGTAAAGTTAACCTTTTATTCTATATATTTAAATCAGTACAAATTTAACTACATGTTTTCTATTTGAATGGAAATATTCATTTTCTCCTTTAAATTAAAGATTTGTAATATAATTTGAACTGACTGGTAAGAATTTTTCAAGTCAATTTGAAAAGTTCAGATTATTTGCTTATTTTAAAAAAAACTTTTCAAGCTTTAGCTATTTGAAAAAAAATCATATTCCCTAAAAAGAATTATCTGAAAATAAAAGAAAAATATATATCTTAGATCAAGGCACAGGATCAAGCACAGGACCCAAATGAGTTGTAAATGCCAGCATTTTTGCCAGATTAAACAGCAAAATAGTGTCTCCATTGGAATAAATAGTTGTAACTGTTCTTATTTTCAATTTTCCTGAGAAACTGAAGTTCTGAAAATGCATCTACTGAAAGGATGAATTAAAAAATGCTGCCATTATGACAGAGGCAGACATGATCTCTGCCACACACTCAGATACATTTCAAAGAGAGTTTCTATGACAAATTCCTGCAATTTAGATGAAAACAATATTGTTTTCTCTGCTCTTAATATAGATTAGTCTAGCTAGTATCCATCACATTTGTTAGAATTAACCCTTTCAGAATTTGCACAGATTTGAAACAAATAGTGTAAGAATAGATTTTGAGCCAAAAAAATTCAAGTGACACCATCCTTCTTCCAAGAAAAAATAAAATACCCTGTTGTCAGATTTGCAAGCTCTAGACTGGAAACTGTTAATCCAAAGAATAAATTTAAAACTATAAATAAAGCAGCAAAACTCAATGATTTCCTTCTATTATTTTTTGTAATTGCTATTTCTTGAATCATTACAATCATTTTGTAATTGCTATTTCTTGAATCTATTATTTTTTGTAATTGCTATTTCTTGAATCATTATAATAAATAAACAAACACAAATTCATTGCTTCTTTTCAGGTCTAAATGTCAAACATCATGATCCATCCAAACCTAAAAGTCGTCCTGGTCAAAAAACACAACAATCAAAACCAGGTAGATATATAATTGTTACTTTACATCACCCGGTTTCTTTCACTCAAACTTCCCCATTAAACTTACTCACTGGGTTTGTCATGATATATTTATGGATGCATACAACAAATCCAGACAGGACAGAATGTTGGATATAGTAATTCTTAGGTTGCAACTTTTTCCCTTTTAGAGATTATTTACATAAAATATTCCCATACGTTGTGTAAAGTTTGTCCCAGGACTCATTTGCAGGATCTTCTCTCCCTTTCCCTCTCCCTCCCTTCCTCCCTCTCTCTCCCTCTCTCTCTCTCTCTCTCCCTCCCTCCTCCCCTTCCCTCCCTTCCTCCTTCTTTTTAAATACATCTTGAACTTGTATTTATGCAAGTTAATTCTTTAAAATAATTCCTACATGGTGAAACATTAAATTTTATAATTTGCTCAGGAGTTCAGCCTAATTATTTAGTCTGGCAAGTTACTATGGAAACTTTAAAAATAATCAATAAGATTCCTTTTAACACATGCAAAGCATCTTTGCTTTGCCATTGAGGTTGTATCCTATTGTTATCCCATCCATGATAATTACCATAAACTTGCTAATTAGGGTACATAAATCCAAAGAAAAGTTGATGTTGTCAGAAATTGTACATGTACTTAAATTCTCAACTTAGAAATAGGCCTTAGCCAAATATTTAATATCATTTACTAACCTTGGAAAGATGGAAGACTAAGTCAACCTTTAGCCCATCAGGATTGAACTGCTGGCAGTTGGCAGAATTAGCCTGCAGTACTGCACTACCATGGCTCTTTATAAGCATTTACTTCAATACTTATCCATAGAGGTAAGTTTGTTCACATAAGCTATTGACAAGCTCAAAACAAGGGGATCCTGCTCCATTTTAACTTGCAGCACACATTATTGCTGCCTTTATTTCTCTAACCCCACTTGCAGATTATCTGTGGACAATTTCACTTACCAGCAAAACATTTATCTGTATAATCAAAAGGAACAGCAAATAGATGTCCCAGAAGCCCCTATGTATAGTAGATGGGGAGCTCATTCAATAGAAAATATTATGAAATTGCACAAAATTACCAATATAAAATAATAAAAATCTATTTTTTAAAAAAATTAGTAGCAATTAAAATACCACCAGAAAAGTATTTTGAAGGAAATGGGGACTCATTAAGAAAAAGCCATGGTTCAAATAATTGCTTGACCAATCTGTGGGGAAAGACCTCTGAAATTCATTGAGAGCAGATGGTCTTTAAAATGCAAATAATATTGTATTACAGAAGTATGACTATTACATTACATTATTAATACTATATTATAGAAGTACTACTATTACATAGTAATACTATTGTTTACTACCTTACTACTTCCATATAACATGATTATGATATCTAAAAGCCTGATTGGCTGAAAGCAGATATAAGTATTAATGCCCCTATTTGGCCATGTACTCAAAAAGAAAAACAGATTTCCTGCATTTTTAAACTGAGATTACCTCAGAATATAGATTCATTGTGTAAGTAAATTGTCAAACAAGTGTTAAAACATTTGTGTTATTATAACACATTGATGATAATAAACATACTAGAGTTTTATGAAGCGCACCCCAAAAAACAAGTCTCACTGGTTTTCCTTGATGCCCAAAAACCTTTTGATAATTTGGATTGGAAATTCATGGTACAACAATTGAAAAGTATGGAATTCGGGACTAAATTTGAAAAAATGATCGAGAAATATATACAAAACTGCAAGAGTAATTATGAATCAAGATATGACCGACAAATTTGAGATAACAAAAGGTGTGAGACAAGGATGCCCACTTTCCCCACTTCTCTTCATACTATCATTGGAACCACTTTTAAACAAAATTAGAGAAGACCGAGAGATAAAAGGATTGAAGATAAAAAATGAAGAGTATAAATTGCAAGTCGTTGCTGATGACTTGGTCTTCATTGTGGAGGAATCCCTAAAATCAGGTCCAAAATTAATTGAAAAAATAGAGGAATTTGGTGCAGTGCCTGGACTAAAAATAAATAAAAGTAAATCCAAATTATTAACTAAAAATCTCACAAAAAAACAAGAGGAAGAATTAGAAGGTAATATGAAGATTCAAACAACTAAAAGAATAAAGTATCTAGGGATCTGGCTCACTGCAAGAGGTTCCTCAATTAAATAAAATAATTACGATAAATTAATACAGCAAATTAATAAAGATTTGGATAATTGAAAGAACTTACAAATTTCATTCATGGGAAGAGTTGCAGCAATTAAAATGAATATCTTGCCCAAAAAGAGTTGTATGTCTTGTATTGTTTTATTGTGTTATAATAAGTAAATTAAAAAAAAACATTTGTGTTATTGTAATATGAGTTTGGATTGCCTAAAATTGAAAAACTGAAGTTATATATGCAATTAAAATATGTTTTATTTCAAATTTTATTCAGATTCATTAGAAGTACAAAACACCTGAATTGCTACAGAATCTTGAAATGTGTTTTGGATGATTCTAAGGGTTTTTTTTTACATGCAATTAAAAATATTACAAACTTATACAATGCTTTCCTTATTGCAAAAGGATTCCTTTCTCTACCATGTTCCAATAGATGTAGACATAGAAAAGGGTACACTCAGGTTGGGAGCAAATAAATCTGACATAAAATACTTCATTAATCTTTCCTGGCGTCCTATAGGATGTTAGAGCATATTAAATGAATCCACAGTCTCTGCAGACAATGTTTCAGAGAACAACTGGAAGCATGTCAATCTGTGATTGTTATTTCCCAAGTCAGAAAAGGCACACCAAAAGGCAAAATGAAAAAAGACCTGTCAAGGATTACTTTTGTATTCAGGAATACGTGGTTCCACTCATATGCATGGATATTTGTTTTCCAAACTACTTTTTAATGCAATAAAATCCTTCTGTCTAAGGTTTTTTTTTCATGTATTGGAGACTAAATTAATTGGAACAAACTACATTAAACAAACTACTGAAAAATAACTTTTTTAAATGTTTCCATTTCTTTCATAATGTCTCCATTTTTTGTCTCACAGAAATTATTCCATTCTCTCAAGATCGTATTACAACTATGGTACCTGTTGCCCCTGAAAAGACAAAGGAAACACTTGGTAATCATATACAATAATGTACTCTTATTTGAATAAAACACAAGGGATGATTCCTAATTAATATAATTAATATCCCATTCACTTTTTTCCAGATCCAAAGGAAACAGAACTTCTTCCTTCAAAACCCAAACCATCTGACAAACAAGGAAGAAACAAGACTAAACCTGGTAATTGCATTTTGATAAAATAAATATAGATGAGATTTTTGAAACTGCTATTAGTGTTTTGAAATCTAACTGATGCAATAGCTTGAAATACATCAACATAAACTTATTTTAGTTATCCATAATGGCTCATAACAAAGCTATATGAAAAGTAAGGGATTTTTCCCCAAAGAGCGAATATGTTAAGCATTATTGGGTATACTACTTGCTAGTGAATTCTTTTTTGGACAACATATCACCATCAATGGTGATATTACATTTCAAATTCAAATTTTAATATGTTAAGATGAACAAGGTGTTCTCTCTCTCTCTCACACACACACACACACACACACACCCCACCACCACCACCCACAATTGCTGTCTTCCAGGGGTGAAATGTTCCCGGTTCAGACCGGATCGCCTGATCCGGTAGCAATGGTGGGTGGTGGTTTGGAGAACTGGTAGCAAAAATATCTGTGCCAACCCCCATGCCCAGTTGAGTGGGCGCGATCATCGGAGGCTGTTTTTTTTACTTTTAAAAGCATTTTTTCTTCAACCTCTTCGGCCGAAAAAAATGCTTTTAAAAGTTTTTTTAAAAAAGCTTCTGATGATTGCGCGTCTCAGCTGGGATCATCAGAGACTTTTCAAAGCATTTTTTTTTCTGCAACCCCTTCGGCCGAAGAGGTTGTAGGGGGAAAAAATGCCTTTTAAAAGCGTCTGGAGATCCCAGCTGACTTGCCTCATCGTCAGAGGCTTCTAAAAGCATTTTTTTCTGCAACCTCTTCAGCCGAGGTTAAAGGGGAAAAAATGCCTTTAAAAGCCTCTGGCGATCCCAGCTGACTTGCCTGATCATCAGAGCCTTCTAAAAGCATTTTTTTTCTGCAACCTCTTAAGGTAGTAACAAATTTTAGATTTCACTCCTGTTGTCTTCTAAATTTGATACACGGCTTCATGAAAAAGTGACTGAGGAAAGTTTGGCTTCTCTATTTGCATAAGAATTACGTTTCTTAATTTTTGATTTGCCCGTTGTCTGTTTTTATTTAATAGGGTAACCAAATCATAATGGAAGGAAAAGAAAAGGATGTATGAAAAATGAATAATATTTTTTTTATTCATCTCATATTTCTTCTTCTCAAGCTAAATAATAATAAGTGATAGGCTGGCAGGACTCTTTATGTATTATTTGTATAAAAATAACTGTTCAGCGATCGAAAGGATATTATGTCTCTTAGAAAGCAAGGAGAACAGACTTTCTAGGATACCACTTCCATTAGGCCTTATCAATAGGACGATTGATCATGGTTTAGTAAGATTAGAAGTGAACAGCATCTAGACAGAGATCAAATAATCAAACAATACCAAAGCTTGGGAATTTTTGGGCTAGCAGCAGGAACTTTAATTGCAAAAAGAATTCCTATAAGGAATGTCTGAATGTAATCTGTCCTTTTAGCTTTGGTCTGGCTTATTACTAACAGAGATGGAGAGGGCTGTTCATCCCTCACATCTGCATTTATTTTGCAGTCTGAAAGATAAGATTTTGACAATAATTGGGATTAACAGCTAGTTACTGATATATTTTGGTTTGTTTGCTTTTGGGTTTTAGCTATTCAAACTACTAAAATGCAGCCAGAGCAATACCGCAGAGCCAAAACAACACTGGCAATGTAAAACATACAAATCTTTAAAAAGGATAAGGATGGGGACTTAGTCAAAGGCAGTGTCATGTGGTGATACAAAGATTATGATGGGATATAGCCAAAATCACATTGAAAACTAAATGGATATGAATGAAGTATAGACAAGACAAGTCTTATTAAGACATAAACATTTGAGTTAATAGCCAAATCTTCCTTTGGTGCTAAACGAAAATTAAGAATGACCTCCAGAGAACTTTCCAATATCGCCATAAACTGTTCTTTGAACAGAATAAAAGGATACTAGGAATACATTCAGTTGCTAATATTAATACAATAAGGATTAGGCAATGTGCTAGGATTCTTTTTCTTGCAATAATCTTGCTTGTTATTCTGTTTCCAAATCTGGCTCACAGAACTACCCAACTGTGGCTGTGACTTTTCTTTTGTTCCCTGTATATTAACTGCAACATATCCAGAATCAATTCAGCTTCACAATCATGTTTCCAATTGTTCCAAGATCCTATGGATGATTTATTTATCTATACCTCAAAGTTAACTGGAATGAGCATTTATTCACTTAAATTTCATTTTATATGAATCAGTGTGTATGTGGTGTGTGTGTGTGTGTGTGTGTGTGTGTGTGTGTGTAAACAAACATTATCCACCTAAGTATAGAAACTGACTATACAGAATACTGCGTCAAACAGATTTCTGAATCAGAAATCTTATTAATTCTAAATTTCCTGATGTCAAAAATTTAATCTTCCTAGAACACATGTAAGTTTGCTTTGATGGTCTAGTACTTTCTGTTTTGAAAGTCATAATATTCCGTTTAAAACCAACACTGGGTACCCTTAACATGTTTAATTATTTTGTTTTAGCTTCATCTAAATTGAACAACAAAGTGACAGTCACCAAAAGTCCACGCTTGAGAAAAGGTAAAGCCGTCAAAATAGGAAACCCACTCTACTAAAATCAATACAGAACCATAATTTAGCCAATCAGTTTATTACCTTGGATTAAAAGCAAAACTGTCTGGTCCTTGAAATACTGAACCGTACTTTGGATTAATAGAAGAGAATATTTGTAGCCTAAGGCTGAACTGTGCAGTCCTTGGTGCTACCTCCAGCTTCAATTACATATGTAATGTCCTGCTTGTTTTCTTACTTTCAGTCTCTGAAAATATTCAGTGTGATTCTTGCCAGCTGAACAGTTACACTTCATATTTGCTTTAGTATATAATACTGCATACAGTTTTTTCCCAAAAGCTTCTCCAAATTGTATATTGTCCTCTGCATCAGCCTAGCTGCTTTCTGTCAAAACACTGCATACCAGTCAGTGTTTTGCTGTTGCAGATCACAAAGTTAAGCTATATCTCAGTATGCTTACCTTTCCTCTTTTATTAACTGGAGCAAGCTAAGATGCAACTTTTGGAGAGCTAATTCGGTGTAGTAGTTAAAACCGGTGAACTGGAATAAAGAGAACCGGAATTATAATAACCATAGTGAAAATAAATATATCATTGTCTCCAGTCAGTTCCTATTAAGTTTAACATTCCTTTTTTCAGTTGTCCACAGAACAACACCAGCCCCTCCAAGAACTAGAACACCGGGAGGACCGTCCTGGAGTAAAAAACCAAGAGGTAACTCTTAAATATTATTCCTCATATTGTTAAAATGTTTAGTTGTAGCATCTTTCCTTTGTTCCAGATATGTTTAATTGTATACTTCGTGGGCTTTTGCTTATCTCTGTAGACAGATAAATAGGAAACAATAAGACAATTATTGTGAAATAATTAGTTGCAGTTCTACAACCAAATGCAAGAGGAAAATAAAGCCATTCAGTAGACATCAGTGGTGGGTTGACCCCGGTTTGGACCGGTTCTATAGAACCGGTAGTTAAACCGGCGGGATGCTCCGCCCACTGATCCTGACATCATCAGAAGCAATTTGTGCATGCGCAGAAGCAAGGCGTGATCCCGTTGCGAACCGGTAGTTAAGGTAAGTAGAACTCACCCCTGGTAGACATGTATTTGATGCTCTGTTGATGCTTATTTCACATTAAGAAAGTAGCAATAGCTGCAAATAAAGAAAGAGATGTAATTTGAACCATAATTAACCCTTAACCCTGACAGATTCTAACTGTGATTATTCAAGTATAAACATGTCCTAACTTTTGGATGTGCCATAATTACTTCCATATAAATTTTGGGATGAAGGGCAAGAAAAAATTTAGTGGTTCTGACACTTTAATTGCAGTCTGAAAAGTGAAACGCCACTAGAGACTACAGAGAGGATATAAACTATTTGCTTACTCATTGAAAATATTTGTCAAGACCCAACAAAATAAATTGAGTTTAAGTAAGACAAATTTGGATTTAAAAAGTATGGATTTTTTAAAAATCAAATTATATAGGATCTGAAATATAAAACTATTTCTGTTTCATACTAGATTTTGATACAGGTTTTCATTAATAATCCATTTCTTACTAATCCTTAAATCAAAAGAAATGTTATATTAAAATAAAGAGGCAACAAATATTGTGCCTTTGTATAGAACAGTTAATGATTTATATTTTATATATTTAATATAAAAGAGACAGTTTGGTGTAGTGATTAAGGCCTCAGAAACCAAGTCTGAGTTTTAGTCCCTTCTTGGACACACAATCCGCTGAGTGATCCTGGACCGGCCATTCTCTCTCAACCCTAGGAAGGAGGCAATGGAAAATAATTTCCAAAATCTTATCAAGAAAATAGCAGGGACTTTTCCAGGCAGTTGCCAGAATCAACAATGACATATATATATACATACATATATATATATATATATATACACATACACACAAAATAATTTGGAAAAAAGTGAAAGACCATCAAATATTTCCTTATAATGCAAGAATATATTTAAGGACTAATCCTTTTTATCCTATAACTTGCAGACTGTTCATTAATTTAAAAAAAAACCCTATAATTTGATATTTCATCTTTTTTTCAAGGCTTAAAAGAAAAGTAGCATAATATCATACATAGTTTATTGATCAAAAAGATAAAATTATATAGTATTCATGTATAGCATCCTAAATTATCTTAAAAATGTAAATATGAGAAATAAAACATTGGGTTGTGTATTATTTAATGAACTTTATTTCTCTATTTCTGTGCTTTTTTGCCTACTGTTGTGGACAATTCAGTTATATTCCTCTGCATTATCACATTTTCTATAAAAAATATATGCCTAGAGCAGTGATGGCTAACCTTTTTGCTGTCACGTTCCAAAAGCGGAGGGAGCATGGAGGGGGGGGGCATGTGTGCACATGCCCACACCCATAATTCAAAACGCCCTGCCCACTCGTGCATGCACACACTACCCCCCCCATACTCTTCACGCTTTTGGCACACGATGGTACAGTGGGCCAGATAGGCCCATTTTTTGCCCTCCCCAGGCCCCAGAGGCTTTCTTGGAGCCTGGGGAGGGAGAAAATGGCCTCCCCCCCCAGGGGCCAGAAACGGCCCATCTCCTGACTTCTGGTGGGACTGGAAGGCCTGAAAATCAGCTGGCCAGCATGTGCATGCGCACTGGAGCTGAGCTAGGGCAACACTCGTGTGCCCACAGATATGGGCACACGTATGCCATTGGTTTGCCATCATGGGCCTAGAGGAATATCTAGATCCTTTTCTTTTAGATGATGTTGCTATTACTTGAGAAATTTACCTATCTGGCATTTAGTCTGACATTTGTTGTTGCTGAGAAATACATCCTTGACTAATGAACAGAGCCACTTCCAAGTTAATGGGAACTTGGGCAAAGTAACTTTGGGCGTGGAGCCTCATCTGTCAAAGCAGTCTAATTGTTTACCTGGCTTTAATGTTCACACTTCAAGCAGCAGTAGGTTGGACATTTTAACGTTCCAAATATCCATGACCAAATACAACTTCTCAGAAAATAACAGTGGACTCTTGCCAGGGACCTCAGATTCTGAGAATGGCCGAAAGATGCCAGTTGGTGATGTATCTATGGCAACAAAAGCTTGTCTGTGTAAGGTTTTCCATTTTAGATCATTTTTCAATTGTCAGAAAAACATTTCCTATTTTTTCTGCACTGGTACTTGGAATTTTAAAACTTGCTGTGGGTTGTCTTACAAAACTGTTGAGTTGGTGTTGCCAACTTATAGGAACTATAAGCAAATATAAAACTGAAGAATGTTTGGAACAGATGCGCACCAATTGAAACAACGTAGGTTGCAGTACTCAGAATTTTTATGTTTTTTTAAAAAAACTTCTTAGGCTTATTTACTTATTTATATTGGCTACCCAGTGGATTATGAGCAGCATACAAAACTAGAAGAAAAAAAACCCATGTAAACGGCTAAAAGCATTAAATCAGACAATCCCGACCAATCTGCCCTAATAAGCAACAAAATCAACAAAACAAAGCAAAGGGGCATTAAAAAAATAACAAACTTCAAACTTGGCTTGGCACCAAAGCCAGATTTTTAAAGCTTTCTGGAGCCCTAGGAGAGAGGCACCATTCTTACCTCTGGAGAGTTGCTATTCCAGAGAATAGGAGCTGCAACAGTGAAGGCATGCTTCCTAGGTCCCACAAGATGGCATGTTTAATGGAAGGAACCCTGGGGCACACCTACTTAGCTGGAATATACTGAGTGGAGAGAAACATTTGGAGATAAGAGCTCTGTCAGATATCTAGGCTCTATATTAAACAGGAATTTATAAAAAAATAATTAGCCCTTCAAGCCAAGTGACAACTAACACAATTCGTGTAGCAGCTGTGTCACATGGGCACACTGAGAGGTGCCTACTACTGCATTTGAACTAGCTGTAGTTTCCAGTTGGCCTTCAAGGGCAATGTCATGTAGAGTGCATTGCAACAATCCAGTTGTGAAGTGATCAGGGCATGCGTGACTTGTTGAAGGGCTTCCCAACTAATGATGGGTTTCAAAATATTTTATTACCGGTTCTGTGGGTGTGGCTTGGTGGGCATGGCTGGGGAAGGATACTGTTAAATCTCCATTCCAACTCCACTCCAGAAGAAGGATACTTTAAAATCTGCATTTCCTCCCCACTCCAGGGGAAGGTTACTGCAAAATCTCCTGAGTCAGCTGGGACTCAGGAGGCAGAGAATAGATGGGGTGGGACCAGTCAGAGGTGGCATTTACCGGTTCTCCAAACTACTCAAAATTTCCACTACCAGTTCTCCAGAAATGGTCAGAACCTGCTGAAACCCACCTCTGTTCCCAACTAATTTAACACTCAGACACATTTTCAGAAATGAGATAACGTTGGAAACCAGCACCTTATTTTTTGTATTTTTTTAAAATGATCAAATATGGATGAGAACCTGATGGGTGCCAACAGACGCATCTGTGAGCTTATTAGCACCCCATATTTGGAATTCCAGGTTATGCTAAATTACTCGGCATGAAGCCTAATTTAGAGAAAGATTAATTAAAATATTTCACAAGCCACAGTGAAACACATTGCGTGACTTATCATTTCAAGGATTATATAAATAGTTTTGAGAAGTGTATAGATATTAGAAGATGCCTATTTTCTATGCTGCAACTTATGCCATACAATGCTGAACTAGGACAGATGATGTATGACTAAAAATATATATACCAGTATGCATAAAAATTTCTACTTAGTGAAAAATGTTCAGTCTATGTTCCTGAGAACCTAAAACACACGTTCCTTCATGTGGAAACAGATATGGTCTTCCCCTACAAGATACAATCTTACATACGTATGTAGAGCTTAGAAGAGCTTTTCTAAACTTGCTTCATTTAGCTCTTTTGAAAGGAAGTATGATAATATCTTCAAAGCTGAATGCATCTGTTCTTGTGAGATCAGTGAAATTGAGCAGGCCAATGTGTTATTGTGCTGCCTCTTTTACTATGATCTTTGCATGGACTAGTAACTCATCCAAAACAAGAAAAGTGGAAAGAATCCTCATCCTATTCTTAGATCAGTGTTCCATGATTACAAAGAAGATTGCAGCTGTTTTCTGTCAGTTCTGGTGGTTCTGTATGTTACAATTACTGGGAATAATGTAAGTTCAGTTACAGTAAAATGGTATGTTTATGAATAGGATTTACTTTGATTATGTTTCTACTGATTTTGTGACAGTTTTAGAATATTTAACATTATTGTTCTTTTTTTTCTTCTTTTTTTCTTTTATATTTTGTTTCTGGAATTCTTATAACTGATTGAAATACGTTATAACTGATTGCTAAACTAAATGAGATAAGTAAATCTCTGTCCTCCAAAAATTATCTTAAAAGTTACGTAGCATTTCACCCACCATTCCTTTCACAGTCTTTATGTGTCCTCTGCTATATATACAGATGCTATTTAATATGGGGATTTATGGGGATTAGTCAGAACTTCAGCAGAGACATGATCTTCATATAGCTTGCTTTTACTGAGAATTGAATCAGAACATTTGATGCTTGAGTTAAATTTTGTCTTTAAGTGGCTTAACTACTCCCTTTATGAGCCTCAAATTAAAAGCACAGAAAGATTCAAATAAATCAGAAACAGAGGAGGAGTACAGAAAGAGTATGGTGTTATGCATAAGAGAACCCATGATGAATCAGGTCAAAGCAGTACAGTGCAGCTTTCTATTCTCATATTGGCCTATAACAGGGATCAGCAACCTTAAACACTCAAAGAGCCACAAAGGTTCCTAACCGGAAGCCCCTCATTCAATTCTGGAGCCGACCGGAAGTCCAGTTCCCCCACAGTAGAGTCTCCTCCTAGCATGGCATCCTTTTTCCTCTGCCAACCAGAAATCCGGTTCCCCCACCACAGAGTCTCCTCCTACCACGTTGTCCTTTTTCCTCTACCTGTCCTAACCGAAAGCTATCAATTGTGGAGCCAACCGGCAACAGGGAACCACAGCAGAGGGATGAAAGAGCCACATGCAGCTCCATTCTCAACAAGTTGCCTCTTGATGTAAAGATAAAATATCTGAAGTTTTTTTTTCTATAAAAGATATAAGTTTCTGTTATAAATTGGTATTTTAGAAATGGATTTATGCACAAGAAAATATTAACCGTTCGACTCACTGCCTGTAATTGTTTGGAATGATGATGGTTTTATGTTTTGTTTTTGTTTTAAAATTAAAAAAAATTCTCAAAAAAACCCCACAAGTTGCCTCTGTTTAGTGAGATAACATATAGCTGTCATGTCTACTAGCTGATATTACTTTTATCTTTATTTTTTAATCTAAGATGGGAAATTAACAAATGAAGATATTGCAAAGCTACTCCATCCAAGCTCTAGTACTAAATCCAGTATATCAGTGGATTCCACAGTTGTAAGAAAAAAACCAGATCCAGGTAAACTGTGTTCACTATGCATTATACAGTATTTTCCCTGATCTGCTTCAAGTGTCGTTCTTATCAGATTCATTATATTGCATATAAATGAATAATAATAATAATAGAATAATAGAGAGAATAATCAAGGAATTTGATTGTATTCAAACTTCCTCTTCCAAACAGAATCTTGCTGAATCTTGCCTTGGGTGAAAAGAATGAAGCAGCAGTGTCTTGCTTTTGGCTTCTGTTCTGACCAAGGCTTCCTGAGACAGTAACAATCGCACGCTTAGTCCCCAAAACCCTCTTTTTTAGTTCAATGTCTGTGAACAGTCTGTAATGAGTCCCAAGCAGTTTGTGAATAGTCTGACAGAAGTCTGCCAAAGTCTTTCGGGATAAGGCTGATATGCACCCACCTTTATCTCCCTTGAAACGCTGCCAAATACCTAATTGCCAATTAGCTTTGCAAGGCCAAACGGAGCACAAAGTCAAAACAGAGCTTCAGAGTTTAAACCAACCAGAACGAACAAAGTTGCTTCTGGCAAAGGCTCATGTCTCTTTGCTCCACCTTTATGTTTTATGGGAGGGACCAATCATCTCCAAGGCTTACTCCTGAGTCGCCTCTTTTGTCTTAACTGTTCTTGCCTTCTGGCAGCTCTGCACATGCGCGCACTGGGAACAGGCTCCCCCTTGTTCCTCTGCCTCACTGATGTCAGACTCTGGAGGCTCCGGAGTCAGCACATAACTCCCAAATGGCCCTGGCCCCATCTCTGCCTCTGACGCAGAACCCTTGTCTGAGACTTCCCCAGACTCCAGGACTGGTCCATGTTCCTCTCCAGCTTCCTCACTGTCCAACTCTGCTGCCAGCTCCACAGGCCACCGACAGAGCACAACAGCTTCATGGAAAATCAAGCTTCTGATTTAGTTGTGATAGATGGAAGGATAAACAATAGATAGATGATGATAGATGAGAGAGGGGGGAAGAGATCATTGACTGGCTGATTTATTTTTGGAAATTGAATTCACTCTAGAATTAAAGCTTGGGAGGAATGCATGGAAACAATGGCTTTAGATTTTTTTTAAAATTATCCTTATTAATGAGTTAGATTTTAATTTATTGTTAATGTAAACAGACTTACTACTGTAGTTACAAATCTATTTAAACAAAACAATTGTAATATTTATAAATTATACAACATAGTTCTACTGGATTTTAAACAAATAACAAAGACAAATATTTATGTACAGAGGAAGATCTGAAACATCTGACTAACTAGATATGAAGTGCTTCATACTTCTGTTCAGTTCTATCTCAGTTCATCTCAAGCCATACTCCTTACTCAAGGAGGATAAACTACCTGGAGAAGGAACTTGAGAAGAGCCTTCTTGCCCTCACTTGCCACTGCAAGAATGCAGTGAACATCCTTTAACAAAAGATCTGCACTGAGCAGTTTGCTAAATAATGTTTTTCTCCCCACTTTTGGTTTTATGAGGAAGCATGCAGGTTATTTTCACCTCCCCAGACTAACACTACTGGTGCACTATTGCAACAATTCATAGATTTTGCAGCGTAAGCAGTGGTCATATTTCTAGGGGGGAAATGGGCATTGTGTTTCACTTTGACTTAACTTCTTTTGTGATGACAACCTATTCTGTTACCTACTAATATACTACAAAGCAAAAGCCTGTAAATATTCTTAACTGAACCGAAGCATACATTCTAACAAATTAGTTTAGCTGCCTTGCTGTACTCTTGCTTAGTTTGATGCTAGAAACATGCATATTTTACTGCAAGAAATTTAATGCCTCAAAAACAACACTTTTTAGTGCTTTCCTATCTATGTTTCGTGTTCTTTTGCAGCTTTTATCGCTGATGCTCATGCTTTAGAAATGTGCTTGAGAAGTGTGGCTACCAGCCATTTTTCTCTTTCTGATTACATGATGTGCGGTTCCTCCATTAACAGTGGTGTCTTGTAACATTATACAATAGCTACTACACTACCTGGTTCTCCACGACCTCCTTTAGCTCCTGCCAGACCTACACCAATACGAAGAAGACCTTTACCACCCAACAATGTGACTGGTAAACCTGGCCATTCTGGTATGTCATCCTCCTAAGGGCTTTTGTCTTACCTTTATTCTAATATTGTACATAGCTCTCTATATATGCTCAAGGGGCACTTATATTCTGTATAACTAGAAAACGAGTGTCGCGTTGTGGTAAAATGGACGGCAAACAAATAAATAATAAATAAATTATGCCTTTTGTGCATTAAATACAATTGATAGTCATGTGATCAGTCATCCAAACATTCATTTGAACTATCCTAACCTTTTGCAAACATCCTATAGCGCTTCCAGGCAAAATATTTATTGATCCCGTGTTATTCATGTGAAGAAACATCACCTGCCAAGTATAATTCTTTTGTGTTCTCCCCCACTCCCACATATACACTTTTTCAGTGGCAGGATTCCAATTTTTTTACTACCGGTTCTGTGGGCGTGGCTTGGTGGGTGTGGCTTGGTGGGCATGGCAGGGGAAGAATACTGCAAAATCCTCATTCCCTCCCCACTCCACTAACCTGCTTTCCAGCAGGGCAACAAAAGAAGACCCAGCGATCAGCTGGGACTCAGGAGGCAGAGAATAGATGGGGGCGGGGCCAGTCACAGGTGGTATTTACCAGTTCTCCAAACTACTCAAAATTTCCACTACTGGTTCTCAGAACTGGTCAGAACCTGTTGAAACCCACCTCTGCACTTTTTACCCTTTTCTCCACAGAATATGCATATCCACTTGTAAGTAGTTATTCAAATAATGTACTATGAAGGGGTTGATATTTGATATGAGAAATATTGTGGGTCTACTCATAGTAAACTTTTATTGGAGGGGCAAACAGGATCCCAGTGAGAGATTTTACAGAAATATTTACACATTACCCAATCCTTCAGAATGGGGATATGAGAATACAGATTCAAGATTTCATAGGAAAGAACATTTCAACCTGTGGGCAGACAATATCAATACAGAGTTGCACATTGTAAGGTGAATTTTGGCTAATTTTTCAGAGGTTTTTTTTTTACAATGGGAATAAATATATTTTGTATAGATCAGATGAATTAAGCTTACTTGTTTAGCCTTTTAATTGCATACTATGCCATATGCTAATCAATAGAAAATAAACTACAAACTGTATAGATATGGAATACTAGAAACATCGTAATAAATACATTTATACATTAACCCGCTTATATTCAAGAATTTACATTTGGATGAAAATTCATATCTGCCTCTCTTTGTGTTAAAATTACACGAAGAGAACATTTTTAATTAATCCCTTTGATTAATGAATGTCTTTTACGATTATGACATGTTTATTTTACAATCAAGCCTGTGTAAATTCCAAATGATTCAAATTCTCTTTTTATTCTCCTTATAGGAAATGTCTTAATGCCACGAGCATCTTCATTTCTCTCAACTTCTATAGCAAAACCCACTTGGCCAAGTTCCCTTCTGAAAACAAATTCACCTAAAAAGCTACCTACAGCAGCAGCTTCTCCAGATTACAGTAAGAATGGAATAGCACAGTTCCAAGTTTTCTTCATGTTTCTATTAGTCTCAGTCTTGTAGCTTAACACCTAAATCAATAGCAATTCCAATAGTTACGATACCATTCCAAATATCAGTGCACATTTTTCTTATATTATTCCATTGAATACCATACCTTACTTCTGCAAGCCTCAGCAGTAGCCATAAGAGGACCCCTAACAAGTTGACTTGTTGGGAAAGTTGGGAACTGAGACAGGTTTAATGTTGCAGTTACAACCATTTGCAGTAGGTCCTGTAATAGCAATAGCACTTAGATACCACTTCACAGTGCTTTACAACCGTCTCTAAGTGGTTTACAGAGTCACATATTGTGTATTATTTGATCCTGGGATATGCCTAAGAAAGACAAACATGACATCCAAGACAAATATGATTTTATTGACATTTTAATAAGTAATTAACCAAAGAGCAGGAAGCAGACTGTAGGAGAACTGTCATTTTTCACTGACAAGCGCTGTAATGTGCAAGGTCTTGGTAGGGCACTTAGCAGCTATGTTACATTAGTGCGTTTTTTTGACATTAGAGAGGAACAGTAAAGTCCATCAAGTTTATCAAAGTATGTAGGATGGTTAAAATAGTAGGGCATTGTGAAGAACATTAAACTGACTTTTTTGAACTATGAAAATAGGTATTAAATGTCATTCAATTTCATAAACCTAAAATAGTTTTAACATACTCATGCTAAAAGAATTTGAATGCTTCATTTCTGAATGCTATCTCGTATCGCTTCAATCAGTTCTAGAAGCATGTTGTAAAATTCCATGCTAATTCTCACTGATTTCAAAAGGACCTGTATATTGAACTAGTGACTTCAGTCTGATTGTTATATTGACTGATATAATATATGAGGCATAACTTAATTTACATTAAATTTACTTGATATTCTTTTCTGCTAGCAGAATATTTGTTTATATATTTCTCTAGCTATTCAGATAAATAGCATGCTTGAAAATAAAGGATTAGGTTAGTTTACTTTCAGCATTTTTAACTCTCTACAGAGGCAACCAAACAATTAAATTATTGAGATAACTTTCCACACAAAAACTCAGAAAAAACAAAACGCCTCTTTTTAAAATTGTAAAGAGTTATAATGTCATGAAGTTACTAATTAATTTACTAATTTCATTTTCTTGGATTAAGATCATCAAAGTTTCAACAATTCAAAGAAACTTAATTTTTATAATGCCACATTTCCTAAGAAAATGTGAACATGATTCCAAGCATGATCTAAGGAGAGGTTTTAAAACTGAAGTATGATTAAAGTAAGAGCTTTTGAACAGAAAATGTTTTTACAAGGGCTTTCATTAATGTTATGCTATTGTTTTGTGCTTAGGTAATCCAATGTTCAGTTCTATTCCTACATCCGAGACTGATATTGCAGGCACACCAAGGTATAAAGGTATGTTGAAAATTATCTCATAGGAAAAAAAAACTGTTAAGCGATATATGCTCTTTTTATCTTTCACTTTCTTAAAATAAATTATCTTTTAATAAACTATTTATTTTGTCCCTTCTCATTTTAATTACCAGAATAGCAGCTAGTAAGTAGAATATGCCAGGGCCCACTATAGAATAGCCAGTGTATGCATCTCAGTGTCTGCACAGAAGAGACTTCCAATTTCATACATTAAACTCTGAGACATCCTGAATAGTCATTATCACTTACTGAGTGAGAACTGTTTTGAGATTTGGAGACTAAGTCACAAGATATATATCCACTTACCATTTAAGTTGCTGCTACTCTGTGCTCATGCCAGTTTGATTCTATGCTAGTTTTCTTACTAAAGAGGCCAGACATATAAAAGTGTGTGCAAGTCTGGGTGTACATTGCTGGAACTTAAAAATAGCTCAAATAATCCAAACATACTTACTGGAAATATACACTCCCTACAACATGTTGCATTCCAGTGGTGGGTTTCTCCCGGTTCGGCCTGGTTTTCTCGAGCCGGTAGTGGTGATGATATGATGTCATCGAACCGGTTTGGCCCCCCCATCCCCCGCGCCCACTCCCTGCGTTATTCTTATCTTTTATTTGGCCCCACCCCCAATCTATTGCTGCCTCCTGAGTCCCAGCTGATGGCTAGAGGGAAAAAAACTTTAAACTCTTGCTGCGCGGGGCTTCAAAGGGCCGCCCTACAACTGATCAGTGATAAAAGAAAACAAACGAGTAGACCGGTGCCTGCAAAAATAAATGGCTAGATTGGTACAGCTCTGCAAGCAGTTAAAAGCCTGGTAGACCAGTACCTCTGCTAAATCCTAAAGAATTGTCACATGACCATCAAGCCACACCCACAAAATAAGCCATGCCCACAGAACCAGTAGTAAAAAATTTTAGAACCCACCCCTGGTTGCATCCCATATTTAAACTCCTAATTCTTCATATTAGTAGTATGTGCGATTTAAAAAGTAACCCCAAATCTCAGTATAACATCTCTGTTTCAGTCCTGACCAGATTTATTTTTGGCTTAACTGAAGATATTGGCTGAACCCAAGAAATTTGCAAATTTGGGTTAAGAATAAGAGACAATAGAAATATTTCACATTACATATTATATTGCTCTTTAAGCAACATACCATTCACAGATTTCAGGTCTTATTATTCTTGCAGAATAAACTACTTTTTGTAGATACAATTGTGATCTATATATTATTGTTTTAATCTTACATTGCATATTACACCCTTAAAGCTAACAATACAAACATTATTACACTACAGGAAAATTATTCATTTTCATTTCTAAAAATATTTTACAATATTTGATTACAAATTTATTTAGCAGTGTTATTTTGTTATACCCAATAAAATCATTATTTTTAATTAAAAAGTTACTACTAAATATTAAAATAGTATTAACACAATATTAATAATAATTATTAATACTAATAATAATATTAAAATATTAATGTCATTTTAATATTCAATATTAATATTAAACTGTATTAAAACATTAGAAGGATTCAGATGAGTCTCCCTCTGTTCAACATAAACAGAATGGCAGCAATTAAGGCTGGACATCTTAACTGTCTCACCTAATACATCCAACAATCATTGCTAACCCTTTGTAGATATTCTTTATTTCAGGGAACTTTCTGATTGAACCAAGATCTCTTAAAACTGGTGCCCCAATCATATTTTCATATGTAAAAAGAAGAATTGGATATCTGACATACAGTAGATCTGGGGTGGGTTCTAAATTTTTTTACTACCGGTTCTGTGGGCGTGGCTTATTTTGTGGGTGTGCCTTGATGGTCATGTGACAGTGGGTGTGGCTTGATGGTCATGTGACTGGGTAGGTATGGCCAACTCAATATCACTCGTGTCAAGGGGTGCCTCGCCTGGCCCCTCCCCTCCCAGCCATTCCTTGTCACACCCAGCCTCAAAGTATCTATAGTTCTGTAAAATGTTGTTCACCTTTTTCAAATTTATTATCTACATATTATAGATGCACTTTCATGGACATGAAAGGAGGAAATGGCTCACATGCTTTGCCCAAGAGAGTGATAGACAACAGGCTTTTAAGGGACAGAAGAAGGGGGGCAATGTATTTTCCAAAGCACCAGAAGGCAAAATAAGAAGCAATGGATGGAAACTGAACAAAGAGAGAAGCAACCTAAAACTAAGGAGAAACTTCCTGAGGGTGTGAACCAATATAGGTGCAGAAATATTTCAGTCATTATTTCACATATAAAATAGGCATTCATGTAATACAACCTGCATATTGTTCAAAACAGTCATTAGTATTATGACTGATGTTTGACAGCAAGCCTAAAAGTCAAAGATTACAAGAGTGCTTCTTTTTCTGTATGTATACAAAACATCACATACCAGGACTAGCATTTTAAGATGGACTTATGCAGTGATGGGTTTCAGGTTTTTTTTACTACCAGTTCTGTGGGTGTGGCTTGGTGGGCATGGCGTGGTGGGTGTGACAGGGGAAGGATACTGGAAAATTCCCATTCCCTCTCCACTCCAGGGGAAGGTTACTTCAAAATCCCCATTCCCTCCCAACCCACTAACCTGCTCTGGGAAGGAATCAAACTCCCCCCTCTTCATTTCCCCAAATAAAATATTACTCATAAGAAAAGGCTCCCAGAAAAGCAAAGAAAAATCAAGCTGCTAACAAGGAACCTGCCTGATACTCATTCCACATTCCTGCCAGCTGCATAAAGGAAACTTTGTAAGAAGAAAACAGCTACCGGTGCTTAGCGATAATAGAAAGTGGAAGCCCCATTTACAAGCTCCATTTACAAGCAGGCAGAAATCTCATTGAAGACGGGATATTTCATAATGGAAATCACCCAAACTTTTTTAGAAACACAAAGCCTATGTTGCACAAACCCCAAAACTTCAAAAACATAGAACCATATAAGAATCCCTCCTCTTATCCAGTTTGTTGTTCAGCTGACCCAGAAATGAACTGCTGAATGTCACTTCGCTTCTGCAAGCAAAAACCTTCCAGCAGCTGCTTATTGGCTTGTCAATTTAAAGCAACGGCATCTCCCCCCCCCCTTCTTCTTTGCCAAGGGATTTCCTGGCTGAGAAGCGAGTCTTGATTTTTTCCTTCTAGCCAATCAGCTGGGAGTCGGGAGGCAGCAAATAGATTGGGGGGCAGGGCCAGGTTCTCTGGACTACTCAAAATTTCCACTACCAGTTCACAAGAACCAGGGAGAACCGGTAGCAACCCACCACTGCAGTAGATGCTCTAATTTTAGTTTTAACCAGTTTGGAAAGTAAACCTATTTCAGGGATCTGAGATTTCTGTTTTATATTTTAGGCAACAAATGTTTGAAGTGATAGGATGCTTTCAAATATCAAACATAAAAATATTTTGTTCTTTTCCAAGTAGACATCAAAGAACAGAAAGGATTCTAATCCTCCCTGATTAAGAAGCTTATAATGAAAATAGTTTGTGGAAAGCATTTCTCTCTGTGAACAAGTACTGAAGTAATATGTTGCCATCTAAAGTAATATATTTTCGCTTTATCATCTCTTTTGTGCTCAGTGCAAATGTTGATCTTGTCTTTTCAGGTGACCATGTGAAATACCTGAAAAAAAAAGATGATGTACCTTGTTCCATCACAGATACTATACAACACTTTCCATCTGATACAGGGGACAACAGAGACATGGCTACTAGTGCCCCCCAAAAACCTCCCACGAACCTCACTGTGGTGACTGTTGAGGGATGTTCATCTTTTGTGGTACTGGGTTGGAATCCACCAGAAAATGAAACTGTAACAGGTTAGTTAGATTTTTGTCTTGTCCAGGCATTGTGTAAACTTACACACGTCTTCTAAGCTGTTTTGAAACGTTGGGGACTTATTAGCATTCTTCAACCTATTTTATTAAAACTCCTAATTTTTCTAGATCTCTGATTTCTGTTCTAACTAGAATTTATACCCTAATTAATTAACAATGATCTTTAGGTGGTATTATGACCCAGGTCACCTAGGCAGAGGCAGGCATCAACAGAGTTCTTTATTCCTCTGATTAAATGTCACAACAAATGCTCCTACAGTGGCCGGTATAGCTCCACTCTACACTACCCAGAAGCCAGCCACCTTCACTTCCTCAAACAAAAGCCAGTTAACAACAAAGAAAATCCAAAGGGAATTCAGAGTCAAGGTATGATGGGTAAGGCCAGTCCACAGGGTAAGGCAAGTTTACAAGGGCAAAGGCCAGTCCACAAGGCAAAGGCAAGGCACAGGCATAAGCACGAGTTAAGCTGTGAGAGTGTAAACCAAACAAAATTGTTACTGACAAAGATAAATTCCCCCTGGCTTCTCCTTAAATCAACCCACACCAGGTGTTCCTTGTGAGGGGCAGGGTGACCTTTTCCTGAGTAGCTTCGCAGCTCTTTTGAGCTTGCCTCCACTCTACTCTCCATGCCCCTGGATCAAGTGGGGGAGACGGCTGTTCCTCATCAGAAGGGATCTGCTGCCTAATCAGCACCATTGCCTGTCTGCAGGCGATCATCCTCTGTGTCTGTGAAAGCAGGCAGCTCTCCATATGGTCAACCACCTCCCCCAATTCCTGAGGGTCCTGGGACAGCACCATCACCAAACCCTGGCCTCTCCAAATATTCTAAGGGAGACATGCCACCCCTGTCAGACGACCCCGGTTCCAACTGCTCCTCCTTCTCCAAACCAGGGTCCAATGGGGCCATGACAGATGGTGTTCTCTGTCCATGACAGCTATGTCAGAATTGTCAAGTAATTATTCTATGTACTCTCAATTCACTAAGATGATTAGGGGACTCGAGGATAAAACATAAAGAACGGATGCTGGAACTGGATGTGTCTAGTCTTATGAAAAGAAGGACTAGGGGTGACATAATAGCAGTGTTCTGATATCTAAGGGGGTACCACAAAGAAGAAGGAGTAAAACTGTTTTCCAAACTATACCCTAACCCTAATCCCTAACCCTAAACCTAGCCCCTAACCCTAATCCTGAGGGTAGAACAAGAAACAATGGGTGGAAACTAATAAGGAGAGAAGCAACTTAGAACTAAGGAGAAATTTCCTGGCAGTTAGAACAATTAATCAGTGGAACAACTTGCCTCCAGAAGTTGTAAATGCTCCAACATTGAAAGTTTTTAAGAAGAGAATGGATAACCATTTGTCTGAAGTGCCATAGGATTTCCTGCCTAAGCAGGAGGTTGGACTAGAAGACCTCCAAGCAGTGGTGAAATTCAAATTTTTTAACTACTGGTTCTGTGGGCGTGGCTTGGTGGTCATGGCAGGGAAGGATACTGCAAAATCTCCATTTCCACCCTACTCCAGGGCAAGGATCCTGCAAAATTCCCCTCCCCTCCCCATTCCTGGGGAAGGATATTGCAAAATCTCCATTCCCAGTCCACTCTGGGGCCAGCCAGAGATGGCATTTGCCAGTTCTCCAAACTACTCAAAATTTCTGCTGCCGGTTCTCCAGAACCTGTCAGAACCTGCTGGATTTCACCCCTGCCTCCAGGGTCCCTTCCAATTCTGTTATTCTATTCTATTGTTAAATTTTATTAATGTGTCCATGGTCAGTTCTTCTTGAGAGTTAGAACTATTGTGTTTTCTTTAGTTATTAGTGATGTTGCTATTGTTACATAGTAACAGATATTTTGAAAGTTGTATGACAGAGAGCAATCAAATATTGCTCTCTACGAAATTTAGGATTTCTGTTCACACAATGTATGATCAGGAATATTTTTCAATACCTTGGACCTTATATATATCTGAAAAATAATATGTGTTGCAACTATTTTTAAACATTCAGTCAGCTAATGATTTTTCCAAAACAGAATATAGGTAATTCTTTACTTACAACAGTTGATTTAGTGAAGTTACAGCAGCACTGAAAAAAGTAACTTGTGGCTGTTTGTCACACTTATAATCGTTGCAGCAAACCCATGGTCACGTGATCAAAGTTTGGATGCTTGGCAACTGGTTCATATTTATGACCGTTCGGTGTCCTGGGATCATGTGATCACCTTTTGTAACCATATATTTGGGGTGGGGCCAGCCAGTGGTGGCATCAGCCTGTTTTCTGAACTGCACAAAAAGTTAATAACTGGTTCACCTGAACCGGTGCGAACCGGCTGAACCTCTGGTGATTGGCCCAAAGTCACCCAGCCAGCTTTCATGCCTAAGGCAAATTTAGAATTCTAAAAGGCACCAACTATGGTTGCTAGCAAGATGGCTATTCCTATTGTCTCCCTGTATTCAAACCCACGGGACATCACTATCCTGCATTCTCCTCATGAGGACCTCTGTTTGGAGCACATGTGGATAATCTCCTGTCTCCTCTTGTCCTGAGACGTTCTGAAGAGTCACTCTAATCCTGGTGGTTGTTCTTCCCTGCAGTTCTTGGCTCCACTTTCATGTAGACATCTTCAGTCCACCATTCCTTCCCTCAAAAGCCCTGGTTGAAGATATTATTAATTAATATCCATTTTGATTTTAATTAAACCAGTGTCATAGACTAAGTAAGTTGAGGCAAACTGTTTTGATCACTTATTGTATTCATTTCTACCTTAGCAATTTTAAAAAATTATGAGACATTAAATAAGGTTATTTGGAAATAAAGTTTTGATATATTATTTCAGAATTAGTCTATATTAACTATACAACTAAATGGATATTTTTATTGAACTCATTGATAAACTCTTCTAATTTTTAAAATAAATCTACTTTGAACTATATTTTGTTTACAGTGGAAGCATGAAGGAGCAAAATAGACACCAGATAAAGAGGTTTTACAAAACTGAAATGATGTAAGTAATTGAACATGATTTTCTTATTTTCAGAATACAAAGTTGTATCAACAGAAAATGGAGGCACAGTTGGAAAAGATAAGTCCATTATAACCACAAATCAAACCCATTCTACAGTGGAAAACCTGAAACCTAATACAAGGTGATGTTATTAAAAGGGGTTTTATTATAATAATGAATTTAAGTTTACATTTATTTATACACTGCAAAAATTTGTATATTATTCTATTGAGTCAGTTTTGGGAACGTGCATAAATTTAGCATAACTAGACAAAATATATTAAAATGTAACTAACTTCAGTAATAAAAGATTGCGCCAGGAAAAAAGATATTAGGCTTCAAATGTGTAGCAAAAGAGCAGTTTTCTCACATTACTAAAGTAAAGGTACCATCTGTAGTTGGGGAAGAAAAGCATTTCTAACCAGACATGGAAGCCACATAGAATGGCTGCTTCCTTGTTTGTGCCACTGTAATAGGCAGTGGGGATCTATAGCAGTGATGGCTAACCTTTTTGCCATCGCGTGCCAGGAGAGGGGGGGCGGGGGAGGGTCGTGCGCACACGTGCCCACACGCATGTGCGTGCAACCCCCCTCCCCCCCTCCTGGCACATGATCGCCTGGTAGGCCGTTTTTCTTTCTTACCTGGCTCCAGATCCTGTCTATTTATCTGGGAAGGACGAAAACAGCCTTTCCCACTCCCTTGGAGGCCCTACGGAGGCTGAAAGTGGGACAGGAAGTGACATTTTTTGCTGAGGACAGCAAAAAACATCACTTCCTGTCCCACCGGAAGTCAGGAAATGGGCCCTTTCAGCCTCCGTAGGGCCTCCAAGGGAGTGGGAAAGGCTGTTTTCGCCCTTCCCAGATAAATAGACAGGATCTGGAGCCAGGTAAGAAAGAAAAACGGGCCTTCCCCACCCACCCCAGTCCCTCCAGAGGCAGGAAGCAGCCTGTTTCCCTGCTTCTGGTGGGCCCAGAAGGCCCGAAAATCAGCTGGCCGACGGGCGCATGTGCCCCAGAGCTGAGCTGGCGTGCCCACTAATATGGCTTCGCGTGCCACCTGTGGCACGCGTGCCATAGGTTCGCCATCACGGATCTATAGTATCTCTTCCATCTTGTTCATACAGATTAGGCTGAATCCACTCAAAAAGGACAGTCCAGAAAATGTCCTGGACCCAAGATCAAAAACAGCCTTTTAAATTAAACTGGTAAACATATGCATGACCAACCAGCAGTGCAATATGGTGTAACACTACTGAATTTAGACAAGCAAACAGGCTGCTGCATTCAATAACAGTTGAACATTTGAGTAATCTTTATTACAATAATCCATTATGGAGATGATGAGGGCAAAAGTTACTATTCACACGTTTAAAACACAACTTCCTAAATAAGAAAGTCTGAATGAACTGACAATGATTGTGGCAGTATCTGAATTTAGTTCCTGTTGCACTAGCCTGTGTGTCTAGGGTTTAAGGATATTGATCGATTAGCTTACATCAGGGGTGTCAAACTCGATTTCATTGAGGGCTGCATCAGAGTTGTGTTTAATCTTGGGGGGTCTGGGTGGGACGTGGCCACTCCCGAGCTCCGTTTTCGCTGGCAGAGGCACTGCAGACCGGTCCTTTGCTATTTCCAGGGTGGCTAAGCACCCTACGGGTCAGTTCTGGCCCCCGGGCCTTGAGTTTGACACCCCTGGCTTATGTCATATAACAAAGATTCAAACAAAACAATGGAAGACAACTCAGGAGAAGATTCATTTGAGAGATCCCCAAATCTAATCTTCTTTCTTCACTTGCCTGTTGAAATATCCCTTCTTCTTCAGCTGCTAACCTGTTCATATGAATATAATATGAACATAAGTGGAGTTACATATAACACACATAATCATGAGCCTTTTCAGATAGAGGAAGAGAGCAAGAGAAAATTACAGTAAAAAAGGACTTTATCTTAACATTTATCAAAAGTAAATAGCAGTTTATGCTACAAGTTAATGAAGGATGCATAATATGATACATAGCTAGAAGAGGAGCTAATTTCATTTCATCAAAATCTTTTCATATATGGTTGTACGTACACACAATGTATTAAACCATGTGTGTGTGTGTGTGTGTGTGTGTGTGTGTGTGTGTTCTGTCCCCTCCCTGCTTCAGGAGCCCAGACAAGCACACACACAAACAGAAGTGTACGAAAGTCATTTATTCACCATTCATAAACAACAAGCTGGCAGCGAGCCCAGGAGAGATAAAGACAGCTGTTATTTTGAGTTGCCACGGCCAGTCCCTGATAAGGCTCTCCGGCATGTCCAAAAACAAACAATCTTAAGGTTAGCAAACACTTATCTGATGCAGTACTTCAGGAAACAAGCAGCCAAGTTAATAATTTGTTCGTCACAAAAGCCAACAAGGTAAGGTCAGCTCCTTTTATACCTTGTGGGGCGTTGGCTTTGTGACTCATCACCTCGTGCTCGGCCCCACCCACTCCTTTGCTGAGCCCGTCTCTCTGATCGTCGCCACCTGGGATTTATCCACTCCCTCTCCTCATTAACGTCTAACTCAGAGGAGCTTTCCTCCTCAGGGCTTTCAGCTGGGGCCTGGGGTGGTGCCAAACCAGACGGGCCAGGAGAGGGGGGCCTTGCCTCCTCCTCCTCCTCTTCACTTTCGGAGGGTTCTTCCTCCGAAGGTCCGGGCTCGGGAGCCAAAGACACAACAGTATATATATATATATCTTTTTCCTTTTTCGTAGGCTTTATGTGCAATTTCTTTCTAGCCAGGTTCTACCTATGTAAGCTAAGATGTTCCTCAGCCCTGGTTCTATGAAATCTCATTCACAACTTCTGGGCTTTTTACTTTCTAGCAGACTGCAACACAGGCCAACACAGAGTTTCAGTCTGCTAGAAAGTAAAAAGCCCAGAAGTTGTGAATGAGATTTCATAGAACCAGGGCTGAGGAACATCTTAGCTTACATAGGTAGAACCTGGCTAGAAAGAAATTGCATATATGTATGTATGTATGTATGTATGTTTATGTATATGTATATGTATATGTATATGTATATGTATATGTATATGTATATGTATATGTATATGTATATGTATATATACATGTATATGTATATATATTAGGAATATGCTTGTTAGGAGTAATTATATATTTAAGCTTGATACTAATGATAATTAAAGACATTTATTTTCTTATACTGAACAGCTAAAACACTGATAGAATATTATCAACTGTAAAACTGGGGGCTGTAAAACATAACTTCAAAACTTCTGACTTTGGGTTTCTAAGATCACTAAATGGGGTTTTTTTCCACCTTTGTCAATAGCTCCCTGATTAGCACTATCAGTTGTCAATGGGCATTGTAATTAAATGTTACATACCTATACTTTAAATGTTAAAGTTTATGGGATGCTCATTTTGTATGTTACTTCTTTAAATCTCTAGCAGTTTATTGCTGTTCAGTTTGGGGTTTGGGGTAGGCTTTTTAGTTTGGTTTTGGTCTTTAGACATCTGGTTTGCTGGAAAATTCCATAAGCTTGTTAAAGACACTGTCCTGATGCAGGTGTTCCAATTTCTCATGGCAACAGAAACCAATAATCAATTTGTATCACTGCTGTTTCTTTTTTTCCCTTTGCGTGAGGAGTATTTTGGCTTTCAAACTTGGAAAGCTACCAGAAATAATGTTTTCAGTACTGCAAAGTAGGGAAAAAATACATTTTAAGACTTAACTAGGAAAAAGGACAAGAAAATACAAAATATTTTGCCCATAATTTGGTTCATTCAGTTTTCTTCCAATTATTAAATACTGTTGGAATTAGCCAGGTTTGTCTTGGCAAACATTCAAAAACAATATTACATGTTGTGGCTTTTCATACTTGGGTGACTTAGTCTTTCATCAGTTGCTTTCATCTGGGAATGTGAGGCAATTAACAAATAATACGTAAAGTCTTCACAAAAACTAAGATATGGTTGGCCAATTTAAAATAATAGTTGGATTAACAATAAATGTCATGCACTACCAATTACCCATGACTAGTTTTATATTTTGGCTGCAATCCAACATATACATAAACATTCTTGAGTCTTTATTGAAATGAACCCTTTGCAGAATAATCCATGCTGGACAATATGGCTGAATGTTCAGGCATAATTCCATTCAGATAATATAGGGAATCATTATTGTTGACATATTATGCTACCATGGATTCCAGGCCTAGCAGCAAGCGTAATAATTCACCAACCAATGGTTAAGATTTCTCCACATTGTTTAGGTTACTCCATTATTTCAACACAGCTATTCTAGAAATGGCCTTTCTGAAGAAAGGTTCTATCAAGAGATCCCTCTAAGAGGAAAAAGAGAAACTATCAGCCACTAGTTGGTCCAAGTAAAGGAGGGTGCCCTTTTTAGTTGCCCTTCCTGAGCAGTAGGAGAAAAGTGAGTCAACATTAGTTACCATCATATAATATTGAATGGTATTGTTGGTCTCCCACTGATATCCACCTATATCTAATTATTCATATGGCACATGAAAAGAGGTTCATTATAATAGTCTGTCTGGCTCCCTGGTCTGTCTCATGGCCAATATTCAGATGTATTCATTATTAATATTATTTAGAAATATTTTTGTAAGCCACTGAAATGTATAGGTTTTTGATTATTCTGAATGCCTATTCTGGTGAATGGCTTGGCCATATCTGCTATCAGATTGCCTTGTCATGACTATAAGCCACCAATAATTTCTGGAAAGAATGGACATTGTCTTCTGATGATCTCTGTCACCAACAAACTCAGCCTCCAATCATTTCTGCTTCACAGTAAAAGTAGTGTTTTCCAGTGTGTGTTGGTGTGGGCTTATTTGCAGCATCACACTTTGTTCTAGCCAAACTCCTGCACTTTGGCTCCCATACAGAGGCAGGAACAAACGCCATCTCATTTTCCCAGCTTTTTCTCAAGCAACTCTGCGACAACTGCAGCATGTAGCATGTAGCCTTTCTCAACTGCATGCTCCTTATGAGGTTTGATGTGCAGAATGTCCCAGCTTTGAAACCTAGCAGATTTTGAATCCAGGGCATTCTCCTGTCAAGCAATTGTTATAACTAGAATGCCTATGGGGGGGGGGGAGAATTGGAGCCTTGGTGGTGTAGCGGACTAAAGTGCTGTTAAGTAGCACTTAGCTGCCAGCTGCCTGCAATTACTGCGAGTTCAAATCTCACCAGGCTCAAGGTTGACTCAGCCTTCCATCCTTCCGGGGTAGGTAAAATGAGGACCCGGATTGTGGGGGCAATAAGATGACTTTGTATAAAAAAGAATACCGCTTGGGGGGAGGCAAAGCCCTACTAAGCAGGTATATACAAAAGTATGAAGGCTATTGCTTAATGCATTGTAAGCTGCCCTGAGTCTCCGGAGAAGGGTGGCATATAAATCGAACCCATAAATAAATAAATAAAAATGGGAAAATAAAAAAAGGATTTTATTTTAAAGCTAATTACACACACACACACACGCACGCATGCATGCAGGCATGCATTTTGATCATTTAATTTATGAGAAAGAGATAGTTTGTATATCCACTAGGCTATAATCCAGGAGGCCATGAGTTCTAGTTCCACCTTACCCATGGATGCCAACTGGGTGACCTTGGCCCAGTCATCTCTCTCAGCCCAACCCAACTCACAGGGTTGTAGTGGGGAAAGTAAGAAGAAGAAGGTATATTGGATATATTCACTGCCTTGAGATTTGTACATATTTGTACATACAGATTTTACATATTTGTAAAATGTAAATGTAAAAATAATAAAGGTAGGATACAAATAAATATATATTTTACTTTATTTTTATATGTTTGTGCATGTATGTTCACATACACACATGCGTGCAAACACATACACATATTCAGAGCAGATTTTTCTTAAGCCAGTTTAGAGCAGCATAAAATGGAGCAGGATTAAGGATTGTTTAATTAATTATGTACTATGAAGTTAGTGTTAATTCCTTATGACCACATTGATTTTCCCCATGAATATTTGTCTCTAACTTGGTCCTTCGGGTTTTCCAAGATGTACCCATTACCACTGTAATGGTATGCAGTCCTTTTGCTGCCAGTTGTCCTTTTCTTTTCTTTTCTTTTCTTTTCTTTTCTTTTCTTTTCTTTTCTTTTCTTTTCTTTTCTT
>WNWU01000016.1:13295600-13327702 GCA_012654045.1 Ptyas mucosa | reverse complement strand
AGAGTAGAGTAGAGTAGAGTAGAGTAGAGTAGAGTAGAGTAGAGTAGCGTGGAAGAGAAGACTTTATTTGGTCAAGTGTGATTAGACACCCAAGAAATTTGTCTTCAGGGCTCTCAATGTATATGCAAAGTAACAAAGTAATAATAAACATAGTATGATACCAATAATAGGGGGTAATAGAAAAGATGAGAAGGATAATAATAATACTACAGCCATACAACATGAGTAAATATACTTAGATATAAAACAATATTGTCAGGATTAGCTGTTCAGCAGAGTGATAGCACAAGAGAAAAAACTGTCTGTGTGTCTAGATGTTTTGGCATGCAATGTCCTATAGTAGCGTCCTGAGGAGTTGAAACAGTTTATGTCCAGGATATGAGAGTCTGTTTTCTCAGCACTCCTTCGGATCTACAAAATCAGGGGTGGTATTCACTTACCTTCACTACCGGTGAAGTGGTAAGTGCAAATGGGAGCGCACACGCATGTGCAGAGCATCAAAAACGGGACGTGATGATGTCTGGGTGGGTGGGCAGAGCCTCCCACAACCGCCGCTACCGGTTCGCCCAAACCGGATAGAACCAGATGAATACCACCACTGTACACAATATACAGGTCTTCAATGGAAGGCAGGCTGGTTGCAATTGTTTTTTCTGCAGCTCCAACTATCCGTTGGAGATTGTATTCTTCCTGTTTAGTTGCTGTACCAAACCAGATAGTTATTGAAATACAGATGAGAGACTCAGTAACTCCAGGGGTGAAATTCAGCAGGTTCTGACAGGTTCTGGAGAACTGGTAGCGGAAATTTTGAGTAGTTCGGAGAACTGGCAAATACCACTTCTGGTTGCCCCAGAGTGGGGTGGGAATGGAAATTTTGCAATATCCTCCCCCCAGGAGTGGGGAGGGAATGGGAATTTTGCAGTATCCTTCCTCTGGAGTAAGGTAGGAATGGAGATTTTGCAGTATCCTTCCCCTGCCACGCCCACCAAGCCGCACCAAATCCAGTAAGCCACACCCACAGAACTGGTAGTAAAAAAAAATGAATTTCACCACTGAGTAATTCTTCTGTGGAACTGTATCAGCAGCTCCTGGGACGGTCTCAACTTCCTATATTGACACAGGAAGAACATTCTTTCTTGTGCTTTTTTAATGATGGTTCTAATGTCAGGTATCCATTTCAAATCCTGGGAGATTATAGAATCCACAAACTCTGATACTGTGCTATCAAATATAGTAAGAGTAAATTAAGCAATATTATTCTCATATATATTTATCTAGCTTCAAATTTGTTTGCTCTTAGATGCCAGACAATATGATTATCTTATTTGTTCATTCATTGAATTTGGAATCAGCCTTTTTGACATAGAATAGTGTGTAGGGCAGTTAGCAATAAAATATACAAAATCATATGATTAACAATTGCATGAATAAAAATAAAACAAAAAAGAAATAAAAAAGAAATAATATGAGAATTCTCAATAATCTTTTGTCTTGGTATTTCTTTTTTCCTATTTTGGTCATTTCTTTGTTATTTGTTATTTTTGCACTTAGTTTTTGTACTTACATTTGTATTTACTTCCACTTACTACAGTATGTGTTTTATTTTCACTTATGATAAGAAAGAGGAAATATAATAATGCTAATATTTTTATATATTGCTTTTTTACTTAAATATTCTGTTTATGTCAGATGTATATTTTGGCATATATTATAACCAAAATCTCATTTATTATTTTCTTGCAGTGGGGAAAGATGCAATTTGGACTGAAGTCAGATTTAATTCTGATGACTATTCTGAATGTAAGGGAAAACAGTATGTCAAGAGGACTTGGTACAAGAAGTTTGTGGGTGTTCAGTTGTGTAACTCCCTTCGATATAAAATTTACCTCAGTGACTCACTTAAAGGTATAAAATTAAAACTCTCTTAATTGACTATTAGCAAGTAAGCATGTAGGGTGGTTATTTATGTGGCCAGCACAGGGCATCACTCTGGTTCAGTGTGATAGGTTCAGGAATATGCCTGGACTTAGATTTCAGACACAACAAATTTGTAGAATTGCACTGGATATTTGTAAGCATGATTGATAACTCTAGGAACATTTATGAAGTGTAACATCAAAAAGTTTGTAGCCATCATCAAGACAGCTCCATCAGTATGCAGCAACATGAAATACCATGCATAATCAGTATGGAGGACACAATGAAACATCATGGATACTCTTCTTAATGCTGGCATTGAGTTTGAGCATATATTATTCTATCCCTCAACACAGGATTCTTGTAGAAATATGCTATGGAAAAGTCTAACATGTTCTTTGTAGATCAGTGTGGTTATATAAACATATAACAGATCAATGTCTGTTGACAGATCATAGTAAGCCGCCCTGAGTCTCCGAAGAAGGGCGGCATATAAATAAAATTTTAAAAAACATCAACTGGGAGACTGAAATTCTCCAAACTGAAGGGAAGCATTTGAATGCCTCAGAACTTACATTGCTTTGTATGCAGTAAATATCCATGTATTAATCATCTTCCCTAGTTTTGCATAGTGTTTATACTTGTGTAAATATGGGAGGGACCATGCCAGGAATGGTTTAGATCAGAGTCTTTAGCTAAGACTGGGGGAATTTGGATAACAATGGCAACAGGGACTGCTGGGATTCATGCGCTAAACCAGGAGTGTCAAACTCAATTTCATTGAGGACCGCATCAGGGTTGTGTTTGATCTCGGGGGGCTGGGGTGGGCATGCCCAGGGTGGGCATGGCCACCTCAACGTCGCTCATGTCGGAGGCTCCTATGGTGGCCTGAGTGTCTGCCAGAGAAAACAGGCTCCTGAGCTCCTTGCGAGCTCCGTTTTTACTGGTAGAGGCACCACAGGCCAGTCCTTCGCTGTTTCCAGGATGGCCCCATGGGCCATATCTATGCAACCCACGGGCCAGATCCCTGGGCCTTGAGTTTGACATCTCTGCGCTAAACAATGTGGTCATGCTATGTAAGTCTAAGTGCTAGTGCTATTGCTAACTTACCACTACATCATTTCTTGATGGAAATCCTGCTGCCAATTACCATTGTAACGGCTATAGCCTATTCTTTAGTTGATTGAATTGTAATCGTATCTTAAATATTGCTTTTAATATTTTCTAGGCACATTTTATAATATAGGAGATCAGAGAGGACATGGAGAAGATCATTGTCAATTTGTGGATTCATATTTAGATGGAAAGACAGGGCAAATGCTTCCATCAGATCAACTGCCTTCCAAAGATGGTATGTTTTAAATGGAGAATAATAAATGGACTCAAGTATATTTCCCACCTTCAAATGTAATACAGAGTTGTCATCTTTGTGATGAAAATCGAACAAGAGTCAACTATGATACAGTACATACCTGACAACTAAGTATATGTTCATAACCATGTTTGTTTATACATTTATATTTATATGGAGACCCAATTCAAGTCCTATGGCTTTCGGCAGGATACAAAAATAAAAAAATAAAATTGTACAAATTCATTACAACATATTAAAAAGCAAAATGGCAAACAGAAATGAAAACTTATCATTTATTCACTGGAGACTCAATTCATGACTGCAAAGCCCAAAGGGGAAAATACTGCTCTTAACTGCCTCCCTTAAAGGCCTATAGAATAGGTGCCAGCTGTATGATGGGGGAAATTGTTCAATTTCAGAGGTTGCCCACAGAGGGAGACCATAAAGTAACGCCCTCCCTGTGTGGAACAGGAGATACCCTTGGCAGCAGGTCGTTCTGAAGCCTAAATTACTGAATAAAGGCAGTTCCTCCTACAAAGATTTACAGTGCTCCATCAGATTATTCATCTCTCCAATTGCAAAATAGGATAGAAACTGAACACAATTTGCATGAGTATTTCAGCAATGTCTGAAATGATCATCCCAAAGATTATAAAAATAACATTGCGTTGGCAGAATGTCTTTTTATAAGGAAAACATACATAAAAGTGTATTTTGCCAACTCAGTCTGCTTGATGATTTTCATTTGGCCAAATTAATTTAATGGTCTATTAAGAATAGATAAAACTAGGTTACAAACACACAGCTATACAGAGGTCTTCATTCATATTGACACACACACAGAGTCTCAATTTCACTGTTACTAAGCAAACTTTTACTATTATTGCTATTTCAGTTATTACTATGCAAAAATAAGTCTTGTATTGATTTTAATATTTCCTCCTAATCAACTTATTGTTCTTGGCTTGCGTTCTGGTCTCTCAAGCGCTGCCTATGCAGATATGTATTATTTATTTATCTATTGTATTTACTTACATTTCGCATCTTGATGAAAATAAAATAAAAAGGGCATTCACCCTTAGGACTTTCCCAAATAATACTTATCTGGAAAATAATGTTGCTCTACTTGTGCATGACCCTGAAGATTACACTGTACAGGAAGCCATTTAAAATGGCTTCGTAACAATTTTATATGTGCTAAAATGATCATATGTAATATACACCTGTAATTAAATTTTATTTAGAGTTCGTATGTTCAAGATCAAAATGTAGCTACTTAATTATACATATGTGTGTCATTTTCCCCATTTTCAATTTTTACTAAATGTTGAACTTCTCTTTTAACTAGGTTATTTTAGAGCTGTTCGTCAGGAACCTGTCCACTTTGGAAAAATAGGATCTGGAACACACAGTACTTATGTTCATTGGTATGAGTGTGGAACTACAATACCTGGAAAATGGTAGAACAAGAAACAAACTGATCTTCCGTGCTCAGAGAAAACAGTTTGTCATAATATTACAAACTGAAATCTAGTGAGAATACTCATAAACTTTCAATAGCATTGGCTGCTTAATTATAAATGTTCAGATTTGCAGTTATGTTGCAGAAAGAAATATCATAAATTGATGTCTTGGGAAGCTGGCTCCCTAATAGTCTCTTATATTATCTACTTATTGTAAAAGGTGTAGTTTATTTTGTACTATTGTTGTGATATTTTGAGGCACCTTTACTGAAAAGCGGATAAGAAAAAATAACTTCTGAAATTGTATTAATGTATATTGCCAATGGTCACATTCTACTTCTTTTCAAACATACTTAAATTATTCTCTCAGTTAATTCATGGACATTTTTGCCACTTTATTAAAAATCCAGTCCAACTGAAAAGTTGCAGATTTTATTTGAACTTTAGATAAAACTGACACTCTTGATTTCAGATTTCTTCAATTAAAATATCATTCAGGGAAAAAGAATCATGTTAATTGAACCCATACCAATAACCTTCTACTATCCTAAATATCTTTAACATTGTGCAAGAGCCCCTCAACGCAAGGGAGATTTCAGTTCAATGGTACAAACTTTTATTCTGCACTCCCAGTACATACTGGATTGTAGCAACAAACATTTATAAAATGGCATTAAAATTGGTTGTATGTCAGAAGGTTACTGGTTTTGATAGCATTTACTGGTATATAAATAAATAATATTGAAATGGCTGTTCAATTTTTGTGTCCCACCAGAAATTGAATTAGTTCATTGTAAATACACATACATACACACACAATCGATTTACAGGGGGAAAATATATTGCTATGATGAAATAAAGATGCAAAAACCTTATTTTTTTTTTGTTAATGGAAGAATCTTTCTCAAAAATACTGTGTACTCTGGTATAGATATCTGAATGCAAAGTTCACATGCCATTTAAAAAGACTACATAAGTATTTCAAACAGATTTTCCTTCTTTAAGTACACAGCAGACTCAATCATTTTACTCCTTGAAGCTTTTTTTGTGGGAAATGTGTATATTCAGATTGGCAGTGTGTAAATCATATCAAGAATGTAATCAGGCAGTTTTATTTCAGTTAAACATGGAGAAATGTGACCTAGTGTGTTGTATAGAAGACTGTCAAAGCATATGCAAAGTAGATGTATTTAAAAAATGTTTTGTTTGATATAAAACTGAAGAGTAATGTGATCTGCTTTATAAAATGGAAAATGAAGACTGTTTTTGAAAATAATTGAGCTGTTCCCTGCATAAAATGCTATGTTTGTATTACTTAAACATTTAAACACTATAAAGAGATGTAAGTTTTCATGTATACAAATGTAAGTAACATAAGGAATATCGGTTTGGTTGTTTACAGAAAATATAAGTACACTGCAGGTACATTGTACTCTTAATAAAATATTTTTAATCATTGATATTTGATTTATTATTGATATATTCAGCCTACACAAAGCTAAAATTACTAATTTGAAATGTCAGATTCATTTTTTGAAAAAAAGATAAGAGTGGGGATTATTTTGAAGATAATTCCTACTGCCACCATTTTTTAAAATAATCCATTAGAAGGCTTTTCAGTGTCCTTCTGATCATTTTGAAATAATGAAGAGAGACATGTAGGACAGTATTGCTTTAAATTATCTGATGACAAATTCAAAATGCATAAAACTCTACTTCATGAGCTTTTTAAGATATAAAATATATCGAGAGACCCCATCTCAAAGGTCATTTGGAAAGGTTTCAAAATTTCACAAGTTTATCCACCAAAAATTGAAGGGCTTGACAATTTTTGTATTATATAATGTGCCATTTGTAAATTTTTGCCTAAATATTGAATATAAACATGGAAAGTTGGAAATCTATATGAATTGTATGTAGTAGGAGAAACAAACACAGATATTGTTCTGCGAATTGTGTGTAGTTTTAGAGAGACAGATCACAGATTTTTGGAGTTATCAAGAAGTGTCCAAACGATCCTTACAGGAATGCTTGTGAGCAGCATTTTAGTTCATTGTCAAGATTCTGAAATTTGTTTATTCCTTGGCAAAATGTCACATCAGGTGCTAATAAACATTAATTCATTTTACTTACAACACATCCAAAAATCAATACAATCAATTCAAGAAAACTGAAGTCTATAAAGGACACCAATTTAGCAACTGCATTTTGTGCTATCTGCATGTTCATAACACTTTTCAAGGACAGTGTCACGATACAGCTAATTTAAGGCATGACTCATGAAGCTGGTTGGTAACTAAAACTAGGTAAAAGCACCTCTGACTGTCTGAAATTGGGCTATTAGAATATGTGCACGTTGTACATCTTTACCCAGAACAAATTCCACTGCAAGCCCTGTGGTGGCTTCTCTATTGGCAACAAAGACTCTTATATTACTTAAATTGAGACTCAATTTGTTAACTCGTGTTCAATTTTTTGAAGCCGATAACCAGTTGGGAATTCCACAATATTTTGGCATCAAGTAGGAAAAAAGAAACAATTAGGATATTATTTGCTGTAATAAAAGAAATTATATAGTGAGATTTTAACATGAAAAAAAGGGAGTAGATTGGTTTTACTGATTATTGTGGGGAGATCAGTCAGAGCCAATTAACTTGTTGATTCAATTCAAATCAAGTTGCTTCTTTGAAGCAAACACTTGACAAGGCAGACACTACGGACTGGCAACTGCTAAAACCAAGGAGCATATATCAGTGGTGGGCTGCTACCGGTTTGCACCGGATCGGACAAATGGTAGCGGCGGGAGGCTCTGCCCACCCGCCCGGATGCTTCTGCGCATGTGCAGAAGTGCTGCAGGCGAACCGGTAGTAATGGGATTTGGAACATGCCCCTGGCATATATCCTTGAAGAAATAAGTGTGTAATTGACACCAACATGCCGAGTGGTTCTGAGCATCTTCTAGCAGCTTCATTCACTATATTTTCAAGCTAAGGATAATGAGAGTTGTGATCCATTTTCAATAGAAAATGTGTGTAATACATGTAATGATATGTAAGAAACACCTTGAGAGACAGGGAACAGATGCTGCCTGGGGAACCATCACATAAGAGAGTATGATACACCTGCTTAATGGGTGAAGAATGAGATTCAGAAGGGACCTTCCTTATCTTGAAAGAGATGGTGGTAGATTTGTATTTTTACAGTTACAAGATTTGTTAATGTAGCCTTACAATAAAGTGGAATCTGGTTATGTTTCCTGTTCTGGTTTACCTGGGAGGGCTGACATGCATAAAGCTTCTCTCAAAAACAGATCAGAAACTTTGAAGTTAAATGTTGGGTGCCTCAGGTTTCCCCATGTTACATTCTATTGTGTCAACTCCATTGGCTACCAGTTTTCTTGGTGATGCAATTCAAAGTGGTGCTTATTACCTAAAGCTTTAATGGCACAGGATTAAGTTATTTGCAGAACTGCCTCTCATTTGATGATACCTGCCTGTCCTACTAGATTGAATAGGATGGGCATGTTCCACATCCCTTCTCTGAAATACTGTCATCTAGTAGGATCTATGAAGCATTCCTTTTCCAAAGCTGTTATTACTTTACAGAACACCCTCCCCCAGGTGTCCCAGCAGGCCCCGACCCTTTTATTTTCCAGAAGACCTGGTTCTTTATCTAGACAAGTGAACTGGGAGCCATGGGGTAGTTGTTGGATATCCTGGGATGATGATGAGGAGGAATACAACTTTTAGTTTTTTCTTATTGTTTTCATGCTTTTTGTATTGTTGCTATTGATTGATTGATTGATTGGTTCAATTTATATGCCGCCCTTCTCCAGAGACTCAGGGCAGCTTACAATGCGTTAAGCAATAGCCTTCATACTTTTGTATATATCTGCTTAGGGCTTTCGGGCCCCCCAAGCGGTGTTCTTTTTTATACAAAGTCAGCTTATTGCCCCCACAATCCAGGTCCTCATTTTACCTACCTCAGAAGGATGGAAGGCTGAGTCAACCTTGAGCCTGGTGAGATTTGAACTCGCAGTAAATGCAGGCAGCTGGCAGCTAAGTGCTACTTAACAGCACTTTAGTCCGCTGCTCCACCAAGGCTCTATATAAGCCTCCCAGAGTTGTAACTCTAATATGGGGGGCCATAGAAATATTTTAAATAAATTAATAGTAAACAGACTTTCTTAAAACAAGATATATTTAAGCAATTGTTTTGGTTCGTGGAAAGAAGTGCTGAATTTTAAGCTTCAAAATAGGTATGGTGGAAAAGAATACAGTACATAGTTAAAGATCATTAGATACATACAAACCCTGAATCTCTCACATGCCAAATCAAAGTGCAAGGAGACAGGCACAAGATAAATGGAATAACACTGATACTGAAAAGCAGTTCTAGGGCGGAGCAAGGAAAATTTACCAAGGACTTATGCTGAAATTCTGGAGTATGCTGTAATTGACAAGCATATTCAAGATTGTGAAAATAAACTTTTAAAAATATCTGTTCAATAAAAGATAGCTGCTAAAGACAGTACAAATGTGTTGCATACTTTAGTTACCATATAGTTTTTCTTCCCTCCAATATTTTGGATCATCTAATTTTAAGAGTCCATTAATTTAATGTGTTTATATACAACAGATAAAAATAATACAGGTTTTAATAAACGGTTATAGTCTTTGATCCTTGGGCTTGATTTAAAAAAAGAAGAAAGTGTTGAGCAGGGACATCTGAATAGAATTTAAGAAAAATGTTATGTGCATAATGCTCTAAACCAGGGGTATCAAACTGGTGCCCCATGGGCCAGATGCATCACACGCAGGCCATGCCCACCCCCAGCTCCGTGTAGGAAAAAACATTACGATGTCACGTGACAGCAACATGATGTGGCAAGTTTGACACCCGTGGTCTAAACAAAAAACAAGCACTCATAAGCCCCTCTGAACAACCCATGATCTTGCCTTACCAGTATTCTGATGTAATTCACCAAGTGTGCCATGGTAACATCACCTTCACTTACAAATAATAATTAAAATAAGCTATTTATTAGCTAATCAAATGTTAAGACAACACATAACAACAGCATTCTGTTTCCAGTACAAGAATTTTACTGCTCGCTGAACACTGAGAGTCCTAGACTGCTATTAATATCTGTTATGAAAGGCATTTTAATTTACTTAATTCGCTTGAGTTTTTCTGCCAAGGCCTCGGCTATAATCATCACTCAAGTATCTGTCATTTTTACTGATATATGCAAGAAAAAGAACAAATATACACAATATTTACTACAATATTTTTCAGCTGCTACAATAACAGGAACTGCTTCAAATGTGTTCTTATGTGAAAAATATTTCAACAAAATCTGGGGAGTTGGAGACTTAGTTTTCTGTAGAAAGATAGAGATATAACATTTACTAAACAGACTTCTCTGCAACTGATCAAATAATGATTTGAATGTTTTTATTCAATTGTATTGTGAAGGTTACAATTTATATGTATCTAATTTTTAACAAGTGAATCTAATTTAGTACTTAATTTTATTAGTAAAACCAATTCAAGTCAGTCAGCTAGATTTTCACCTAGCAGTTTAATATGGCAAGCTAGAATGTCATCTGCTTTACATACATTTAGGTAGTGTTTCCAATGGGACAAATATTAAACTAGAAAGCCAATACAATTTAAAGCAGGAAACAAGATTCATTTGGTCATTTATCCCAGAAAATTAAAGAGCAAAGGTGACACCATACAATATTTTGCCTTTCAATATTTTTTAAATATCAATTAAAGAATCTTCTTGTCTGTACAGGTGGAACAGCGTCAGCAGCTGCTTGGATTTACCTGGGGCTCTTTAACAGCATAGTTTCCTTATCGATAACCAGGACCTGGCTGAGTATAGCCCTGGCCAAATGGAGGACGACTGCGTGCATAAGGATTAGGGCCGCTTGGAGGAGGAGTCATAGTAGTTCCAGGAGGCGGGGTGAAACCAGGTCTTGGCTGGTAAGTGCTGGGCTGGCTAGGAGCCATTCCAGGTTGCGATGCTGGAGTTACATTATAATTAGCAGACTGGGAGGCCTGAGTTGTATAATTTTGTGGAGCATAAGTGCCTGTTTGATACTGCTGAGGAGGCTGAGCTGGCAGCTGTGGAGCTGGGCCAGTAAAGCCAGGAGCCGGAGCCTGGGAGGCTTGCTGGCTGTATCCTTGGAACTGCTGTGCTTGTTGAGGAGCAGTCTGTTGGCTGTAGCCTGCTGAGATCCAAGGAAAACAACACTTAGGTCAAAGTAGAACTTGCTTCGTTATATTAGCATCATTTCTTTATACTGAGTTTTACATGAAGTAAAAGACAAATAAAAACAGATAGAAAAGAAAAAGGGGCAAGGAAAAAAAAAGACTACACTTATAAAATATAACAACTTCCAATCTTCTCTTCAACAGATACTGATAACCTACCGTGTTTCCCCGAAAACCTGTCTTATTTTTTTTTTAAACCTAAAGTAAGCACTTGGCCTTATTACCATGTGCTCCAAAGCCCGATTGGGCTTATTATCAGGGGATGTCTTATTTTGGAGGAAATAGGGTATCACCTCCCTTCCCTTTTATCTCTTCCAGAAATCTTTTCAACCCCATGGTAAGTTCTCATCTTTTTCTATTATAAAATCTACAAATTGTTGATTTGTTTTATTCTTTGTTTAGCATAATCCTATAAAAGATTCCCAGCCTTTTAGAAAAACATCTGACTAAACAGGGAAGTTTGACATTTCTGCCAATTCAGTTTTATGATTCATTCATCCATTGTGGGAATTTCAATACTCTTCCATCTTTGTGCATGCTATTGTATATAACCGCCATTACCGTATACAAAATTAATTTCTCTGTGTGAGAGTGTGCACAAATGGGTATGCATATTCTGAAAGAGTTATAAAATTTAGGTACAGCTGTTGAAAAAATGAATTCAGAATTCTACAGCCCTGAATATGTATGAACATTGTGTTCTGTAAGCATGGAGGAACAGTTTCACAAAGCTGTATTCTAAAAGTTGATTTGTGTAGGTGAACAAAATACAGGTTTTTTTAATATCCAGCACAATCAAAAGTACAGTTCACACACTTCAACAAAGCATATGTGTGGGGGGGAAATCTATATAAACCATTAAAAAAATGACAAGGTGGTAGACAAGGTGAAACTGTATGAATTTGTATTATTTATGCATAAAATTATATAAACAAAATATAGTATTTTTCACCTTGAATACATACAAGGTCTCTTTGTAACAGATGCACATTTTAAAGAAGTGTGGACCAAATGGGAAACATATTTTGTTTCAAGCTTGTAACAAAATAGCCCCATTCAAAATGTTCCACAGGAAGGACCAATGATTATTCTCCATCAGAACAAAACCTATAAATGACTTTGAGTGTTTTGTTCCAACCACAAAATGCTATTTTGGGAACATATTTTTGTTCTGTACTCATAATACTAATAATAATCCATTAAAAAGTGAGAAGTGCCCGTTTCAACATTGTTTCTAAAACCAGATTGCTGAAAACATCTGAGCTCAAAATGGCCAAGTTTCAAGTCAAAAATTTTAAGAGTTCAAAATGCTTAGCACCTCCATAAGTATCAGTATGTCTGTATGTGTACATGTAGATCCCAGCATGAAACAATCAATACACATCTGAATGCAGAAGATTATCTCCAGATATAATTTTCACAAATACAAAAATGTAGATAGGAGTGTATATATTTTTAATTCTATGTGTTCAGTTATATCACAAATAACTTTCAAAGACAAATTCACTGGTAATGTGAAACAAAAATCTGGAAGGGGATGGGAGACTAAGAACTCCATTTATTTCTTGCATAAAACACACCTGAAGCTACTTGCAATGAAACCTCTCCAATGACTGGAATCCTGTTAGCATTAAATACCAGATACATAATAATTATTAAAAACACAGGATCCTTAAGAGAAAGCAATGACTAAAATACACTTTGAAGTCAATTTTGAACTCACCTGAATTTGGGCTCAAAATTTACTTTGAAACAATCAAGAGCACAACTAGACAGTTTTGATTGAACTAAGCTGACCTATAGTTACTGATGATACTAAGAAGTAAAAGACTATCATCTGTAATGTACATCTGCATCACAAAACTAATTTCCATATGCAGAAAGAACTGCTGGTAACTATATTGATTAACAGCTGCTAAAACTCAGGAGGCATTTATTTTGTGTGTTTGTAGGAGCTGGGCCTCAAATTGTGTTTTCGAAGATTCATCCTAAACAAAATGTTCAAGGGAAATGTAAACATTCAGATGCAACTTTTCTTCTAGAAGTCATCTGATTTATTGGGCATTTGAAAATATTTGACTACTTTCACTGTAAGTGTAGGATTCTAGATTTTTTTTCTAGAGGAAATCTGCAGTCTGGTGGAATGAACAAGCAAAACATAAGGAATTGGGCATTTTCTACTGATTTTATTTTTTATGTTAAACTTAATTATAATAATGCATTCCATCTGTTTTTTCAAACTGTTGTACAATATCCCCTTTAAAAATGAGGACACTGAAATATGCATGATATATATTATTATATATAAACTATTAAAGCAATTAGCTCTGAGCAATGGTAGCATTCAGTTGCTACTTAGGAATATATACATTATCACTCCAAAACAGCTCTAAACAGATCTAAAAGTACCTAGAGTCAAGAATAAGAAAAGCTTTAAAAGTACTTATGCAGTAATAACCCATTCCTGCTTTATTTTTACTATAAAAACTGAGCTAAAAAAAAGTATTCAAGTAGTTACAAAACTATTTAGCAATGCTGAAGAACCTGCAACCTGCTTACCTTGATATTGTACCCCATATTGTTGCTGAGGTTGAGCTTGTGGCTGTTGAGAAGGATATCCAGCCTGTTGTTGATACTGTTGATACATTTGGCCTACCGATTTAAAATTTAAAAATTTTACAACTTTAGAATATTGCTTGCTTAGCCTTATCTTTCTCATATATTGTTCTCTTAAAATAAGAATTTTCAGCTTATAACTATTTGTGTAGCAATTGTTCAAAGTTACAATGGCACTGCAAAAAGTGACTTACAACTAGTTGTCACATTTACAACTGTTGCAGCTTCCAGTGGTCACATGATCAAAATCTGACTGCTTGGCAACCAGCGTGTATTTAGCACGGGTTGCAGGGCCCTGGGCATATGTGATAGCCATTCGTGACCTTTCCAGACAGCTTCCTCCAAATCTGGGAAGCCTGATTCACTCAACAGCCACTTGACTTATTTAACTGTACTGATTCATTTAGTATCCATGGTAAAGGAGTTCATAAAATTAGATGCAACTCACTTTACAGCCTTGCTTAGCAATAGAAATTCTGGTCCTTATTGTGCTCTTAAATAAAGAACTACCTGTAACTGATTATTTTCTAGGGTCAAAAGTACCGTTGCAAGAATGTAATTTATATTTTCTCCTCCAAACCATTTCCCTATGAGAACATACATACGTGTAAATATACAGTTGCCTTTTGCCAGTAAATAAAAATTGATTTAGGGAAGGATAGCAATCTATTACATGCAAAACACTTTGGGAAGAAACTTTTACTTTATCAATAGGGCAGTATGCTTTCTTCTCTCTCATTCCGCAGGACCACTATCACTAACTGCCTGTGGAAAGAATACCTTCCAAGAGGAAGATAACAACAATCACAGAAGAGCCTGCATAAACACACACTGCTTTGGAAAGGCAGTTTTGTATGCATATCTTTAGGTCAGAAATAATATTGGAATTTTCTATCATCTGTACCTAATGTCTGTGAAATGAACCAGATATTTAAAAATAGAAATAATATTTCTAACTATTTATTTAGAAAACTTAAGTAGTACTTCTAGTAATAGTGCTTCATTTTTAAGCCACTATGCTAAACCTTCAAATAGCCTTTATGCTTTCATTTTAGAGAACTCTTTGTTATGACTCAGCATTAGTGCACCACCTAGTGCTAGGTTACACAATCAAAAAAACCCTTTTTAAATAGTACTATGCATGTTTCCTGTATTTGATTAATTAAAAAAGCTAAAAACCATCTGTTAGCATATAAAGCACTTTAGAGTAATATAAAACAACACCCCCAATTCCAAGAAAAAGAATTACATTTTGACAGTGAAAAAAATGAAGCAGTGACTAAACATAAATATAGCCAGACGTGAATGTAAACAAATGTGGCTTGAAAACAAAGATTAAAAAAAACAAGTCAAAGATATCACAAGATATAAATGCTTGAGAGAAATCTAAAGGTGAGGCACACAGTCACGGAAATAAGGGTAGCAAGGCCAGGAACAGTTAAACAAAACTGCAAACAGCCAAAAGTGGTGTGGAACTTCAGGAGCAAACATCATAAACTGTATCACATTGTGAGATATGAAAGGGCAACTATGTTAATTGGGAGTAGGATAAACATGAATGAATTGCTTACCATCTATTTGACCAGTCTGGGGCTGAGATCCTCCATATGATGGTTGCTGTGGTTGAACACACGGTGGATGGGCTGCAGAGGATGCAGAAGTGATGCTGTCAGGTGTTCCTGAACGTTCCTCCACGGGGGCACTGGGTGGCCCTGGAAAAGAAAATATTTTGAAAAGAAAATAATGAATAATAATCTGCTATGCTTTCTGGAGTCCAATGTTCTTACTTTCATGATAAAGGTAGGATGCAAATAAATAAACAGCATATACTAAGATAGCTGCAGAATGTTAGTACAATTAATTCCCTGTATCAGAAATGCATAGCTTTCTAGTTAGCCTTTGAATGGATGTCTGGATTCTTACTTCAAAAAAGGATAGCAGCCACAATGAAACCATTACAATAAAATTCAATTTCATATAATTTTAGTCTCTTAAATCAAATTAATTAAATATAGGTAATATTACTTCCTATGCAGCTTTCCCTTCTCTCACTTAGAAATCACTACTCAATGGGTTTCTGGAAATCATACCCAGGGTTTTCAGGTCTGGGAATGTGTTTTGTGACATTTTTGCCAAAAGCCAGCATTCACTTCATTTTCAGAAAAAATACTACATTGTGAATAATTGGTTTGCTTAACAAATGTGGCATGTACTTAACAATTGTGATGTTCATTTAACGACTGCCATAAGAAAAGTTATAAAATTGGGAACATAATAAATATTTCACTACTTTGAGAAATATTATTTTAAATAATGCAAATAATCTCTCCAATACTATGCAAATATGCTATTAGACTCCAAATTAGCAATTTATGTACAGCTATGGCAGTACCATTGTATGCTCTAAACCACATTTTTAAATTCATTTTTAAATTTAAGTGCTGCCATGTTATATCTGCTTTAAAATGTTGCCATCTGCTGTTTGCTTATATTACTTTTTGAAACTCAAATAGTATTACTGACTTGATACTGACCAAAGTAATTTTCTCAGCTGTTTTGACCATTAGCTTAGCCAAAAATAACTATGATGAGTTTCACAATTATTCAGAGTAGTACCAACTCCAACTGATACTAACTTCCTATAATGTACCTTATAATGCTGAATTAATTACTGTTACAGACAGATTCTGGAGTGCATCCAAAGGAGCAGATTCTAAACATCATATTCAGATATTAATCAGACTAAAAGATTTAACTGGCATTGAAGTGAACTGGAACTTATTTCATGTCTATTCCAAGCTAATTAAGTTGAATCCAATCCACTTCACAGCACACGGCAAACAGCTATTAATCCAATCCATTAAATCAATGTTACAGCTTTATCTTTCCACTAAACTTCAGGGATATTTCTGCAACAAGTAGTCATGTGTATCTACTATGCAGTAGGAATTATCTGTCATTTCAAAAACACTGTGCTAATATTTAGCATGCAAAAAAAAAAATTAAGACGGGATTTTCCTCTACCAACTGAATTCTCCATTTTTAAAAATTCCTTATTGTGTTTTTAACTATTAATCTTCAGGTGTGAGATTAATATATTGCCACTGTTGCTGTTCAGAAATTCAGTATACATATATTCCCAATATACAGACTTCCCAGATTTTGTAAGTCAGATTTATGTAAACCAAGGCAATCCCCGAGTATGTTATTAACAGCTGTTATGAACTGATTGTGACTGCCTACTAAAAGATCACTTTCCACTGCTTAAAATTCAATCAATGTGAACAGATAAATGCTTACATCTGCATTGCCTAGTTATGCCCCAGTAAATTAATACAGTAATAAATCATCAGCCAAGTCTGTCTTTACTGCGTTTATATCTCAAGTTTTCACTGAAATATCAAGATTTCTTATACACTAGTCATCTGTTTTATCTCGACAACTATCTTCTGATGTGATTTACGCTGAGAGAATAATGCCTTTCATCTGCAGCCGATAACAGAGCTCCAGATTGATCTGGAGCTCTGTTATTGGCTGCAGATGCCTTCCTTCAGGCATCTGAAGACGAAACAGAGGTCGGGGCGATGCATGCGAGTGGCAACAAGTCGCCACAGAAGAAGTGACTCAGCAGTGGGCTCCTGCTTGGCGGGGCTGTCGGTGCCACTGCGGAGAGGTAAGTCAATAATAACCCTCCAAAAAGAAGGCCTAGCCATTTTTTCAGGGATCAAAAGAAAATAAGACTCGGTATTCTTTTTGGAGAAACATGGTAAATTTTGATCACGTGATCATGGGGATGCTGTAACGTTTGTTAAGTGTGAAAATTAGTCATAAGTCACTTTTTTCAATGCCATAGCAACTCTGAACAGTCATGTGACATCTTACTTAACAACCAAGATTCCATCCTAATTGTGGTGGTTAAGTAGTGGACTACTTGCATGATGATTCAAATGTATACTTGTGGTGGTTTACTTAAAGAGATATAGGCTTGTACTGAATTCATGTTGGAAAGAAGTACATTAGATAAGACACTAAAGGGGGGAAAAAGAAAGAGAATATGGAGCTTCAGTTCCATTGGGGGAGTAAAAATAATTAATGCAAAAATTTGAAATCTGAAATTCCTTCATGTACAAGTAGTCATCACTTAACCACCACAATTAGGATGGAATCTTGGTTGTTAAGTAAGATGTCACATGAATACTCCGCTCAGCGACTCTAATTCTAACACTCCTGGTTGCAGATGTTAAGCGAATGCACTGAACTAAAATCCTTATCTCCCTTTGTCTTTGTGGCTTCTCTTCCTATCAGGGAGTCCTCTTGAAAAGTGGTAGTAGCTTCAATCTTGTCAGCTTCCCCATTGGCTTTCTGAGGACGCCAGTGATCACAAGATGCTTGGCAATATAGAGCCTTGGTGGCACAGCAGATTAAAATACTGTTAAGTCACACCAGCTGCCTGCAACTAATGCAAGTTCGAATCTCACCTGACTCAGCTTTTCATCCTTTCAAGGTAGGTAAAATGAGGACCCGGATTGTGGAGGCAATAAGCTGACTTAAAAAAGAACACCCTTTTTTTGGGGGGGGGGCGGGGGGGGGGCAAAAGCCCTACTAAGCAGGTATATACAAAAGTATGAAGGCTATTGCTTAACACATTGTAAGCCGCCCTGAGTCTCCGGAGAAGGGCGGCATATAAATCGAACCAATAAATAAATAAATATAAGCAGGTAGCCAAGCACCCAGGCTGCAAACACGAGTGTCTGTGTCTGTGTGTGCATGTGCATGAGAGAAAGAGGGGGGAGGGGGGGAGGAAGAGAGAGGGAGGGAGAGAGAAAGTTTGTGATGGTCAGAACTACAATACAGGCCGTAAAGCACTCTTTCCAAAGCTTTTGTTAAACTGAATGGTTGTTTAGCGCCTGGCCCTTAAGTGAGGACTACCTGTACCATCTATAAAATTGCCATATGCTTGGCCAATTCTGAAAGAGCAAACTTCAGCAACAGTTTCAGTAAAATATATATTCTTACCCGACACCTGATCATCTGCCAGCCCAAATGCTGACAAGACATTTTTGTTGATTTCATCTTGATTTTTTAATGGATCAAAAGCAGACATACTTGCTGCTATAACTTGAGTAGACGGCTTGACAGTTGAATCGGCACTAGTAGGCTTTTCTTCCCTACCCTCTGCAACATCTGCAACAGAGGTGGAAATTTTCAGAAGCCTGAGATTATGGTAGCACTTAACACTGTTAGGTAACAAGCCTAAACTTTACAGACTTAAAGCAATTACAGCAATGCACAAAAAGTTGCAAGGTCAAAACTCCAAACCCAGAATATTTCAATTGGACCTTATTAGAAATGATTCCATGTTGGAAAAGCATAACTCAAACACATAATTCAAACCAATTTTGCAGTCAGAATACTTCTGTTAAGAAAGGAAAGGCCACTTGATGTGTTTAATGGGCTGGCCTAAAATCCAGGAGATTGTGCCTTCTAGTCCAACCTCAGGCACGAAAGCCACCTAAGTGATCTTGGCCATTTACTAACCCGCAGCCCAACCCACCTCACAGGGCTGTTGTAAGAATAGGAAGAGGCATATATGCCACCTTGAGTTACTTATTTAAAAAATAGTAAAGGCACCATAAAATAAAACTAAATGCATGAGAGTATTATAGGTTGCATTGGGAGAGTTTATGGGGCTATGTTTTCCTGTTTTCTTTTTACTCTGTTATTGCTTTGTTATGATTATGAGGCATGCAGAGCTTTCATTTTAAGATATAAATATAAATATTTTAAATAAACTAAGTGGTAAATGAGGCTGGAACAGGATATTTAGGGAACAGAGCATTTCCACCCTGGAATGTTTGCACATTTCTAGGCAAGCATAGCTTATGAGAAGGTGCATCCACATCAATCCATTTTTAAGTAACAATTATCAACTTACCATTTTCAGGCAGACTAGTAGAAAGTCCTGGCTCAGCAGGCGGTTCTAAGCAATCCAATAAACGATTCACTTTGTTGCGAAGCTCTATAAGTTCTCGGCGAAGGTATTTTACCTGATTTGATTCTAACGGTCTTGGCTGCCCATTAACTATAAAACAGATACAACACTAGTAAGTTTTCACAAGATAAGACAAAATAGTCTTAAGACCTTATAACTTGTACATAACGTGTATTATCTTATTTTTTGGACTATAAGACGCATCTTTTCCCCCCCTAAAAGGGGGTGAAAATTTAGGTGTGTCTTATACACCGAATGTAGCCCCATCCACCCACTGGCCCCCACCCTTTGGCTTCTGCCTCACAGCAGTTACCTCCTTGCAAGCAAACAGCAAGAAAAATCAGCTCCTTTCAGCTTCAGCACAGCCTAATTAGCACAAGTTGATTGGATCGGCCCTCCTGACTCTCAGCTGATTTGCTCTCAGTTGTTTTGAGCAGGGCTCTGCTGCTTGCTGTAAGGAAGAAAATTGCTGGAGCAGATTTTTTTCCCCCTTGTGCTAATCAAGATATGCTGAAAATGAAAATGAAAGTAAAGCAGGCTGTTTGCTGTTTGCTGCAATGAGGCAAAATTGCTCAGAGGCAGATTTCTTTTTCTTCTTTTCCTCACCAAAAAAGGTAGGTCTTATAGTCCAGTGTGTCTTATATTCCTAAAAATACAGTAACTTCTTCAGAATAAATGATATGTACCATCTATGTTCTGAACAGTTACATGATTTCTTGGGAATGAAAGAAAATTTATTACCAAGGAAAATAGAGGGAAAAAAGTATCAAGCAACTTTTAACAATATTTTTACTTACCAAACAGTGTCAGTTTCAGGATTCTACTGCACTGAATTGCAAAGGAAAGATCTGAACTATCAAAGATAGTTATAAGATCTCCATCTGTTAATTAAAGAGAATGAGGAATCAGATACAACTTCCAAAAAAAAACCCCTCACATATCAGTCTTAAGTCATTTAAAAATCTATTTCCAAAAGATAGCAAGCAGCTGGGAGGGCAGGAATCAAATAAAACCTGGCAGCACAGGCAGAGTTGAAGTGCTGTCAAAACTTGTTCCAAGGCTTTACTTTGTATTCTTCAAGTAACAGTAGGGGTGCTTTGATATTATAGAGATTCTTTGTGATATATAGAATTTTAAAAATCTCCTGGCCAATGGAGTCTGCAAGCTTGCCTCCTCTGCTAGCATGGGTGAGGCAAACAAATCTCATCGAGAGGCAATGGTCCCTCAGGTAACCTGGGCCCATGCCATGAAAGGCTTTAAAGGTGATTGCCAACACCTTGATTTACATCCAGAAGTAAACAGGCAGCCAGTGCAGCTCGCAGAGAAGTTGTGTTTCATAGTCCACTCTTGGGGCCTCAAGAGTGTCAGATGTAGCTTCTGAATGCTCTTCAAGGGTAGCCCATGTAGAACTGTTCCAGTAGTTCAAACATGAGATGATTATGTTTTATGACATAGTGCAGGGATGTTACCAAGACATTAAGCATATATATAGCACGGATGGAAAAATTAGCACTAAATGTTCAAGGGGAAGTAATTAAAGATATTCACAGCAAACTTTGCTAATAGGTACCTTGGGTATGTAATACTTAAGGCTGTGCTATAACCATAATAATGCTCCAAGATGCAATTATTGCCAGTCAATAACTAACAAGAAGTGCTACTGAGCTTATCCAAGGTGCAACAGTTACAAAATGCAACCACTCAGTTTATGCCATTTAACTGAGCTGTGCCTAGGTTGAAAATAATTTGAAAGAAGTGTTTGGGCTCTAGTACAGGCGGAATATCTCTCTGCCATTTATTGAAGAATATAATTTTTCAGGCTTCTATGTAAATTCTGAAAAAGGATGTAGTTATTCTAATAATCACGATAAATGCTTTTTTCAAATACATGAAAACCTATAAACAAAGGTGTCTATTTTAATTACTAAAAATACTTCATTTACAGAGCTGTAAAGCACTTCTGAATCATTTATGAAATGTGTAAGCTCTATTAATGTTCCAACAAAAACCAGAAAATGTTTGTTTTTTCTCTGGTTACAGTGTTAAACAAAAGAGGAAGTTTGGATAATATATATCTGAGAAGTACTATCTGAGACTTTCCATTAAGACTAAAAATTATGAAAACTGCATACATATAGGTCAGAATTTATATTTACTGCATTAACTATTGCCTCTTCGGGGATTCACATAATATCATTCTCTGCTAATTGTAGCAAGGTAGGACTATATAAATCTCCAATTGAGAATGCTATACATGACTCCCCAAAAGATTTCTCAAGGACAGGTTATATTTCCAAGCTGTTTCTTTCGTCCACCTGTCTCTCCAATACAAGTCCACTCCAGTGGAAAATTTCATGTTATAAATCCTTTCCTATGTCACTAGTTCCTAAATCTTAGTTCTGCATTCTTCATACTTTACTATAAAAGTTACCACACTTGCATCTTTTTAAGGCAAACGGCCATTTTAGACTGGTTTCAAACATGTGGCCAATGGCCTAAACACAAAAGATAAAACAAAGGAGGAGATACATATACAAGTATTATTGTACAAAACATTACTTCCTATAGAAAATCTGTTGCAATTTAATCATACTATCATAAAGTAACTATATAATGTAAGATTTAATGTAACAAGATCTAATTACACTGATACTGTTCTGTTTTGTAATTTCATAGCTTTGCATGCATTAGAAAAAATGTGTTCCAAAGCAAAAGCTGAAGACTCCATTAGTTTTTCATTATTAGACAACATTAGAAAATGGAAGGTTAAAAAAAAAATCCTACCTTCATCCTTATATTTTATTGTAACTTCATCATTGCTGAGCAGTTTCCCCCTGAAAACTCTCTGCATCATCAGCACCAACTCATCATAGGTGATATCCTCATTGTGAATTGGAATTCTCCTAATGTCATCACCCAGCTGAGCTTTAATTATAAGCTTTCCACTCAAATCCAGTTGGCCGTTCATAGTTACTACAGGTCTTTTTACAGAAATATAAAAATGGATTAGTAACATGAATATCTATCAATTTAACTAAAATACAAAGTAGGCTTATGGTAGGGAGAAGGAACAAAAGCCTCCCCCCACCTCCGGCTCTGTCTCTGTGTGTGTGTGTGTGTGTGTGTGTGTTCATATATGTGTATAAATAAATGGCAGGGCATTACTATTAGGAATAACTCATGCCCTGGTGTTTCAGTAGCTTTGTAAAATTCTGAAGGAAAGTTAGATTTCTTTCAAAGTGACCCAAACTGAATTTGTGATTTAAATTTTGAAGAATTGTCATCCTTAAAAAATACTCCTCTATTTGGTATGCTAGGAAATAAATAAATCTTTTAAAACATAATTTCAAAAATGTAGCCACATGAAAAAGTGTGAAATTGTAAGGGACAATTGTAGATTTGTCAACCATAAATAGCATGCCACAGTACATTATTGACTACAAGAGTGACAGTCACCAAGATATCCATTGTCAGCATTTAAACTTCCCAATTAAAAAAAATAGATTTAAAAAGATTAAGAAATGTCATGAGAAGATTATTTTGCAAGACTTCTGGAGTCATAACGTGAAATCTCACAATTTTTGTGTTGATTCTCATGAAGGATATGAAGAGATTTTGGATAATTAATTTTGAGGGGTGATGAAAACAATGTTTCAATTACTTTAGATAAAATTGGCTATTTTAAAGAGTTGACCTCAATTTACAAATGACATTTCATCATAATAAAAAAGAGAAATCACTCTAACTTCACGATACTTTATACTTTGATAAAGCCTATAAAAATATCATATGTGTAAATCACCTTTTGTACTGGTTCCCAAAAGAATAATGATTTTTTACTTTCAGCTGGATGTCAAATGCCCCGCCATGCAGTGCTGATTAGCAAAATAGACAGTAGTGCACAATACCTGAAACAGAACATTAAGTTAGGCTTTGTTATCATCTCTCAAAGGACAAATATCATTCATAAGCAAGTCTACATTTAAATGTTTACATTCTCAAGATATAACCCAGAATCTACACCGATTTCACTAATTCTTGACTTGTATTATTGCCAAAATATCCTGCTTTTAAGTATCCCATTAAGAATAAATTAGGTCTGTAAACTATATAACTCAGTTACTATTTTATATTTTATATTTCATCAAGCCAAGGTAGAAGGCAGTTTAGAAAGAACAGACAGGTTACTTTGGTGGCCGAAAGGTAGTTCAAAACTACAATTACTCTATAATTCTAGAGTCAAAAACTTAATCTTGCTAGGAGGATTAATGGTTGGAAAGAATGCCTGCAAATGAACATCTAAACAATTATAATCCCTATAGTTTATATTGTTCCCATGTAAAACATGTTTTAATATTTAGTATTATCATTCAATTGTCAAAAACACAAGATGATTTTTATAAATTTCAGTTTTTATCAATTCAAAATCATATTCAAAAAACATGTAATAGCATATTGACAGACCCACCCACCCCAAAGCATACAGAACATTGCCTAATTCTCCATTGGATGTACAGTATTTATTTTCTTCCAGTACTAAAAAGTCCAGACATATGAACAAAATTCTGAATGAATTTTGCCTATGTTGGAGAACAGGAAAGGAGACTACAGAGGATCTCATTCAGCAGATAACATACAGTATGAGGAACAATAAATCCAAGAGCTGTTTAATATATTGTATTGCATTATCTTGATTTAGTGTTTGATTAAATAAAAGTATTATACACACTGGGAGAGAGAAAAAGAGAAAGTATAAACAATTTATTTCAATGATTACTATTTATTTATTAAGAAAATTTATATGGTTGCCCAACTCACTCTGTCACTCCAGGTGATCTGAACTATAGATAAAATCCAGTATACAAACCAATAAACCCCCAGTTCCCTAGCGATAACAATCAGACGAGCTGCTTGATGGATTCAATGCATTACAAAATAAATATTGTATAATGCAGTAACTAGCATAACCCAGCAAAATTGTTTGATGCAAACAAGAATAATCTGCTGCTATTTAGATAAACTGAAGAATTAGCTTAAATCCAATTAAGAATTTTTAATGAAATCTTTATTGGTTAATATACATATTTTAAGTTGCAGCAAGAACTGTGAAGCAATGCTACAGCCCCAAGAACATAATTTCTGACTTTATATATCAGAGAATTTTTTCAGATATTCAAGAATTATTTCCTACTGGGGATCTAATCTTCTCCAGTATTTGTACATAAAATACAGTTAAACTATAAAATGTATTAGTTCTTTGTCTTGACAAAACCTCAACTTATTCTTACCATTATCATATCTTTTAAAGATTCAAATGTAAACAACATTTTGAAATAAAGTTCCCCCAAATGGATTTTTAAAATAGTATATTATTTGTTTAGTGACTACAGACTCTTCTACATTTCTTCTGCTTTATCTTTTTGTTTGTAATCTAACAATTATATTGTACAACAGAAAGTATAAATGAGTTAATCTGTAGTGGCATATAGTAATTTTAAAAACCAATATCCATTTCAGAATCATCACTGAAAGATATTCCATAAGAATTCTACCAATATTTAAGATGCCATCAAACTTACTTTGTTTGTTGTATCAAATTAATTAATGCTCTGGAACCTTTTATTACTGCTCTAAATGTCATCCTTTAAGTTTAATTTGTAATCAAGAGATGACCAAAATCTTACAAGTGAATTTGTTGTGGATATATATGAAGCTTCCAGTGCAATTTTCATTAAAGGCAGATAATTTGGGACTACGTGTTGGCCTAAAACCCTATATTCACTTATCTAAGTCTCACTGAAATCAGCAACTGTATATTTCCAGACATATAAGACTTGTACTGTACATATGTTAAGGAATTATAGATAGTCCTCAACTTATGACTACAATTGAGACCAGAATTTCATTTGTTAAGCTAGGCAGTTGTTAAGTCAGTTGTACCCAATTTTATGATCTTTTTTGCCAGAGCTGTTAAGCAAATCACTACAGTTGTCATGTGGTGAATGTGGTCATTAAGCAAATCTGATTTTTCCCACTGATTTTGCTTGAGCTGGCTTGAAAGGTCATACAAGATCATCAGGATGCTGCAACCATTGTAAATACATGCTGATTGACATGTCTGAATTCTGATCATGTGACTGTGGTGATGCTATGTTGGTTGTAAGTGTGAGGACTGGTAGTAAGTCGCATTTGTCATTATTCATGCAACTTTGAACTGTCACTAAATGAATGGTTGTAAGTGGAGGACTACCTGTAATTATAGCTTTACAGTGCTGAATGTTTTACAGGTAGTCCTTGACTTACAACCATTCATTTAGTGACCATTCAAAGTTACAACAGCACTGAAAAAAGTGACTTATGACCATTGCAGCATCCCCATGGTCAAAATCAGAATACTTGGTAATTGGTTCATACTTATGACAGTTGCAGTGTCCCAGGATCGGGTAATCAACTATTGTGACCTTCTGACCAGTGAAGTCAATGGGGAAGCCAGATGCACTTAATAGCCCTGTTATTAACTTTAACAACTGCAATGAATCACTTAACAAGTGTGGCAAGAAAAGTTGTAAAATGGGGCAAAACTCAAAAACTGCCTTACTTAGCAACAGAAATTTTGGGCTCAATTGTAGTCGTACCTCAAGTACTACCTGTATATGTACCTCTGGTTCCGTTTGAAGGATTATAAAGCAATTATTTTAATAAAAGCTTCCTTAGGTGGTGGTCCAAGGAGAGTTTGTTTAAATTTATTATTTCATTATTTATTTCACAATGGGTACAGTCTGCCCCCATCCTGTCAGACTCTTAAAATATTTTAAGCTTACTTTCACATGAAAAACACCCCCTAAGTCCTCCATCTGGGTATATCTAGCATAATTTACAATTTTATGTTAAACATACAAAAAGCACCACTATATTTTATAAGTCTACACCAGAAATCATCAAGCTCTTCAATTCCAATCAAGTAACTTAACTGCACAACTTCATTATAGGAATAATTTTAAAAATTAAAAATCGAACACTTCTTAGTAGAATGCTCTACTTTGACCGGCGATTAAGTATTAGAATCCTATGGGAGGTGGAATACCTAGGAAATAAAGAGCTCCTGAAGTGAAGAAATTGATAACAGCTTGGATTCTTAAGAATTTTCAAAGGAGACAAGTTTCCACATGTGGAATAAATCCATTCATTTCAAAAGTCAGATTTTAAAGCAAAACCCTCCCTCTAACAATAACAGAACAACAGAGTTGGAAGGAACCTTGGAGGTCTTCTAGTCCAACTCCCTGCTCAGGCAGGAAACGCTATAGCATTTCAGACAAATAGTTGTCTAAGCTCTTCTTAAACCCTCCAGTGTTGGAGCCTTCACAACTTCTGGAGACAAGTTGTTCCACTGATTAATTGTTCTAACTGTCAGGAAATTTCTCCTTAGTTCTAAGCTGCTTCTCTCCTTGATTAGTTTCCACCCACTGCATCTTGTCCTGTCCTCAGGTGCTTTGGAGAATAGCTTGACTCCCTCTTCTTTGTGGCAGCCCCTGAGATATTGGAACACTGCTATCGTGTCTCCCCTAGTCCTTCTCTTCATTAAACTAGACATTCTTGCAACCTTCATACCTTTTTAGTCTTCAGTCCCTTAACCGTCTTTGTTGCTCTTCTCTGCACTCTTTCTAGAGTCTCCACATCTTTTTTTAAAAAAAATATAGTGGCGATCTAGCTTGAATGACCTTGGCCACTATCTTCCCTTTTTCCAAGTAAGGATCCTTTGTAGCTTTTTAAATCGGGCATCACTGGGAGAACCCCGGTTTTCACAGCCCAGCCTCGGGGACCTTAATTTACAGAGCTACAAACTGCTCGTTGTAAAGTTTCCAGCATCGGAAGGGAAGGAATGACACCCCCCCCCCCTTCAATAAAAAGTAGCTTTCCAAGCAAAGATCTTTCTCTCCTTAAAGGTGACACCCCGGAATAATGCACTGCGCCCCATAAGTTTCCCCTGTTTGGTTGCAACAGGCCCGATAAGGCTACTCGCCTTTGGGCCAGCAACCCTGAAAGGAAAGGGAACTGGGCGCAGGAAATGGCAGCAGCTGACCGGCGCTCAATTACCTCCTTCCTTTTCACGAGAAAAATGGAAGGGCGAAATCTCCTTCTTCCCCTCGCGATCCTCCGGCCGGTTACCCACCCCGCCGCCCCCCACATAACACATATAGACCAGCTCGGCCGCGCCCATTCAAGACAAGGCCACGGTTCCCCGGCCGCCCCGATTTGGGCTCTTCTAGCACCAGGAGACTATGGGCAGCGCCCCCCTCAGCCACGCAGGCGGCCAAAGCCGGCCCAAAGTCCCCGCTACTCACCGCCACCGCCGCCGCCGCCGCCGTACGTGGCAAAGGGAATCTGGCAAGGTGGTCACGGCCCCGCCCTCAAGCCCAAATCTCCGCGCATGCGCACCGCACTCGCGACCCGACAGCGGGTACCTGGCCTGGAAACGCTTCGTCACAGGAAAACGGAGCTGCGCAGGCGCGAGAAGAGCCGCCGGGGAAGTCGTAATACGCAATTCGGAATCGTCTGCGGGTCCCCCCTCCCCCCCACCGCCCCAATATCTGAAGGAAGATCTTTTGTTTCTACACGTGATAGAACGGATTGCTGGAAAAGAATTTCTTGTGGATTTGTGAAATTAACACTTTTTGTAAAACAAAAACATTTGCAGTGATAAGTGTTCAGTGGCAATGTTTATCCTTTACATTAAACCATATTTTAGTTGGATTTAGGGCGGTACGTGAATGCGTGTTCAGTCGATGAAACCACTGAAATTCGATGAAACTGAAACAATAAAAATATGCTCTCCTGCTAAGAACTGAATTCTGCATAATAGACAATAATTATTCTCTCACAGCCACCTTGGTATGACATAATTGTCATGTAATTTAAATTATAAAATTCTGTCCCTGTTATTTAGGACATTAGGAAAATTTATTTTAATTTCTACATTTTTGAACCGCCCAGCTTCCTCAAAGAGGGAGTATGCCATCTTGTTAACATGCCAGTTTTAATACACTTGGCATTGCCTTCTTATAAAAATATCAGCAGAAATTCTGTCAGCAATAGAGATATTTTGCCTTGTCTTTTTTCTACAATATCCTGCAAAATTGTGCTATACGGCACAGCAATGCATTCTAGGAGGCAGAGGCGGTTTACAGTGAGCTCCAGGTTGAAGTTCAGCGGATGACCCTTTCTACTGTAGGACATTAGCATCCACCCCTCTCCTAGGAAAATGAAATATTGTAGGAAATATTAAAAAGGCAGAATAATATTTTCCCTAAAGAAGAAACATGTTTCAAAAAGACATAAATGCAGAGCCTCAGCTCCCCCCCCCCCCCCCCCCCGCAGATATTTTGGTGCCAACCTATTTACAAGACAAAGGCTGGGTCAGCTTTTCTACAAAACAAAAGTCATGGTCCTCAGGACATGATAGGATTAGCCCTCACTCAAGTGTAGGAAGTTAGCACCCACCCCTTTCCTAGAAGAATGAAATATTTTGGGAAATATTAAAAAGGCAGAATATTATATTTCTGGTTGAGAAATGGAGAAACATGTTTTAGAGACAAAGCAGCTCCTACTTTCCTGCCCCACCCTTTGTCAATGGGCGAGAGGCAGAAACTCAATCTTTGTCAATGGACCATCATCTGCAATACAATAGGACCCATCTAGCAACAGAAACTCACCACATGGCACCTGGGAAGATTACATCAACTAGCAAGGCTAGCTAAGACCCCCCACCCCCTGGGTCTGACAATCAATCAGGATACTCTTTCTGGGCCCCAGGAAATTCAAAGCCAGAGAGGGCATAAAACCCGGGGACTCACTGCGTCTCGCCCCTTTTCTGTTCAGGAACTGGAACCATGTGATCCTGTCCACCGTTAAACCATCTTTCCAAGCAGTGTCCATGTTTCCAGTGTCTTTTTCCCCACTTGGAGCTGAACCCAGAACGATAATTCTTCCAACACAAGATCTAAACCAGGACAAAGCCATTAAGCCATAACAGGAATTGCCCAAAGCCCCTTCATTACATCGTCACCTAGCAAGATTCAACCAGGCCTGGGATTCAAGTTACCCTTGCATAACACAATGGGAGTCTGACAACCACATTTCTTACACAGGAATAGGAAGCTCCAAGGCAGGGCCCATTCCAGCACTGATGGTACCATACTAATAAATTCATTTCTCATGAGATTTTACAGTAGATAAAGTTCTACCACTTGATCTAAAGGGCAGGTGACTTCATGCACGTGGCCAAGAAGGTTTTTCCTGACAGTGGGTGCAGCCTGGCTACACCTTAATGAATTCAAGGTCAGTCTTGATAAGCAAGTAGAACAGATTTGAATAGAAGAGCTACGGTATATCCACAGAATAAATAGGAAAAGGAAAGAATAGAATTAGAATTAGAATATATAGATTAGAATTAGAATTAGAATTAGAATTAGAATTAGAATTAGAATTAGAATAGAATTCTTTATTAGAACTGTATCAGCAGCTCCTTGGGCAGTTTGAGCTTTCTGAGCTGGCATAGAAAGAACATTCTTTGTTGTGCTTTTTTTGGTGACATTTTTGATGTTAGGTGTCTATTTTAGGTTTTGAGATATGGTAGGACCTAGAAATTTGAAGGTCTCTACTGTTGATACTGTGTTCTCTAGTATTGTAAGAGGTGGTAGTATGGGAGGGTTTCTACTAAAGTCCACCACCATTTCTACGGTTTTGAGTGTGTTCAGTTCCAGATTGTTTTGATCGCACCACGAGGCTAATTGTTCAACTTCCCATTTGTATGCAGATTCAACATTGTCTCGAATGAGACCGATCACTGTTGTATCATCTGCGAACTTCAGTAGTTTAACAGATGGATCGTCTGAGATGCAGTCATTGGTATATAGAGAGAACAGAAATGGAGAGAGCACACAGTCTTGTTTGCTAATTGTAAAGGTATCTGATGTGATTCTGCTTAGCTTCACCTTGTCAGCACCCCAAGTTTCATTCGTCCCGTTGGAACCTGACACACCTGCTGTTTCCTGTCTGTTAGGAAGAACACATTTTGGGGTCCTTGTGAACAGTTTAGTTAACTGAAATCTTAAAAGAATGGAATTGTAAAGTATTTTGTATAATAAAAACTATTCTGGTAATTAAACTTTTTGTACAATAGCTTTCCAGTCCAAGACCTTGTCTGACTTGTTTTATTGCCAGAGGGTTTCATAAATTAGACTCAAGTTTAAGTAACTGACAAGCAGGGAAACATTTCAGGTTTTTAGCCAGGGAATTAGTCTTCTGATTTCCTTGCTACTTAAAGAATACAAAGACTATTTAAATATTTATGCACATCTATATTACACAAAGGTTAATCTATAGGAGAAGCAAGCTTTTCACATACTTATCATTTTCCTCTGAAATCTTTCACTAGTGATTTTCATTTTTACTGTAGAGTACCTATCTTGATGTATCCTGTTCTAAAGAAGAAACAAAGTTCGTATTGCGTGGGAGATCAAAGTTCACAAAGTTGTGTCCTGCAGAGATGGTATTAATTATGCTGTTGAATTTAATAGTATTCCAGAGAGCAACAGATGCATGAATAATCTTGTATATCATGCTGAGTAACCAATAAACTCTCACTGGTTTCAAGTGAGGCAATGATGTGAATACCGATGTATTATAAACTGGATCCATATACCATATTTAGACTTGGTTTGTATGAAATTTATGATTAATTATATTCACACAACAGGTGGAGCTGTCATAATTGGGTCATTTTATCATTAGATTTTTATTCCTGTCTTTATTAGTTTTATAAGTAACTCAAGGCAACAACAACAACATACATAATTCTACTTCTATTTTGCACACAACAACAACCCTCTGAGATGAGTTAGGCTAAGAAAGAATGACTGGCCTACCCTTCTGGCTTTCATGCTTAAGTCAGGACTTGAACTCACAGTTGCCTGGTTCTATGCTAACACCTTAACCCAGACATGTCAAACTCAAGGCCCCCGGGCCAGATCCAGCCCATGATGTGGTTAGATCTGACCCACAGGGCTTCCTGGAAACAGTAAGGGTCCAGCCCCTGCCGCCTTGGTCCCTCCATGCCATGCCACACCTCACCTCGGCCAGCCTCACAGAAGCGATTGCAAGGAGTGGGGTAGGACACCAAGAAACTAGCAACAGTGTGCAGAAATGATCACAGGGGGTTGGGGTGCCAGGCACGCAGCATAGGTAAGTGAGCAATAACTACAGGTTGGAAGGTTTAGATTCAGCTCTGCCCTTGTCTTCTGGAGATAAAACTGTTAGGAAAGGTCTTCTACCATTAAAATGGGGCAAACCATTGCTGCCGCATTTGGGGATCCGTGTGACACCTGTGCTGCTGAGGGAGAGCAAAGCCGCAGGCAGGGCAGGCTTGGGCCTAATTTTCTACCCAGAAACAATTCAGAGGCTTCATTTAGATCCACCT
>WNWU01000016.1:13265986-13295590 GCA_012654045.1 Ptyas mucosa | reverse complement strand
AAGGGCAGAGCTGAATCTAAACCTTCCAACCTGTAGTTATTGCTCAAAAGCCTCTGCTGCTTACCCAGCACCATCCCCCTGTCCCCCCCCCCCGCAATCACTTCTGCACGATGTCTGCACCACTTGCCTGGTGTCCTCCCATCCCCTTGCGATCGCTTCTATGAGGCTGACTGAGGTGAGGCATGGTGTGGAGAGGCGGGGGGGGGGCGGGGGCAAGCTAACAAGCTGTACCACCAGCCCCCATGCACTTACCGCCTCCTGTGCACATGCCTGGCGGACAAGGTGGCCCAAGGCCATAGGGACGAGACCCTTGTCATTTCCAGGGTGGCCCCACGGGCCAGATCTAACTGCATGGGCCGGATCTGGCCTGCGGGCCTTGAGTTTGACTTGTCTGCTTTATAACATACTAAGCTAGAACTTTGCAAACTATGTAATGGCTTAATTCAATTTTTGAATAATATGTGGTAGCTAAGGTATAGCTACTAACCCATTCATTTATTTATGCACTTGTTATTAATGGCCACTGTTTAACCTGAAGTAGTACCAGAAGGAAATGATAGGTGGTACTGAAGCATAAGTAGTTGTGCAAAGTAGTGAATATGCATGGAAGACAGGTGACTTTTTTGCCAAAGTTGTTCCAAGGATCAGATAAGAGGAGATAAGAAAGTATTCTGGGGGAAAGCTGCAAATCAAAACACAAGCAGAGGTTTCCTGAAAGGTAACTGTTCAAAGTGTAACTACTTTTTCGTTGGAATTGCTATGCACAGAAAAAATTTGCATTGCCACTGTGACATCACAGTTTCACTACTGAATTAGAAGAGCTCATAATGTTCAAGATTGATATCAACCTACATAGTGGTAAATTTAGAACTTAAGAGTTTTGTAGAAAGGGAAAGGTATGGATGATTTATATAATTTTCTCCAAAAGAAGAAATTCCCTAATACTTTTCCAAAAGCAGGATTTCCCCTAGTAGTCACTGGAGGAGGCATCTTTGAGATGTCAACATAATGAAGATGGTGGTTACAACCATTAAATAAGAGCCCTCACCCTCTAAATGTTCACAAGTTAAATGGGAACATTTTCATAGACATAGAAATCCATACAAAACCTTCATATGGAAGATGTCATTTTTAAAAGATGTGGACAATTCCCTGGATATGAATTCAGAAAGGGTGCTGAGCCATAAATCATGGTTTAGCTTCTTGACATTTTTACACCCACATCCCACCCTTGCCAACAGATTCTTCTGGTTGACATTCTATTGATAAGATGGCTTCCCATGGGTTTACTGCAGCAGAGAAAGCCAGGGAGAATGCAAATCACAAGGGATTATAATATAATAAAAAGGACATTTGTATGACCATCTCACTATTAATAAATTTAAAGAGCACTGTTACCCACCCATCTCGGAAAACTTTATGAACACATTTCTTTGAAATAATTTTCCAAACAGATTTTATTTCATCAAATTAATAAGAACTGGGAGAGAAGAATGCACAAGTGACATGGCAAGCTGAATGGAAGAAGACAGGTTTTTGTGTTACTTGCCTTCTAAAATAATTATTTTATTGCTTTGCATGAAAACACTGCTTGGAGAAATACAATCACTATTGAGAAGTGAAAAACTACAGGTGTAAAATGGTATTAATGGTTTTTAAATGGTGATTATAAAAGTCAGGCATGTCTATAAGATGGGTCCTGTAGTCTAAATATGTTTGACCTATGAATTATTTTGATAGGATGGATGGATGGATGGACAGATGTTAGAATTGTTATTAAAAAGGTTTTCAATAGAATAAAACAATACAATTTTGAATTGATAAATTATAAAAAGATAGAGAAAAGTGAAAAGAAAGTAAAAAAGGAAATTAATCAAAGGGAGGGGAGAGGACAGGAGGGGACCGGTGGGGAGGGGAAGAGAGCTTCCAATCTTCTTAGAACAGTTATACATACCTTTACTCTATATTTAACCCCTCCCTCTCTAAGGTTACATCATAATTTCCTTCTTTCATTTGCTACCTTTTCTAATCATCAAAATCCAGAAATCACCAGTAGCTGAAATTCAACAAATCAGGAAGGAACTGAATTGGGTAAGACTGTTGAATCTGATCATAGACAAGTATTCCTTCTCAAGTTTCTTCTTCTTTTTCTAGAGACAATTGCCAGAGACGATTTGTTAAAAGGGATAAATCCCTAAAAATGTTGATGGACTGGATACTTACGCAAGAGCAACCTGAGGCTATACTTCCAGTGTCTTGCTAAATGGAGCAAGGTTGATGGCTAGTTAGACAAAGGCCTTTTTAGTAGTGTCATTTTATTAATGGGTAATCACACTAAATGGCTGTTTCAGTGTTGAATTATGGTTTTCTGATATTAGAATATCATTCAGGCAATTTAATATACTATGGGAAAAGTTACAAATAGTCTTTTATTTTCTTTATTGCTATAATAATTGTAATAATATTTACTATTGTTACTATTAATAATTGCTGTTTTGAGCAGATTTGGATCCCACTAGGGAATTGCAATTGCTAGAATATTTAGAAAGGGTATCAGTGAATGTCTGGGCAACATTAGTCATAGAATAATAGAGCTGGAAGAGATCTTGGAGGTCTTGTAGTTCAAACCCCTACTCAAAGCAGGAGCTTTATAGCATTCCAGTCAAATTATTGTTCAGCTTATTTTTGGAAACCTTCAGTGATAGAGCACCTACAACACAACCTCAGGAGACAAGCTATTCCATTGATTAATTGTTCTCACTGTCAGAAAATTCTTCCTTACTTCTAACTTGAATCTCTCTTTAACAAGCTTCCACCCATTACTTCTTGTCCTGCTCTCTGACACCTTAGAGAATATGTCAATCCTCTTTTCTTTGGAAAGCCCACCCAAGTACTGGAAGACAATTATTATGTCCTCTCCAATCCTTCTTTTCCATAAGCTAGACATACCTAGCACCCTCAACCGTTCGTCGTATGATTCAGCCTTCTGATCCTTTCTAATCTTCTCTGCACACTTTCCAGGGTCTCAACGTCTTTTTTGTATCATGGTGATTAGAATTGGATGTAATATTCTAAGTGTGGTCTCACTAGTGCGGTATAAAGTGATACTATCACTTCTCATTGTCTTGGCACTATCTCTTTGTTGATGCTGCAAAAGCATTGGCTTTTTTGGCAATAGTTTCGTCTGTTCAGCACATTCAGCTACAGCCTATAAAGGCTACTTCAGATCATGCTTTTATAAAATTTCATTTCTAGTAAAAATATTTGTTCTTCCTAGACAAAATCCATTTTTAGGAAATAGCAAATTATTTGCTTTGTCTATTTAAATATTAAATTATTATTGTTTATTAGGTATTAAATATCTAAATAAATAATAATTAGAATAATTAATATTCTAAACAAGGTCCCATATTATATTATATGAACTGGATCCAGGCTTCTAGAGTACCAATGGCTATAACAGGGGTGTCAAACTCCATTTCATGAGGGCTGCATCATAGTTATGTTTGACCTCAGTGGGCCAGGGATCCGGGGACAGGGTGGGCGTGGGCAGCTTGACGTCAGTTGTGTTGCGGGCGCCTATGGTGGCCCAAGAGAACTGCCAGCGAAAATGGGCTACTGAGCTCCGTTTTCGGCTGCAACGGCTTCCTGAAACCCTCTTCCAGCAAAAATGGAGCTCAGGAGGATGGCCCACGGCCCTCATGAGCTCTGTTTTCAGCTGCAACGGCCTTCTACAACTCTTTGCCAGTGAAAACAGAGCTTGGGAGGGCTGCCTGTGGCCCTTGCAAGCTCTGTTTTTGGCTGCTATGGCCTCCTGCAACCCTCTGCCAGTGAAAACAGAAGCTGTTTTTGCTGGCAGAGGCACTTTGCTGTTTCCAGGGTGGCCCTGCAGGCCAGATGTAAGTATCCTGCGAGCTGGATCCGGGCCCTGTGTTTGAAACCCCTGGGCTATATAGCATAGGTCCAAGTCATTAAGGGCCATTATCTATCAGGCATCTATCAGGCATCTGCTGACTACTCTCCTTAAAGACACAATGCCTTTATGCCCCATCTTTTTTAAAGAATTACAACCTTGTGTCTGAACAGGAATTACATGAGTTGCATTTGCTGTTAATTTCCTACATGCAACATGTCTTAGTTTAAATCCTCTAGGCCAGGGGTATTAAACTCAAGTACTTAAATCTGGCCCGTGGGGCCGGCCTGGAAATATCAAAGGTGCCTCTGCCGGTCAAAATGGGCTGTGTGCGGCCCCTTTTCAGTCTCCCCGGCCTCCAGGAGCACTCTGTGTGGCTCCTTTTCAGTCTCCCTAGCCTCCAGCAGCACTCTGCCAGCCAAAAACGGGGCCCATTTTTGGCCGGCAGAGTGCTGCTGGAAGCCTGCAAAGTGCTGCTGGAGGTCAGGGAGGCCTAAAACAAGTTGCACGGGAGCCTCAGAAGGCCTCCATGTGGCTCATTTATGGCCAGCAGAGTGCTACAGGCCATGGAAGGCAAAAATTAGGCACGGGGGGCCCATGCACGCCTCCCCTGCACCCCTATTTTGTGATTAAGTGCTGGAGGTAGTTCAGGCTGAAAACGGGGCACAGGGGGCCACGTGCGGTCCCCAGTGCCCTGTTTTGGCTGGCAGAGTACTGCAGGAAGCATCTGTCCTGTCTCCCCCACTGGTCCCCCCCCACTGGCCCACGGAGGAGAACTACAAGGTTGATCCAGCCCTCAAAAAAAAATCCAGTTTGACACCCTGCTCTAGGCCTTCTGTGCTAATTTCAGGAAAGGGAGCCAGCCCACTAGTGTAAGTCACATAGCAATAGCTGTTTTGATATTTTCTCTTTGATGAGGTTCTTGAACATAAGAGGCTCTTCTTTCTTTTTAAACATTAGAAACTGGAATCCATTTGTTGTCTATCTGAAATCTAACTTGTTCACCAGGCTTCTATGGTGAAAAATAATTTATACTTTTGTCATATCGCTGACTGGGGGATAGTGCAATGAGTCTAAAAGAGTGTATTTTAGGAGCCAAATGAGTGGGCATTGTGCGCATAGTTTCTAATGACTTTCCCATTAACAGTTGCAAAGAAATCAAAGAACCTCTGTCCTTAGTTTATTCCTCCAGGCAAATAGTGCAAGATATGGCCCAATGCCATTCTTAAGAGGTTTGGTTTTATTTAGTATCTCTTTCACTGTTTGAACTAACCTCTGTTTATCCTTCACACTATATTATCTTTATGCCCCACTTACATCTAAATTTCTGCACTGCTTGACTTGCAAAGTCGAACTTGGTCACAAACAAGTTCAATTGAAATCCCATGTCATGCAAATAATGTTTTTAATAAAGCAATAATTATAGCAGAGGACTTATTCTCCAAGGTGACTTTGCTCTTGGTAGTTCCTTGGTAGGGTATTGTTTTCTGCTTGTTTGGTGTTAAGCCCTGCTTATCTGAGCGCAGGCTGCTAAAGATAATGTGTCTGGTCTTTTGATTTCCTTGTGAGCTTTTTTAATTGTCTCTTTGGTGTGAAAATGTCATTTATCTTATGTGTCTGTGGATAGCTGATTTGTCTGAATGCCAAGTTTCCAGAAATTTCCTAGTGGCTTTATTTAGTTAGTTAGTTTGGTCTAAGATGCTCACAGTTTCTCGGCTGTCCATATGTTGTGGCATTAAGGGCTTTTCAAATCAATTTAATTCTCCAAAACATCTTAAGTAACTAAAAGATCCAGTAGTCCAAGATCAAAAGATGGGAGTCATCTATAACATATAGTGTAAGGACAATTAGCAGCCACTATGTAGGACATATAGGCAGAAGACTAGCAGGCAACATTCACAAACACCAATTAGCAGTCAGAAGACACAATGAAAAATCCTTATTGAGCTACATATATCTTGTATTAGAATGTTCAGGATAAGCCTGCCAGATTCTTTTGATCAGTGTTTCCAAGTCTAATAGAGTCAAATTCCATATTAAATATTAATATTGTTATTGAGACTGGGCTAAATGCAAAGCTGCAATCAATTACTTTCTCCAGCTAAAGTCTAAAAGACAAGAGTTATAAAAAGCAGGATACTTGGAACCATATAAAAAGCCTTAATATAATAGAATCTCTGGAATAACAACATTCTCTTTACTGTATTAATGGATGTTTTCAGTGATGCTTACCTGGCAGGGAGATGCTATGGGGAGAAAACAAAGGAAATATATCTTCAATACGTTTCTTTAGCCTAATGCCTGAGTGCTGAGATTTCAGAGCACTGAATTTGAAACAGATAGCAACTATGTCTTCCAGGACACCACGTCTAGCTATGTTAAACTCCTGTTCTTACATAACTGACCCCATTGATACATGACCATTGTTTGAGAGAGATTATAAGCAGCGAAATAGTTAATCAAGAAAACAAAGATACAACAAATCAACCAAGAATTCTCACTTGAGCAACAAATGACCAGCTGTATCCAAAGGTCATAAGATTAGATTTTTAGAGCAAACATATTAAGTAGATTGGTCTATAGATTCTAGAATAAAAAGTAGCTCATTGCATACATTTGTGCTTATTTCAAAATAAACTAAAACTTTTTATTTCAACATAAATTATAATACATTGCAGTATTGTTATTTTTTTTTTTTTATTTTTTTTATTAAACATTAAGACATACAAAACAAAACAAAAACAATAACATATAGACATAAACAACAAAAATACAACTATTCCCTCCACCTACACCACTCGTACTACATATACATATACATATTTGTTGTCAGTCATCTACAGATCATATCTTTTTTTTTTTTCAAATTACATGGTCGATTGTCATGTGTTTCACCTCAAAATTGTAAATATTGATATTATGATACTCTTTTTGTTCTATATCTCTCTACTTTATGTAACCCTATTTGTCGTGTTTTAGTTTATTGTTATTTTGCTTTCCAGCCATTGGTACCATTTGTGCCATACTTGGTAGAATTCGCTTTCTTCTTTGTCCTGGAGTTCTAAGGTTAGCTTGTCCATTTCGGCACATTCATTTATTTTGGAAATGATTTTTTCTCTGCTCGGGATCAGGTCCGTCTTCCAATTTTGGGCATATATGATTCGCGCTGCTGTGAGAATATGGGTACTGAGGTATTTTATTTCTTTATTATATTGTGTTGTCATCATTCCGAATAAGAAGAACTCTGGTTTATTTGGTATTTGCAAGTTTGTTATTTCTTCTATTATGGTTTTGATTTCTTGCCAATAAAGTTGTGCTTTGCTACATTTCCACCACATATGAAAATACGATCCTTTTTGTTTTTTGCATTTCCAGCACAATGCAGATGTGTTTGGGTAAATTTTGGCTAGTCGGGCCGGTGGTAAGTGCCATCTGTAGAACATTTTTATTAGATTTTCTTTATAGGACGTGGCTTTCGTCATTCTAATGTTTTGTTTCCATAGTTTCTCCCAATCTGTAAGTTGAATATTGTGTCCTATATCTCTGGCCCATATTATCATATTGTGTTTAACTGTTTCTTCTAGGAGCACGTCTCTCAGTAGAAAATTATATAGTTTAGTTATTAATTTTTGGTCCGTCCCTAAAAGAATTTTGTCCAAATCGTTTGAGTCAATGGCTATTCCATATTGTAGTTTGTCTTTGTTATATCTTGATTGGATTTGAGTATAGTGCCACCAATCCATATTTTTGTTAGTCTCCTGGAGTTGTTGTCTTGGAAGAAGTTCACCCTCATCGTTTAACAAATCTTGATATTTCATCATTTTGTCTATTTCTAAAGTATTCGGGAATATTAATGCTTCCATCGGGGACCACCATCTCGGTATTGATGTATAGTATCTCTTTCTTATTCCCAGCCAGATTTTATACAGTGAAGCCCTGATAATATGTCTTTGAAAATACATGTGTTTTTTGTCGGGTCCGTCCCAAAGAAAAGCATGCCATCCTCTTATAAGGTCAAATCCTTCTAGGTATAATGTTCTCTTATTTTCCAATTTTATCCAATCTTTAATCCAAATTATACCGGACGCTTTGTAATATAACTCCCAGTTTGGTACTGCTAGGCCTCCCTTGTCTCTTGTATCCTGTAGTGCTTTAATTTTGATTCTGGGTCTTTTCCCTTGCCATATATATGTTGCTACTATTTTGTTAAGTTTTTTTAAAAAATCCTTCCCTGGATATACTGGTATGACCTGATATAGAAATAATATTCTCGGTAAAATGTTCATCTTTATTGTGTTAATTCTACCTATCAGTGAAAGTTGAATTTTGTTCCATATTTCCAGATCTCTTTTAATTTGTTTTAATAATTTTGTGTAATTATCTTCTTTAATTGTTGTGGATTTCGCTGTCAGCCAGATACCTAAATATTTTATCTTCTTTACTATTTGAAGTCCAATTTTTTCCTCTAATTCTGCCTTCTGCATCTGGTTCATATTTTTGGTCAATACTTTGGTCTTTTGTTTATTTATTTTGAGGCCCGCGACTTCCCCGTATTCTTCTATCTTTAATATTAGCTTTGGTCCTGATTGTCTCGGATTTTCCAGATTAAATATCACATCGTCTGCGAAGGCCAACAATTTGTATTCTTCTCCTTTAATTTTTAATCCTTTAATATTCTCATCTTTCCTTATCTCATTTAAAAGGGTCTCCAGGACTATTATAAATAATAATGGTGACATAGGACATCCTTGTCTTACCCCTTTCTGTATGTCGAAAATTTGTGTCAGGTCGCCATTTATCGCTATTTTTGCTGTCTGATGAGTATAGATTTTTTGTATTAATCTGTTGAATTTCTGTCCACAGTTCATTTTCTCCAATTGTTTTATCAAAAAGTTCCAGTTTACGTTATCAAACGCTTTCTGTGCATCGAGCGAAATTATTGCTGTTTCGGTTTCTATCCTTTGGTCATAGTATTCCAGTATACTGATAATTGATCTAAGATTATTTCTAATTTGTCTGGTGGGTATAAAGCCGTTCTGATCGGGGTGTATATATTTATGTATTATTGTTTTCATTCTCTGCGCCAGTATTGCCATTAATAATTTATAGTCAGCGTTGAGTAGTGATATCGGTCTATAATTACTAATTTGTGTCGGATCTGTATCTTCTTTGTGTATTAATGTTATGATCGATTCAGTCCAGGATTTTGGGATTTCTGCTTCAGATAGTGCTTCATTAAAAACTTGTAAAAGTATTGGATCGATAATTTGCTGGCAGTACTTATAGAATTCGGCTGGGATTCCATCCGGACCTGGCGTTTTGTTATTTTTTTGTTTTTTGCGGGCTTCCACTAATTCAAACATCGTTATGGGTCGATTCAATCTTTCTCTGTGCTCTTCTTCAATTGGAATAATTTTGGATTTCTGCAAATAGGCTTCGATTTGTACCTCCGAGACATTCTCCTTTCGGTAAAGTTTTTTATAAAATTCTATCACTATATTTTTCTTCTCTAGATGTGTGTAATGGGGAATTCCAGAATCATCTTGAAGTTGATGAATAATCCTTTTTTCTGTCTGTTTTTTTAATTTATACGCTAGCCAGCGTCCCGTCTTATTTGCGTGTTCAAAGTTGATCTGTTTCGCCATTCTTATTTTGTGGGCTATTTCCGTTTTTGTAGTTAAATTTAATTTATGTTTGGCCAGATTGAGTTTTTGTTGTACTGTCTTGTTATTGGGTTGCTTCTGCAATTTGGTTTCTTCTACTTTTATCTCATCCAGGAGCTCATTTCTAATTTGTTGTTTCTGTTTTTTCCTTTTGGCTATGTATGCAATTGTTAGACCCCTAATATATGCTTTCGTTGTGTCCCATAAATTTTGTGTCGTTGTTTGATCGTTGGTATTGATACGCAAAAATGATTTCATTTCTTTTTCTATCATCTGTTGGTAGTCTTTTTCCTTTATTGTAGTTGTATCCATCTTTTCTGTTTCCGCAGTCCTTTCCATACTAGTTCGATAGGATTATGGTCGGCCCATATGCTGGGAGTGATTTCTATCTCTTTTGTGTCTGTACTAAGTTGTGGTGTCATCCAGGCCATGTCTAGCCTGGACCACGACTGGTGTGGGCCTGAGAAGTATGTGTATTGTTCCGTGTTAGTATGTGTATCTCTCCATGTATCGTGTAGGCTCAATTCTTCTACCAGGTCTTTGAATGTTTGTGGTAGGGTTCTTCTCTTGGGCTTATTCTGCCTAGTAGTATGGTAGTCATCATTTAAATTTACTATAGCATTAAAGTCGCCGACAATACATATATTTTCATAGTCTAATTCCTTTAGTTTATTATGTAGTTCTTTGTAAAAGTCAATTTGATTCCCATTTGGGGCATAGATCGCGACTATCAAAATTGTTTTAATTTCCAATTTGAGTTCAATCATCAAGATTCGACCTTCTTTATCATTGTAGATTGGTTTTGTTCTTAATTGATCTCTGGCATATATTACCACTCCCCTCTTTTTGCAATCTCCTAAGGCTGTGTATAGTACTCCGAGTTTTTTATTTTCAAGGAGTTTTCTCTGTTGTCTCCTTATATGAACTTCCTGTAGCACAATTATATCTGACCTTAATTTCTGTAATTTTGTAAATATTTGGTGTCTCTTCGTTGGTGAATTCAGACCGTTTATGTTTATGGAAGTAAGTTTTATCACTTCTTCCATTTCTTTGATTATTTATTTATCCGTTATTTTCAGTTTATTTGTGTTTCTTGTAACTCTTTGTGTAATTTCCGTTGTTTCCTCCCTCTCCAAACCCCTCTTCTTTTGTTCTTTATGTTCCTTGCTTTTCAGTTGTCTCTCTTGATCGCTTACATTTATTTGTTCTTTACTCCCCGTTTTTTCGTCTTGCTTTTCAAATACGAAATGTTGTTCCATAAATTCTTGGGCTTTCTCTATGGAGTCTATGCGAAATTTTTGTCCTTCCCAGGAGATTAGTACGCCTTCCGGTATCAGCCATCTAAATTTTATTTTTGATTTATTTAATTGTTTCGTTAAGAAGTTATAATCTTTCCTTCTCTCTCTGGCCCTTCTTGGTACTTGTTTTAGTGTAAGTACCTCCCTTCCTTTATACTGAACTGTCTCTTCCCTCATTCTTCTGTATATTTCTTCTTTTAGTGTTGTTTTCGTGAATCTTATGTGAACCTCTTTGGGGAGTTTATTTCTTCTGGCATAGTTGGTGTAGGCTCTGTAGATTTCGTCAGTTCCATTTCTGATTTCGTCTTTGTCTATGCCTGTTGTTTTAGCCAGCAGTTCAATCATGGTTTCTCCTAGATCCTCATCTTTTTGTTCTTCAATATTTTGGAATCTTAAGAAAAAGGAGGCCTTCTCCATCTCAAGATATATTAGTGCATCTTCTGTATCCCGGGTCTTTGTGACTTGTTGGTTCTCTACCCTCTCCAACCTCCTAACTGGCTTCTGCTTTTTCTTCCACCCTATGTATTCGTTGTTCATTTTCTGTGATATTTTGTTGGATTTTAACTATTTTCTCGTTTATAACTTTAATATCGTCTTTGATCTCTCCTACATCTAATCGCATCTGTTCTTGGTTTCTTCTCGATTCCTCATGGTTTTGGGCCATCTTCTCTTCCATTCTTTTCTGCCCTTCCTGTATCATTGCCAATGCGGCCTGTATGTTTTGCATCCCAATTATAGTATTTGTCTTCTCCTTATCACTCATTTCTCCTGTTTTTTGATATACTGGTGAAGCCACTAATTGTGTTTGTGTTGCAGGTATCCTCTTGGTTGTTTTTATGGTGGTGGATGTACTAGATGTTGCCATGTGTAATCTATGTATTATTTTTGCCCACAATTTCATACAGTTTAATTTGCTTAATGTATATTAATAGGCTATATATCCAGCTACTATATTAAATATTCTTATTTAGATACTTTCATTAATAAATCAGTAATACAAAAATAACCAGGAGAAAGGTAGTGGGGGTGGGGGGTGGAGAGAGAGAAAACAACGAAATATAAGCAGATTTTAACAATTCATCTTATTACCTTCTTCTTCAATTAATTAGAAAATACAATATTATCCACTAACAATTTATATTAATTCTCAAATCCGTCAATCTATATCAATTATTAATATGACTGTAGAAGAATAATCAATCAATTAAATAAATTCTATCAGGTCTTTCTATTGTATTGTTAATCAACTAAATTAATCAGGTTTCTTTTCATATATTACTTTAAAATATACTTTCTTTAATCAAACCACTACAGAAATAATTATATTTACTATATATCTTCCCTTTAATGTCTCTCACTCACTCTCTTCAGTCCAATAGGTCTGTTTTAAATAGTTCAGTATTTAATAGTTAATAGTCCAATCGTATAAAGTCAGTACAATTAGAGTTTTGTGTATTTCTAATGATCTATAAAGTTTGCCTCCGGAGCAATAGTAGTGTTTGTATCTCTTGACACTTCACTCCAAACCACGCTCTCCTTCAGTCACTTCTGCTTTCACTCTCCAGTCCACTCAATCAAATCAAAGTCAATGATATCCGACAAGTTCGCCCCCAAAAACTTTCCCCTTTTCAACAAATAATCCTTTCGAAAAAAAAAACCAGCTCTCTCTCCGTTCTCACAGGGTAGTTTAAAGTTCCTGCCGATTTCTCTCCTCCGATCTCTCTTACGCCACGCTCATTTTTTCGGCCAACCGTCCATTCGAAAGCAACCAGCTCTCTCCGTTCTCACAAGGTAGTTAGAAGTTCCAGCCGGTTCCTCTCCTCCAATCTCTCATACACCCCGCTCACTTTTCCGACAAGCAGTCCGTTCGAAAACAGCCAGCTCTCTCCATTCTCACTATGCAAACAGAAACCTCAGCCGATTCCTCTCCTCCGATTTCTCGTGCTCTACGCTCCTCAGTCCGCTTCCACTCTCCCTTCTCCTTCAGTCTCTTTTACTCATTCGGTTCCTTACTTTCTTTATTCCGCTCGCACTTCACAGTCCAGTCCCGGACCCTAAGAGTCCAGGGATCCAAACTTCATCCTCTATACCCCAATCACCAAGCATACGATCGCTGGTTTGTCAGACTCCCTCCGTGCACACCAGCTGTCTATAATTTATGCGCTGTCACTGTAACATTCAAAATGGCTCCACTCCGCTCGATCTTCTCGTCGCCGCTTCGCCCTTCTTTCTCCGGAATTTCTATCACCAGCGTCCACTCTTTTCTGTCCACCAAACTTCGGGTTTCTCTCACTTTCAGTCCTCTGTAGATGACTTATTTTCTTTTTTCCGATCCTCGCTTCCCACTCACGCAGTCATCAGCACTTCAAGCCAGCCTGAAGAGGTTGGTTTTTCCACGCACCGGATTAAGGTATTTGTCTTGTACCTTCGGAGGATTTGCGCACCCCTCCGAGGTCCTAAGACGTTCCCCTTTAAACTGATGATCCCTCCGAGATCATCAGCGCCTATTTCGGCTCCAGGTACAGGATTGTTAGGCACCCAGGAACGGAGCCCCGTTCCTTTCGTCCCTAACGCGCTGAAGTCGCCGCCGGAAGTCTACATTGCAGTATTGTTAAAACCCATTAACTATTAATAAATTTAAAGGACTTGAACCATCTCTGAATAGCTGAGAGGATTCTTCTTACTCCTGAATAAGAAAATTCGTTTTAAAACAAATATTGAGTGCATTTCAAATAGCAATTAATATGGCCATTTTTGTATTCCATATACAAATAAAACTAGAGAGTTCTTCAAATGTATAATTGTTGAAGAGATACATAATATATTTTAATTATGTTAACATTCTTAATGTTTTATCTCAAATTAGATATTCTAACCTGAGTATGTACTTTAAGTTAAAACTAAGGGCACGTTTCTTGTAGTCTTTCCTGAGTATTGTTTCATGCCATATTACTTCAGATGAATAGAATTCTTCCAAAGAGTCCTTCTCACAATATGCACAGATGATATTCCCAAGCCTGAGGTGCTGAATGTGTCAAGGAACCTGTTTCCTGGCTGTACTGCTAACTGGCCAAGTATCTCAGATTCATTAACTGAAATGGGTGGCTACAGAAAGTGAATGGATGAATGAATGAATGAATGAAGAATGAATGAATGAATGAATGAATGAATGAATGAATGAATGAAATTAGAAAAACTGAAAAGAGGTTAAAAGTTAAAAATCATGAGGATGGGTGGCCTGGGGGTGATCTTCTCTAACCCATCAGCCATTCCCAGCAGAGAAGGCCCCTGTTGGAAAACCCAGATCAGGCAGCAGAATCAAACTTTTAGGCTCTCCTGGAATGCCAGGAGTGGGTGAACCTCACCTCCAATGGGAGTATCTTCCAGAGGGTAGGGGCCATGGTGGCGCAGTGGTTAGAGTGCAATACTGCAGGCTACTTCTGCTGATTGCCGGCTACCTGCAATTTGGCAGTTCAATTCTCCCCAGGCTCAAGGTTGACTCAACCTTCCATCCTTCCGAGGTTGGTAAAATGAGGAGCCAGACTGCTGGGGGCAATATGCTGACTCTGTATACCAAGAGTGAGCTATAAAGCACTGTAAAGCGGTATATAAGTCTAAGTGCCATTGCCATTGCCACCAGCATTCTAAATCTGTTTGCCATCCTACAACACTGCAAAGATATGTTAGCATAAGGACAAAGGGTGGGGGGATTTGTTTACAAATAACAATTCGTGGTTTACTTGTCAAAAACACTCTGCCTGCAGGCAAATCCTCTTCATGTTTTGTAAAGCTATACTAATCTTCATTCTAGCAGAAATACCAGCTGTGATCCTATCTGACAATGATTCATAAATTCTCAGTCTGTATGCAGCAAAATTTTCTGTGACACCCACAAAAGAAGGGCTGGGCTGCTATTGCATGGTCGCAGCCTGATCTTGACTTTTTGGGCACATACACATGCACATCACAAGTGCCCTCACATAGGTACTTTAATGACTTGGAGAAAGGTACTTCATAATGTGAGAACCCAGTCAATCTCCAAGGTTTGCACAAGCTTCATTGCAAAATAGAGATTTGAAACATGGCATGGGTTTTCTTTGCACTGAATGAATTCAAAGTATAAAAATAATCTGAAATGTACTTTGACCTTATAGTTTTTTTTTCTTCTTTTTATAAAAATAAGTCAACTCTGCTGCAGGTAATTCTCATATGCAAAGTAATACACAGTAATTTGGGAAAATCATTTTTTGCTGAAACAAAATGTTTGGCTTTTTGTATTTTTTGATAATAAATAATTACAAAAATAAAAAACAAATAAAGTAATACATTTACAAATATAAATTTGAAATCTATCCTAGAAATTCTTTATGTTTATAAATAGTTTTAATGTATAATTGATCCATTTTACTATTTTAATATATGTCCATTTTTCTGCTGCATTACGATTGCATCTGGCTTTTGAAAAATATGTGAAAATTTCCCAGTTTACCCAAGAACAATGAAAGACTGGATCCACCATTTGTTAATGGCCAGAACTGATTCTCATTTGACATGCTACTACTAATAATGCCATGTTTCTACTTCAATTGAGAAAAACAGTGCTGTAATGAAATTTTCATAAATTAAGGTCTACATTTTGTAAGACTAAATAATGAAAAAAAAATAGAATCACCAGGCACTAGAAATACTAAAATAGAAAGTGAACTATAAGAAAATGTTTCTGTAGAATTAAATTTCATCTTCTGACTCCTGTTCTCGCTCAGATGTTTTCAGTAATCCAATTTCCATGGATGGAACTTGCATTATTTTGGTACGAACCACCCTGGAGAAGAAAAATTACAAGAACAATTCATGCTAAATCATCACACATTCTAAGCTAATCAGTGAAGTAGAGGATAGTTACTTTTATATGAGATGGCATATTGAATGCAAAAACCAACTCTAATATTCCATCTATTTTTCCAATATTTACTTCTTTTTCCAAAGTTCCTCTTATCATATTAATGTGCGGCCAAGAAATTAATCTGTATACATATTTATATGGATGTATAAATTATAAAACAACAAAAATAATAGGCATAATCAAAAGCTTTGCCTTCCGTAGTTTTATATAGTAAATTCTTCTAAACCTGTGTGCTGCACTGAAGGATTACATAGATCTCAAAATAAATAAGCTAACTAAAAGAATCTTAGGAAGAAATTAAAGAGCTGACATTCTTCCAGTACAAGTATGAAGTTTTTATATTATTTTATATATACAACTACATAGACAATTTGTTTGCAATTTGTATGCAGGCATCAAGGAACAATTATATATTTCAAAAGTTATAGGCTGAATGCCATTTGATCCGTAGACGACTATAATTTTTCATTCCTATCCCTTTTGGAGGACCTAGTTTTGAATGTGTGGAGATTTTGAATAAAATGAGAAATTCTTGACATTTTAGTGGAGCTCTTTAAAATATCAATAATATTTACTTACCAGCTGACTAGAGTATAATTGACTGCCATGATAAGAAGTGTAATTGCATAATGCCAGCAATAGCACATGGTCAGAAACATCATGTTATTGTGATCCATTTGGTTCCATTCTGTACTTCCACTTGGAGGGTAAAGGACAAATCCAATCTGTGAAAAAAAAGGAAAAGGGCTTTAAAAATACTGTTGTTTTAATTGGAGAGGGATTACCTCTCTCCAATTATACCATGTTTCCCCGAAAATAAGACCCTGTTTTATATTTTTTTGAACCCTGAAATAAGTGCTTGGCCTTATTGTCATGTGTTCAAAAGCCCGATTAGGCTTATTATCAGGAGATGTCTTATTTTGGGGGAAACAGGGTATTTGCTTCTCAATATGATCTGGTAGGGTTCCATGCTTCAGGACCCATCTCTTAAACTAGTGCTTCCCAAACCTTTTCTTTTGTTATCCAAAACTGCCTATCAGAAAGCCCTTATTTAAATGTTCCAGTTGTGATTGGGTAATGAGTTTATATGTCATTACCCAAGGAAAAACCACGTTTACCCAATTTTTGCGTAATATACACAGGTTTGGGAAGCTGTTGGAGAGCAACCATCTTAGTCAGGAAAGGTCAAGCTGGGAATTAGTCTGGAGTCATTAAGTAAACACAAGAGGGCAAGGCCTGATTTCTTGAATGTTGTTGGAGTTTATCTAGTCTTTCCTGGGGGGGGGGGGGGGGAGCTGCCAGCATGGTAAGTTTCCTGTGAAATTAGCATAGAACAATAAAATAGCTAGTTTACACTCTACATATGTGGTCTGGTCATTCATACCTAACATGCCTTTTCTCAAGCTGGTTTACCCTGTGTAGTAGCATCCCCCACCCTCCAGTTCCACATGGCTCCAAACTTTCATGCTTTTAGTAATGCTTTGAAGACCCAGGCATTGGGTCAGGGGGATTAGTAGAGCTATCTGGGATGGCTGTTTCAAGTTTTGAATTGCCTTTGGTGAAAACCGCTTTATGTCCTATTATTAGGTTTGTTTATTTTTTTTGGTATCATCCCGCATTGTTTTTGAAAGGGTGGCTATATAAATTGCCATAAATAAATGCAGTTATAAGATTTCCTTTCTGTCTTGTGTGTTCTTTATTATAGCTTAAGGCTGAAGTAGGCTACATTTTTTTGGTTCAGATCCATTTTTCCCCATATAATTAGTAGTGCTGAAGCATGTGATGAGTGGAGTAAAAAGCAAAGTTTATGCCTCTGCTTCTTTGAAAATGCCTATTCTCATTCTGATATCCACTTTTTCCTGTTTGCTCACTTCCAATAGTTCTGATGAAAAATTGATCTCTTGCACAGTTCTTTAATTAGACTGAAGGCCACATAAACTGAAGTTGAGGGCTGCATATGCCAACAAGATGGCAGATTATCTACCTCTATTATAAGAATGCCGAGTTAGAACTGTTTGACATCAGCCTTTCCTACAAAGATATTCTCTAGGTCCGTGATGGTAAACATATGGCACGCATGCCGGAAGTGGCACACAGAACCATCTCTCTGGGCATGCCAGCTGTCACCCGTTGCTCTTCCGGGTTCTGGCACACATATGCGTGCTGGCCACCTGGTTTTTGTATGCACAGGAGCACCAGAAACCAGAAAAGCAGCTCCCTGGTGTGCATGAGTGTGCCGGGAAACTGAGCTTCAAGTTTCTGGCACGCACATGTGCGCCAGAAACTGGAAGACCAGGAAATTTTCAAAGACCTAGAGCACTGTTGGCAAACCTTTTTGGCCAGTGGTGGGTTTCTACCAGTTCGGGGGAACCGTTAGCTCTGACTATCAGCTGTGAGTGAACCGCTTGAGTCCAATTTTGAAGTGGGCCTGCCCGCCCCTGCATTATACTCACCTATATTTTTGTTTCCGAAGCCCAGCTGATTGGCGCAGCAGAGGGGGTTGCTGCGCCTCAGCTGTTTTCCTTGCCGCCAGCAATGCAGAAGGTAAGTTTTCTCCAAACTGCGTGAAGCTCATGCTTATCGAACTGGTTGTTAAACCAGTAGGATCCCACCCATTTTTAGCATCGAGTGCTGAAATGGAGTACATGCAGGGGAGGGGGGCATGCAGGAATCCGGAAGAGCAGCTCCCCAGCACACACACCGGGAGTGCCAAAAACCAGAAGAGCAGTTTCCCGGCATGCCAATCAGCTGGTTTTCATGCACACGGGTCCCAGAAACTGGAAGACCAGGTGACTGGTGCGCATGCATACGCCAGAAACTGGAAGCTTAGCTGCTCTTCCAGTTTGCGGCGCTTCTGCGTGTGCGCGCTGGGGAGATGATCTTCCAGTCTATGGTGTTCCTGCGCGTGCACACTGGGGAGCTGCTCTTCCAGTTTCCAGCACCCCCCCGCATGCACGTGCTCCCATTTCGGTACTTGGTGCTCAAAAGGTTCGCCAACACTACTCTAGGTCTTTGAAAATTCCCAATAATTTCTCCATTATACTAGGATGATATAGAAAAGGCTGATTTAGATATTTATTTTATTTGATATTCACTATTCACTATAGACTTGGCCAGGTCACAATCAAAACAAAACAAAACAAGCAAAGTAAATGGAGAAACATTGCATGACTCACTTAATTGCAATAATTCACTTAACAACTGTGGCAAAAGGGTCATAAAATTGGACATGAGTCACTTAAGAACTATGGTATCTTGCTTAGCAACTGAAATTCTGATCCCACCTGTGGTGGTTAGTCGAAGGATACCTATACTTTGCCACAAAGCTCTGCTAACTAAAGATCTCATCTCCCCTCTCATTCATCTCATCCTCCAACTGTTACCAACCCCCCCCCCTTCTCCAATCATTAACAAGTTTCCCATTCCTGCCTAATTTGTTATCTTGGTCTATCTCAGAGTTCCATGGAGCAAGACGGGAAAATACTGGTAGCTTAGAGCTTAGTCTCTTTTCTTTTGAAGAAACAAGCAGACGGAGATAAAATGACTGATGTAGGCACTGATAGGAGAACAAAGAATGGTCATCACTCTACTGTAACTGTTTACAATAATTCAGAGTAATCTCCAGTATCATTACACTGCAGTCACCTTAGCAAATAAAGAGAAGTAGAGAAGGGTTGAAGTAATGAATAAGCTGCTATCCAATGAGTCTTCAGCAGCTCTCTGAGGATCTCATTTGCTGATCCTGGTTTGAATATCAAAAGTTGTTTTTAATGGATTGGGAAGGAAAAGGAAAATTATTCACTCACCTGCCAGAACCAACTTCCATGCAATATGCAAAGACTTGTTCGGAACATCTCAAGAACAATGCTATTGTGCAAAAAGACTTCCAAGAATATGCAGATAGCCCCTCCGAAGATAGTTATTAAAAGTAATTGATGAACATGAAAATCTAACATGGAACGCCCATGGATATGATAATAAAATAGAAAACCTGGTGAAAAGGAATGAGAAGTCAACTACTTTTTATTCTGCAGGCTTTGTACATGATTGCTGCTAAAAAGCTTTGGGTTTTGTGTCATGCAAAGTATGTATTTAGTTCCAAAAAGTCCTGGCAAGTCATAGAAAATCCTTGGAATTATTTCCACCATAGGAGGAGCTATAATGTACAAGTGCCATGGTCATGTTCTTTTTATTTTGAATCTTTAAACATATATATGTATGCATTCAAATTTGCAAAAAGATGGTGTTTTTATCTTTGTATACAGTTAACTTTGTATAAAGTTAAATAAACAAACAAATAAATACAATCTATTTACTTGAGCCATATGCTTTAAGCAGATGTTAGATAAATGTAATTCAGGGCTGCTACTGCAGAAAATTTTCGGTTGTTTACAGGTTAACATGTTGAAAAACATCCTTTGAGGTACCTACAATGATTTTTGCTTACTATCTTTAAATATAATTTATCCTTAGACAGTCATGTTTAATTATTTCAAACATAATGAATTCTTAATCTCTTTAAATAAAACAAATCTTCTACTCTGCATGCATCACTAATAAAGAAACAGGCATATTAATTCATTAATTCATAATATTTAAACATTTATTCTTGTTCCCTATTTCTGTTACATCTCATATTGATTACATGACATTGTTACCATAATAGATAAACCTTGTCTATTCTTTTTCATTTGGATTCAGAAAACTTTTCTATATAAACAATGCAGTGAAATACCATAAGCTCACCTTCCACAAAAACAGCAAGTGAGAGCATCATTCGGTCTAAGGCCTCTGGTAATACATTTGTGCTGTGAGTCACAATGTCCACTAGCCCTGAGATGCCATAGAAGAGGTACATGGTTGCATGCTGCCAATTCATTAAATAATTCCACTGCTTTTTTTCATTATTATATAGCTTCATATGAGGTCCATCAGGAACAAACTGCTCTGCCGTCATACCTAGGTATAAAATAACAAAAGAATATGCTGGGAACCTTTTGCTTTGTTTTGGCCATAATGCAAAGAAAAAAGAATCAAATCATTACTTTACCTAATGGATAGTAAGTTGCTTCCAGATAAGAGTGCTACTGTGCAATAGGCCTGCTTCAGAAATAAAATTAAAATGGTTCCATAAATTACGTATTTTATTTGTAAAACTTCCCACATTTTCCTACCATATCCTCCATACTTTTTCTTATCATGTATAAAATCCTATAGAGAAAAAATGACACTGCAAAGCACACTTCCTTGGCTGAGGTCTCTGTGAAAACATTCATACACTATCTTGTACATTTCCATTTCTTGAAACAAATGTCATAAACTTCTCCAGTTTTATACAATACTGTACCTATAATGTGAGCAAATCACAGACCATAGCATCAAGTCTTTGAAATTCAATGCATGCTTATATTTGTAAAGTGTATTTGATGTTTAAATTGCATTCCTAGGATTAACAGGGGTCACCCAAGATATTTTACTATAGTATTCCTAAACTATTTGGATGATCATCTGAATTTTATGTCAGCTGTAATGGTTCTATCTTCCAACAGACAGGAAGAGCTGGATAAGCCCAGGAGAAATGGTCAAGGCTTGCCACTGGTTTCACCAACTATTGTATATCCTTGAATAATGATTAGTACACTCCTTATATCTGGGATGGTCATCCCCTTCCACTGAACACGCAGCTTCAGGAGGGATGCACATGGAACGATGTGGGAGGAAGGGGATACCCACACCTAGCCAACCAGACCAGTCAACTCAACCGTGGCAATCAATGGGATGACAGATGCCACATCTGGATCACCATCATATCTACATCAACAGTTGCTTTACCCTACCTAATTGCAGGGCCCATGGCTACCAAGAGATGGGGTAAGAATGGAGCCACGCTTTGTAGGCACAAGACAATCTCACAGTTCATTTTATGTAATGATTTTTAAAATTTCTTGAATAAACCACAATCTGTTCTGATAAGAACTTTATGTGCCCTTATACAAAGTCCTTGTAAGCAGAATAACACCAACATTGACATTCTCTAAATTCCACTGAAGATGTTATCTAGCCTGGTAATGGAACATTTGGAAACCAACTTTGATGACTTCAGCTCTCCAATTTCCTTACTTTGTGGTTTATTAAATAAATTAGAATGGGGACACTTCCGGTTGAGGTGTGGGTCGAGGCAACACGGAGAAGGAGTACTCCGTATTCCATGTCAATTTCTCAGTGTTTCGGTGCCCATTGTGGGAGAGATCGGTCCTGGGGTGGACTGACAGAAAGAGGGATACTTCGGAGGAGGCGGTGTGGAGAGGTGTGGTCTCCTGCCGCGCCGAGAAGAGCCCTTATTCCGGACGCGGGAAGAAGACTGCCGATCTGGCCAGACCAGAGACTCAATGTTTCAAGTATAAAAGCAGGAAGCGAACGAGTGAGCATGGGGTGAAAATCGGTGTGAGCAGGAGAACAAAAAGTCACACTAACCACATTGATGATTGCTATGAGGAGGAGATTAATCCTAGAATCTGGAGGAGTAGCGGAAAGATAGAGAGACTCAGAAAGGTGCAGGTGGCAAACAACGAGGGGAGCGAAGTGACTCAGCGAAACCTGTCACATTAGTTTTATTCATTGAAGAGATACTTGAAAGAGAGTATATTTTGGAGGAAGAAACGATAGGAAGCAGGATGCTGATTTTCTTTTTTTGGATAAAGCTGCACCAACGGAGAAGAACTATATAGACAACAACTAATCTGGGACAAAAAGAAACCGGAAAGTAAGGATCACCATTTTGGACACTAAGAGCGAAAGACTGTGTGTACTCTGCTTCCTAACTTTAAGAAGAGCGGACTAATATTGATGGATTTTGGAGAGCTACAAAAACGTGATCAGTACAAAGAACAGTGAATTTCATAGTATTTAAACCCTTAAAAGAAAAACCCATATATACTTATATTCTACATATATTTTAAATATAATAATTACTAATACTAACGATATATTGAATTATTAAGTCTTACTGCTTAATTATAATTTATTTATTCTTAATTATTTATTAGAAAATCAATTTAACTTAAATAGTATTAATTAATATATATATTAACTTAGTATTGCTTATATATTGTAATATTTTGAATTTTTCACTGTTATATACATTCTGACTGAGATCTTATTTATTATAACATCTGTTAGGTAACTAACTCATTATTTTAGAGATAGAATATTATAACATTTAATATAAGTTTGTATTAACAATATATTTTTATAGGATATATAGTATTTATAGCATTGTACAGCATAACTAATTGAACTGAAAATTAATCAGAATATTAATGGAATAATAGAGATATAAAGTAAATTAGTAAGGCTATATAGATTGTGATTACGTATCTGAACATAAGAGGATATTTACCATAAGAATAATAGAAATAGAAGATATTTAACCTCATTTAAGAACTTCAATACCAAACAGTATATAAAATTGATTGAGAAGCGGATGCTGATTTGGGAAAAAATAGACAAAATTTTAGATAAGCAATATAAAATACTAAAGGACATCTACTACAGTAACCACAGTAAAATCAGGGAAGAAGGTTACTTCAATACCAATAGGATTAATGGCATCTCCAGCGATGCAAAAAACTATAGAAGGGATTTTCCCAACTGAAAAACAAACCCCTACCATGAATATGCAGACTGTTTAGACCACGTTAGTGACAATACAAGAGACCATGCTAAAAATGCAAGAGTGTATGTTTAAAAATCATGAGGAAACTAGGAGAGACCTAGATGAAATTAAAAATTCTGTCAAAGAAAATATCCAAAATCTAGATGGAAAAATGGACTCCATTCAGGAGATAATTACAAAAAACAACCAAAGGATTACGGCTATAGAAAAAAAAACAGAACAAACAGAAGAGAAATTAGAACTATTAGATGCAAAAATGACAGGTCTCAATAAAGAGCTTGAAAGTACGGTGGCATAATTGGAAATGGAGAGAGCGGCATTCTACCTACGATTCCAAAACGTAAGAGAAGAAAGAGATGAGGACCTGACATTAGTAATGGCTGAAATGAGATAAAGAGGAGATTATCAACGAAATAGACGAAGTATTCAGAGTAAATACCAACTATGCGACACAACATAGGCTCCCAAGAGAGGTCCACGTACGTTTTGTAAGAAAAAAGGTTAGAGACATTGTCTTTAAAATAGCCAAAGAAGAACCAATATATTATGAACAAAAAGAGATAATAACGCTAAAACAAATACCAGAAAGAATTAGAGAGTGGAGGAAAGACTATGGATTCCTCACTACATTATTAAACAGAAAACAAATATTATTTCAATGGCTATTGCCGGAAGGAGTATTAGCCACGTGGAAGGGGAAAAAGATAAAGGTGGATACTATAGAAAAGGCACGAAGGAATGGACGGCAGAGGAGAAGAGTCGGGAAGGAGAGTCAAAACAACATCGAGACATTCATGATACAACAGATAAAAAATATGAAATTTGGAGACAAATTTGAAAAGATAATAACAACAATATACACAAATCAGAAGGCAAGAATACTAGTGAATGGGGAATTAACAGATTTCTTTGAAATAAGTAGAGAAGTACGACAAGGGTGCCCACTCTCACCCTTGCTCTTCATTTTAACCCTGGAAAATTTGCTTAGGAAAATTAGACTAAATAAAAATATAAAAGGACTCAAAGTGAAAGGAGAGGAATACAAAGTCCAAGGCTTTGCTGACGACCTTGTATTCTTCATAGAGGATCCATTAGAAACACAATTAAAATTGACAGAGGAGATAGAGAAATTTGGCAGGGTGGCAGGGCTAACAATTAATAAAAACAAGACCAAAATATTAACTAAAAATCTAACAATAAAACAAATAGAAGAATTGGAACAGCAATCGGGACTGCAAGTAGTTAAAAGGATAAAATATCTAGGTATAAACTTGACAACCAGAAATATAGCTATTAAAGACAATAATTATGGAGAATTAATACAACAAATTAAAAAGGACCTAGAGAGATGGGGGAAACTTAAATTATCACTGCTAGGAAGAATTGCAGCGATAAAGATGAATATACTCCCAAGGCTCCTCTACTTGTTTCAAACTATCCCGGTTAAATTAGAGAAAAACTTCTTTACAAATTTGAATAAAATAATTTCAAAATTTATATGGGAGGGGAAGAAACCGAGGATAAATTTAAAAACATTACAGGATGATAATGTTTTTAAATTTACCTCGTTTTTTCCCCCTCCCATATAAATTTACCAGCCTGGGAAAAGTATTATAAAGCAGCAAGTCTGATATGGATTAAGGATTGGGTCAATTTGGATAACCAAAGAATATTGAGATTGGAAGGTCACAATTTATTAAAAGGCTGGCATGCTTATTTGTGGAATATTGGAAATAAAACATACAAACATTTCAAAAATCATATAATAAGAAACTCACTAATTGGCACCTAGTTGGAAATTAAACATAAGCACTATATGAAAGTCCCAGGCTGGATATCTACATTAGAGGCAACAATGCATCCCAATACATCAGCCACTCAAAAAATAATACGATATAAAGAAGATCTGGACCTAAATAGAAGACTAAAAACACGGCAAGAGCTCAGGGACCAGGGTATAGAAATGGACTGGTGGCCGTACCTATTAATACAAACCAGATACAAAAAAGACAGTGAAGAAGTTGAAATAAAATCTAACCAGCTAGACAAATTATTAGAAACTAAAGAGGGAAAATTAATTTCAAAGATTTATAAATATCTATTAGAGTTTGATCTGGCAGAAAACATAGTTAAAGGTCAAATGATAGCTTGGGCTAGGAACATTGGAAGAAATATACAATTGGAAGAGTGGGAAATGATATGGGAAAACAACAATACAGAATAACAAAAGCAACAACATATAAAGAGAACCACTACAAGATGTGGTACAGATGGTACCTAGCCCCTGCTAGATTGGCAAAAATGTATACAAATTTTAACCCGATATGTTGAAAATGCAAACGAACACTGGGAACCTTTTATCATCTTTGGTGGCTTTGCCCAAAAATTAAAAAATTTTGGATGAAAATTAGAACCTGGATAATAGAAATAACGGAAGAAGATATTGACCTAAAACCTGAAATTTTCTTGTTAGGTATACTTAAAAAAAGCAGCAGAAAGGAAATAAAGTACATCACATTACACATAATCACGGCGGCTAGATTAACCCTAGCCCAATCCTGGAAATTAGAGCAGAACAGCAAATAATTCAAAAGATATTCATATGTGCAGAAATGGATAGATTAACTTTAAAATTAAATGATAAAGAATACTCACAATATTTCAAAGTATGGGACAGATGGTATGAATGGATTAATCAATGGGAAAAAAGGTAAAGTCAAATATAGTAAGAAATTAAGAAATTAAAGGCAACAAATATACACCATCACTAAGAAGTAAAAGTTAGTGTATATATTTATATGTTTAAATATTATAGATATATAATCCTGTTTGTTAGTTTTTGTTTGCAAGTAGTTTAGAAATGTATTTTTAGAGTTAAGAACGTTTTATATAATTTTTATCTTTCTGTATTGAATAAAGTTTGTTTTTAAAACTCAAAAAAAAAAGAATGTATAAATGTAGCCAATATAACCATAGAATGCTTATCCTGATAAGGACAAGTGAAACCACTGTGTCCTTTACTGAAGTTCTAGCAAGATATGGTTATTTTCTCCTTGGAAAGATCTAACTCTTACTTAGAGTTATACATTATGTATATTAGAATTTTTATTAATTTTAAATATAAATATAAAATGTAAAATTACAAAAAAAAAGGAAAAACAAGGAGGGACCATGGAAAAAGTTCAAAAGCAGCACATAAAAATGAACAAAAACAATATAAGGAAAACTGCTAACTTCTCTCTTCAATTCAGATATAATTATATAATAAAATAATCTCTTGTTCCAGTTTGACAATAAAGCTAAACTATAAGAGATATATATCAAATAACAACAACAATGTATAATCGTATTCTACTCTAATGAAACATATAGCCCAAAATGCATCATAATAGCAATCCAAAACAGATGTATATTTTTTTTAAAGATTAAGGTATAAAATAAACAGGCTAGTTGTTCAATTTTGTTATTGAATTCTACCTCCATGCAGGGAAACATTATTCAACACTAGATAGAATCCAGACTACAGTCTGGCATCAACTATAAATTGTTTTAACGTTAATATTTTTTTAAAATCAATTTTTTCTTTGAAGGTACTTTAAATCATAATCATACTTATTTAGAATTACATTTTTTAAAAAAAATATAAACTTACCAATAAGAGCAAAGAAAACCTTGATTATGCCTTCAGTAAATTCTAAGCGTTGAAATCCTGCCTTGTAACCAAGATAAATGTTTTTCCTCCTTTGACAGAGGTACTTGAATGGGTATTTCACAGACCACCATAAGCCAAACAAAAGGAAAAAACTTCCAGGAAGAGCATGACCTTTAAAATTGGCCATCTTTTTCTACTGTGGAAAAAGCAGTTCAAAAAAGTAAAGTAAATTTCAGAAGAATTTCATGTTTTTAGACCAAATCTAAGATGTAGCTTATTATAGTTGAATCTAGTAATAAATTATATTTTGTTGCAGGAATGAAACACGATTCCTAATATTCTGAACTGTACTTGTTTGGAAAAGCATCTGTGCCAGACTTCAAAACCTGCTTGTATAAGAGATATTTATCAGAAATGTATTTTATTCTTTTTGTCATAGATATTTCCCAAGGTTTTGATCTTCCTGATTGCCTTCACATTTATTTTCTGCACAATGCTCACTGCAGGTGTAGGGAACTGAGGCAGCAATGAGGGAGCCACTGAAGTTCTTTTATGCTGACATATCAAAGCCCTATAATACAGGGCCTTGCAGTCAGAAATGGGTAAGGATTATAATTCTATTAATATGATTGCATAGTTAGATTTTGTACCATATATCCATCACTCCTCTTAGTAGTCAGTTTGCTTTGTTTGCCTATAAAATTCCAATATAGGCTCAGCAATTTTTTTTAAATGTTACAATAAAATACTTAATTGTGTCTTGTTTTCTGACCATCCCAGAAAGTTTGGATTATTGATAGTGCTACAGATCATATATCAAAAGTAAGGAACAATGGAAAATTGTTTTATACATACATACATATATATATATATTTTCGTAGATTTTCACGGGTAGAGGTATGCAAGTTTTGGTGTATTCGGGTCTTTTCCCGTGTAAGATTGACAGTATCTTGGTGACGTTTCAACGAGGTCCCACTTATCATCTTCAGGCTGGTGTCTTCGGCTTCGTGCTTGTGCGAATCTACAAAAAACCCAATGGCTCCCTAGGACACACCATCTACCAGAAAAAAACACACACCAATCGCTACTTAAACACACAATCACATCACCATCCTGCACAGATAAACTCTGTAGCCAAGACTCTCATCTCCAGAACCAAACACCTAGCTGACAAAAACCACCTGAAAACTGAATTACACACTCTCACAAACGTATTAATCTCTAACGGATTCCAAAGAAACATAATTACCAACCTAATCCAAATTACCAACCGAGACACAGAACAGGACAACGGCATCGCCCTCCTCCCTTACATCAAAAGCACCACAGATAAAATCAGCAAAATTCTCCACAAATACAATATCAAGACAGCCTTCTGCACTGACCAAAAAATAGCCAATATCTTAAGAAACCCCAAAGACAAGATCCAGCTAGATAACCAAGGAGTCTATGAAATACCATACTATACCAAAATCTGCCCAGCCAAATACATTGGACAAACTAATAGGAGAATAAATGCACACATTGCAGAACACAAGAACGCAATCAGAAAAGAAGAAAAAAACTTCCTCCCTTTTCCAGCACCTTAAAACAACAGGACACGAAATTGACTTTGAAGGAACCAAATTAATCTCCAAAACTGAACACTTCAATAAGAGAATAATCATGGAAGCCATCGAAATAGAGAAACACCCGCATAACATGAATAAATGCGACGATACCTCCCGCCTATGGGACATCTAGAAACTAGCCCTAGTTAACAGAAGAGTCCCAGCCACAAAGATTAACATCAGACCCAAGATAACACATGACACCACCACCAATCATCCTCACCAGATTCAAACCCAAACCCATTCCATAGACGAAATACAACCACCATCCAGAAGCCAGACCACGGCGGCATCACCAGCTGCTGCACCCCTCTCTGATCCCCACATAAAGCAAACTGACACACGCCATGAACACATGGCAAGACCTCAAACTCGGAGCCAAACCAAAGCCCAGGATGTGACATCACAACCATCTGCTCAGGACATTACATCAAAAAACTCAGGATATCACAACACTAGAACTCAGGATGTTAACATACAGCCCATTTCCCAGGTCATTAAAACACAAAAGACTAATAGGCACACATCAAGGACCTCACCCACACAGAATGTTACGAAACAGCTGATTAATCTGCAAACATCGTTAACTAATCAAGATGTAACAACACAGGCAACCAACCCACTCACAGCAACAAAGCCAGCACCCCACACCTCCCCACCAGTATTTATAGAGAGGGGGCAGGTCCGATCACGCTTCCTCACACAAGCATGAAGCCGAAGACACCAGCCTGAAGATGACAGGTGGGACCTCGTCAAAACATCACCAAGATACTCTTAATCTTACACGGGAAAAGACCTGAATACACCAAAACTTGCATTTATATATATATATGTATGTATGTATATGTATATGTATATGTATATGTATATGTATATGTATATGTATATGT
>WNWU01000016.1:13226007-13251710 GCA_012654045.1 Ptyas mucosa | reverse complement strand
TCCTCAGCCAGCTTTGCTGGCTGAGGAACTCTGGGAGTTGAAGTCCACAAGTCTTAAAGTTGCCAAGGTTGGAGACCCCTGACTTAGTAGGCAGAGGCAGGCTCTTATCGAATTTCTTTTCAAATCTGGCGAACCTTTGTACCTATTAAAACATTAAAACTTAAGCGACCTTTGCGTGAGTCAACGTACGAGTTCGCCGTGCTACCCCACCCGCCCCTTGTCTAACGAACAAGCCGCCTCGACTTCACGTTCAACCCAATCCGCGGTCCGCCCTGCTACTTTCCCGCCAGCAGGCGGCCCTACAGTTTAGGATTTGATACGAGGTAATAGGTAGCAGGCCGCGGGCGGAAGCTTTTCCAGACCGCCTTTTCCCGTTATGCCCCTGGTTTCCGTTGACTCTTTTCATCCCTCGGCTGCTTCGCCGCCGCCACTGAAAGCGCGAGGCGAGCGGGAGTCATGGCCGCCTCGAAGCCCGTGGAGGCCGCCACAGGTGGAAACGGGGCGGGCTCGGGGATCCCGCGCTGGCAGCTGGCGCTGGTAATCGGGGTGCCGCTGATTGGGGTCGGAGCAATTTACTTGTGGAACCGACGGAGGCGTGGGACGCGGGCCGGAGGCAAAGGAACCAGCGAGAGGAAGACCCCCGAGGGGAGAGCCAGCCCGGCCTTCACCGACCCTTCAGGGGGTAGTCGCCTCGATGGCTCCGCCGGCGGCGGCGACGAGATGGTGAGAGGGGGCGATGGGCGTAATGGGCTCCGAGCGGGAAAGGGGCGCCGGGGGCTTTCGTGGGAGGAAGAGCTGGGAGGCCGCCTCAGCGAGCGTTCAGGCTGCGGCGCGCGAGCGAGCCACGTGCTTGGTAGGGGGGATTGGCAGGGCTCGCTGCTAGTTTGCGGTTCGAAGTGCTTGAAGAGGGCGGGTGGGGTTCCAAGGGTCCCTGTTCCAACGGTTCTTTTGGGGGAGGGGGGGCTGTCCTGCGAGGGGAAAGCGCGGGCTGGGCCACGTGACTTCTTGACAGCAACCTGATTATCAGTAGCTGCCGTCCTTCAGTCAGCAAGAAGTGGGGAGGGGGGAGGGCGAGGGCGAAATTGGTTTTGTTTGCTGGGCCAGGTTTGTCTTCGAGATTTAATCGACTGCTTTTTCGCCTTCCCTCAAGGCTTCTCTTCTCTGTTACTATTTTGAGTTTTATGAGAAGAGAAATACACGAATGGTTTTTAATAGAAATGGATACATGCCTTACACTCAAAATTTTGAATGGTAGTATTGGGTGTGTTGTTTATTGGGGGAAAAAAGCTTTTAAATTTGGCGTTTTTTAAGTCCTGAAAAATTACTTATTAATAACATATAAACTAATATCTAGTATTAGTTTATATATAAACCGTGTGTAAATATATAGGCTAGTATATAGAATAGCCGTTGTGGACAAGCTAATGAATTTAATTGGTGACACTAAATATCTAATTGATGGAACTGAGTTCTAAAATTATATGAGAACAAGTGGACTATTCGTTATCCACTTCTTAGACATCATTTTTTTCACGTTTCTTTTTGAATTTTTTCTTTTTTTCTAAGATTAAATATCTTTTGGTGTAAGGAGTTTTATTTCAGGCTCTTTTGGTTTTCATTTTATATATCATTTCTTAAAAATAGTGATTTGTAGTTAAAGCAATATTTCATATTCCAGATATAGGTGCATCATACTCAGGTATGAAAGGTTATGTTATTGTATTAGTTGCTTTCATAGATCTGTGTATCAACCTTTACTCTTGCATTCTTTTTCCAATTGCACACTGCTTTCTCATTGTTTCAATATATATGTTCAGAGAAATCTATCAAACATGCAGCTGAATTAACTTAGAATTATTTTTGGACACTCACGGGCACTTATAAATTTTAATGCAGTTAAATTGAATGGTATTTATTTACATCCTTTTAAGTCTCAAGACTCATGACAGTGTACAGGCAACATAATAATTTAAATAAATGACATGGTAGAAATTAAATATTTTAACATGTGAAAACAAAACTATATCAAGAAAACAATCATGCCAAATAATCTCACTGTAGGTCTTCCAGAATTCAGTTTTTAGAGGTTTTTGGAAGGTCATATCAATGGAGGGGCAACCTAACTTCTATGAGAAGACTGTTACTTAAAATTGGTGTTATCACTGAGAAGCAATGCCTATGTGCCTCCATCTTTGCAGAAATGAAGAATCACAAAAGCTTTCAGGATGCAGGTGTTGATCCTGAAAGTATCTCAGTGCCAAATCATGTAGGATTTTATAAACAACAGTGCATATTTTGAGTTACATCTAACAACTAATAGAAAGCCAGTGCAGAGCTTGGAGTTCCAGATGCAATATGCTTACAGAGATAATTTCTAGCTATAGGTGGGCTGCTAGACTCCATGTTAATTGAAACTTGAGGCAGCCCCAGGTACAGCATATTGAAGTAATGCAAATGAATGTTAATGAGTTTTACGCCAGCTGTATCTGTGTAACCTGGGTATCTTGGTTACACAGTCACAAATCTAACAGGCCACCACATCATGGACTATTCCTTCAGGATCATTGTCATCTCTTCAAGATACAATACCAGAAGAGTCAGAGCAATTTGATCAACAGCCTGCAACTTTGTCTTGCTCTAATTCAGTTTCAGTCCATTTCACAACATCCAGATCCTGACAGCTCTAGACACTAGGAGAAAACATTAATAGCATCTCCGTCTAACCTGAGGTGATGATAAATATCTGAAGATCTTCAGCATGCTGATGATAGTACATCTCATATTAGTAAATGGTCTTTTGTATGTAATGCCCACCATAACAAGTTCATTGCAAGCTGCTTGAAGGCAGAGGCAAGGTCCAAGGATGTTTGCCAGTATATATTGGACAGATCCAGAGACTACCTGGGACAAGTCCATGGTCACAATAATAGCCATGAAACCCAGTCACCAAAGCATGGAAGTTGAAGTCACCGTTGGTCAAACAATGTCGACTGGCGGCCCGCAGGGGGAGAACCTTCTCTGTGGGAGCACCCACCATATGGAACAAGCTCCCCCCGGAGATATGGACAATCTCGGATCTTCGCGCTTTCCGTCGTGCCCTCAAGACGTTTCTATTCTAGCAGGCCAGCCTGGACTAACCTCTTCTAAAACTGCTCTTAAATTCTTAAATCTTAATCTCATAAATTTAGAGTTTTAATTTTAGGTTCAAGACCAAATTACTTAATTGTATTTTAATCAATCTTTAAAATATTTGTATTATATGTATTTTATCATTTGACTGTACACCACCCTGAGTCCCCCGGGAGTAGAGCGGTATATAAATATAATAAATAAAATAAATAAATAAATAAATAAACTAAACACCAAGCAGTGAGGAAACACCACACCAGCCTAGAAACAGGTTGAGAAACTTAAGCAGGGTTCCTGCTGGCAACAGAATGGCTGCTTGTTCCTCATCCAGATGAGCATAGAGGCATTCATATTCTCCATAGAATCACAGGGCTGGAAGGGATCTTGGAGATCTTCTAGTCCAAGCCCCTGCCCAAGTTCTTATAATACAATCCTGGACAAATGGTTGTCCAATCTTTTCTTGAAAAGTTCCAGTGACGCAAGCTGTTCCATTGAGTAATTCTTCTTACAGTCAGGAAATTCCTTCTTATTTCTAGGTTTAGTCTCCCTCTGATGGGTTTCCATCCATAACTTCTTGTCCTGTCACTTGGAGGCAGAGATTCCGGTCCCAGGTATTTATTGAGGATCAATATTTGCCCTACTTCGTAGCTCTTATGTCAAGACTATTGATGGACCCAAAAGCCAATTGGGCAAATCCTGAATGGATAAGATTTCTACCCTTGCACAATCAGGTTTTCATGTGTCAGATCTGCATCTTTATACCAAATGATGAATTGATTGGTTTTTATGATTTATGAATGTTGTTTTTACCATTAGAAACTTAAAATTGGGAACTACAATGATCTGACCATTAGAATTCAGGCCATCACACCATTTTTAAAAAAAATCTGATTGTGACAATGCTATAGCAAACACATTGTCCATGATTCCCAGGACAACTCTTTCATAATCTAGTAAATATTAGTTACTTCAAGCTAACAGCTATAGGATTTGTGCCATATAGTATTGGGAAAGAGCCTTAACTTAGAAATATTTGAAAAAGCTTTTCTCTTGCAATAGTAATTTCTCCAAGCTGTGAACCTGTCATCAAAATATCACTATCCACAAAGTACTGTATCAATAGACTTGGGAGATCTGTAAGATTTATAGAAATAGCTTGAAGGAGAAGAATCCTTACTGAATGTCTGGCAATTAAGTTTACTTAGTGACCACAGAACAATTGACGAAGAGGCAACAGAAAAAAATATTGGGGAGCGATGGAATGAAGTGTGGGGTAGAGGTGTGAAAACATTTAAGTTTGTAATTATCTTCTGAAGAAACGTTTTTCAGTTTTATACACCAGGTTTACTTCTATAAGAAAATTAAGTTACACCTAATTTAATATATTTTGTAAAGTAATAATGGCCTTATATGTGTAAAGGATTTTACAAGCTAATAGATTTCTATGCTCTGCAAACTAAATGAAGGCCCAATATAACGTTCATTCCCAACTGTTTGACATCCTTAAAAGAGAGATGATGAGATACAGAGAAGACAAATGGTTAGACAGTGGTAGAACTGCTATTGAAATCTCTGCCAAACATTTGCTAGAGCGCAGAACCCAGAATTTTGCCTGATTTGCTGGAAATTTTAGTAAAGAGAAAAACAGGAAAAATGGAATATTCTACCTTTGGAAGAACAGCTATTTTTCTCTATTTTTTTTGTCAATCTTGTAACGACTAGCAAGCAGAAAAAGCCATTGTTTATTGTTTAGCTTTGCAAAGTAAAAGGTTGCTGACAATACTTTTCATAGAGGGCAAGAGATACTTACTGGTAGACAGAAGAATGTGACATTTTTATTTTTAATGAAGTGTAGGTCACAAATTTGTGTGTTGATATCATAAGAAATGACCTTTGGAAAGTTCTATGGCTAATGTTTGCGTTGTTAAATTCTGCTGGTATGTAAAGAAATGTATGTAGTAACTCTGCTGTTTAGATACTGAACTTTACAATTGACTTGAAAGTTAATGAAGTTTTAACCAAAGCTGGGTTTTTTCTATTTTCATTTGTAAGAATTCATACATGATTTTTATTTTCAGAGTCCTCTAGATAAAGCACAGGCTGCAAAGAACAAAGGCAACAAATACTTTAAAGCTGGAAAATACGAGCAAGCTATTCAATGCTATACTGAAGCCATCAGTTTATGTCCTTCTGAAAAAAATAGCGACCTGTCTACATTTTATCAGAACCGAGCTGCAGCTTATGAACAACTGGTATGAAAACATCTAATCTATATTTAAGTTCATTTGCAATTTAAATATAGTTTCCACCTGTTTCTTGTACAATCAGAAGGCACATTGGACACAGTGCCGCCCATTGCAAAAATAATAATAAATAATGTATCAAATTACGTAGATGTTAAAAATGAAATTCTGTTGGTTTTAAAAATGATTACAGAACTTTGAGTGGTTGCAGACATAACGATGTCTCAACTCTCATTTCATATTTTCCTATTGCTTAAATATTCATATCTATATTTCTTCCAAAATATATTGTACAGATTTTTCTTTTAGGATTTTTTCAATTTAGCCCATATTTATTGCCCGGGGGCGGGGGATGCCAAATGCAACTAACAGTATTCAAAATACAGAATAAAAAACCCATACATTAAGAATTACAAGTCTGACAAAAGATTGAGGTTAAAAACTTTTATGTATATTTAACAGCTTGGAAGTAAGCAAAAATTCTATCTGCTAGAAAGCATTTGAAGACCTGGATCAGGAAAATTGCCAGTTCTTTTTTGAGAAAGGGTATAATCTCCTTATACTAGAATAACATTTCTACTAATATTGCCCTGGTTAACAGTATTTCCAAATAGTGGTGATGACCTATATTATAATGTTATATATCATCAAGCACCATTTTTCCAAGGCTGAAACTGCTCATCTGGTGAAACTATCATAAGAAAGCCTGCTTAGAAAACCTTTAGTTTATATCATGTAGTGGACATGGACAAGATGGCAAGCCTTCTTTCTTACGGCCTTCCGCTTTGGAATTTCTTGCTTCCAGAGATTTGAGCAGCTCTTTTCCTCTGACTTCCTGTAAATCTTTTGAACAACATTGTGACCACATGTATAGCCAGAATTTAAAGTTTGTCATAGCATTCTACAGAGGGACTTTTAACAACATGAAAGTATTTGCTGGCCAACACTACTTTATTTTTTTGTAGTTTTAATAAAGCAAAACATGTGAAAATAAAGGAAAGAAGAGAAATTGATTTCATGCCTAGAAAGTGACCTTTTTATAATGTGGGTCTAATCGCTAGTCAGGATTACAGTTAATATTTATGTTACAAGTATTTGAAATTACAAGTATTGCTTTTTTTTATTTGAACAAATAGATTAATTAGTTATTTTTGTATCTATAGCAAAAATGGAAAGAAGTGGCCCAAGACTGCACAAAGGCAGTTGAACTTAATCCCAGATATGTGAAAGCACTTTTTAGGCGTGCAAAAGCACATGAGAAACTAGACAACAAAAAAGAATGTTTAGAAGGTGAGTATTCTGTACATTAAAATATATCATAATTAAACAGAAAGATTATTTAAGCATTAAATAAAATCTGTTCTTCAAGCATGGTGATGTGAGAATCTGGAAATAAAATATGGATAGGTGTCAAACTCAGGAAATCAGGAGTCCAGGCAGTTCAAATGAATATATAGATTTATTGTATGCTAAAGTTCTCTATAATAATCTGAACTACTAATGGCCAAAGCAAATTGGTGGTAGGTAAGAGTTAATGGAATTCAAGGTGGGCTGGGCCTAGATCTCTTGTGGATGCGAAGGGATTTGCAACTGATGCTCAGCTGGTCATCTCCAACATCAGGATTAATTGTTCCATGGGATATAAATGTACTTGGTAACAGTACATGTTCCATTCCGAGAACTAATGGATTAGAAATTTCTCTTTATGTTTCCAGATGTTACTGCAGTTTGCATTTTAGAGGGCTTTCAAAATCAGCAAAGTATGTTGCTAGCTGATAAAGTTCTTAAACTTCTTGGGAAAGAAAAAGCCAAAGACAAATATAAGGTATGATTTGTTCTCTATAATAAATGGTAAAACATTGGCTTTCTTAAATGGTTACACAAATATAGTTGTGCTGGTAAAGTTACAAGAATATTCAAAATGCAATTCTTTTTTTAGTAATACTAACTTCAATGAAATGTCATAGAATTTATATGAACTTATATGGAGTGTTATTAACTGACTCATATTAAGAACTGTGTGATATCTTGTTTTGATCATGTAATAGAAGTCACTAAAATGACACTCAGTTCTAGTTTGCAGCTATCAGATAGTTAATTTTGACCTTTTAACTACTGCTTGAAGACAATTAGCTGCCATGGCACCAGGATGACTACAAGTTTATAGAAATATGAGAAGTATTGTGTATATGAGAAGCATTCCACATATATAAATATACACATACATGTTATTTTAACACAAGTCTGTCATATTTAAAATAAATCAAAATTTTAGAGTACTTATAACCATTACACTAGAAGTTAATTTGAAATTCTGTAGTCTATACAAGTACCCTGTTTCCCCCAAAATAAGGTATCCCCTGATAATAAGCCCAATCGGAGTTTTGAGCACATGGCAATAAGACCAAGCCCTTATTTCAGAGTTCAAAAAAATATAAGACAGGGTCTTATTTTCAGGGAAACACGTTAGTCTTCAACTTACAACCATTCATTTAATAACGGTCCAGAATTATGACATCCCATAAAGCACTTCCATGTGTCACAATATGTTGCATCACTGTTCCTGTGGTCACATGATTGTAGTATGGGTGCTGGCAACCTGTTTACACTCACAACTACTTGCTAACCTTCCCAAATCACGCAATTGCCATTTATATATTTATTTTTATCCTGTCATTATTTTCAATTTCTCTGCTAGCTTCCCCAAAAAGTCAATGGGGAAGCCGGTAGGGAAGGTCCTACCTGCCATGAGGATTCTTCTCATCTCTGGGAGCTGACTAAAGAGCTACCTGCTGAACTTCTTTGGCAGGGTGCAGAAATGGAGTTCCAATCATGAAGATTTGAGTTTTGTTCCTGCACTTCATCGAAGTGTGGAGGAAACTGAACTTATTTGATAGGTAGCTCTTTCAGCCAGCCCCCGAGAGACAAGGGGAAGCAAAGAGGCAGCACAGTAAAGTAAGAATTGTTGGGAGTCTTATGTGGGAGAAGGAAGCCTAGCAAGGCTGTGCACTACACTCAGGGACTGGAAATTGTGCTTACAGTTCAGTAGGAAGGATTTTTGCTCCTGAACAGAGCTTCCTAGGGTCTCCCCAGCTCACACCCCTAAGGCATGCCATGCTCCTTATTTAGGACTCTGTCCTCTTGACAACCCATGACATTGCTTAATGAACTCAACAGGTAAGGTAGAGATTGCGGTAGTTGAGCTAAACAGTTATGTGACATCTCATTTAATGATCACCTTTTTCAGTGACCAAGATTCTGGTTCCAATTATGGTTTTAAGTCAAGGACTACCTGTATGTAGGTTTCCTCCCCTACCTGGGGAGGAAAAACACATCCAAAAACTTCTGATGATGTGGAGCTTCCCACAATAGCAGGGACAAATAGAAGAGAAATAGAAAAAGGCTACTTGAAAAGAATATTATTATTCTGTTTAAATAAACCTAAGATATTTTTTTAGTAGGATCTTGGATATAAGTGATTACTGTCAAATGAAATATCTCTCAATGCATGTTTTAAAAGGTTTATGGATCATAGAAATACCTGTTAATCAAAAAGTCAGTCAGTACACCAATATTGCAAAAATATTTTTACCTGGGATCTAAATAATGACAAAAACATCTCCATTTAATGATTATTCTTGAGAATGGGTCTCTTCAACACTTACTTAATGCAACAAATGGAATATTGAGCTCTGAGAAAATCAAACAGGATGAAAAAGCGAATAATTGGAAGAAAAGTCAGTTGGCGATATTTACAGCTAAATTCTGAACATAATTTGATAGTTTATTTTATTTCTTTAATAGGGTTGGCTGGTTTGCCTTACTCAAATTATCAATGTTTACCTTTTTATAGAACCGGGAACCCTTGATGCCTTCACCACAGTTTATCAAATCTTACTTCAGCTCTTTCACGGATGACATTATATCTCAGCCTCTTCTAAGGGAAGAGAAATCTGATGAAGATAAAGATAAAGAAGGAGAGGCCTCCGTAATAAAAGAAAAGTAAGTGACTGAGCAGTTAAGCAACTAAACTTCCAATACAGATTGTAGCATATGATACATAAATAGAACGCATTATTTTTGTTACCATTTATTGTATTTTTTGAAAGCGAAATGAGCTTATGTAGATACACAGTAAGGGCTTTCACTGACTGTGAGACGCAGCTTATTTTTAGCTTATTGTGGCCACGTTTAGTAACAGAATGCTGAAAAGTCATTCTGTGGAGGAAGATTGATTTTCAGTGAAGTGGAGGGACATGGCAATGCCAAGGGAGATGGCTGTTGAAATCCCACTTTGTGTTCAAGACCAAGAAGCAATTTCCCTAAACACAGGAAAAGCAAGAGGCTACATAGTCTTCTATGGCAATGGTCCCCAACCTTTCCAGCTTTGTGGCCTGGCAGTGGGGAGAAGAAAAGATAGCTCTCTGTGAGTGATAGGCACACGAGCACCTACCATTTGCCCAGCCTGATTCTGAACGGGCTGAGGCCTGGTAGTGGGCTACGGCCCGGAGGTTGGGAACCCCTGTTCTATGCTGTTTGCTGTTACATTTATTTTATTTTATTTTATTTTATTAAATTTATATACCGCCCTTCTCCCCGAGGGGACTCAGGGCGGTGAACAGCCATAAATAAAAAACATATATGCAAAATTTAAAAACCAAATAAAACCGAATTAAACATTGGCCCCAATAATTTAAAATCCCAATTTACAATATTAAAATATTAAAACCCCCAGATTAAAATATTACAATTCAAAATTTCTAAAATTATTTTACGACAGAAGGGGAAAAGGGAAGAATTAGGCCAGGCCCGCCTGGTGGAACAGGAAAGTTTTTAACTCACGGCGGAAGGCACGAAGATCCGGGATCCTCCGTAACTCTGGGGGGAGCTCGTTCCAGATAGTGGGTGCCCCCACAGAGAAGGCTCTCCCCCTGCCTGGGGGCCGCCAGCCGACATTGTTTGGCCGACGGCACCCGGAGGAGCCCCTCTCTATGGGAACGTACCGGTCGGTGGGAGGCTATTGGTGGTAGTAGGCGGTCCCGTAAGTACCCGGGTCCTAAGCCATGGAGCGCTTTAAAGGTGGTAACCAACACCTTGAAGCGCACTTGGAAGACCACCGGGAGCCAGTGCAGCTCGCGCAGGAGGGGAGTAACATGGGAGCGCCATGTCGCTCCCATCACCACCCGCGCGGCCGCACTCTGCGCCAGTTGGAGCCTCCGGGTGCTCCTCAAGGGGAGCCCCATGTAGAGAGCATTACAATAGTCCAGGCGAGAGGTGACAAGGGCGTGAGTGACCGTGTGTAACGAGTCCCGATCCAGAAAGGGACGCAACTGGCGAATCAGGCAAACCTGATGAAAAATCCTCCCGGTCACGGCCGTCAAATGCTCCTCAAAAGACAGCCGCGAATCCAGGAGGACGCCCAAGTTGCGCACCCTCTCTGCCGGGGCCAATGATTCACCCCCGATAGTCAGCGATGGTACCAGCTGACTATATCGGGACGTCGGAAACCACAGCCACTCGGTCTTGGATGGGTTGAGTCTGAGCCTGTTCCATTAAAGAGACACCAAGATAGGAGTTGCGACAAAATTCAGGAATGGGAAAGAATCTGGGATGGAATAGAAAATAAGAGGAAACAGGTATGAAGAAATGAATTCCTAAGTTTACCCTCACAAATCTTGCAGGATTGTACACTTTTGGACATTCACTTCAGTTAAAATTCCATGCATAATTTGGAACTCAGTGTTATAGCACATGGCTCTCTACCTGACTTATTCAATCTGTGGCAAGAAACTTCTAATTGAAATTCTAGACTTTTCATATCAGAATATATAGTACTAAGAACAATGGTCCATTTATCTGATTTGATATTTAATTACTAAATTTGTTTGCCACCTATCTCATTTCAAAGTGACTATTAAGGTGATGTCTGTGAATATTCTTAGTCATCCAGGTCATGGTTGTCTCAAAGATGCTTTTTCAAAAATCAACTCTTGGATGAGAAGTGAAACGTCTTCCGGGGGGGAGAGGGGGGTCCAGTTAGTTTTTTAAAAAGCACGTTTGGGACTATAAAGTAGCTTTTTGTATTGCTGATTAAATATGCTGGTGTGGACATAGCACTCCTGGTTGTTTTATCTGCATTGTATCATAGATACATTTGCTCTCACCATAGTCTCTGTTGGCCTTAACAGTGATTAAAGCTGTGATTGAGGATGTGGCTTGTTTTTTTAGACCAACTGGAAGCCATAATTTTTTGTTCCCTTGTTAATTTCTAGGGCTTATGGGAATTGTAAATCCAAAATATGTCAGATTGTTCCTGCGATAGAAGATTTCTATAGTTTAAAAAATGGAATAAACACAATACTTTACTTTCTTATAGTTTTGAATGATTGTTCAGATACTTGAATGAAAATTTGTTTTCAAAAATTAATGACAGAATATCTGAAATTTGGTTTTATAGAAAATATCAAATGCACAAGCAATTCAGCTTGCTTAGTTTTGGTTAAGGCAAGAATATGGCTCTGTATAATGACAATCCTTTTAATTGGCTGCCATCTAATTAACCAAATCCCAATACTTTGGATTGGGAGCTGCCCAGAGTTGATTAGAAGATGGGTAGCTATCTAAATATTTAAATGAATAAAATAAAATAATAAATAGCAAATCTGTAAAAATGGATGCATTTCCACATATTTAGAATTGCTTGGTTCAACATAGTCTTACAAATGCATTGGAAATTACTAGAATCTTGCTAGTCCAATATTATTACAAAATATATAAAGAATTTTCTTTCATCTAGGTAGTTTTTCAGAAATAGCTTGTATATTGTTTGATTCGAACTGGAGAAACATTTCTCTTGCATATTAGTAACTGCTTTTCACATTTCTTTCAGCTGTGGCTATTTAAAGGCAAAGAAATATATGGAGGAAGAAAACTATGACAAAATAATTAGTGAGTGTACTAAAGAAATTGAAGCTAAAGGAAAATATATGGCAGAAGCTTTGCTATTAAGAGCTACATTCTATTTACTTATTGGTAATGCAAATGCTGCTAATCCTGATTTGAATCAAGTTATTGTTATGGAAGATGCAAATGTAAAGGTAAGTGTTTTGTAGATTTACAAAACCTTTCTTAGTGGTGATAGTGACATTCAAGAAGAGAAGTGATTGTGTTGTTCTCTTATTATCCCCTGCTTTATATCATGTGGTTTTCAAGGGAAATCAAAATTTTAGAACAAATGTAAAGTTTGCAAAAATTCCTCCCTTCTCTAGAAGAAATGTGCTAAGGACAACTCTGATAATTCTAGAGAAGCAATTGAGGATATTTTATGGTGGACTGAAAAATATTTTACGTTTTCTCTAGCTTCCACTTTGCCCCTAGAGCTGCCTATTTTCACATGAGAGTATAACAGGATTAACTCTTTGCTACCCATACTCTCTGATACAGACTTCAGAATGTAATGTTTAAAGTTCAGTGTTTATTGTAGTAAGTATTCTACAAGTATACTTTCAAGTATTCCACTTCTCAAATGTTGCTTTTGATAAAAGTCTTGCAGCCACTTTTTTCCTGGGAATAATGCTGTTTGCTGTACCATCCCTTTTGCTGCCTCTTCATGGAGGTCCTGCAACTGCTGATGACCCTTGGCTGTAGTAAAGTACATCAGTCTGAGTGCACTGCTGATATGCTTTCTGTAGTTACTTGTTTAGACTATATGTGATGTGTTTTAATTCTCATGAGTATATTAGTTTTTATTGAAGGGATATTAGCAATCGAGTTTAGAAGCTCTATGAATTACGGATGGTATTATTTTGGGAAATAATACCATTTGGGCATTAAGTCTCCATTGTGTACAAGCCATTTTGTGACAGAGAGGAAAAAGTCCAAAAGAAGAGACTTAAGATTTTACCTGAGCTACTAGTGCAGAGAGCTTTTAAATCTAAAAAGAAACTGTCAAAAAGATACTGATGTAATAAAACTGAAATATCTAGGAAAAGAAATGCATACCGGTTTTAATTCTTCTCAACAGCTTCGTGCTAATGCTCTCATCAAACGAGGAAGTATGTATATGCAGCAGCAACAGCCTTTGTTCTCTACTCAAGACTTTAATATGGCTGCTGATATTGATCCTCAGAATGCAGATGTTTATCATCATAGAGGACAGGTAGGGATTATTCTACCACCTTCATATTTTTCACATTTCATCAGATGTTTCATTGTATGGATAACTCCAGGAGAAAAATTGCAACAGACTGAAAATAATAAATGGTAACTATTGAACTGTGTACTGAATTATGCATATTGAAGTGATAATTCTACATTCATCAGTACCTTGGTCGAGGTAAAAGTTTAATAATAATGACATTATGAGAGATGCTACATAACTTGTAAACATCTGCTAGGGTTCTAAAGAATTCAACGATGTAATAAGGTTGAGTGAGTATGTTTTTACTGGTAACTGTATTACAGTGGTGATTTTTCTTTCATTTGATAGTTTTTGTCTTTTTCAGCTAAAAATTTTGCTTGACCGTGTAGAAGAAGCTGTAGAAGATTTTGATGAATGTATCCGTTTGCGCCCAGATTCTGCCTTGGCACAGGCACAGAAATGTTTTGCTTTGGTGAGTATTTGAAAGTTTATTAGGCTTTATTGTAAAATAATCTCATAAGCTGTTTGGAAAAATATTATCATTTGTAGCAAGTTTAGAAGTTGCACTTACAGTTACCTGGGAATGAGTATGTAGGCTTTCTACTAAGGCTTTATTTTTTTTAAACTCAATAATGCTTTTTTTTTTTTTTTTTTGCAGTATCGTCAAGCCTATACTGGAAATAATACTTCGCAAGTACAAGCAGCAATGAAAGGTTTTGAGGATGTTATTAAGAAATTTCCAAGGTGTGCTGAAGGTTATGCATTGTATGCCCAGGTACATAATTTCTTTAGTCCCTTATTTACAAAGCTCATGTGCTATCATGAACCAGCTCAATATAAAATATTCTTGTAAGAAATGTTACTTGCAAAACACCGTAGGAGATAATGCAAATATATGTAAGTGCTAATGATTAAAAAAATATATTAGGAGAACAGCATGGCAGATTCAGAGGGCCCTAGATGAAATGAATTATCTGGAACCCTTTCAATTGGGCTTCAAACCTTGTTATGCAGCAGAAACAGCATTTATCACATTTGTAGATCAGAGCAGGATTTTGGCTTTTTTTTTCTTTTTTCTTTTTACCAAGGCCAGTCCTAATTGTAACAGGTCCAGCCCACAGCTTCTCCTTTATGATGCACCACAGGGCTTAGTACTTAATACTCTCTACAATATTTTTAATATCTTCATGAAGCTACTGGGAGAGATCATCAGACATCCCAGGATGAAGTATCATCAGGATGCTGATGATGTTCAATAATATATCTTTGTCCCGGATGACCCAAGTGTTATTGTCTCTGCCCTTTTGCAGTTCCTGGAGGCTGAGGGGATCTGGATGGGAGAAAACAGATTTCAGCTGGACTCTGCCAACACTCAGTGGCTATGGGTGTGAGGAGCCTAGGGATCTGGAAGTTTAGCAACTTTAGTTCTGGATGGGGTTGCGCTGCAGTACACTGTACATGGGGCTACCTTTGAAGAATATTTGGAAGCTACAACTTGCACAGAACGCAACTATGTGGAAAATTCTAGAGGGCCCTAGAGTAACACACATAACACTGCTGTTAAGTAAGCTGCAGTGGCTACCAGTTTGCTTCTGGGTCCAATTCTAGGTGTTGGACCTTTAAAGCCCTTCATTGCATGGGTCTAGGTTACCTGAGGAACTGTCAATAGGGTTGGCCTGCCCCACTCATTCTGGCAGAAGGGGCGCTTTACTGACTTTGTCGGTCAACAAATTTCAACTCACAGGATCTTGGAAAAGGAACCTTTTCTCCACCTTTTAGGACATCTTGCTGCTAGAAGTGAGATCCACCTCCAATGTCCTGGCCTTCCAGAAGGCCTCAAAATCTAGCTCTGCCAATTGGCCTGGCATCACGATGGTATCACTATGCTGGAGGAATAAGATCCCACCCCTGTACCTCTTGGGTACTTAATTCCTAGTTTTATCTAATTAATGTTAATGCTTTAAATGTTTGTCTATTTGTGTTTTTAATGTATTGTAAGATGGCCAGAGGTGCTTTAGATAGATGGGTGGCATATAAATTTAATAATAAACAATATTTTATTTATTATTAAACACTCATTCATGGCTGAACTATGTTGTTATTGTGTCTCCATGCAGGCATTAACAGACCAACAACAGTTTAGCAAAGCTGATGATATGTATGATAAATGTATTGATCTTGAGCCAGATAATGCTACTACCTACGTTCATAAGGGGTAACTATTTGTTTTAATATTAAATTCACATACAATGACATAATTTAATTATACAGTAGCACTTCTTAATATAGCTAATATAGTAATTATAGTACAGAATAATACTTTGTTCAGCGAATCATAATAAAACTTTATTGGTAAAATAGCTGGATTTTAGCCCTAAGTACTATTACTGTGGACCATAGTCTGAAATTGTTGATTAAGCATCAAATGTGAAAGTTGAAAAGTTTACATTATTTCTGTTTGTAGTTGCTTAACTACTAAATGGGTTAATGAGATGCCAAAACATTCATATTATTTTTTTTCTTTTAAATATGACACCATGAATTTGAATTTAGAATGCCAGATCTGTGTGCAGTGACAGAAAGGATCCAGTACTCAAAGACCTTTCTTTCTAGAACGTGACTACAAGTAGTTCCTGACTTATGACCAATCCTTTAGCAACCGTTCAGTTATGATGGCACTGAAAAAATGGACTTACAACCAGTTCTTGAACTTACAGCCATTGCAATATTCACATGATCACAGTTCAGGCACTTGGCATTTATAATGGTTGCAGCATCCTGGGGTCACATGATAGCCATTTGCAACCTTCCCTGCCAGTTTGTGATAAAGTCAATGGGGGAAGTCATTGAGCATTGACAAAAAGGCCATAAAAGTGGTTGTGACTCGCTGCCCACATTACTTAGTGACAAGTTCCAGTCCCAGTTGGGGTCATATGTTGAGGACTGCCTGTAGAATTAAAGTGTTTTAGCCAGAAAAAAGGACATGAGGGAGATGTATTAAATGGTGCTTGGTATGGACAAAAGTGAATGGAGAGAAGCTTTTTTCTCTCATTTTCAAAATATTACAACTGGGGTCCAGTGAAGCTGTACAGAAAGAGATTTAGCTCAGACAGAACAAAATATGCATTTACATAATCCTGTAAAGTTCATCACTGCAAGAGTTTCATGATGACCAGTAATTGAATAATTTTAAAATGAGAATGGGTAAATTCATGGAGGGCAAATCTATCAAGGGTTGCTATTTTGATTCATTTGTTACTTTTGTGTAAATATTTTTCTGAATACCTGTGATTGTAAATTATAGTAAAAATAGGGACATGTTTAGATTTCTGCTTTATCCAGCTATTGTGAAAATGAATCCAAGCCTGATTCAGCAGGAATGTTTGTCATTTTTATGCACATGAGTTGTGGACTAAACATTCACCATTGATCTGTAATGATTTTTTTCCAGTTTACTTCAGCTTCAGTGGAAGCAAGATTTAGATAAAGGTTTGGAACTTATAAGCAAAGCTATTGAAATCGATAACAAATGTGATTTTGCATATGAAACCATGGGGACAATTGAAGTGCAAAGGTAAAATATATTTTTTCAAGTTTGGCATCTAAAATTCTGAATTACTGTTGGAAACAACATACTATAAATTGTCCTCAGTAGGTGTAGAATTTATGCATTCGATTAACATGTTTAGTTCAGGCAGAGTTAGATATTAGTTAGAAAAGAACCTGTTGTGGTTATATTGTACAATCATCAAATTTTCCCATTATGAATTTAATTTAAAGATAAAATGTTTTCATAGTCTTTCCTTTGATCAGATGTGCCTAACCTTTGAGTTTTTTTGGAGGTGGCCCTGCAGCTGTTTCCAAAATTTTATAATTTACTATATTTTTCGCAGTTATAAGACGCACATTAGTTTTTGAGGAGGAAAACGAGAAAAAAAAATTCTGCCTCTGCCTACCAGCATCCATTATTCATCTGGTATTCATCTGGCTAGCATCCTTGCAGCAAACAGCCTGGTCAGCTTCAGCATATTATCGCAGCCTGATTCAGCACGAGCAGCTGATTGGCGGTTGGATTGGCCTCCCAGAATACTTGGAATCAGCTGTTCAGACTGCAGGGATCGCCACAGCCCATTGCCGCCTCTGTGCTTCGCATTTTTGGCTTCTGTGTGTTGTGTTTTTGGCCGGTTCCAAGTGGCGGGGATCGGTGGCGGTGGTAATCTCCACCTCCTTGAACCAGCTGAAACGCAACACGCGGAGGCAGCGATGTGCTGTGGCGATCCCAACAGCCTGGAACGGGTCTATAATGGAGCATGCGGAGACTGAAAACACGACACATGGAGGCTGAAAACTGCCGAAGGAGGGCGGGGCTTCAGCAACATTTGGTGTATAAGATGCACAGACATTTCTACCCCCTTTTAGAGGGGGGTGCATCTTATACTCCAAAAAATACAGTATATTTTTTAATGTTCTATTAAACTTCATATCAGTTGTAGACTATTTTTAAACTTTAAATTTATATGACTGATTTCTACTTGTTGCCAGATCAGTCTTTGCTTCTTTCTTTATAATATATTTTTCACTATTGCAGGGGCAATCTGGATAAAGCCATTGAAATGTTCAACAAAGCTATTAATCTAGCCAAATCAGAAATGGAAATGGCTCACCTCTACTCACTCTGTGATGCTGCTTATGCCCAGACAGAAGTTGCTAAAAAATATGGATTGAAGCCACCAACGCTGTAAAACAAAAAGGAATAGGGGAGGAATGATCTTTTAAAAAGTAAAGCTGCCCACTTCAACCTAGTCCTAAAGACACTGTTGCAGTGTGTTGAATGGTGGAAGTTACTTTTTTTTTGTGTGCTGTTGTAATTCTGTTAAATGTTTAGGTGTTGTGGGAATGGCTATTCAAGAAAGAAAGCAATTCCCTCCCTTGCCCTCCCCCATCAAATAATTGTTAGAAGAAACTTAAAAATAAAATTGCAAGGGGATCAAAGATTATTTTGGCCATGCAAATAAAAATCTTTCTGACTCTTTTTTTAATGGTAACTGTTGTGAATGACTGGTTCTAACCTCAAGAGTGTTATGCAACATGCTGTTCTGTTGATTTTAACAATAGTGCTGTGTATTTTATATATATAAGAATCCTTTTTCATTATTTTAGGTTTGGGGAAACAAGAAAAATTGTGAATTGTTTGAAGGGAAAGATTTTGTGGCAATAGATACTGAAACTTTTTTTCCCCAAAAGAAGATCTCATATGCAAATATTTCCTTACTTCCCTTTGGTTTCTGTTTCATATGAGACAATGGCTAAACTGGTTTTCAGGACACTCTCGTAAACAGTTTATAGCTCATTCACTGTCATGTGAGGATGTTCTGTGTTCCGAAAGCAAAGTATTTTGATTTGAGCTTTCTTAGAAATAATTTTATTATTAAAGAGTTTTTCAAAACAACAATAGCAAAATTGCCTAAGAAATCCTGGAACTCTTCAAAACAATATGCTACAATTGCTGTGTCATTCAAGAGTTCAGAGCTTTGGAATGACGCTTGGTTCAAAAGGTCTGATTTGAAAACTATAGCTAATTATTCCTTCATGAAACAATATTTTCTTGTATTGATACCACTACACAAAGTTTAGTTCTATTTAAACAGTCTTTGAATTAGAGTACTTAGAAAAGATGTTATCAGTTGTTCCACTGTTATTTGTAAATTCAATCCATAATTCTTGTAGTGCTATTTCAATTTATCTGAAATGCATTGTGTAGCACATTTGAGTATTCCTTCATTGGAATTTCTTTTTGCTACAAATGCCAAAGAAATAAAATCATATTTACAATATCTTCCCCCAAAGATTGTTGTCTTTTTCACTTATTCACTTAAGATGGTGGCTGACCTGGAATGATTGAGCAAAGTCAAATAATATTACTCAATGTTCAAGTTAGAATTTCAGCTTTTCAAAAAAAGCAGTTCAATGAAACTTTATTTCCTATATCTCCATCTCATTTCCCTATTATGACTGCATCATATTTTCAAAGGGGTTTTTATTTGCATGGCTATACAGACACTTCTCTCTTGAAAGCAATGAAGAATTAAGCATGTGTGAATTAGTACTAGCATTCCGAATTATCAGAATTTTTGCCTGTTGTTCAGATATTTGAAGTTGCACTGAAACAATGCATATGATTCTTTTTGTAAATGACTTATACATGTAAAGTCACCAAATAAATATGTTCAGATATCTTTATACATCTGTGGTCTAGGGTGTTGGTTGGAAATGGTCTGTAATTGAGTAAAGAAAATGTACTAGAAGCTGTTGCAAAAATGAAATTAATGAAACTTCTAAAATTCTGTTTATTTTCTTTGCTGAAATTTAGGGAGAAAACCCATTCCATATTAGGGATGAGTTTCAGCCTTGAAATACCGCAATTGTGAATATAGACTATAATTTTCTTCAAAATGTGCACAAAATGTGAAATTGGATATTTCAAAAGACATAATTTTCAGGATTCTGGCTGTTCTAACATTGTCACTAAACTGTTTGACGCATGATTGGGCTGTATTTTTCAGAATTTTTACCGTATGTGCAATAGCAAGGCCCAATTATGCCCCTGCAGCTCTTGGTGTAGATTGAATAGGGGGATATGGAAAAGAAGTTTGTAGAGGAAAGAAACAAGTATATGCTAGACAGAAGAATATTAATAGCCATACAACCTTCTCATCTATTCGATAAATTGCTATTTTTTTAAAAAAAAGTATGTTATAAAGAGCTAGACTTCAAATGGGCAAATGGATGGATTCTATTAATGTTTTATTTAGTTGTCAGATAGTGCAGAGGCTGTGTGTATGTTTATATACACACCACATTGATAATGCTACTAAAAGTTATATAAAGACTACAACATGTGGCATTGATTTGTTATATGTTAATATTATTCATGCAATTAAAAATCATCAGAAAATATTCTTCTGCAAGCATAAATTTTATTTTAAAGATTTATATGGCCACAAATCTTAACTGGGTGGCTTAAAACAATAATAAAACCAGTAAACAATATTTAATAATATTGTTATTTTATTATTATTGTTATTTTATTATTTAAAAATAATAAAACCAGTAAACAATGTTAAAAAATAAACTACACCCCAATTGATTCCTGGAGATTCCCCATAGCAAGCTCATCTATTCTCTTTCCATGCCCCCCACCCATACAATTTCAACACCTCAGTAAAAAAATAACCAACTGATTTTAATGGTCTTCCGAAAGGCTAGAAGGGTGGGGACCTGTCAAATCGCGAGCAGGAAGATGTTCCACAAGGTAGGAAAGCATTTGCTTGCAGAAAGCAAAAATAAAACCCCACCCCCCCAAAAAATGTTCCTACAGTACATCGGCCAAAGGTATTTTTTAAAAGTGTAAGAAAACCTGAAGACAATTATTAATTATGGAACATTAAAAGAGTTTAGTTGTCCTATCTGGCTTGTAATTGATGGTTGAGTGATCAATTATTTAAAGCACTAAATAAATATCTGCAGTCTAGGCAGCTGGAATCAGTTCATGGTGTTCCAAATAAACCATTCCCAGTTTTGAATATAATTTAAGGGGGAAAGAGGTCTAGAACACCCTTGGAATGACTAGAATGGGAGGTTAATTAACGGGACTACAGTGCTCACCTTTCTAAATGGTTCTCAAGATAGAACTAGCTATAGATCTGAATTATTGATGAAAACTGAATTGTAGTTTAAGTTCATTCAGATCAACCTCCAGGTATGAAACCATCCCAGATTTGGATAAAACTATCCCTGCATGAGTTTTAGTTTGATGGGAAGGAACCAGGGAGAATTTATGGATAGCTGCAGCAGCTGAAAATATAAGCTCTTTTGGGTCAGTTGGGAGTTACAGGATGACTTCTTCATATAAATCTTGGGAAGTGGGAGTAATGAGAAGATAGAAAGGCAATCTGGACCTTGTGATGTTGGGACTGCCAAAACTGCTTCTTTAGGTAATAACTCAAACCTTTTTGATGAATGTTTATAAATCCATGATAAAAAAACTCAAGCTTTTTTAAAGTCAGGTCCAATGATCACTACTGAAGCAGAGATTTAAATGGCACTTAATTCATGTAAGGTGCCTGCAAAATTAAAGGATTTAAAGTGCTTTGCAATCTGGTCAGAGCTTACATATTGACTAAGTATCTGATTTGCCAGCAGCTGACAACCTTAATGCAGAGAATGTACGGTAATTGATTCTTGTACACAAAAGTTCCACATTAGAACTGGAGGAACATCTTTGAGACTTCCATGATGCTTCAAAAGTGTCTTCAAAACACTGTTGGGGGAGTTTAGCTAATTTAATCTCTTTTGATTATTTTTCATAAAATCTAATAAACGCCAAAGTTTAAAAGAAGCATGCATTTTCAGAAGTAACCAATTTAGGTCAACTAACAAAAATGGAAATTTTCTGCTTTTATCCAATGTATTATTTTGGTAAAAAATATATTGTCTAAAACTAAGCATTTCTTAATATTACTAATTATTCCATTTTCATAAAAATATTTGTATATAAGTGTCAGAAAAGTTTCCAATGCAATACAACATGTCCAAAATCTGTGCAGACTAAAAAATTGTAAGCTCAAACTTTCACCATTATATGGAGATAATTTTAATTATCTATAAACTTGATTTACTAGTTTATTACACTGAATTAGCTAGTAATAGCTATTAGAAAAAGTGTGTCAGTCCAAATTAGAATCATACAATTTTTGCTTCAACAGCGTAAAGATCAGATCGTTTCTGGGAAAGAATGGGTATTTGTTCACGGATTTCTTCAGCCTTCTTTAAATCTGTATAAAAAAATAAAGCCATATTAATCCCAATTCTGTTTCCTTCCCATACCAATATGATTATGCAACACGTAGCTTGAACACATTTCCTATTAACCACTAATTAAAGCATCTGTATTTTTCCTGTGTTGTCTGGTCAAAATAAAAGCATCCCCTAAGAGCTATATGATCCTATAAAATGATGCATGCTTTAATAAATTACCGAAAAGAGCAGCAAATTCTGATGTATGTATTCTCAACCAAATCTGAAGCAATGCATTGACTTGGTAATACTGTATATTTACATCTTCATAAGGCAAATCTTATATCAACAGATTGAATTATTATAATTGCTGCGCCTTTTATAGATGAAAAGTTCTTAAATGACTTCACGCTTATAACCACTTGAATATGATCAATATTCCAACTAATAGGCAGAAAACTGAGACAGAACTACTTAAGTTAATTTACAAGGGTCTCTATAAGATTTAAATTAGTCCTAACAGCTCACCTATTTCTGCATAGACAATTGTTTCTTCAGTGCCAGCTTTGGCTATAACCTCACCCCTAGAAAGGAAATCAAAAGTTTAACAAATCATGTATTGCCATAGTGTGACCTTATTGATTTCTTATTCCCCTGCTGGCCTTCAAGGGGCACCTCCTAGAACTGTTCTAGAAATGCACTTCTTCCGCACTTTTAATGTCCTTATGAATGGAGATTGAAAAATAGGGAAGACACATTCAAGGAGCAGAAATTGGCAAAAATCACTTCCTCTTCAGAGATGCTTAACAGAATTTAACCTGCATTTGTTCAAAGGCAATACAGAAATCTGATAAATGAAAAAACAATATGCTTTCAATTCCTACACAATTCTTCCTTTCTTGTTAAAGATAAAGACAACCACAATGTACTTCAGTTTAAGACAATCTTTCCTAATCCTGATAGAACTGTGACGTGCTGAAATAATGCTTTCCAAATGTAGTCCTAACATACCCGATGGCCAGGAGTTAATGGAGATTGATATAAAGTAATCAATATTACAGATCAGGAATGTGTGAATATGTTCCACATTTGTTTTTATCTTCGTGGACTTCACAACTTCAAGCTGTGGACTTGTAAGCCTCAGCTTTCTATGAGGTATCTAAAAGCGGTGTCTATTTTACACTATTTCAAAGCAGAAAGGAACTGGAATGAACCTATCATTTCAAGGCTTATAGAGTACTGATCTTTGCTTTCCAGCTGAAAAAAGAAGTCGCATGAAAAAAGCATTTTAATGGTAAGACAGGTGTGCTAAAATTCAGCTTAGACAAGATAAAAACTTTACAATGTGGAAAATCTAACCTGTTTGAATATTTTAAACTTCTTGTACTTATTAACTGCATTGTTGATTTTCTTATAACACAGAAGACTATAAAGCAGTAAGTTCTGAAGTAATGTAGGCTTGGACTTAAGATACTGAAATGCATTCCCACATCTTTCTCATATGCATCTCCCTTTTTTCCTGTACTGTTGGATGATATTACTAAAAGTAATGATACAAAATTGATACTTTCATCAACGGTTTTATAATCATTTTTCATTTTCTGGGGGAAAAAATCTAGTCAAAAATATGAAACATATTTCAGGCATGGGGATTTTCAAATGATTAAAAAGAGAATAGAATACCTAAATGTGTTGCCAACCATGTCATAAAAAATACATTTGAAGTAAAAAATTATCATTTGATGAGGTTATCTGTGAATTTAAACAAAATGGAAGGAGGAAATCTTTAGCGATCAGGGCAAAGGTACACATTTTTCTACTAAGGCACCATAGAGATCATGCTGAACATTCTTTCTGCCAGGTTTAGGTACATGTGAGGGTAATTGCTACTTTAAAAAAAATACTGTACATTTTAATTTGGCAATTTTGTCTTGTTGGTTGTGATATATTAGTGGAAGAAGTTTGTTTTCTTACTTACCATGGATTTACTACTGTACTATGTCCCCAAGCCACATAAGATCCTGTCTCATCCCTAGCAGGAGATGCAGTTGCTACATAGACCTGGTTATCCACAGCTCTGCCAAAAAGGGAAAGGAAGAGTATCAGCCAATTAGTCCTTTCAGGTAGAATTAAAAATGTGGCACTTGATTTCTTAAATATGGAAAACTTTGGGTTTTTTAGTTCAATAAAATTCAATAGCAAGCACTACATCAGATCACAAGTATCTAAAATATCAGCAAATGGGATAACATAGTTTGAATTTAAATTTTAAAAAGTTAAATACAATAACCGAGAGTTACAGTACCGAGAGTCATTTCAATGTAACAAATGTAGGAATGAGTGTAGGGAAAAATAAATTGATTCATACCGGCCTCTCTGCAGCAGTTCCCAGTGGGCTGGCCCAGTTGTCAAGTTAAAAGCCCCTGGATATACTAGGAGTTTGCAACCTTAGTTCAAAAGGAAGATAGGATGACAATATGATCAACATAGGCAACAGAAAGTTATCACTTTTTGTTGATTTGATACACTTTAGTCAATCTTTCTATTTGTTTTCATTGATGAGTCTGTGAAGTATATTTGAAAGTATAATTTTAAGAAGTCAGTTTGTAGTAAAACCTGCCAGATTAGAATTCCAAACTGATAATTGAAATTAAACTGATAATTGAAAACAATGGCTTGCTCCCAGGCCCAGGGTTGATGTTTATTAGTTTAAAGCCTGTTTTGTTTTGTTGATTTTGTTGTTTATTGGATCATTTTAGTCTGAACTGTCTGTTTTTATATTTTTAGTTTTTTGTTGTTTTCTACTTTTGTACGCTATCCAGTATTTACTGGAGATGGACAGCTAATAAAGTTAAATAATCCTGCTCCTCCTGCTCCACCACCACCATCACCACCACCACTTGACTTCTAGAAAAGGCCCCGTGGAAATGATGCTTTGATTTGCTGGTGGAATGGTTGCCGTTTTGAAGCAGAAAACCTATTAGAACTAGTTCTAATTCTATCCAATTACAGCACAATTGGAGTGGCCTCAACACTATAGGCTTTCGGGAAAGTGATGAAGACCTGCCTTTTCCCCTAAGCATTGAGCCAGGATGAATAAGATATAATAAGTATTTTTTTCCTTATTTGGTGCCCAGGGTTTCTCTAGTACAGGGGTCTCCAAACTTGGCAACTTTAAGACTTACTTCTGGGAGTTGAAGTCCACAAGTCTTAAAGTTGCCCTGCTTGGAGACCTCTGCTCTAGTAGATGGGTAGCTATGTACATTTAATTTAAGAAAGAAATAAAGAAAAAAGAAAGAAATAGAGAGAAAGAAAGAAAGGAAGGAAGGAAGGAAGAAAGAAAGGAAAGAAGGAAGGAAGGAAGGAAGGAAGGAAGGAAGGAAGGAAGGAAGGAA
>WNWU01000016.1:13198882-13218901 GCA_012654045.1 Ptyas mucosa | reverse complement strand
CCCAGAATTCTCCAGCCAGCTATGCTGGCTGGAGAATTCTGGGAGTCGAAGTCCACAAGTCTTAAAGCTGCCAAGTTTGGGAACCCCTGCCTTAACCCGATGGTACAAATACCATAGACTTACTTTATAACTAGAATCCAAATGAGCAAACTGAGTAACACGTTTAGCAATATAACTCATTGCACAGTAACTGAGAGACATGCTAAATCTCAAATCGCTCCAGTTAGAGGAAAAGTTAATTTGTAGTATTAAATGTTAATATTAAATAGAGATAAGTTCATTTAAAATATTACTGTAAATGAAAGCCAGTTTATTGTAATGGTTAAGACATCAGGATAGGCACCAGGAGACCACATTAGCCATGAAGTGATCTTGGGTCACTTTCTCTCAGTCCTAAAATGACAAACCACTTCTGGGGGAAAAAACCTTGCCAAGAAAACTCTAGCGGCTTGTCCAGGCAGACTTTGAGACTCAGATCCGATTGAATGGAATTTACTAACATAGTTATATAGCTGGGAATTACACATACGAACCACATACGTACACATACAAATAAACAAATACAATTCCTTCAGGACTTTCTTCCATGCATTTGAAGTATAGACGGATTCAAGAAAGTTACCGTGATAATAAATTGATTTCTGTATTTGCTAATGGTTCTTTTCTTTATATTTAGATGCGCATTTTGGATAACTTTATATTAAATGTAATTCTGGATAACTTCCATTGAAGTTATCTAAAATTACAAAAAAATAAATAAAGTACTTAAGGTAAGAGAAAAGATTTTCTTAAACAGAAGCAGCGCCTATTTTTTTTAATTGCTCCCCTCACCTGCAACCAAGACAGACCAAGCCATTGCACGACTACATAAAATTGCACTGGCAGGTTTCTAAGTTAAGTTTGTTCAAAAATTAGACACAAAGGAATTTAGCACCTCTGCCAGTCATCTCCCCTTAGCAGAAGGAAAGCTAAGGGCAGAGTCAAAGTTTCTCTCCTCTTATTAAGCGTTCAGTAGAAACTGAACTACCCGAGCACACAATTTCCCTTTGTAGGAAAAATCACGGTACTCACTGGCCATGACTCCTTTCACCAGCTGCATAACATTGATTCACTAAGGATTGCCACTGTCCAGAAAAAAGATCCTTAGAGAACACAGCGCATGCTCAAAAAGGGCAAGGTCTTCTAGGAAATGTAGTTCTTTTGGAGCATTTATTTCCCGGTTTTTATTTTACAGTACTCCCACAAGCCCTTGCTCTTAATGGTGTCTCTGAGAATGATGGGAGTTGAAGTCCAGATCGTTGGGCGGATTCCAGATTCTCTATTTGAAAAAAGGGCTGTATTATTTCCTCCTTCCTTCCGCCGTCAGGGCTTTTGTAGTATGTGAAAATCTGTGAAAAGCATAAAGCCCAATATTTTGTCATGGAAAACTGCGAAGAGGAATGATAAGCTTGCTGAATTTGTAATCATTAGCCCTTCAGAGAGAGAGCTGTCATGAACAACGCTACAGAGGAGCATATCTGAGCTTCAAAGATACAGACGATTGCTACAATAGAAACCTATTTGCTGCCATCTAGCAGCCATTTGGGATTTTGCAGCTCTCCTCTTATATACTGAATAAAGCAGAGGTTTTCAAACTTGACAGTTTTAAGACTTGTGGATTTCAGCTTGTGGAGTTGAAGTCCACAAGTTTTAAAGCTGCCAAGTTTGAAGACCTCTGACCTAAAATAAAACAAGAATGACAAAATGGCAAATGTAATTCAGTGCAAAGAGCTGCATGTCTTGCTGTCTATAAAGACCAAATTTCACATTTATTAATGGAACTTCAGCTGAGAGCAACTCATCCTGGTGGGTAGCTCAATGAAAATGTAAACCCAGAATGTGATTATTTAAGAAAACATATTGAGAATGAAACGTTAAATAAAACTTCAAATATAATTTCAGTGGTGAAATCTAAAATTTGTTACTACCGGTTCTGTGGGCGTGGCTTGGGGGGTGGTAATGTGACTGGGTGGGCGTGGCCATTAAAAAAAACTTAAAACCATTTTTCCTACAACCTCTTCCGTGAAGAGGTTGTAAAAAAATGCTTTCAAAAGGCTCTGACGATCCCAGCTGGGTTGCCTGATCGTCAGAGGGTGTAAGGTCGATTGGAATGCTGTACACTTCTGATCATTGCATCTCAAATAGGGTATTGTTTAGCACCTTTACCAAAGGGGGTGGGGGAAGGAGGGAAAGTAACCAAAGTCAGAGAAACAGTTCAAGAACTTGGAAAATTCTGGTTTACAGTCAAAAATGGGTAAAGGGAGGTCATGATAGAGGTACAGTATGTAAACTCTGCATGATGTCAAGTGTGCAAAGTGGGGGGGGGGGTTTGCTTTGTTTTTAATCTTCCTCACAATCTAAGAATGATTCTAAGAGTTGCCTTGAGTGAGATAGGCTGCAAACAAAACAAGTAATAAAAGTACTTCTTTAGAGTGTAGTGTTCATATTAAAGAATGTGATGCTACCAACGTGACCATCAAAGGGAGTTTCAACAAATTAGTGGAGAATTAGTATATGAAGTAATTGTTGTAGGGAGCCAGTGATATTTTTGTTAATATTGTTGTAAAAATTAACACATAAAACAATTTTATTAATAATTTGTGTTGAATTTCAATTTAAAATTATAATACTGTAGGTTTTTAATCTACTTTTTAGAATGGGTGCTGGCGTGTGTATTCCTGGCTGATCTGGAGCCTTCCAAGTATGTTGGATGAGAAATGACCATGTTGTCTAAGTGGTGATGTTATTGGGCTGAGAATGGCCAAGATGAGGAATTAGACCTGCAAAAATCTGTTGTCTAATTGTTTACTTTTTGTTCAGTTGGCAACTCTATTTCATGATGTGCAGCCTTAGGCATATTCTCTGTACCAATAATATTTCTCAATTCGGGTAGTCCTTGATTTACAAGAGTTCATTTAGTGACCATTCAAACTTACAATGGCACTTTAAAAAAAGTGATTTATAACCATTTTTCACACTCACAATCATTGCAGCATTCCCCTGATCACATGATCAAAATTTGGACGCTTGGAAACTGGTTTAAATTTATGGCGGTTGCCGTGTCCCAGGATCAGGTTACATTGTGCAATCTTCTGATAAGCAAAGTCAATTGGGAAGCCAGATTCACTTAACAAGCATGTTACTAACTTAACTACAGTGATTCACTTAACAACTGTGGCAAGAAAGGTCATAAAATGGGGGTGCAACTCACTTATCAAATGTTTCGCTTAACAACATAAATTTTGGGCACAAGTTGAGGATGTCATGTATTTTCTCCTAAGTAACTATCAGTGTATTAAAAGGCCTCCTTCAAAATCATGTCCCCATAGATCTGACACACACTCATAATAAATAATAAAATACAGATTTGAAAATGTTGTTGTAAAATGTATTAACTTCACCAAGGTCAGCTGTTTTTCCCACTCTTCTCCGATTTCTTTTATCAGTAAAATCTGTGACTGAGAGCAAAAGGAGTGCAATGTGTGTATGCCTAAGGAAAACCTCACTACATTGAAATCAAGAAAGCTAAATGGTCAACAAATCATTCTTTATGTGTTGTCAATTTGTGTGAACCATTTGCCTGATCATGATCTCAAGGGAAGACTGGTCTCTCTGGGAAAGGTGAGCATGTTCTTGGCATACATTTCTGACCACGGATCAAGACTATACCTCTAGCCGTCTCAATCCCAGCCATTCCCAAGTCATGAAAATGTCTATGGAGATTTTCAGTCATCTAGGTCATGGTTGTCCCAAAGGTGCTTTTACAAAAGGCAACTGGACTTTCTTGGTTTTTTTCTTTGAAAATATTTTGCTTCTCATCCAGCCAGAATTGAAGAAGCTTCTTGGATGAAAAAAAGTCCAGTTGACTTTTTGAAAAGCACCTTTGTGCCAAGCCATGAAACAAATTGCAAGTGGAGAGAGCTGATAAGGTGGTGCAAGCAGCACTGATTGACTATAAGTTAGATGTAACATACATTCATGCTGATCTTTTCTACTTAAAAGGTGCACCACAGCCATGATGGTGCAGTGGTTAGAATGCAGTATTGCAGGCTAACTGCCAACTGCCAGCAGTTCGATCCTGACCTCTCCAGGTTGATTCAGTCTTCCATCCTTCTGAGATCGGTAAAAGGAGAACCTAGATTGTTGGAGGCAATATGCTGATTATGTAAGCATATTGCCTCCAATATGTATTAGAGAGGGCTGTAAAGCACAATGAAGCAGTATATAAGTCTAAGTGCTATTGCTATTTAAAGACAATTTTGAGTAATAAAATATGGATTTGAGCATTCAAAAACAATTGTTCTGAGTCAAATGTGATCACTAATTATTGCAATGTTCTAAGGACTGAAGACTGAAATACTGTATCTTAAAAGCATACTTGCTTTAGATTAATTATGAGATTTACCTTCATTAAAATTGTTTGCAATCTTACACCATGTCTATATGACGATGTAATTTTAAGCACATTTAATCAGTGATCAAATTAGAAATTCATAGCTTTATGGCCTTAAGAGGAAGGAAAACACTGCTTCACTTTAAATATTTATGACTTATTTTAGCAGTGAAATCAGGAACATTAAATTAGACCAGGACCAAAAATATCACCCACAAATTAATACCGTATCACTTATTTTATGTTTCATATACAGCAGTTAGGATTCCCATGATGAATTCATATAGTAGGCAGTTGTTAAAAGACCGGATTTTTTCAGTAGTATCCCACCTACCCCAAGGTTTTATTTTGGGTTTAGGCAAAGTTATATAGACAAGCCTTTTAGCTTGTTAAATTTCTATTGTTCTGTATTAAGTGGCTCTAGACTTGATTCTTCTGCCAGTTATGTTAGACTTTCTTCCACACATAATTTACAGTATTTATTTCTATAATTGTTGCATAATTACAGTTTGTTTTGCTTTGCTTTTCCTAAATATCATCTCCTGTTGAACAACTAATAAACCCTTTTAATAAAGTATATAACAACAGTACTCCAATGCTCATGGCCTGGTTGAATAGTAATGTAGGTGTAGTAAAAGTAAAGACAATGAAAGAGAAAAGTGGGGCAGTGCAGAGATTAGGATTGAAAGACAAAATATAACTTGAACTTCCCGTGAACAGTCAATACCCAGTGCCTGGTCAGAACACTTTAGAGCAATTGCTTCTTTTTTGAGGATTGTTTTCAGCTGCAGAGGCAGCCACATAAGCACATAAAAAGATATGACTGCTTTAGGATGTTTGCAACAAGTGTCCCCCATACTCCAAATCCCACTTTGTCTTTTAAACCCAAACTCTACCTTAGACCAAAAATGGTTACTAAGAAGAGTTTCAGTATGTTGTAATAACTTCATATACTCCTTAGAATCTTAGATAATACCGGTACGTCAAGGAAGTGACATTTAAATGTGTGTATAACTAACTATACAAGCCTTTGCACACTCTTTGCAACAGCGCTAAGCAGAAGTAATGCTACACACGCTAAAAACTGTGTAGCAGAGAATGCAAAAAGAAGTTTCACCAGTATCACTGGATGGAATTCATTGAAACTTTCAGTGTACACCTGTTACTTTGCAAGCACTCAGATTCACAGAAGATTGCTCACCCTCCAGAACAGACAGAGGAATGCAGAGTTAAAGAAAATAGTTAGAATTACATTAACCCAATCTAATGACGTGAAGTGTAGATTTCTGCTATTATTGTTATTTCTTGGAAATGACGGTTGGATCAAGCATCCTGTAGCCAAATGACTTGAACAAATAATTGGCTTTTAAGTAGTAATGATTTATTTACAATAGCACTTTTATAAACAATTGCACGAACATCTTTACATTAATATTATGAAAAAAGTGTCATTGCTAAATTAGGCAGGAAAACCTCTAGGAGATTTTAATTTGCTTTTTAAAAGGAGAGTAGAGAAAGAGGAAAAAAAATAATGCAACAGCTCTGGGACAGAACTATAAATACAGGAGTATTGGTAAAAGTGCAGTTCATGCAATTCATATTTATATACTTGTTTTATTTTTTTAAAAATGAGTGTTGGTTTCAGGATTAAGGTGCCTACATGATTCTTGTTAAGAGTTCAAAAGAGTTGGTAATGAAGATCAGTTGATTTTAGTTTCCATTGGCATGTTGATTGGATCTGCAGATATTTTTTTGTCCAACTTACTGAAATCCTAAGAATTGTTACTCTCACGTTTTGCAGCTTTCATGTCAGCATTTACAGGATTTCCTTGAGACTTGTAAGTGCATTCAAATACCTCTCACAACCATTTTGGTTATCTTTAAAAACTATGGATTTTTGTACCACATTTTATTTTTTTAATCTCAAGCACTGAAGACATTATTAATAGCATTCAGCTGATACATTTCAAAGAAAAACTAAAGACGTCATACATAAAGTTTCCACACTTTGCTTCACTCATGCGCATTGCAATTTTAGTAAGCGCTGGACAGATTTTGAACAGGTTTCTGAAAGATTATATTTGCATGTCCATTAGTGTAGCCAATTCTTATATTCTCTTATGAAAAATGAATTATGATTTCATTTCCCAATCTAACGTTGACTTTGGAAAACCTTAGCTTTCATTCTAGAGCATAAAGCTGTTAACATTCAACTGCTGTATGCTGCTTACCATTTCAAGCTTCCGGAATTTAACTATTCTCTTAAACCTCATAGAAGACTTTAAAAATTACATACACATTGTATGTCCCTATAAACCTGCCCCAAGTTTGATAGCATGTAATATTATTTTAAAGAAGTTCTAGATTGTTGCCTCAAGTACTGTGCCAAACCCTGATACTATGCGTAGCAGTTCAAACCAAATATTCAAGGCTTGTAAAAATATGTCTTGTTTTTCAATTGTGAATTATGTAGTTCAAATATTTTCCAATATTGGAAAGTATTGCCTGGCTACAGTACATCTTTTCAAACAGATCTATGTACTGAGTTTTCACCTTACGAATAAGTCAGCTTCTCCAAAGCTACTTTAAAAATAACTCAAGTTTATAACAAACAATATTTGCAAATGTGTTAAAGAAAATACTTTAAAAAAATCTCTTCAAAAGTATAGTTTACTTCTACCATAAAGTGGTTATCCAGGCACTCCCATCAATAAACTGAAATGTCCTCTTAGGTTAGTATTCAGCTGCAACAAGTCGTTTTAGGCCACATAAAATATTTTGGCCACCACTTTCTTCTGAAGACACAGTGAAAACATCTGTTCTTATTAGCTTTCCAGGGCATCCAGTACTTTCATAATCTGTAGTTTTATAGCTTTGGTGGCATCACCTGCATTTGGAATCAAGTACCTTAAAAATGAAAATAATAACATCATTTGTTAATATACTAAATCACTTTCACAATATAAAATAGTACAATTAAAATATTACATCATGATCCATAGGATCCTTACATATGATGCGCATGTGCACACGGGCACACATACTCAGGCATACATATACAACGATGCTGATTTCCAAAGAAATTGAAATGAGATAAAGAATCAGTGTGTCATTTCTCTTCCACTCCACCTTCAGGCTCTGCCTCATCATTACCTACAGTTAGCCACATAATGTTCTGGAAGTCTCTCAAGACATGGTTATGTCCTTAGGCTGAGGATCCCAGGAGACCACTGACATTCTAAGGTGGCGCCGCTGATATAGTTAATATTTATTCTCTCTTGAGACTTTTTACTTTTAATAATGACTGTTGTATATTTTTGATAATGATTGTTTTTATATATTTTTGTTTTACTTTATTGTTGTCCCAGAGTAACTACTTGTAAAAGGGAGGCTACATAAATTTGATAAATACATAAATATATAAAATATTAGTTGCCTAGCAACTAATTTCCAATTTATTTTTACACTTGGGAAAAATTTAAATTATTTGGAACACTGATTAATATGTTGCTATTAAGAGAATCTCAAAATTCCAGGATATATGTAGATGATTCACTCATGATCTAACATAGTGATTAAACTGTATCTTAATTAAAACACAAGGAGTAATAATTTCTAGACTATTGTTTAGCCAAATAAATAATGTATAAAAAATTCTATAGAACTTGAAGAAGGCTCAGCCTTTTGAATGGTAGTACTAGCCAGTAGTGAGTTTAATTTTTTTTTACTACCGGTTCTGTGGGTGTGGCTTGGTGGGCGTGGCATGGTGGTAGTGGTAGACGAAGGATACTGCAAAATCCCCATTTCCTCCTGATCAGCTGGGACTTGGAAGGCAAAGAATAGATGGGGGTGGGGCCAGTCAGAGGTAGTATTTACTGGTTCTCCAAACTACTCAAAATTTCTGCTACCGGTTCTCCAAACTACTCATAAGTTCCACTACCAGTTCTCCAGAACTGGTCAGAACCTGCTGAAACCCACCTCTGATACTAGCACTTTATATTAAACATGAGACATTGTTTATATAATGACTTTATAAGTCCCCATATAATAAGGCTGCGCTTAACAATATTAGAAATTACTGTCAATTGATTATTTCATTTTGATACATAAATGAATCCTCAAAATATATGGATGATTCATATGTACTTAATATGTAATCATAATAAAATCTTACCTCTCAATTGCCAAAATCTCTATGCCTGAAGCAGTGCTATTTCCATACTTAAAGGTTATTAATTCTGGATGCTTTTTTTTGGAAGTAATTTTGACCACAGCATTTAGTGCCTGACGAGATTGTATGTAAGCAAATCCCTTTCGAGAGACAATCTCTCGCAAACAGTACATGTGTGTTGTAGTTACCAAAAGGTGACTATAAAAAACAACAACAGAAAATAACTGGCATTGCATCAGGAAACAGATACTTCCCCATCCTCAGCATTATTATCATGAGCCAAATGCATTTTGTAAATAATAATATTATGTGACTATACATAACAGTTATTTGGCAAGTTTACAATTGACTTTTCATCAAGTTGTGGACATGTTTCATACTGTGGTAAAAGCGCAAATATATAATATTATGCTACGACCAAAACGAAATATCTGCTATGATATGATTATCTGCAGTCAATTTGCAATACAATCTGTGAGCGATTAATCCATTCACTTAATTAGTCACCCTATTTTTTTTTTCATTAAGTAGGGTTAAAGGTTAACTTGGAAAATAATTACAGTAGCCTACATAAAATTACAAATTAAGAAAAATTACAGAAGCATTTAAAAGGTGGCAATTGTCTATACTAAAGTGTGTGTATGTGTATGTGTATACCTACACACACACACAGAAAGAACGACAGAGGGAGCCACTTTTTATCATTAGAAACATTATTAAGTTTATAAAGCCAGTGCAACAATACCTAGGAAACATGTGTCCGCTTTCTTTCACTTCACTACAAGGGAAATGATATTTTATATCTGGCTTATTTATCCAAGTCTGAATGTTTACGATTTCTTTTCTATCATCATCAGACATTGAAGAGCTATCGATTTCATCTGTTTCAAAAAGAAAAAAAAATGCTGTCATGGTCAAAATCTTTTCGATTGCTGTCACATATTTTGAAAAACATTTTTCGTTCTAATTTGAAATTTATGAAATAAAACGCTGCTGCTCATCATCATTGTTTGATTTTCCAAACAATGCACTTTTCTGTTGTAAAGCCTTCAGATTTACAAATACTTTTGTAATTTTGTATCTGAAGTCTGATGAATGATGTCTTCTCCAAAATGATATTGGTAATATTGCAGATTCAGTTGGAATTTCAGACCACAATTAGAGTATCTTTTTAATAACAGAATTCCAGACTTAGCTAGAAATTACAACACATAATTTGCTTATAGTAAATTTTACTATACCAGTATCATATTCTTCTTCATCTCCAATACTGAAAACCGGCTTCACACCCCGATAAGGTTTTCCTACTCGGTCACTGCTGCTGACATGCCTATTGGCAGGGATAGAAATGAGAAAGGAAAAATAATCTTCATTTTAAAATATATTTTATCGAAGCATTTTTCTCATTAGCAGCATGCAATGTGATCCAGGTGTAAATCTGTGTGTGTGTAGTTAAAGAATTCGATAAAGGTAGCTGGCTGTGCAAAAGTAATGAACCATACTGAATTAGTGAAAAGCAGGCAAAAAGAGCACTGAACTGGCTGGACTGTATTACGTACAAGAAGTTTGGTTTGAAAAGTTCAGTAAGCATAGTCAGAAAACACAGATCTCTTCAGTGGGTTGTATGCAGCTTTCCAGATATTATTAAATTACAGTTCCAAGCTCCTCTTCTCACTGGGCTTTGTAATTCAGCAACATCTAGAGGGCAACACACTGCACATCTATGTTTTAACAAATCAAAGTCAAAGGTTTCCTTAAAGTGGTAATATATCAAGGCATGTTTAGGGACAAACTATTATTGGTTTCCAAGCAATGTATGCAATACTGACAGATTAAAAAGCTGACAATATTTAAGTGTTAGTTTAATCTAATAAATATCTCTGGAGAAATCACAACATCAATAATAGAACAGACTTGAGAGCTGTAGAATGTGAATTATAGCATTTCTTCTTTGGATTTTTCACAGATGGATCTTGTTTCTTGCTCATTCATCTTTCATCAATTACTGAAAACGCACTTTATTACAGAAACCGAATGCCATGTTAAATAGTTTCATACTTCACAGCAAGTAGCTCATTCCAGCGTGTTATGCATACATTTTAAAAAATTGTAATGCTGATTGGGTGTAAGAAAATCTCTGTCCGATTCACTTTTGAAAATGATTCAAATTTCACTTTTTAGTGAAGAAATAGCTGCTAGAGGATGCAAATAGGTAACATAAGGAAGAAGAATGGGAAAACTGATGGGAACACTCACATTTATCTCTATTCCTGAAGGTAAGTGCTTTCATTTTCTAGGTGTTGGCAGATTAAAGTAATAGGAAACTGAACTGTGTTGAAGAGAGACAACAAATGTGCCATCCAAAGAAAGCCAGATGAGGGGTGCTTGTTAGTAAAGATAAGCATCTGTAACACTGACAGTGTTCCATAAAATAGCTGGTGTATGAGATAAATACATTCTACTGGATACTTTGTTTATTTACTATCTCCAGAATGCCCACTGTTTTTACAAAATGGTGTTGGGCAACAGTTTATCCTTTCTTGCAATTGTTTCAAAATTTGCAGGCCCTCTTTATATGCTTTTAAGGCCTATACAATTCTCTATTCTTTCAGATTTCACTACAAGCCCAACATACTATAGTCGCTATCTAGGCAAAGATAATGCTAATTCTGATTTGTTGTTTTAAGATTGATATGTCTGTCTATTTGTTTGTTTGTGTGCTGCCCATCACATCTAGATATGAGATCCCTTAGTTTGATGGGCTTAAGTGCATTTCCAGAAAGTATAAGGAATACATGCCAATAGGGAAATCATTATTGACGTGCTTAATAAGAACATGACCTTTAGCCATAATCTGCTTGTTTTAATAAAAGCATGGTTAATGCACACCATGGTTTGCAAACCAAATTACACTTTTCCACTCATTTAGTTTAAGAGGGTAGTTATTCTCACACTTCATGTAAATAAATAAATACCTTTAAAGTAATTTGCTGTTGTAAGCTAGATATTTAGGTGATATTAAATACAACCACAATTTAGAAACAATATTCCCATAGATAATTGTTAAATTTATCTACCATAACAATTCTGGCTACTTTAATCTATCCATTGTCAAAATGATTTCTTCTTGCACTGTGCCTATGAAATCCATTGGATTCTTATTTTATTCTTTCAAAATTCTTATCTGTGATACTTAGTCAAAGCATCACTTGCAATGTAATGGGCCATAAGACTATACTTAAGGTATGCCATAAGGGTATACTTTTTAAAATTATGGAAATGTAATTTAATACTGAAACCTCTCTTCCATATCAATTTTTCAACTCTCATCCAAAATCTAATTAACCACAGAATCCCATTTTGTTGAGTAGGATTATCAAAAATGTAGCTGCATTTTAACGTTCAAACAAAACAGTCAATTGTGGCTAACATTTGTTTGATCGCATCATGCTGAAAAGGAGATAGGATTTATTACATATGCATGTGTCATCTATAAATGAATGTGAACATCTATGACTAATAATTTAAATATTTGAGCTTGATGTAAAGCACTCCTAATTTTAAAAACTCCGAGAACCATTTATTAGTTTATTTATTAGTTATTAGTTCAATTTATATGCCGCCTTTGTCCGAAGACTCAGGGCCGCATTGACATTGACAGTATAACTGATGCTTACAAATAGTATGAAGTCATGCTAAAAAAGGACAAAGGCAGTTTTGCTCAGATGGTTCTGCATGTGGCTTACCGCAGCGTACTTGCTCTCTCAGGCCAGGGAAGATTGAAAGAAATTCTATAGCAAATTGGGCAGAGGACAGAATAAATAATTACAATATATTAAGAAAATCTGATTTATGCCTTCCCATATACCTTAAAGCTTAAAGCTCTCCAGCATAAGAGGTTTTTTATGTTTTTAAAATAAAGTATTATTACTCTGTTCTGTTACTTTTTGAATTAATCCATTGCAGGGCAAATGGGGTATCTAGCATGTTTGTCTAGTACTGGTTAAGGTATTTTTTGACTGGCTGAAGGTCACCCTCTTGGCTTCTATGCCTAAGGGAGAATTAGAACCTGAGTTTCCTGACTCCTAATCCAGCACTTTTACCACAATACCCCATTGGCTTTCATGAATATGTGTATATGTGTGTGTATATATATCTGAGTGAGTATACGTGTGTGTGTATATATACCCTCTCCACATGAATGCATACATATATACACACACAAAGCACACACATATATATTCATACACATCCACACACTCCTATAGCACTTAATACTTTTCAAGGTTCAAGAGTTTAAGAAGGAGCTGTGAGAAAAGTACCGTATTTTCGGAGTATAAGACGCATCGGAGTATAAGACGCACCTACCTTTTGGGTGAGGAAAAGAAGAAAAAGAAATTTCCCTCTGCTCTGAGCAATTTTGCTTCTTTGCAGCAAACAGCAAACAGCCTGCTTTACTTTCATTTTCATTTTCAGCATAGCTTGATTAGCACAAGGGGAAAAAAATCTGCTCCAGCAGTTTACCTCTTTGCAGCAAGCAGCAGAGCCCTGTGCAAAACAGCTGAGAGCAAATCAGCTGCGAGTCAGGAGGCCGATACAATCAACTTGTGCTGAAGCTGAAAGGAGCTGTTTTTTTCTTACTGTTTGCTGCAAGGAGGTAACTGCTGGGGAGCAGACGCCAAAGGGTGGGGCTACATTCGGTGTATAAGACTCACCTAAATTTTCACCCCCTTTTAGGGGGGAAGAAGTGCATCTTATACTCTGAAAATTACGGTAGGTGGAACAAGAAATGAGAAATAACAAATTTTCCAATCTAAAAAATGTTGTTACATATATGTTTGCTAACACATAGGAATAATTCTAATGAAAACCCATTAAATTTCTTCACAGAAGCATAAAACAATCAGGGAAAAATAAAATGTGTGATTTAACATGCAAGAAGATTGGTCAGAAATAGTTTATATGCAAAGTGATCTGAAAACGGTGTTCTTGGAAAATTTCTTTTTTCTTGAAATGTACCAATCCAGTCCTGGATTATCATTTATCCATGGAATTGATAAAGAAGTAATTTAGTATTTTAGATGTAATCATTGTATTCTGGGAAAAAGTGAAACATTCCAGAGAATTCACATTCCTATAATAAATATGTCAATATAACTCACCTATCTACAGGAGTTGAAGTATTTTCAATAAAACTAATAACTTTTTCTTTCACATTTACAGATTTTGTCTTTAAAGCTTCAGTCATCTTGTTTACCAGAGACTTGACACCCTTTCCATCATTTGATCCATTTGGAGAATCACCCTAAAAAAGCATAATGTTTCTGAGTATAATTCATTTATATTCCATAATCACCAAAATCTGAACTTGATACAAGCACTATTTGTAAGGAACAAAAGTGTGTAATCTAAGCCCCCATCCAATGGCCGAAGTGCTACTGAAATTTGCTTTTATAGTTTCTGTTGAACCTCTACCAACCTTTAAGTATGGCCACAGTATATGAACTATTTGGACTGTAACAAGTCTTGTTTCTATATTCTTCTCTTAAAAACATGGAGAAATAAATAAAATAGTCTATATTTTCGTTACTACATTGGCTATTCCTAATGTAGAGACAACTGAAGATGGAAAACACTGCCATAATCTAGTTTATAACATGATGCTTAAGGAATCACATTTTTTTTCTTTTAACAACCTTGTAATCCCTTGAATCGGGGTGGAGTCTGGGTGACCAAATGGAGCTGAGCATTTACTGGCTGAATGCCCTTCCTGATGCCTACGCAGAGTTCACAGCAGATATTTTCTCATTGCGCCCAGAGAGAGAAATATTTGCTGCTAATTGGATTGAACTCACAGCTTCCTGATTGTGAGGTGAGAGCTCCACCTCTAGGCCAACACAAGGTTCAGCTAAGGCATCAAATTTAAAGTACTGCTAATTATCACTTATGCCCTTTATTAAAATTTGTTAACTGGGAAAGGGTTTACTAGCCGACTGGAAACAAAGCCTAACATCTCTTTTCTCCTTCAATGCATGTGATATGTTGTTCTATATTATAAATAAATAAATACAATCATGAAACATCATGTTAAAAGCTAAACAATTTGATTTAAAAAGCACTCACATCAACTAAAGAGTTAATACTATTTTTTGAGCCTGACGTGCTAGCAATCCAATGGCCATATCCATTTTCTGGTCCTTCAATGTTAATGTCTGCTAAGTGCTGTTGCAGTGCTATGAAAAAAAAATAATGTTCATTGAGCAAAACTGTCGTTAACCTCATTAAAATGTAATAAGCTAACAGGTGTATATAAATGTTAACTAATGTATGCAATAAAGTGCTCAAATGTGCTAATAATTATGGTGCATTCTATAAAGCATCAAATTATGTAAAAGGCATTAGCTACAAATTTAGTTCTATCCAAAACCTGCACAATCAAAGCTACTAAAAACTCTCAGGATTTCTATGAGTTGGGTGCCATATAATAATATGAATAAATATTTTTTTCTAATCATACAATCTTTCTTAAATTTAAGAATGATTAGGTCATAAGGAGAATTTTGAAGTGGGAACTATGAGAACAAATACGGTATGTGCACATTAACGCAAGAAAAAAAAATAGACTTAACTTCTGTCAGGCTCTATTTTAGACCAGATTAGGATTAAAACTGTAATCCTTATGGAATTCAAAATCAAGAGGTTAAGATCTCTGGTCAGTGCAGCTTGAGATAAACATCCTAGAATATTACAGAAACTATAGGTAGTTCTTGACTTAGCGTATATGGCCGTAAATCATAATGGTCCTAAAATGGATCACTCACATGACCAACTCAATTTTATGATCCTTTTTGTGATTGTCATTAAGCAAATGTTGCAGTTCTTTAATGAGCCATGATTCCATTTATTCCTGTAGTTAAAAGAAAATCTTACCCATAAATCCACCTTTAGCAATGCTTACGTATTCTTTATTTTTCTGAAATAAGAAAATTGGAAATCACCAAGATGAGATTAGCATAGGGATTTTTAAAAAACAAAATAAGTGTAACATAAAAAAATAGCCTTAGTACATAGCGCCAGCTTTTTCATTTTGAAAAAGCTGGCGCTTTATTGGAACAAGTCAATAAGTCTTATAGTTGCCTTTCTAAATAAGAGTGGGCCTTTTTCATCAACAATAAACATTTCCTCCTTTCTCAGCCCAAGGACCAATCTCATACATGTGAGAGGCGCAATATCTCCAGATTCATGGTAACAGTCAAATAACATAAAAAGATTTAGAATCCGGTTTCCCCAATCTGCATTTTTAATATAGAAGTGGCTTCCAGTGGCAGAAAACCATAGAAAAAAATGTGTTTTAACTACCTTAAAAATATCCTTCTTGCTCTTATGGGACTTTTCAATCCTAGAATTATGTTTTTAACGTTTAGTAAAACTATTAATGTTTATGGTGAACACACATAACAAAATTTACCTCCCATTACTACAGACATTCCTCCCTATACAACATATACAATTCAACAATATATTGTGCAAACTTTTCACAATTCAGTTAACTGTTTGACAGGGAATTTACATGCAATAATCCAAACAGTTGGACCCTGCATCTATGAAAATTAATTGCAAATATTTTTTCAGTATGGTAAGGATGGGAGTATCACCTAAATTGAATTGATGGCATATGAAAGAAAGAAACTAATTATCGTGTTTAAAGGCAATATGTGATAGAATTTTAGATATACCTGTAAGAAATGTGCAAGTACCATGTTCATGTACATATCTTCCTCTTCTCGACCGCTACCCATGAAACAAAGATGTTCTCCACCAGCTACAGAACCAGATTCAATTGACTGTTTCTGTGCTTCTAACAAAGATTTCACAGACTGGGCAAATTCTGATGGGTTCTGAAGCATCTGTAAAAGAAGGCAAAAGCAGAAATCATTTCTGCACATCTGTTCAGCTGATCATTTAATTCTTTCTCTAAATCATCACTTTAAAAAACCTACTGATATATTTAAAATTGAGAAAAAATAATTCTCAGCCAGTTGTTAAGAGACTGTTATAGCTAATTCATTTATTATGTTTTTCTATAGCTAAACTAAACTACGTTTTAGTTTAAAGTCAGCTACACAGAGCTCTATAGTTGTATCTTCGTGGATAGATGCATCTTGAAAGCAATATAACCAGCATCAGACATCAGTTTGGAAACGTCAAGAACAAATCTTACTGGATTAATCTCATCTCATTTTTAAATGGGTAACTTCCTCAGTAATTTGTGGGAATGTTGTAGACATAATGTAACTTGAATTTGGCAAATAATTTTATCTAGTTTCCCATGAGGTTTAATCAGAAAGCTAGTCAAGTAATTAGCTGGGTGACAGTAAAATCAAGTGAACAAAGAACTAGCGCAAAAATCAGAGTGCTCATCAGTAGGTTCCTTATTATATAGGGGAGAGGTTAAGTATCCCAATGATCAATCCTGGACTTTACTTTTCAATATTTCAGCTTTTGTAAAACATTTAGGCATGAAGAAATCTCATAATTGTACAATTACTTACAAAAGATTTACATAGCAGTAATGAAAATATAACTTCTTTTTTAAATTTAGTTTATCAGCAAGAATAAAACAGAAAAAAGAACATCCAACGCTAACAAGAACAAAAAATTCTTGTGTACAAAACCCCCCAAACGTCAAATAGATCTAACATTAAACATAAAGAATCCACCCCAGCTGGATGCTGAAAAATAAATAATAATATAATAATAAAAAAACTGATAGGTTTTCCTCCTCTTACAAATAGTTATAAGCGTTCCCTTCCTTATTTAACAAAAATGCTATATTAAATTAACAAATATTCCAGATGAGGAAGTCTCTAATAATCAAATCAACCCAACATCTAATAATAATATATGTTAAAAAAAAGAAAAAAAAGATTAACCCAAACATTATACTAATCTTCAAATCCCTCCGTTAACCATCTGTTATTGTATTTAACATGTAGAATGTCCACAATCAGCTTCCAGTATGAAAAACTAACCTCTGAAACATGAGAGTATAAAATCAACAGCTACTGTATGGAACCTAGTACACTTGGAACTAAAATTTTAATATTCTCAGACTTATATCTCCTGCTATGCAACTATCCAGAACATACAAGACAGTATCCCATCACCATTCCGTATGCCATGCTCCTTATCAAAAGCAGAAGTGGGGGATGCTTATATGGAAGACTGCGACTATTTCATTTTCAGAATGATATCTGAAAAATGAAATCAATATGACATCACTTGATATAGTATCTGAACTGTATCCTTTTCGTCTAAAAAGTTAAAAGTAAACATATTAAAGCTGACAGCTTACTTACTAAGTCAGAATCTAAATGAAATGCGGTTGATAAATGGCCAGCATTGTATTGTTCTGCAGGGCGACAATCCACCACAAAGAATCTTACTCCTTCCTAAAACAAGAATATTTTTTAATGTCAGTTGGTAAGGCAGAGAAAACGCACCATAGCTTCAGATAATTTATTTATGCAAACAAAAGCATACAACTAACTCCTTTAGCCAAGGGTTGTGCACTTTGAAAATGCTTTTTACAGAGTTGCTTTGCAGTGAGATGGTTATGATTATAATGAACATGAAAACAGACATCAATTTAAAAGAAAATAGTGTTCTTGATACTTCTCAAAATTATCTGAATAACTAAAAATAGCATGCTTTTCAAAAAGTTTACACTTGTTCTTTTGCCTATGTGGACTAAGAGTTATAATTCTTTGAGCCGATAGAACATTTTTAAAAAAACTGTGATGTGCAGCTATTTAAATCCAAAGTAAAATAAACACTTTTGCGGGGACAGGACTATGCTTGATACTGTTGCTGGAGTCTTCTTAAAGAAGACAAATACTTCCGAGATCACATGGTAGTCAGAAAAATATTCAGGTCACCATACTTTGTTGGCACCTGCTTACTATCTGAACTCAAATAGGTATATTCTTGGGATCACTGTAGAGAGTCAGGTACATGAGTTTAGAGAAATAGGCAAGAACTATTATATAAGCCATGAAGCTGAAGCAATCTTTAATGCTCGAAACAAGAGAGTATTTGGAGAAAACTTTGGCAGGCTCCCCCTTGATTCACTGGAGTATAAGAGGGAGATGAAGTAAAGTGTAGTCAGGCTTGAAAGATTCGTTATTATAGCCTCTTAATAAAGCATAATGCAATAATTCCTGTGGAGTACACTTCTTCATCTGATCTGCAGCCAAGAGCTGACATCTACTGTGTGAACCCAAGAAAAGGTGCGTCTTTAAAATAGGACCTGATAAGTGCGGAGAGTCTGCTTACATCCCACATGAAGCACATTTTCTGCTTTGGATTCAAATAGCTGGGCTGGCAGAACAATATGGTCCTGATAGGTTTTTACAGAAGAAAGATATTTAATAAGATAAACAACTACTGGTACCCATGTGAGAAGTACATCCTAACTATATTATCTATCTATAACATTGAGATGATAAATCAAATCATTAAATCGCAGCAACAGACCAGTGTCTGATTTGCTAATATTAAATATAGCAAATGATTTTAATTTTTCCCATTTTGGGAATACTTACTGACCCCTTGTTGTTGATTTGCTTGAAGTATCTCTGATACTGAAACTGCAAGACACAAAGCTTGGCTCAAGTCTGAGTCATCATCTTTGATACCCAATAAGCTGCTGCCAAATAGACTGTGATTTTCCTATGACAGTAAGAAAAAAACAATAGTTATGATAAATATTAAAATATAAGCAGAGTCAATACATTAAAAACCATGACCTCTTGGATAAAAGCTCTTGGATAAAATTTTTATAACATATGCAGAATTAGATATCTAGAAATTTATGTGTGCATTTTTACATATTATTTGTAGGATTATACCTCAGTTTATTCACATCCTGCATCTTTACATTTTTCCCCATATTTTTAATGTAATATTTAACTGTACTTTGTTTTTAATAGCTGGGAGTTAATGGAGCATTCGTTATATCACTGCCTGGTGATGTTATGGATATACCCATGTAATTTGCTACCAGCTCTTTCTCTCTCTCCCACAAAGACACGCTGGGCAATAAAAATACGAAAGACATTTGTCACCATTGTTTTCTGGAACATTTTGTTACTCAATCAAATCTATTTGTTTAGTAGTTTCTGGTGGCTTCTCATGTAAGGCTACTCAAACCTGCCTAGTACACCCATCTAGCAGAGTGAATAGAAACTGTAATTACAAAGATTTGAATCTATGTTTTTAAAAGTCATCTGGGTTTGGCAAAAGTTGCCATGGAGCTTCTTCTAAGCCAGGGGTTCCCAAACTTGGCAGCTTTAAGACTTGTGGACTTCGACTCCCAGAATTCTCCAGCCAGCATAGCTGGCTGGAGAATTCTGGG
>WNWU01000016.1:13092447-13198482 GCA_012654045.1 Ptyas mucosa | reverse complement strand
CTCCAGCCAGCTATGCTGGCTGGAGAATTCTGGGAGTCGAAGTCCACAAGTCTTAAAGCTGCCAAGTTTGGGAACCCCTGTTCTAAGCAATAGCAATTAATATTGAAAGAAATGCTGGGCATACTATTACTTAAAATCAACGATCTCAAGGTCTGCCATTCTTATTGGATTAATTCAATTAGTGAAGAATTAATACAATTATATTACATGTTTATTCCTCATACCCTCATTCTGAATCTACCCTTTTCACTAGTTCATTCTTGGAATTTAAAATACAACTATGCTGCTAAGATCGAAGACAGTATTAGTACACATCATCTGGAAGGCATAGCAAGAGTAAGAGCAAGAGCAAGAGAACTTAGACTTCTATACTGCCTCACAGTGCTCCACAACTCTCTCTAAGAGGTTTACAGAGTCAGCCTGTTGCCCCCAACAATCTGGGTCCTCATTTTACCGACCTCGGAAGGATGGAAGGCTGAGTCAACCTTGAGCCTGGTGAGATTCGAACTGCCAAATTGCAGGCAGCCGGCAGTCAGCAGAAGCAAGAATAGAGAAGACAGCTCAATGTGCTTGACAATTACCTTTCTGAAAGAAACTGGGGTCTTGCTACAATAATATTGTGCTAGGGAGAAAAGGTCTTCTATATCTTCTACTTCCAAACTGCCAGGAGATTTTTCAAGAAAGCCTGAAATATACAAAACATTACAGCAAGTACTACAAGATGATTTTTTTTTAAAGCACAGGTCTATGTTATTATTCTCTGTTAGTCAATACTTACATGATTTTGTTCATGATCAAGTTCCATAGAAATGGCTTGTAACATGGAGAATATAAAATCTCATGTAATAAAGACGCAAAATGCTGTTGCTAACCAACCTAGATTTGCTAACGACAGAAAGAGAGATTGTGTCCTGGTGACCAAAGCAACGTCTCCTTATCTTGTAGTGTTCTTCCACTTTACACAAATAACTGCAACCTCACTCACTCCTGGAGCTTGATTAAAAATTGCTCATACATGGAGAAGAGAAAAAGAGCGGGAGCAAAAAAATTGTTCAAGATGTAAAGTGAGAGGAAGAGAAAGGAACATACTAAATGCTTGATGTGTGAGCATGTATACATGTTAGGATTCAATGGGCTTGTATTCTTTGCAGTAGCTCCATAGTATATAATTGTATATTTTCCCAAAAGAACCATCAATTTGAGATAAAGAAGTCAGTATATAATAACTGAATGGACAGATAACAAAAATGTAAATGGTGGAGCAGATAACTGGAAATAATTCAGAAAAAAAAAAGCAGAGCAAGACCAAAACAACAATATTTGTAATGTGAAAAGGGGACTTTTAAAATATAACAATATTTTGTAATCATTTTGTAGAAAGTTTATATGGTACACCAGTCACTGACAAAATGCAGATGTATCTGACAAAACAGTCCTGCATTAAACCACTTTTTATTTTTGGGTCTGAATTAGTTCAATGTGACCTATATTAACCTATTTTTAAAAATATGAAAATGTAGTCTTCCACATATCTGTAGAACTTCATTGTATTACTTTGCCTAAATAGTATTACATTAAAGCTGAAGAACTTACTCATAACATCTTCTTTACTATCCGATTCTGGTGCCAAGATCAATTCCCTGAAAATGCAAATGGAGAAACATAAAGTAGGTGTAAAAAAAAAAGAATCAAGAGTAGCAGCTAAGTAATTTGCTGTCATATACTTACTTAGCATTAACAAGAATGATAAGCATTAGGAAATAAATGAAGAATGGATCTGCTAGCTGAAAATATCCATCCCATATTGTTTGGGTGACTTCATCTGTGCAGTAACTTGAAAATAGGGACCCAAGCTGAAAAGTAGATGAAAAAGAAACTGAAGCAGATTTTAGTAATATATTAAAACAAATATTAAATTTGTTTCATGTATTCCAATCTTGAACATATATCTATAAATAAGGTAATGGGACTGCCATGAAACCGCCAAAAAAGTTTAAGTGTACAATTTCAGTTTGCAATCATCAGAAAGCGGGATTGCCAAAATTATCACTGCACATACCTCAAACTTTAATTATGCTTGTATTAAACAACAGTGCTATATTTTCCTACAAACACAGGCCATTAATTAATGCTTAATGTTTAAAGAACTATAAGAAGTTCTAAGAACTGCTCTCAGAAACCTGAGAGCAAGAGAATATGCTCAAATTTTTAGTTGTAAAAATAACAATAACACAGTATTGTTTATGATGCAGAATAACATAACAATTTAATTTTATTTCTTAAAACTGCTGGCTGAGAAACAGACCTCATATATGCATGATCATAGGCCAGTGATGGCTAACCTTTTTGCCATCGTGTGCCAAAAGCGGGGGAGCACAGTGGGGTCACAAGCACACGTGCCCACATCCATAATTCTATGCGTCCTGCCCCCCCCGTGCACCCCCCACTTTTGGCACGGCGGGTCCAGTAGGCCCGGTTTTTGATCTCCCCAGGCTCCAGAGCCTTTCTAGGAGCCTGGGGAGGGCAAAAACGGTCTTCCCCATCCCCCCCAGAGGCCGGACACAGTGTGTTTCCTGACTTTTGGTGGGCCAAGGGCCCAAAAATTAGCTGCCTGGCGCACACATGCGTGCCAGAGCTGAGCTCGTGTGCCCCCCGATATGGCTCCGCGTGCCACCTGTGGCACCCGTGCCATAGGTTCGCCATCACGGTCATAGGCATTTTGGTTTTAATAGAAGTAAATAGGGGATGTAAAGGTAGATTTAACTCCAATTAGTTTTTAAGTAGTACATTTACTAATAGAGTATTTTTGAGAATAGAAAACATGGAAGAGCTTTATATATGTATTTACAACGGATCAGCTATTTTTTTTAAGTGCAGTCTAATTCTCATATAAAGAGATTAAGCCACAGGAATGTTTTAAAAATAAATTCTGATTAAAAGTAAGTAAATTTTTTAAATCCAAAAAGATAGAGGTTGGTTATATAATGATTAATCTTTATATAAGTGATTAGTCTTTATTAAATATGACAGATATTGTAAGATATGAAAATTAAATATACTTCTTTATAAAATATTTACAATCACTGAGTTTAACCAGTTCGATTGCACATTACATAAAGATTCTGAAGTATCCATCTATTAGAACAAAGCAATTTTCATATTAATAAGCATCCTTCTTTGTAGGATAAATGTTGTGATTTTTATTGGTTTTAAACAATGATTAAATTGGTGCATTTGTGTGTTTTCTTATATGGCTAATACTAGATTAATAGATAAGATCATAGATAATTCTTTAGGAACTGTGGGTATAATAGCATGCCAAGAAAGTGCAACAAAAATAAAACCCTATATCCTTTAATTCTGGGAGAAATTACCATTGTTAATCAGACATTTCTGCTTATTTGTTATGGGGCAACATAAAATAATTTCTGATCCATAGAAAGACGTCTTATGAACAAGTGAATTCACTATAAGAACTTAATACCAGAAATCAGAATCTTATAACATCCTAGCTACAAAAATGTGTGCAAAAATGCATTCTTTTTGTTTAGAAATTTTTACCAGTGTGTGAAATTTTCTGTTATAGAACTTCACTTTACATTATGTATTCCTACTTTCACTTTATTACCCAGTTGAGTGCATACGAATCCGGCGTCATCTTTTTTGTGTCCAGAAATGAGCATAGTTCTGGTTCATGATATTGGAGGAGCAGCCTAAAGAGATGAAATGGTCTCCCCTTCAGAAAACAGTCCCTAAAAAAGAGCAATAGAAGCAGAGACAATAAAAATGATTGTATATTTAAAAAAAACCCTGTATGAATGATTTTCATAAAGATATGTGACAAACAAAAGATCCGAAGATCCTATCTTTATAGCTTCATAATTAAAAAAAATCCAAATTAAAAAAAAGCCACCTTGAGAAAAAAGGAAGAATAATAAAGAGGTAAGGTGATATCCATAAAATAAAAATTAAGATTTCATTTAATGCTCATAAATGATTTCTTTACCTTGGAATGTATTTGTTCATGATAGCATAGAAGCAGTTGTACAAGTCACTTCGTGAAAGTCGAAGATGAACCAAAGGTTTAAGGAGATAGGACCAGCTAAGGCTAGAACTGTATTTAACATTACGAGATTTACAATAAAATGTAATCACAGATTCAATATCCAAACGTAATACTGACTTCTCCTCCTCGGTTATTGACAGCTGATCTAAAAAAAAATAGTGTATAAGTTATGCATTATACACCACATGCATTCCTTGATTGTATTAGCCTGAGACCTTAAGTCATTCCCCAAAACTGGCAAATGATAAAGAGATAATAAAACAATAAAAATAAGTTAAGAACAGTTCAGCTGACTTTTTTAAAAAGAAAGAAAAACACCTAGTACCAAAGGATATCAAAACACTTTCCATGGATATCTGAATAGGGTCCCTAGAGCAAAGTAAGCAACTGTTGTTTACTGAATGTCAGCATTAGTGAAAATTGTTTTGTGAACAATACCCGAGTAATAGCTTGATAGGATCTGACTGGGGAGAAAGAGACCTAAATAGAATCGCAGAAGACACAGTGGCTGCAAACACAGAAGCTAGCTATTTATAGAATAGTCCATCTTTGACTCTTGACGGGGTTGCACTCTGCCAGATAGAGTTGGTTCATAATCTGGAGATTCTCTGGACTCATATTTTTTGCTTGACCAACAGGTCAAGTCTGTGGTCAGAGGTCCTTTTGCTCAATTATATCCTATACACCAGTTGTGACAGGACATTTTGAGAAAAGGACATTTCACTTTCATTCCTTGGGTGCTTACTACCTTTTGGTTGGAGTATTGACCTTTGATCCACTTGGGCTGGCCCTGAAGACCAGAATTATGGGAAAGGTTAAGTTAATTCACCAATGAAGCTGCATGGCTATCAGTCAGCTTCCAGTTGCAATTCAAAGTTGTCATTTTAATGTTGTCATTTTAAAGTCCTACATAGTTTAACAGCTAGACATCTACAAGGCCATCTTTTATGACATGAATCTGCTTGTCAGGTTGCATCTGATATAGAACAGGTTCCTAAGGGTCCTAAATCTGAAAGAATGCCATTTATAGGGACTCCATGCTTGTATCCTGTCAGTGATGGCCTCATGCCTCTAAGAACAGCATACCCTGAAATATTTGGACCATCCCCTACCTATTAAATTTTTAAGTCTCATTTTTAAAGAAAAATATTTAGCAATGCTTGAAGGTTCTGTTATTCAAATGGTGATATATCAGATTCTCTGTAATTGACTTTTTATACTTCTATTTTGCATTGTTACATATAAGTTGTCAAAAAATGAGAGCCATATAATATTAAATAAATATAGTCTCTCTATACCATATTTCAAGTAGATTTAACACATGTATTTGAATTTCAGGCGTCTTAGGGATTGGATAAAAACATAATTGTTATGAAGATCCCCTGATAATAAGCCCAATCGGGCTTTTGAGTGCATGGCAATAAGGCTAAGCGCTTATTTCAGGGTTCAAAAAAATATAAGACAGGGTCTTATTTTCAGGGAAACATGGTAATAAATATTATAGGAAGCTTTCAGCTTAGCAATCAAAATATTTCAGACTCACCAACTAGTTCTTGACAATCTTTGTGAATCAGTGATTGTTCTGGCAGATCTAAACAACCGTCCCAAGATGCTAAACTGTCTCCTTTCCCTACAACGTTTAATGCAATCTAAAATAATTATAAAAGGAAATAAGGAAGAAATATTACATATATTGACTGCAATAAAGATATGATTCTTAAACCAACTTTAAAAAAAGTACTCAAAGAGACATTGTTTCAAGTATAAGTAATGAAATCGGTGACTACTGGCTCTTTATAATGAACGAATGCAGCCATCATTCTTGAACAATCTACATTTAATGATATGTAAGAATTGTTGATCAAACTGAATGTATGCATTCAAGTAATGTGTGACAAAGAACTATGAGCACTCTTCAAGTTAGTATTTCAAGTGTATTATATTTCCTATAGTGTTCTTTATTTATTATTGAAGTAAACTATTACCTGTTGGATTTAAAGAGAAACTGCAGGTATAGCTGAATAAATGTAACAGTATTTCAGCACTCATTTAAAAGAAATGCCATTTCAGAAAGCATGTGCTAGGACTGGAAATATACTGTAATGGAAAAGACTGTCATTAAACTATTTCCCAAAACTTATTTTTGTACTTGAAATTAAATCTTCCCAACATTATTTTTCCCTGTGAATCAAGATCTTTTTACTGATGTTGCAAAAATAACTTTGACACAGTTTGCTATAAGGGTCAAGAAACTTTCAATAAAGAAAGATCAAAGAAACAAATAATTTTTTTCCACACCTCTTCTCCAAAGCCAGTTACATTCTCAGAAATGGATTTCCCTTTTTAAAATGACAGTTAAACTAACAAATCTATGTTTTATTTATGCAGTGCATAATTTGACTCTAAAAAAGAAAGACATTCATGTTGAATTTGCATTTGAAATTATTTCCTTGAAACATGAATGGCAATTGAAAAGTTAATTGAGTAAATATTTTTGATGCATTGGTACTATATATATACAATTTATATGTAAGTTGAAGTATATTCATTACAATTATTGTTAGATTTATATGTCCTATCCTTCGACAGTCTACATTGCAGAGGTGAAATGCTCCCGATTTGGACTGGATCACCCGATCTGGTAGCGATGGCGGCGAGTGGTTCAGAGAACTGGTAGCAAAAATGCCTGCCCCCCCAGCTGATACCCCCCCACCCAGCGCAATCATCAGAGGCTTTTTTTTTTACTTTTAAAAGCATTTTTTCTACAACCGCTTCGGCTGAAAAAAAGCTTTTAAAAGTAAAAAAAAAAACTCTGATGATCGCATGGCTCAGCTGGGATCGTCAGAGGCGTTTAAAAGCATTTTTTCTGCAATGTCTTCGGCTGAAGAGGTTGTAGAAAAAAAAATGCCTTTAAAAGCCTCTGACGATCCCAGCTGAGTTGCCTGATCGTCAGAAGCTTTTAAAAGCATTTTTTTTCCTGCAACCTCTTAAGGTTGTAGAAAAAATGCTTTTAAAAGTAAAAAAAAAAAGTTGGCCACACCCACCCAGTCACATTACCCCCACCACCACCACTAAGCCACGCCCACAGAACCGGTAGTAACAAACTTTACATTTCAGCACTTCTACATAGCATTCTCTCTTCCAAAGTTTTTCCGTAACAACAATCTTGTGAGGTAACTCAGCTGACAGCAGAGACTAGTCCAAAGACACTGAGCAGGATTCCATGGCTATGGGTAGGTTTCAATCTTCATTTTTCTGCTCAAATATCCTAACTGCTATATATCATGTATCACTGATACACTAATATTCGTCATTTAAAAAAAAAAATAAAATGACCCAACAGGTAGTTCCTGTCTTTTCTGAACTACATAACTCAGAAAAAAATATCACTTTCCAAATATGTAAGAAAGGTTTACCTTCCAAACTTTGGCTCTTAGATGTTCAGGCAGAGGTCTTCCTTGGACTATGTTCCTAACCGTTTCAAGATCACAGCCTCCTTCTTCCAGAGCTTCTGCAAGATCATTTTCCCTATAAACGTTGAGTAAGATTATATGTAGATTTAAGGTAATGGTGATTTCAACTTTTGAAATATTTCATCTCTTAGCACTAACCTTAATGCACATAATTTGAAGCATAAATGATTAAGATGAATCTCATTTGACACAAAAACATTTTTATGGTTTAAACTTATATCAATAAGTGATTTAACTTCAGTGGATATTACTTCTAAAGAAGCATGCAGATTATGTTTTTATTTATTTATTAAATTTATGTTGTCATTTACATCTAAAAGTAATTCCAGAGTGCTATTAACTTAGTTTTTTTTTTTTAATGGAAACTAAGCTATTAATAAAAGTTAAAAACACACATTCTGCTAGATGGAAGTTCCCTGAGGATGGGCTCTAGCACAAGTCTGGAAGCTCAGAAGACTAAACCTCTGGTAACTGACTTAGATTGGATCCTGCAACATTATCCTGGGACACTACAGTATATTTGCCTTCATTTATAAAAGTTAACAAGATATGCCTTGAAAATGGTACCACAAGACTGCTGGTTGCAATTCGAGGTCCTGGTAGTATTCTAATAAGTCCTTCATGACCTGGATGTTTGTGGGAGAAGCTCCCCACAACTGTTTCTGCCCATTCAATAAGATCTGACAAGGTTGGCACTTTGAGTCCCATCTCTTAAATTACTGTCTCCAATGGGAGCTTGAATTTGTGTCATTTCTCTTCATACTTGCCTTTGTCAGTCCTTTTAAGCAGACCAGATCAGGAAGCAGCACAAGGATTATAGGAATGCAGTTTAATTCTTTTAGATACAATAACATAATTTTAAAAGTCTATTCCTTCTACCCCATCTTAAATCAAAGAAAATAAAGTCGGGCTATTTCAAGTTTCTTTTTGTCATCTTTCCCAGGACTGAGTTTCCCTTTACAGTATTTTCTCTTACTTGTTCCTGCATACTTTCTTCAAGGTTCTTTCTGCATTTCTTTATAGCCCCATGGAAGCAAATTTCCTCTGCCTTCTGGCTTGTATGGCTTCAACCCAGTGGTGAAATCCTCCCTTACAGTTTGCCATTAGTTTGCTGCCTGTGCATGCGCGGTGTGTGCCAAACGCACATTGCGCATGCATGCGCACTGCACACCAAATGCACGCTGTCCACCTGTGCATGCGTAGTATGTGCCAAAGGTGCGCTGGACACAGAAAAAGGAAGCTTGGGAAGGTAAGTAGAACAGAGACGGGGGAAACAGCTGTGCCACCTGATTTAGATTCACTAGAAAGCAATTTTAAATTGCGCAGCACAGCTGATTGTCGGAAATACCTGTTCAGACCAACTGGTAGCTTTTATCACTACCAGTTCACCCGAACCGATGCGAACTGGGATTTCACCACTGCCCCAACCTGCTAGCCTTCAAGAAGTAACTTAACACCTATCTCTTCCAGTAGACTCCAAGTTAGTTTTATGAGTGGTCTCACTAAGCACCAGCAATGATATAATAAATCTGATTAATTTAATCTCCCAGCTTGTTTGTTTTTTAATGTTTGTTTTCAATAATTTAATAAAACGGCTTCATAAGCCACAGATTATCAAACAAGTAGTCTTAAAAATCTTATTACCCAAAAAATGTTTTTGAACATTTAGTTTTCCACACATCTACATACAGAGCAGCACATGATATAATGCCTGTATTGTAATACTTCTATTTGCAACTTTTATTGGATTTTTACAATGCCCAAAATGGTTTTAGCTATGTACTGTGTATTAAATGTAAATAAAACTGACAGTTATAATTTTAATTCTAAAATAAAATAAGAAATACTGCTACCAGGTAATTGCACGTTAATTTATGATTAAGATAAAAACATGGGATAAATAAAGGAAAATATATAAAAAATTAGCACTCAAAAAATAAGCAGACAATTCAAACTATAATGTATTTATTTTACTCAGATATGACTATAGTTAACCTGCCCTTTAAACAAAGCTGCTCTGTATGTATTACTATTACTAAATACAAAATATATTATCTCTTTCAACTCTTTCTTTACTAATTTCAAATTCAATGGCAAAGGTGGAAACAAATTTAAGAATCTCAGAATTAAAATTCTTATCATGAAATTGACATGTACAGTTCTCTAATGCGTATCTAAGAGAATGTAGTCCAGGGCTATAAAGTGATTCAGATTTAAAGGGGAAAAGGTGATTCAAAGCACAAATATACATCTTACGTGTTAATAACACCTTAAATCATATATGTCATTTTCTAACTATGTACAGCTGAGTTATGTAAAGCTGAAAAGAGAAGTAGCTTCTTTATTTGAAGGAAAGTATCATACAGGTAGTTCTTGACTTATGGCCATGCATTTAATGACCTTCTAAGTTATGATAGTCCTAAAAAAAAGTGACATTACTGGTCCTTGCACTTATGACCATTGCAACATTCCCACACTCACATTATCAAAAATTGATGCTAGGCAACTGGCATGTATTTTTGACAGTTGCAGCATCCTCGTCTGGCTCCAATCTAGGGTCACATTTGTGGCTCTCCCAAGGGGCTTCTGACAGTCAAGGGAGAAGTTGAATTTGATTAATGACCATGAGTTGTTTAAAGATCATGACAAATAAGGCTATAAATTTGGTGTAACTCACTCAATCATATCACTTAGCAATCCCAGTTCTGATCATAAATTGAGGACTACCTGTACAGCCTTTCAATCATCTTATCTCAAGGCTAAAAGAATCAAGCTCCTTCATACATTCTTTACTGGCATTCCATGCAGGGAAAATGTATGTATGTATTTATTTATTTCTCGAATATTACTTCAATTATTGATTGCAAAACAGATAATTCATATTAAACAAAATTGCAGGAAATGTAACAAGGTTCATTTTTTCCTCATAGTTGAAGGTAATATCATAAAGTTCATTCAGCAAAATGATTCCCTGTACAATGAATCAAATTTTAAATATTTAGCCAGTTGTTTTATCTTACTTTCTTACAAAGTATGCGGTGTTGGCTCTGTAACAGATAACAATGTATTTATGTTTTTTATTGGAAATTACAAATAATCCCTTTTTTAGAAAAATGATAAACTAAGCTATTGAAACCTTCATCAATATCAAAAATACCTTTGTATTTCAAAAAAGTATAAAGATTAAAAATAATTTAATCTAGAAATCAATTATGGATAAAAATTCAGCATATGGACTTGGAAGTACTTACAGATTTTGGAATCTCTACTTTAAGAGATTTTCTTAAAGTAGAAACTCATTAATTGTTCATTATGATGAATGATCGTTATCATTTGATGCAATGCAAAGTATTGATTTGTTTTTAATAATAGTTAAAATTTATGTAAGATTATATTTATACATGGTACTAATCTAATATTATTTTTAAAAAGCTTATGTCTTTTTAAAATTTATTTTTCTTAGTCTCCTTAATTGTGCTTTAAATATCTGTTAAAATAAAAGAGTAAAAAATTCTTTCTTGTCACTGGGCTTAATTTCTAATCAAATTATTATCTTTCTTGTCTTTATGTGAGCCTGATTTCATTAAATCCTAGTATAATGTGTGCACCTAGACATATATTGATATGAAAATTTTATCCAGCAATATATAAATATGAGTCATATGAAATGCTCAGAAAAAAAAGGAAATGTCATTCAGTTATAATTATTGTAAAACATTTACAGAAATTTGGCTTTACCTCCCTGAAACAAATTATAATTGATGAGATTTGATTAACAAATTGATAAAAAAGCACTATGTAGAATTAAAATATGAACTTATAAGAAATGATTTATGAGTAATCGAAGAGAAATAATTATAGAAAGACTATTAAGACTGGAATTTGATCTTCCCTGACTTTCCATTTAATACTTCCAACATCACAGTGCCCTTTGATACTGACTAACAGCTTTTACTTATGTTCTAATAATTTCAGAAATGTCTATTCAGCATATTATACAGGACTTCTTTGAGTTTTCACTCAATTACCCAATAAAAGCTATGTTAACATGATCTAACTAATTCTGATTGTACTTAGCTTATTTTATTCTTTTATTTTTCTAATTTAGATACCGCCCATCTCACTCACACTCATACTCAGGATTGTTAAGGTAGATCAGCAATTGAATTTACTATCAAGTACTTCTCTGGCCACAGGACCATACAGGAAATTCTGGCTAAAAGGCAGGCTTTAAAACTTCCTCCTGCCCTTTGGAAAATACTCCACCCTTTCAGTCACATGTACTGACTTCAGATGGGTGTGGTACAACTCATGTTTAATTGTATATTCCACTGAAAGAACAAAAGTTGCAAACTGTTATAGTATACAGGAACAGAAAAACACTGTATAACAGCATAACACAATATTTGCATAAAAATTGTATGAATCCAAGATACATACAATAATATAGAACAATGAATGAACATACGTGTGAAAGAGTGAGACATTTCACTCAACATATGGGACACAAAATCCATGGAAAACCAAAAAGGGCAGTGAAGCAGCAAGAGAAATTCAAACAACACTGAATGAGTAAAAATAAAGTTCAGATTGCTCATATAAATTGCTCATGTCCACCTCAAGACTGGAGGATCGGGCTTTCCTCTTTTCTTACAATGTATTTTAGATTGTCATTCTCTAATTGTTTAGACTGCTAGACATTTTTGGGGACATGCTTACAAAGAAACTTAAATATGGGTTTGATGTAGCAAAGACATCAATAATCAATGGAAGCTAAAACTAAGAACCACTTTTATCTTCACTGTTCAGCTTTCTGAGAATCAAAATAAAACACATTTAAGGATCTGATTATATATAGACTTTAAATAAAAGTAGTAATAAAATTTACTTCAAGAAAATTCATTTTATTGAATTGAGAGGGGGTTATTTTTAAAGAAAACCTGGTTAAAATCTTGGTTAAACTCCCGAATCCTCTCAGTTGTCTAACTCGAATAAACGGTCAACAAAATTAAAATAAGACATGAAACTACTTATAGTTTGTACTGAAGGTTACTGGGAAATGAAGATAGACTGTGGAATATTTGTTTATCTTGACAAAACAGTTGACACTGGATAACCACAAATGAAAAGAACTGCTTTGTTGAGTGAGATTTAAATTCAGAAAATCCAGTATGCTATTTGTTAGCCAAAAGTATTTGAATTCACAAGCAAACTCTGGAAATGATGGCACTTTGAAGAATACCTGTCCCTTGATAATTAAGAGATCTAGCATGTCTTCTGGACATAGCATCCCATTCAGCAATCATGCATGCCCTCGACTTGCAACAGTTCATTTAGTGACAGTTCAAAGAAACAACGACACTTTAAAAACTGACTTATGACTGTTTTTCACCATTACGACCGTTGCAGCATTCCAGTGGTCACATGATCAAAATTCAGACACTTGACAACTGACTCATACGTATGATGGTTGTAGTGTCCCACGGTCATACGATCACCATTTGCAATCTTTCTGACAAGCAAAGTCAATGGGGAAGCCAGATTCACTTAACATCCATGTCATTAACTTCACAACTGCAGTGGTTCACTTAACAACTGTGGCAAGAAAGGTCGTAAAATGGGGCAAAATCCACTTAACAAATGTCTCACTTAGTAACATAAATTTTAGGCTCAATTGTGGTTGTAGGTCGCGAACTACCTGTACAGATTCAGCCATGAAGCTCAATGGGTGGGATAAGTCCAATATACGCTGATCTAAGCAAAACATGATTTTGAGACGCTTTTCATTGCTATTGTTAGAAGCCAGAAATGTTGCTCTACTCCAAATCATTAAACCTTCTACCTCTTACAAGCATATTGAAATGATCGATAGAGTTGGAAGATTCTATCTCTCTATTTTTCTATCTTTTTCCTTGGGAAAAGTTTACATTATAAATACAGTAGAAACTGTGATTCACTCAGCTTTCAACTGTCATACTCGTCCATTAATTCTTGGTTCAGAGTTTTGGTGAGGAAGACAATCCGTTTGAAATATTTTGCACTCCATCAAAAAAAAAAAGACCTCCGCCTTAATGGAATTCTGAGTGAACTTTAAAGCTATTTCCCTTGCCCTTGTTTTCATTTAGAAAGAAGAACAAATGAATACATCAAACGAGTCGGTCGTTCTGAACAGTCATGAGGATTTGCCCAGGAATCACGCTTTGCAGACATCCAGACACAGTAGAATCCGTCAATACTACGTTTTCTGAGAGTAAGTTCAAGTGGCATCTATCACAGCCACTTGGTGCAGGTTGACTTCAATCAGGGTAATGAACAGCCCGTTTCTGTGAGGAGCTTTGGCAGCGGAGAAGCCGCAAGTCCTCGGTCCCTCCCAAGCAGTCTATTACCTAGCCAGTTCAACTCACCAGCTACTCGGCGAAGACGCTGCCTCCCCTTCCGCCATAGCTGTTGACGTGCCCCTAGCCGTGCCGTAAAGCGCGATCTAAATTTCCAAGGTTCTGCGCCGTTCACACCCCAAACTCAGGCATGGCTGTCGTAAAGTGCAACAGCAACGATGACGCCAACATATAGAACTATAACATAGTTAAGATTCGCCCGCCTCGTTTTGCTTCCTCGAAGCGGGTTCCCGCGGGCAAAAGAGCGATTCGTAACTTCAGCTTTCAGCCGGAGGCCAGAAAACGAAGTTTTAAGAATACAAATACGCACTGAAGATTCTGCTGGAGCTTATTTCGGAGTCCACAGGCATACGATTTCAACCTGGAAGTCTAACCGATTATATTGTATATGTGGTGGGGTTTTGTTTTTTTTTAAAATGGAGACGGCATAATATTTTGTTATACAGTAGATGTACAGATCTCAGCTAAACATGTTTTGGGAGCGGGAAGCTTTTTGAGGGCTTTTACGGTTAGAAGTCAGAAATCTTTTCTGATCTGCTTCACATCATGAAGAGAGAAACCAACAGACCTTCATCTGCTTCTGGTAGATGCCAGAGGTCGTTGCCTGATGAAGTGATCAGTGAACTAGCTCAAGGGGTCCTCAACCTTGTCAACTTTTAGACTTGTGGACTTCAACTCCCAGAATTCCTCAGCCAGCAAAGCTGCCTGAGGAATTCTGGGAGTTGAAGTCTACAAGTCTAAAAGTTGACAAGGTTGGAGTCCCTTGAGCTAGCTTACCGCCCTTAATGAAGGTGCATTTACCGGCATAAATCCCTGATCGTCTGAAAGCTGGACTGAAACTGATACAGATCCCCCGAAACTTACCACGCCTTTACGTTAACAACCGCCCCACGCTCCAGCGGCATTGTTTTTCAAGTGCCAACATCAGGTTCGAGTCTATTCCAGCACACAGCACAACCCAGCTCGAAATGTAAACACCAAGATATACTTCGCATTTTGCCGTCGGCAGTATGTTCAATCACAAACCCGGTGGCTTAACTCGGAGCCAAATAATATAACGTAAGGTTCAGAACGGTAAACAAAATCACGACATTTAAAAAGTAAGTTCGGGGATTGCTAGAAACCCCTGCATCCCAAACTGCACGGATGAGCCCCCGTCGCCTGCTAAGGGGTAGTTTAGTTGCGGATGAACCTACACTACAACCCTGGTTAAAATATAGTTTGGTTTACCGTTGAGCCAGGCCGTTCTATAACGGTTTATTTTTTGATGGTTTAAGGGTTTTGCGAGCAGAAAACATCGGGACGTCAACCGCAGTTGATGATTTTGCAAAGGCTGCATTACCGCAGGTGGCAGCTGGCGCAACCCAAAAGCAAATGTCCGCCACGTGCTTCCTCAGAAGCAAGTCCGATTACATGGAGTAGTGGAATGTCTTTATCCTACTCATAGAGCAATGAACTGTTTGCAACTCTGTAGATTTGCAGTGCCATTTCTCCTCCTCTTCCTGCCTCCTGCCCAGGTCACTGCCTGCTGTGAGCGAAACGAGAGTTAACCTCCCCTTTGAAATTCCTCCCTGCCCGACCCACTGGGCGGGATTCAGGCTTTCAAAGCGGCAGCCGGCAGCGGGCAGGGCCGGCGTGGGTTACACAGCATGGCAGACACGTTGGACGAGCCTTGGTGGGAGACACCTGAAGGAACCAACCTTAGTCCAGGTACCGGGCTTTGGGGAAAGCGTGGAAGTTTTGGGGTGCTGCCTGGCTAATTTTATAGACGGTCTCATCGCCTCATATTTAACTGCAGTCTCTTGGCATTGCTCTGGGTATTTAGAAAACGACTCAGAAAGGAAGAGTCTGGGAGTCATGCTCTTGCATGAAAACCAGGTTTCTTTTTTCCAGTCAAAAGAGAGGGAAGGGTAGACTAATTATTTTCTATATATCGGAGAAGTACATAAAAAGTACTTCTTGAGTACTTCCATTGAACGTGCCGCTTTTTAATTTGGTTCCTTTAAATGGACTATAAAACCGATATGCCAATGAACAGATGCCATTTCTGTGATTCCACTGAAAACAGATACAAATGGACCCTCAAACCGCAGGCAGAGACATTGGGCAAAGGATGCAGAATAACAATTATTGGAAGTAAATGGAAAGGGCAGAGAGGGGGTGAAGGGCTCTGCTGTACTGGTTCATGGAAAAATGTTGGTACACTTTCTAGAGATTAATTGGCTGCATTTGTATGCATTGAAATATCTGTTTAGCAGAATATGCTCTCTGTTTAGGTATTTATTTTCTTTTATTAGTTACATTTTTCAACTGCTTCAACTCAAAATGACGCTATAGAGCACTGCACATCAAAACAACTAGACACAAGAACAGTTTTTTCCCCAAACGCCATCACTCTGCTAAACAAATAATTCCCTCAATACTGTCAAACTATTTACTAAGTCTGCACTACTATTAATCTTCTCATCGTTCCATCACCCATCTCCTTTCACTTATGAATGTATGAATGTAACTTTGTTGCTTGTATCCTTAAGATTTATATTGATATTGATTGTTTCCTGATTTCTTATTTGTACCCTATGATTATCATTAAGTGTTGTACCTTATGATTCTTGATGAATGTATCTTTTCTTTTATGTACACTGAGAGCGTATGCACCAAAACAAATTCCTTGTGTGTCCAATCACACTTGGCCAATAAAAAATTCTATTCTATTCTATTTTATTACAGCTTTCCTCCAGTTCAGTGTGATATGTCTTCCTCTTATGCACACTTTTTTAATCTTACAGAGTTTTCAGGTCAGTTACCATAGGTTGAGGCCGAGCTGTGGTTTTTAGTTACCGGTTCTTGTTTTATGCTTTTGGGGTGTATACAGGTGTGTATGCCTTACCTGTGCATATTATAAACATTCATTGAGGCTTTACAGTGTATCAAGGTATATATAACTTTTGCTGTCCATCCTCTGATCCACTTCATCTCCTGATGACTATAACGAATATGGCCGTGTTGTTTTCTTGGAAATATTTTCAAGATCACAGTCCAAAGAACAGTCCTGTGATTTCCTGATGGTCTCCTATCCAAGGATTAACTAGGTCTAGCCTGTTTAGTTTTTAAAGAGCAACTAACTGTGGTGTTTAAAAGTTTATGATCCCTTTTGAATTTTCAGTATTTTTGCATAAGTATAACCTAGAATGTGATATGCTCTCCATAAAGGTCTGAAAACAAGATAAAGAGAACCTAATTGAACAAATGAATTATTTCTTCCCACTGATATATAATGAGGGATGGTCCCTATCTCATGAGGAATTAAAACATTCTTGAAAGATACAATGTAATTTCTGTGTGCTGTGTATTGAACAGTTGGTTAATCAAAGTTAATTTTTATATTGAGATGCGGATATGGTTCTGTTTTAATGAGGAATTTAATATGCATAATTGTGGCTTTATAAGGTTTGTTGTATTAGCAACAATTGAGAGGAAAAAAATTAACTTTTTGAAAGCAATGGATTAATTCTATAGCAAGTGATCTGTGGCTTGCTATCATTTTATACAAGCAAGCCATCAGTTTGTATTGTATGCTTTGTTAGTCAGCCTTTATTCATATAACTGTATCTACAAACAGGTTGGCTTCAGTTTCTACTTCAGGTTGGCTACTAAAAGTAGCTTTTGTCTCCTCCAGAGACACTCATTTGTGGAAAGTCATTTTTATATTAGTCATTAATTGATTTTGAGAATATCATTTTATACAATCCCAAATAATTTAGGAGTCTTCTTCAGTTATCCTTTTAATTTTATCACCTAGGCTTTTCTCTCTATAATTGTTCCCCCCCCCCCATGAATAGTAAATCAATCAATCAGAATAGAGCTGGAGGTTTTCTAGTCCCACCCCCTGCCACAAGCAGGAGATCCTATTCCATTTCAGATAAGTGACTGTCTAGTACCGTGATGGCGAACCTATGGCACGGGTGCCACAGGTGGCACGCGAAGCCATATCGGTGGGCACGCGAGCTCAGCTCCGACACGCATGCATGCGCCAGCCAGCTGATTTTCGGGCCTTCTGGGCCCACCAGAAGTCAGGAAACACACTGTTTCCGGTCTCCAGAGGGCCTCTGGGGGTGGGGGGAAGGCCGTTTTTGCCTTCGTCAGGCTCCTAGAAAGGCTCTGGAGCCTGGGGAGAGCAAAAAACAGGCCCACTGTGCCATCACTTGCCAAAAGCGGGAGGGGGCGGGGCGCATAGAATTATGGATGTGGGCACGCGTGTGTGTGACCCCACTGCGCTGCCCCTGCTTTTGGCACCTGATGGCAAAAAGGTTAGCCATCACTGGTCTAGTATCTTCTTAAAAACCTCCAATGATGAAGCACCCACAAGTAGTTTAGGAATGTTATTTAATGAAAATGTTCATCCCTATACTGAGGTTTAAATACTAAAATAATTTATTTTATAATAAGATACCATGAAAATATTTCTTGCCTATTCTACATTCCATACAGGTCTAATAATTTTAAAAGAATCCAATTTAAAAAAAATAGTTTTTCAATTACCATATGTTAGAAACATTGTTGTAAAAATGCATGGTGGTAAGCAAGAGTCACAGCATCTCAACTTTGAAAAACACATCAAATGCACAGTTGGTGACAGTAATCCATTTCTTCATATGCTTATGCAATATGTAGGATTTCTTCCTCTTGTTTTGGGTTGGGGCTGAAGTGGTACTGGTAACATTTTATCATCCTATGGTAATTTTACAGTGTCATGATATCACTGCTTTTTTTTTCCTGCTGAGGATAAAAATGCACTTGTTCTTCTAAGGTTTGCATACTTTGTTTTCTCCCTGATTCCTTGTCCTTGGTCCTTAAAGAATTCTTTATCTCTTTAAGGTTGGTTGAGTTGTGAATCAAGAATACAATTGCCCTTAATACTGCACTGGGAAATTGGGAGAAAATAATAGCAGAGTACTATGGTGGTTGCATCTTTAAAGTCTCTTCATCATGCTCTATCCAGTGTTGCTGTTGTTTTGACATTGCCCAGAATATAAAGGTAGAGCTAGGTAGGGAATTCACAATAGCTTCATTTGAATTAAGTGGAAACTTCATCCAGTCCATAGTGTAGGACAAACATTTGGTTCCTATTAGGAAAATGGGGCAACATTATACTGAATAGTAGATTTCTGGTTATAAGAAAGTCCCAATGCTTTTTAATTCCAGTGTCAACATCAATCTTTTTTGCTGTATTGGTGTGCAAAAAATCATTTCCACTTAGGAGTTAGGTAACGATTATCTCACACATCAGCAGTCTCATGTCTTCCTGACATTTTGAGTAGCAGCATTGGGAATATATTTGATGATGTCTGATGTCCCATCTTTAGTATCTTAAGTTGGTTTCTTCTATTGTCCAGAAGGTGTCCTCACTGGTAGCACTGTTGTACTGATGGTTTTTGATTTAGGATTTCTAATAGGAATTGCTTGACGGAAAACATCAGCAATCTATAATTTTTTAAAAAAATCAAAATATTTGCAGTTATTAATTTTAATGCATAAATTGTATGAAAAAGTATATTCAAAACAGGCCAATATTTTTTACTTTTTTTAAAAAAAATGAATATACTAGATTATGTAGCCTGCATTCACACCTCATGCTAAACTATAAATCCTTATGTACATAACTCTTTTGTCAGATATGTACAACATACTAAGCAAAATACAAACAAACAGCAGTTCATCATACAAGTAAACAGCAAGCTCATAAACCCAGTTATGGGCTTCACTTGCATGACAGAGCTATGGCTATTTATTTTATTCTAATTAACCCAATTTCTTGGGTTGGCACAATGCATCATATCATGTGATAAACATATGGGCTGGTAATCACAATATCTAGATTAAATATTGGCTAGTTTGTGGATAGATTTACTATAAGAACCAACCATAGTGTTATCCCGGTTCAGAAAGAACTAGATTCCTAATGCCAAAATAATAGCCCATTGAGATTATGATGATCTTTCATTGTTGTGAGATGAAGTACAATGTTTTCTTTGACAAATGCTTCGTAAAGTGTTGCTGAATATTCTTTTAAAGGATTTAATCTATCTTTTATCTCTAGATGGCAGCAAAGCTCAATAGTTCATAGTATTTGAATTTTCTTAGATTCTGGGGCAGAGACATTGAGATGTATATAACATATTCCTAACTGTAAGAAAACATTGAGAACATCAGTTGTAAAGCAACAGTAAAATATGGCATTATCGCTAATAAAGTTCATATAGGAAACCTGAAATAACAAAATGTTATGTGCAACGCTGTATAGGTCACAATTATGCAACAACGGGGCTATTTCGTGGCATTTGAAGTTCATAATAATCATGCAGAAAATAACAGGAATAAAATATTTAATATGTTAATTCAGCTCTCACCATTCGCTAAATGTGATATGATTGCAACTGTTGGAATTTTTACTTGTTTGGTTAATACACGTAGTCCTTGATTTATATCAGTTTATTTAGTGACTGTTTCAAGTTACAATGGCACTGGAAAAAGTGACATGACTGTTTTTCACACTATCGTTGCAGCATCCCCATGGTTATGTGATCAAAATACAGATGCTTGGCAACTGGCATGTGTTTATGAAGATTGCAGTATCATGAGGTCATGAACCTTTTGTGACCTTCTGACAAGTCAATGGGGAAGCCAGATTCACTTAACAAGTTACTAACTTAACAATTTCAGCAATGCACTTAACAGCTGTGTCAAGAAAGGTCATAAAATCGGGTAAAATTTACTTAACAACTGTCTCACTTAGCACAGATATTTTGGGCTCAATTGTAGTTGTAAGTCAAGGACTATTTGTACTGGCTTAGAGTTCTGGTATTTTATTATAAACTGCTGAGTTTCCCAGATCATCTAAAAAATCAAACTCTGGTCAGTTGACATCCAACATTTTAAATCCCCTTTCAATGCCTCCTTTAATATTCGTGATGTTGTTAATCTCTGGATTTCAGGAAGGAGGAGAGTCCAGATCTCAGGGCTTGCTTGTGAGAAACCATGTGGCAAACAAAGAAAATTATACATCTGGAAATGGTAGGACTGGATAGGACTGCATTAAACTCTAATTACATCTAACCATTCCCACTAAATTAAGGCTATAAAATGTAAACAGTATATACAGTATGCAGGAAAACTGAATCTGCAGGCAAGAACTAAGCTTGATGACTTAAGTTTAATGATCAGCTAGAGGAGCAGTATTGGCAGTGTAAAAATTGACCTTGAGTATTTTTCTCATCATCATCTGATATGAAATCCTTGTAATAGTTTGCTTGATGAGACCATATTAACTTACATTAATTTATTTTTAATTTAATAAAACATAATTTATTAGAATGAAGCAGCTTTGCATGCCTATATTTGATAAATATTTAAATATATACTGGTATATGTATTCATTAAATTTATGTAATAATGAAAATTAAATACCCTTCAGAGGTTTTTCATTCTGTAAGGTTCTGTAAGTGGCTAGCATGGGATACAGTTGACTCTAATTTTACCTAGGAAATAACTTGGAATAATTTTTAAGACTTATCATTTCTAATCACCTTGGACATATAAGCAATTAAGCATCTCTACAAAATTTAAATTGGCTCTAAACTTCATTAAGAACTGTTTTTGACAGTACAAATTGTATATGTAAAAACCACTGACTTTAATTCTGCAGATTATCAAACTAAGATTTGTTGCAATTTGTATGATAAAAGTTGCATTTTGTTTTAAATGAGGAATTGTAGCGCTAGAGAAAAAGAAGGATTTTGCATCCAGAAATTCGATCTCTGACTTCCCCACTTAAGAAAATGTGAAGGGATGTGAAATTATATATTAAAGCTATAATTTGAGAGCTACTATGGGTCAAGTAGGTAATAAGTTAGATTTATTTATTACACAAAGCCACTGTGTAGTTTTAAACATAGCATGATTTAGCATGCTATGTGAACTTCAAACAATTCTATATAGAGGAAGAAATAATCTGCCCAGGTAAAAAACCGCTTTATTTGATATGTGATATATTGGCTCTTGCAATAAAATTATTTTTCTGTGAAAGTAATCACTTTTAGAGTAGCTGCAATGTAACACTAAATAGCGTTCATTCAGCCACTGATTTGCTTTTGTTAACTTGTGACTTGAACTTTTCATATCTTTTAAATATCAGGTAGCATAGATAGATGAGTTACAAGCCATCTGTAGATGCCTCTTCAGTTCTGTACATAGGAGAGAGCTCCATTGTATATAGGGGATTTCTGAGTGATCCTACATCAGGGGTGAAATCAGCAGGTTCTGACAGGTTCTGGAGAACTGGTAGTGAAAATTTTAAGTAGTTTGGAGAACTGGCAAATGCCACCTCTGGCTGGCCTCAGAGTGGGGTGGGAATGGAGATTTTGCAGTATCCTTCCCCTTCCACACCCACCAAGCCACACCCACAGAACCAGTAGTAAAAAAATTTGGATTTCACCACTGTCCTACATGCCATTCTGCCACATACTGTATCCACAACTACTGTAACTGGTTATACTGTATGCTCTGCAGTCCTGTTCATACCTGCTGAAAAATAACTTTTCATTAGCTTATTCTTAAGTGAGTATAGATTTGTCTTTTATTTTGTTCTTTTTATTTTAATTGTCTTTTAAGCCGCAGGGGTATAGTGGTGACATTCACTAATTGCTGGGAGTCTATTTGGGATAGTGATGGCTTTAGGGAAAATCATCCTGTTAAGCTAGAAGACCTAGCTAGGCTATTATTTCATTGCATTACAGTTTACCACAGAAAATTGTAATTACACTTCTGAATATCATAGGCACAATTGTGAAGAATGTCAAAAGCTATAAAAGTGATCAGTAGATGTCCCAGAGTTGGCCACTTCTGTCTTAAAGAATAGTGTAGCATTTTGAAATTGCAAAACTGATAGTTCCTGTCTACCTTTAGGTGGAGACCCAATCACGAATTTGGTTCCACAGGAAGACTATCCTTCTTAGAAATAGGCTATAATAATAGAATCATGCAAGCCTGTGCATTACCTCTCCTTATATATCCCATTGAACCAGGAAGGATCTTGTCCAAGTCTCTTCCAAATACTACCTTGTTTGCCAGGCCTTAAGGAATGTTTTAGCTTACTTTGTTTACATAATGGTCTTGCCTATAGAATTTCTTTCAAGATCATCTTCCTGATTCTTTACTGTTCCAGAGATCATGAAGCCCTCTTGATGAATCTTCCTTTCACGCATCAAAGTCTCATATTCTGGGTTTGTAATATTTGCTATAATTGTTCACTGTTGGGAACTATTTTATGTCAGTAGAATATTATACATAAAGAGGGCCAGACACAAACTTATATTAACATATTTGATTAGTCCTCTAATGAGAAATACTAATGTAAAATACTAAACAATGTTAAAAGGAAATAGAAATATATTTAAAAGAAAGAAATATAAAGATGGGAGAGTCATATCAACTTGCTGTAGATGATAAAAGCATGTCTTAATCCCTTAAGAATAATTAAGAATATTTCAGCTGCAACATTACATATGATGCATTCTCTAAATAAACAACTCTCTTATTATTTGGGCAAGATCTTATCTCAAGATACTGCTCCACAAGGGAAACTTAGAAAATAAATGTTAAATTTCATAGTTATAAAATATGTTGATTGTTTACATACACTACAGGCTGTCCTCAACTTGCAACCATTAGAGAGCATTTTAAGTTACAGTGGCAGTGAAAATAGTGACTTACAACCAGTCCTTGCTCTTAGAACTCTTACAACATCCCCATGGTCATGTGATCAAAATTCAGGCACTTGGCTACTGGCATGCATTTAAGGCAGGGGTGAAATGCTCCTGGTTCGACCGGCTCAGGCGAGTAGGATGCGATGATGGCCGGTGGTTCAGAGAACCGGTAGCAATGGCAGCTGGAGGCTCCACCCACCCGCCCCATTCCCCGGACTCCTACTGCTCATCTTTCTCCCACGGCTGGCTGTCAGGGAAGGCAAGCACCTGAAAGGTACCGGAGTCACTCACTCTCCTTCTTGAATGAGTCGCTCTGGTCCACGCGCCGGCTGCGCAAGCACACACCCAACCTGCCACTGTTTTAAATAAACAGTGTGCGCTTGCGCAGCCGGCACGTGGACCAGAGTGGCTCATTCAAGAAGGAGAGGGAGCGACTCCGGTACCTTTCGGGTGCTTGCCTTCCCTGACAGCCAGCCTCAGGAGAAAGGTGAGCAGTAGGAGTCTGGGGAATGGGACGGGTTGGTGGAGCCATGTGGCGAAGGGCAAGCAGACCGCAGCTCTGCGGCAAGGCCAGAGTTGAGGAATGGTGCATTCCCCGACTCCTATTGCTCACCTTTCTCCCGCAGCTGTCTGTCAGGGAAGGCAAGCGCCCGAAAGGTACCGGAGTTGCTCACTCTCCTTGAATGAGCTGTTTTGGTCCATGCGCCGGCTGCGGAAGCGCACATCCAACCTGCCGCTGAATTAAATAAACAGTGTGCACTTGCACAGCCGGCGCGTGGACTAGAGCAGCTCATTCAAGAAGGAGAGTGAGCGACTCCGGTACCTTTTGGGTGCTTGCCTTCGACTGACAGCCAGCTGCGGGAGAAAGGTGAGCAGTAGGAGTCTGGGGAATGGGGTGGGTGGGCTGAGCCGTGGGAGAAAGAAATTTAAAAAGTTTTCCTACCGGGTTCGGTGGGTGTGGCTTGGTGGAAGGGTGTCTTGTGACTGAGTGGGTGTGGCTGTGAGTGACATCAAGTTGGCCACGCCCACTCAGTCACAGGACACCCCCCCCACCAAGCCACGCCCACAGAACCGGTAGGGAAAATTTTTAGATTTCACCCCTGATTTAAGGACAGTTGGAGCATCTCAGGGTCAAGTGATCACTATTTGCGACCTTCCCAGCTGGCTTCTGACAAGCAAAGTCAATGGAGGAAGTTGGATTCTCTTAACAACTGCATTATTCATTTAGCTGCAGTGATTTGCTTAACAAGAGCAAAATGGTTGTAAAATCGGACTTGACTCACTTAGTAAACATCTTGCTTAGCAATGAAAATTCTGATCCCACTCTGGTTGTAAGTCGAGAATTACCTATATTGTTAAAGTATAACCCACTTGTACAGCATAAAAATGTTAAACACCAATTCAGTTACTTATTTCTTGTTTTTGGTGTTCTGAAGGGATTATCTTAAACAGAAAAAAATAATGAAGCTAATTCATTCTCTTCCTTATCCCTTCAAGCTACAATAAGCATGGCAAGTAGAAATACATGCTGATTATGTAAACGGACCTTTAAACCCCTTCAACTCATTGAGCACAGCTTGGCAAAAGGCTCACTGAACAGATAATTTGTAGCCTGGGAAGTGGTATGCCAGAGGAAGGAAGTTCAGAAAGCTACAGTTGCGTGCTTGCCACTTCTAAGATTTCTTTTGCCCAAATACTGTAGCTATGGATTGTCAAATGTCAGGGGAATAATTGCAGACAATTTCTTTCCTTTTCCCTAATTATGTATGTCAATGGGATCTGCTGGCCTCTGTTGGAAAAAAAAAAAATCTAACTTTCAACTCATCCAGAAAAATAGTACTTGTATGTATAGCTTATAGTATGACCCAAATTTTCTTTAATTTTGCTGTTTTCAGATACACACACACACATTCAGTTTTACACACACACTTATTTTAAATGAATCTTTAAAGAATGGGTAAACGCTTGTTTTTTTTATATATATATATATATATACCTTGCCATTGCCCTTTATGATGCAATTGATGATTCAAGGATTTCTAAATCTCATATTATAGGATGTTTAATTTACTGTGGGTTCAGGATAGAATTGCTTAATTTCATAGGATGTGGTTACCATTTGAAGCATTTAGAGAGAAACCCTATATTTAAGTTAAAAGTAGAAGAATCTTAGAGGCAATTGGCATCATCTGTTGCCAGCCGATTACAGTAATATTATGATAGTTTTTTACATGGTATTTGGTACGGAATTGGCATTTTGAGTAGAAATAAAGATCTTAAATATTTTCTCTGTGATCATCTTTCTCTGCATTTAAATAAATTGTTCATAAGAGCTGATCTTGAGTAAATCTTTGTGAATTGCACATGCACACAGGCTAGAGCATGGGTGTCAAGCTTGTGGTATCACGTTGCCATCATGTGATATATTGTGATGTTTTTTTGCCTTTGCAGAGCTCAGGTGGGCATGGCCTGCGCATGACTCATCCAACGCATGGGCTGCCAGTTTGACACTCCTGGACTAGAGTACCAATTTGTAGCACTACTGAAGGAGATATGGGCTTAATATTAAATATAGATAGTCCTTGAGTTACGACCACAATTCAGTCCAAAAGTTCCATTGCTAAGCCACACAGTTAAATGAGTTATGACCAGTTCCCCTGGTATGGATGACTATTTTATGTGTTATTCGTGTGGTTGGAGCTAAGCTTCAAGTGCTACTTATATTTGTACTATTTTTTCCTATTCATTTGCTATTTACTGTGGGTTTTTTAAATTGTGTGTCAGCTGCTTGGAATTGCAAAAGAAATAGGCGGCAATATAAATTAATTTGATAAATCATTTTTAAAATAAATGACTAAATTGAAGATTTAGGTCAACTGAAATGAAGAGTTGTAATTGTTTTATATTGTTTGACTATTATGTTGTTTGTTTAGTATTCTTGTGAATATTCATCAGTACTAATACTAATCAAGAATCAACTGTAGCTGATTTCCCCCTTGTTGCTTCAGAAGAGAGGCTCCTAGCAACATCTCAAGAGTTATCTATTCTCAAACTACAGAACCAAGAAAATATTGCTTATCTTACATCTCTAATACATTTATTCCTTTTCTCTTAAGTTAACAGAATAGCAGAGTTGGAAGGACATTGGAGGTCTTCTAGTCCAATGTCCTGCTCAAACAGGAAAATGTATACCAGGGTTGTCAAATTCACGACCCATGGGCCGGATGCATCACATGCCCAGTTTAGTGAAGGGGGAAAAAGTCCTGATACGTCACATGACTCCGCCGTGATTATGTGAGTTTGATACCCCTGATCTATACCATTCAGACAAATGGTTGTCCAAACGCTTCTTAAAAATCTCCAGTGTTGGAATAGCCACAACTTATGGAGGCAAGTCATTCCTCTGATTAATTGTTCTTAGATTATTTGCCTGTTTTATCAAAACTAACTACCTATTCTATTTTTTAAAAAAATGTTCACATCTTCTTGATATGAGAATACCTAGCATCTCCATGTAAAAAAATCAAATACAATATGATTAGATGGCTCTTTGCCTGAGACTTTAGAGATCAGCCTCCCCAAGTGAATGATATCATCTCCATGACTTCACATCAAGCAGGGGTAATAGCCATGATAGCAGGGAAAATGAGAGTTGATTTCCAACACATCTGGAGAACATTAGATTGGGAAAGTCTGGTGTAGAGAATAATGGGCTAGATGAATAAATAATCACATCTGAGATAGTTTCCTATATTCCTAGAAATATAGGGTAAAAGAAATTACTGGCTTTAAACAACTTGGGTACTATATCTTAATTTATGTTTAAGGAAAAATAAGCAGGAGAAACATTGATCTTTCAAAAAGTATTTTGCTAATTTTGTTTTGATAGGGTTTCACTCCTCCTAATTACTGAAAACATTTCATGTATCAAATCTTTAAAACAGCCTGTACTGAAGGCTGTTTTTTAAAAAAAAACACCAAGAGATTTATATTGTTCTACTCCAATCTTCCAAAACCTGTTGCCTTCTAGACATTTCAGGCCAATTTTGGATATGTTGTCTGGAAATTCTGGGATTTGTAGTCTTTACTTATTCATGGGTACTGAGCTAGGAAAGGTTGCTTAAACCAGATAATTATCAACTTGTTCAAATTATACCTAAGCAACCATCTGGTTCTCAGGTTGCTCAGTTAACTAGTACAGTGTTCTGGAGTCTCATTTAAGTTCATTATAAGCATTTAAAATACATGCAATTTTATATAATGCTCAATCAGAAAATATTTATATGTAAGCCCACAGCAAATCCAGTCAACAGACTGACTAAAAATTAATATCTGGTTAAAAGATTAAAAGAGATGACTAAAGACTAAAAATAAATGTGCATGGTTTACTTTAAACTTTTATACACACAAGAATAAAAGTAAAATGATTTTTGCAGGCAATGGTTAGAAAAATATTTACTGTTTTATGTTAAATTTTGTCAGTGAAATGATTGCAAGATGAACTAATGTTAATAGTAAAAATATAAATACATGAAGTTGCATTTATACAGCTACATATCTAGGTATATAACAGAAAATACAGTATATAACAGAACAGATATTATAGTAAGTGCACAATTCATATGATTATTGAGACAAGCCAGCAAGTTAGTTTTGTATCCTGTTATTGACACATGCAAAGAATTTCCCCCAATTTCTCATTAAGGTTGTCCCAAAAATAGTCTTCCTGGGAAGGAGAGCATACATTTGCAATAGTGATATGGATGGCAGCAGAATTAGGAAAAGTCAGTGGTAGACACTACTTACTGTAATTTGTGACTGTCGGGGGAGACTTGTTGCAGTTGGTGTAATAGTGATGCTGCTGGTAATTTTGTTGACAGATTTACTTGGTGTTCCATTTGGAGTTCTGTTATCTTGCACAGGAGTGCAAGGATTATTGTTTTTTATAGAATTAGAAATAGTTTGTGCATAAGGATTTCCTAAATGAATGTGTATTTTATTATCTTCAGTAGTTATTACATTAGAATTAGAACTGTTAGATCTTTGAAAGTGCACAGATGATTGCCTTTCAGGGGATACTTTGAAGACAGTATGCTTGTCAATCATTTCCAAGGACACTGGTGAAAGTAACTGCTCAGGGGAACTTCTACTTGTCAAAGCCAAAGGAGACATTGTTCTTTCAGATATTACAGAAGCACATGATTCAGGTATTTGAGATCTAGCAAAAGTGGTCATAGTAAGAGGTGCCATGGCTTGCTCTTGAGCTGGGTAGACATCAGGTAATTTAGATTTTATAGGAGTTAAAGACTCATTTTGAATTATAGTTATTCTTTGCTTTGCTGTGCCACAATTGGGTATCACAGCTGTACTAGTAAAAGAGTGAGAATTCACTGAAGTTGGGCTTGTTATTTCAAGCATGGCTGTGTTTTGCTCATGATCTGGAGTAACCTTTATATGAAGAGGCTGGCCTGGTGTGTGGCTTAAAACTAAATTTCCAGGCTGAATACAATTCCCATTCTGTTTGGCATAAATTCTTCCATTTTGAATGTGGCTTTCTTTGGACTTCATCCAGGGGATCCAAAGTTTGCTGTTATTAGCTACATTTGCAATTGAAGAATTACTGAAAGATATCATTGATTCATCATCATTATCATCATCTTCATTATCACTCTCTTCATATAAATGTCCATTTATGACAGCCCGTTCCAAAGGAACTAGACTCTTATAATCAGGTGGTTCATTGTCAGCTGGCTCTGTTTGTACTTCCTTGGAGGCAACTTGTAAGTCAGAGATTCTCCTTCCATTGAGACTTGGTCGCAGGCTCTTACTGAAACGCCTATACCTCTGCAGTTCTTCGTTAAGGGTTTCCATTTCTCTGCCTAATTCTTTGTTTTTATTTTCTTGTTGAGTAAGTTTCTTTTGCAAGATTCTCTGGTCTTCTCTTAAATGACATATTAAATCTTCTGTTGCCATATATTCATGAATTTTCTCTTTCAGTGCGTCTACTTCCCTTGAAAGATGACCTGACTTGGCTGTTTCTTCCTTGAGTTTTCTGAATAATCTCTGCTCATGGTTGCATTCTGTCTTTTCTGCTAACTTGTATCGTGCCAGTTCTCTCTTCACTATCTCAAGTTCCTCTGATAAAAATCTGGCTTTGTCTTGTTCGTTAACATATCTGCGTTCTAAAGATTCAAATTCATCTTCAGTTTTCATGAGATCATCTTCTATGGCTTTCATTTCTTTCAGTTTATATTTCAGCTTCTCAATTTCTTGAACTAGTTCTTTAATCTTGTTGTTTTCTTGCTGGAAAGTTGGGTTAGGTTTTGTTGTCTCTTTAAGTTTATTTTTAAGAAATTCTTTTTCTATGGTTTCCAAGGACTGAAGCTTTTTTCTTAGCAAATTCATTTTAGAGGAGAGATCGTTTCCCTTCTCTTCCTCTGTTTTCAGTTTGTTTTTCAATTCATCTCTCTCCCTTGTAAGGTTAGTCATTTTTTCTTCAGCATCATTTTTAAATTTTAATGCTTTCTTACTCTCTTCAATCAATTTTTCTGTGACTGACATAACTTTTTTTTGTTCCAACTGCAGCTGTAGATTTGCAGTCTGTACCTTTTCTTCCATTTGTTTTATTTTTTCATTCATTGTTTTCCTTTCGTCTACAAGCATTACAGTTAATGATTTCAATTTAGACAGATCTTCCTTAAGTATGAACTCTGTTTTTTCTAATTTATTCTCAGTGGTTTCAAGCTCTCCTATGCGAGCTTTTAGACCATCAAGATCCAGTGACAGCTGCTTTGTTAATGTTTTTTCTTTTTCTAGGTTACATTTTAAAGAGGAACATTCCTGCTTGCTCTTGGTGAAAGCATCCTCCAGTTTCTCAAGCTCCATAATTCTTTTATTGAGTTTATCAACTTCTACTTTAAAATTTTTACTTTGTGTGGCTTCTTTTTCTAGTCTCTTATGAAGCTCTCGGCATTGCTCTTCCAATTTTATGAGTTCTTCATCTTTTCCTTCCATCTCTAGGACTCTTTTCCGGAGCAGCTCCACTTCAGACATAAGGGTAGAGTTTCCACATTCCCCTCTGTTGATTTTATCTCTTAGATCTTGCAGTTCTTCTTCTGCCTTTCTTAAGGACTTGTTAGTTTCTTCAAGTTCATCAACCTGTCGACTAAGAACTGTTAATTTTAAGCGGAGCTGACGATGTTGGCTCTCTTCATTGGTTAATTTGGCCATTGTAGCTTCCTGTTCTTGAGAAGCCTTTCTGATTTGTGTTTGAAGTTCTCCTTCCAACCTGAGAGCTTTCTGCTCCTGTTCTTGGGCTTTTGATTCTGCAGTGGAGATTTTTTCATGTGCTTGTTCTGCAGAGGTGGTTAAATCTTGAATTTGCTCAGTTTGTTGACTCAGCTCTTCTGTTAATCGTTGTTGTTCATCCACTAGCATTAAAGTGAATGATTTCAGTTTTATTAGCTCTTCCTTCAGTTTGTTTATTTTCTTGCAGTTTTCCTTTTCTCTTTTTGCTTGATAAACTGCATCTTGTTCAAGGAGCTTTTTTAATCTGAAAGAAAATGAAACTCACTTTCAGTTGTAAAAGTACTTAAAATATTAATAAAGAATTGTGTGTTACACAAGAAAATAAAAACATGCAGCAGAAGGATGGCAAACCATTTTATATAATTACCAAAAAAGCTAAATAGATGTTTTCATGATGTGTTGAGCAATCAATCTCAATTTGAAGGAGACTTTACCTTATATCTATATGTAAATATTTGTCATATTTTTATTTTGAAAATTTCAGAAATATACATATTAATTTTATAGGAGTTAGATAGCTTTTTCTAAACATAAAAACAAACAAAAATATTTTCCCAAAAATAAAACATCCCCTGATAATAAGCCCAATTGGGCTTTTGAGCGCATGTGCTAAAATAAGTCTCCCCCCAAAAATAAGCCCTCCCCAAAAATATTTAAACACAGCTGGAAATCAGGTAAGATGACATCTTGCCCCATCTTGCTCCACATACCCCAAAATAACAAGACCTGCCCGAAAATAAGGCCAAGCACTTATTTCGGGGTTCAAAAAAATATAAGACAGGGTCTTATTTTGGGGGAAACACGGTATATTCATCTTACACTAAATGATCTATATTTTATAATCTGTTCCTTTACCTCCATAATAATTATCTTGCTGTTGTACTGTTGTACTTTGAAACTACTATTACACTGTTTTAAAGTGAAGGAATTAAATAGGAGATCTAGATAGTATTAGATGGCATGGAACACCTTAATTTATACAATTTATCATTCAGATAGACCTTTGGGATGAATAATGTATTAATATCATTTGACTATCTTTGTTAGAGATAACTGGGACTTTCATGAACCTTAATAAAATGGGCATTGAATCTTATTATATTGTTTTGAAGTTTTTGTCTTAATGAACATGAAAGTACTATTAAACTGCTGAATCTATGAAAATTGAACTGCTTGCTTTCCCCAGTCTTATCTATCTTACATATTTTTGCATTAGTATTGCAGTTACATTATAGTCTATTTCCTTGTTGTTATTGGTTCTTTGTTCTTTTCTTATCCAGTGGTTTTATATAGTAAAGAACCATTTTGATTCTTAGAAATAAGTGTTATTTAAATATCTGTAAGCTGATGCTCTCCCAATTTGTTGTTTTCAACCACGAAAGAAGGGGGTAGCTTTTCTTTTACTTTTTCTTGATTCCTACTTATATGACTTAAAGACACACACACACACACACAGACACACACGTATGCATGTGCACAGGTTTGCGCATGCACACACATAATTTTTTTTATGAATCACTTGGAACTTGTTATAAATACTTAAATACAAAGAAATGTCTCTATGGCCAAGAAATCAGTGAGTCATATGTAAGCAACAAACAGGTGGTTTTGGCAATAAAAGGCACTCATGCTTGTGAATACAATATTTTTTTCCATTAAACATGGTGCAAATTCTTAATGTCCATGTGTTTTACATAAACAAAATTGAATTGATAAGTAATCCAAATAAATGTACTCAAGTGGAAGTCTTAACATATTGTATATTGCTTATGTTTTTTAAAAAACCAATTCAACATCTGTGGTTTTAATTTTGGTATAAAATCGGAGTATTCCTGGAAGAATTTTGTCATCCTACTTATTCCAAAAGAAAATTCATTTAGGAATAAAAACAGGGAGGGTCTTAACATATTGGAAACATTTTCCTTAGTTAAGAAAAAAAATTGATGGAATTAAAACCTGGTGGGAATAAGTAGCTACTCTTGTATCCCTGAAGTACATCTGTTTTAAAAAGAGATGAACTTATGTAAAAACACTTTGTAAAAGAAGCATAAATTATTCAGTTTAATTCAGTAGCTAGTAATGTGGAAAAAGAAAGGAAAATATTCTTTTTTTATGAAATACAATGTATAAACATAATACTGTAGATTATTATTGACATCTATATATTACTAAAACTCTTATATCTGTAACCTTTAAGCTGTATGAAACAATGCATCATAGAGCAACAAATTTTAAAGGAAGTTTAAAAATGAGCTGAAATGGCCTAATGTACAGAATGTGTCCAAAATCCAGGATGCATAACTCAAGTGTGTTTGAAGTTTGGCAAATTGTATAAAAATTTGATGACATAAAAATTATGTTCTATGACATACGGTAATACAAATTAAAGGTTTTATGACATAATACAAATGTGTATTCCTGATGCTTGGCAGTAGTATCCAGTTCAGCATGGACTACTTTCAAGGCAGATACATCTCTAAATATTTCCCTGAATTTTTAAGAAGTTTTCAACTATGTAAGAAGCTCTGCCATTGTTGAAGGAATCTAGTAAAGAAATATTTCTGAAATGATGACACATCAGGTCACGATTTGTCTAGTAACTTATTAAATTTGCTTTCTGTATTTCGATTCCAAATAATTAAAATATGGTATATAATATTTAAAAAGAATGAATGGGCAGAAAACACAATTAAAAACAATTGTGTTTTATCCTTGTCATTAAAGATTTGGTTGTTTGTTATTTTTCCATGTGTCCAATTTAAGATTGGTGAGAATTTTTTTCTTTCTTTTAGTGCAGTTAAAATGATGACAGCAAGAATAGTTGTGGTACTGACTGTGTTAAAGTTATTGTTAAAGTACATAAGACATTTAAAAAATTATTGTATGTAAATATGTCTTCTGAATTTATGATTTTTAATTTGAATATACTGCATTTATTTTCTTTTTATATATAAATACATTATAATATAAATATTGTTTTTTTTAAAAAAAGGTAAAGATTTCCCTTGTCCAGTCATGTCCAACACTAAGGAGCAGTGCTCATCTCTTAGGTAAGGGAGCCAGCATTTTCTGAAGACATTTCCATGGTCATGTGGCCAGGATGTTACCTTTCTACCAAAATGGTACCTATTTATCTGCTCACATTTGCATGCTTTTGAACTGCTACGTGGGGCAAGTAATGACAGCTTACCCTGTAGTGCAGAACTCAGGTCGCAAACCCAGGCTGTCAGTTTTCCAGCTGACAAGCTCAGCATAAATTCTCTGCAATTTAAAATATTTTTATCCTGCCCTTACACTATAAATTTAATTATCCAATTCATATGTAAACTAATTTTACAATGACTAAGTGAAAATTTCAGAATATTTTTTAAACATAGGTTGGCAATTTAAAGCAGAACCAAGTCATTATAAGACTAAAAATTACTGTATTTGTCAACAAAGACTAAATTATTCATAGGTATTTCTGGTTATACACATTGTAGTCCAGTAGTAGTGATAAATCCTCCACCCCGATCAATGGTTTTCTTGATGGTATATATTTATATAATATTCAGTTGCTCATGAAACTAAACTAAATGGTTGTTTATTTGGCAGGGACTAAAATTAAACATGGAATACCTGACAACTGGGATAAACAAGCATGAGATAGGAAACTAAAGGAAGTAGACAATTTAATAAGGAACATGGGAAGAAAAACAAAACACACAAGAAAAACAAAAGATTTATAAAATGAGGAGATTCAAAGAAATGGGTAGAAAAATTTAAGCCTTGTGTTTTGCACAAAGCTTTTTGATTATACATCTATTTACATGCACAGCAGACATATCCACATCTCCCTTATATACAGTTGTAGACAACCATTTTCAACCTCTTTCATCCAAAGAAGAATATTATGAAATGAAAAGTAGAACTGTTGGATTTTTGCTGCTAAAACTGTAGTGTTTTTGCTGGAATTAAATTGGAAGCCAAGTAACTTCTCTTTTTCTCCTAGTAAAAAGGAAGTGAAACAGTGAAAAAGGAAGCATGATGATTTTCAGCCTTTAATTGGAAAGAAATCTATCATTTCCTTTTTCTCCAGTTAGTGGCAACTTCTGGATGTCACATTCCTTGCCTTCTAATTCTCTCCATATGATTAACCCAAGAAAGATTGTGACAAATTGTGTAGTCAATATACAAACAGTGTTCAAATTGGTAGACTCTCTCATTTAGGTTGTATTGCATAAGTATCTCAATACATCTGTAAGTTACATTTCTAGTTCTTATAGAAGCTAAAAGGAAACACAAATCATAACTTGAAAAACTAAAGCTTAAATCAAACAGGTTCGGTCAAACCCTATTCTTTTCTTATTCAGCTTAGAAGTTCTTATAACATGGATGTTGAAATGTAATAAGAGATAATGCCATTCCTTAGAATAATGGTTAGGAGAAATGATTTTGATTTAATATTTAACATGGTATTCTATCAGTGACAAAAGTGTTCAAAACTATTAGAAAAAGACTAGCCTTAGAATGTTGAATGCCAGGAAATAATATATAAGTAAAAAGCTGTATTTGAATCCCCATTCACATTTCATTTTGTACCATTTATATAGTTGCAATATTTAGATTTCATTTATATAGTTGAAATATTTGAAGTACCCCATTTAGAAAAAATTATTCCAGCAAGGTAACAATATAAAATAGCCATCATTAAGACAAATCTAATTGCAGATATGGGGAAAAAATCAAAACAAGGTTATAGACACCATACCATTCATTATACAGGTAGTCCTTGACTTAAAACAGTTCATTTAGTGACTGTTCAAAGTTACAATGGTATTAAAAAAAGTGATTTATGATCTTTTTTCACACTTTATGGCTGTTGCAGCCTTCCCATGGTCACCTGATCAAATTTCAGACCCTTGGTAACTGACTCATATTTATGATGGTTGCAATGTTCCTGAGTCATGTGATCACCTTTTGTGACCTTCTGACAAGCAAAGTCAACAGAAAAACCAGATTCCCTTAACATCTGTTACTAACTTAACAACTGCAGCAATTCACTTAATAATTGAAGCAAGAAAGGTAGTAAAATGGGACAAAACTCAACAAATGTCTCACTTAGCAACAGAAATTTTGGGCTCAGTTATGATTGCAAATCGAGGACTACCTCTATAATGGCTACTTCATTTACAAATATCTAGTGAAACAAATTGGTTTTAAAAGACATACATTCTACACCATTCAAAAAGCCACCTAAAGTCTTTCTTGAGAGAGAATATTCCATATTACTATCTTCTCTTACTCACATTATCATTTTTTTTTACTGAAAATAGAACAATAACTTAAAAGAAACTGGCCTGTTGATATAGTGAAAGAGTTCTTTTAAATACTCAAGTTTCAGTCTGATTAGACATTCTAAACCACTATTTGTACCTTTATTTGTTTTGGAGAGGTAGAAAATGGTAGAAGTAACCAAAAACCAAAAATCCTGTTTTGGATTAATAAACTATTCTTATTTGCCACATTGTCTAATGAAACAAGAGTTTCTGGAATATTTGAAAGGTTGCCTGAATTTCTTTAGTACTGCGAAAAGCATTATATCCGTATGCAATAAAATGTATTTTTTAAAGCATTCCTACAATTCATGCTTTATGAATTTATAAACATGCTTCATGCATGTTTATAAACAGTTGTCCCAAACTTCTTGTTATATTACAGATTTATATAAAAATATTATATAATGATAAATTAAAATCTACATCTTACGAGTAATACTTACTGAATTGATGCAAACTGAATATTTATTGATTTAATTCCCCCAAAATCACCACAAGTGAGACAAATATGGCTGTAGGATTCTGTCTGTTAACTCTCCTGTATACTTCTTTCTACAGCCTATTCTTTTTTAATCAAGCAGGGGTTTTTTTTACAACAAAGTTCTGAAGATAGCTAAGCTAAAAACAGCTCTGCCAAGGAGACTCTGGGAGGTCTGTCATCTCAGCTTTGCACTGTTCAAATCTGTTCAGCAGAACCAAATAGTTCATGTTCACTGCTTTTTCATTATCCTGTTCTGCTGTCTTGGTATTGTAGGCTTGCATTAGACTCGTGATGGTGAACCTATGGCACGCGAGCCAGAGGTGACACGCAGCACCCCCTCTGTGGGCATACGAGTGTCACCCCAGTTCAGCTCCGCTGTGCGTGCGTGCCTCCCGCCAACCAGCTGGTCTTCAGGTCTCTGCCTTGCATGCGTAGAGGGGATGCGTGTGGGGGGCACACACACATGCGTGGGGCCGCATGTGTATTGCATTTTGGGGGTTTCCGCACACTTTGGGCATTCGGTCTGGAAAAGATTAGCCATCACTGTACTAGACTAAGATGGGCAGAAGAGGTAAAGAATTACAATATGGTTGGAATGAGTAGTCTACCATTACTGCACGAGTACCAATACAATGCTACTATAGGTATCCAGTTCTTTACTGGGATAGCAGTACAATGCTATTGTACAATGCTATTACAGACAAAACTAAGGACTTCTTGGGGAGAATTCTCACGTCGGCTCAAAATGGCTTGTAAATTTTGGTCTGATCCCATCCATACAGACATCAGAAACAAACGATCTTATTACTGTAAATCATGGTTTGAATCCTAATTGTTATTACAATATGTTAAAGATTGTTAAAAAAGAATTTGAATGAACTGTTGAACAAAAGGACAGTCTGATTTTCTCTTCAGCTTGCTTGGGAATTGCATATGTATGAGATTCTTCTTGTCTCCTTTTTCCCTCTCATGGGCAGATTTATTCTAGGCCAGAAAAGCAACAAGTAATTTTATTTAGGATAGTCAAAACTGGAAGTCACTTAACTTTTACATCAGCAAGGAAATTACTGTCATGCAGATGATTAGATGCTAGAGATGTGGGATGGTGGTGAGAGCACAGGACTATGAGGAAAGATCTCCTGAGTTCTAATTCATCTAATTTTGCCTTCTTTGTGCTAAAATTAAACTTACCACTTAACCTTTTCCATGTAATCAGAGAACAGACTGACCTCATTTTAGATATATTGTCATTCTGATTTAGTTATTTGTGTTATATAACTGGTTGGCTGTAAGCTCCTGAATTGTTTAGTATTAAATATTTCTTTAGTTTTAAACTAGACCAGAAAATTCTGCTAAGGTCTTATTAGTAGGCCTGGCACTAAAGTGCTTAAAGTATTTTGTACAGAATCAGTAGTCTTTATAAGTTATCCCCTGTGGTCCAATTCTGTTGCTAGAGTTACAGTGATGGGAAATTTGTGGCCAGCCCAAAATTACCAATTTGGTTAATTTGAGAGGACAAATTTGAACCAAGAATACCAGGTAATGCTCTGCTTTTGTTCTGGGAAAATATTCGGTTGTACTTTTGTTTTCACACTGGAATATCAATAACATAGCAGCTCTTTATATTAGAACTAATATTTCAACATATATATTGTTTGTTAATTGGAAAATTAAACTACTTCAACCTAGCTGCATTCTTATTAAGAACACATTTTAAAAATAGTTTAAATCTAAAAAGTTTTTGAATTTTAGTTTTATATGCAGTTGCTAAATATTTTTTCTTGAACTGTGGCAAACATGTATGCAAGTTACGTAAATGGAGGGGTTAAGAAAAACCAATACAGTATTTAGTGAGCTCTGCTCTTGCTCTGCAAATGTGTCTTTTTATATGAATAACTTCTGTCTTTGCTTTCAAAATATTATATCTAAACCATAGGTTTATGACTTTTCTGATCATAATTCTTTAGAAAGCTGATTATACTTTGAAAAGGGCATTACAGTAATATCCTGATTCTAAATTCCATGACCAGACAGTGAGCCTCATAGAGATCAAGGAACATTGCTTCACTATAAATATTATTTGGGCAGTAACACTATATATAGATGTTCCACTGAGTAATTTTCTGAAGTCCCTGTCAGCTTTTCCTTCAAATATTAGTACACTTTACTTGATAGTGTTGATATCTTAAGCAACAATGACACTGAAGCAAAATAGTACAATAACACAATAAATTGAATGTTGACACTTATCTGCTTTCCTAAATTAGCTTATATTTTTAGATGAATTTGAAAATGGTTGTTTGTCAGTAGCAATAAGAATAGCACTTTGACTTATATACTGCTTCATAGTGCTTTATAGCAGAGGTCCCCAAACCCCGGGCTGTGGCCCATTACCGGGCCGTGGCCTATTTGGAAGCAGGCCACGCAAGCCGTGGGCCAGCACACACATTTGTGCACAGTTCAATTTGCACGAGTGGCAGGCTAGCGCATTAGTATATGCATGTACAGGTCAACTTGAGCTGCACACATGCACATGTGCGCCAGCCCGCTACTCATGCAACTCAAGCTGTGCACACATGTGTATGTGTGCCAGCCTACTTCTCATGTAAATTAAGCTGCACACGCATACATGTGTGTACTGATCCACTTCTCACACAAGTTGAACTCCACACATGTGTGTTCACTGGCCCACCGCTTGTGCAGCCAGGTTCCCGTTACATAGCCGGGCCACTAAACCTCAAAGGTTGGGCGTCACTGCTTTACAGCACTTTCTAAGTGGTTATAGAGTCAGCATATTGTCTCCCAACAATTTGGGTTCTCGTTTTACCAACCTCAGAAGTCAGCCTACAATACTGCATTCTAACCACTGCGCCATCATAGCTCTTTCAGTAACAACTCATTGTGCTGCTCACAAGGTTTATTGATAATAAAATATTATTTTACAAGAATAGTTTCAAGAACTATACCTTATGGCCACTTTTTCTAGAAGCCCTGGCCACAGGATCAAGCTTCAGATACTGAAATGGCCATGTAATAGGAGGAACTGCCCTCCTTTTTCCATTCTCTTTTCCCATGTATCTGTTTAATTTCAAAGGTCAGATAGCAGCACTTTAAATATTTTTGTTTCAATACTACTAAATTGGTCTTTATTCCTGCCCTTGAAAGTGTGCTAACTTTCCCATCTGTATTTGGAATTACTGCTAACTCTATCGGTAGCAGATTTTCATGAGTATGGAGAACCTATAATCCCCCAGATGTTCCTAATTCCTACTCCATTGGCCATGCTGATTAGAAAATGTAATTCAATTACATCTGGAGGTCCATAGATTCCCCATGTTTATTAAAATAATAAATAGACCAAGAGATGAAGAGTTTGAGATTTGGAAAACACTAGAGAGGACATGGTAAGTGTGTAAACTAGGCCATACTGGCGAAGGCATATTCTCTTAGTTCTAATTTATTTTACAAAGTTGCTGGTAGGGTGGAGGGAAATCATGAAAGTTATGTTTTGTTCCTTGGAGAAAAGGCAGCAGCTAAATGTAAGGGTTTTATAATTTATTTAATCAGGTTTTTATTAAAAGCAATGAGAAGCAATGACAGAGGCTGATGTAGCATCAGTATGCTGATGATACTAAAATTTACATTCCTACTTTTGGCCAATTATGTAATTCTCTGAAAATCCTGTATCAATGCCTGGAATTGGGTGAAGATAGCTCCAGCTCAACTTAAGCAAGATTGAATGGATGTTGGGGCTTGTGGTTCTAGGGACTGCCCATCTCTTGTTCTGCATGGAGTTGCACCAATCCAGGAGAATTTATTAGGGGTCCTTATAGACGTACATCTTCTGCTTTAGAAACGGGAGGAGGATGTTGTGCAAGAAGGACCTTTGCACAAGTATGTACTGTATACTGCAAGTAGAATGTTCCTGGTCTGGGACATCCTATTTGCAATCACTCAAGCCACTTGATATCACTGGTAAGGATTACTACAATGTGCTGTACTGGAACTGTCTTTACTATTGGAAGTATTGGAAGCTTCAGTTGGTGCAAAATTACACTGCATAAGCAATTACGTATGCACCTCAGACAGCTCATATTACATCTATGTTCCATGGGCTGCATTGACTGCCAGTTTGCTTGCAGGTTCAGTTAAGAGTCCTGGTGATAACTATAAAGCTCTTCATGGCATACATTCATGGCACTTTCCCAAGATAAAACTTTATCATATTATATAAATTATTTGTGTTTGAACTAAACATCAGTTGATGCTATGTGCTGTATTATGAGAGAATTGATTGCAGCATGGGCCATATTGAGCTCCTTCAATGTCACGTGCATATATTATAAGAAGCACCAAGGAACAATGTTATTGTTTAGTATTAAGTGATATCCAAACTTACGTAATTGGAAAAACAGTGTAGGAATGAAACCAACTGACATAATTTATCATGTTGTTATCATGTTATAGCACTGTTCATGTTTATTTAAAAACGGAAATGTTACTCATCTCATGGATAACATGACTTAAATTCACACAATTTACTTTAATAATATAATTGTAGCATTGCTATTCCTGTCCAAAATCTTTCAAGCTTCTGTAAACATAGCAATCTGTAAGTAAGAAGTGAGTCGCAGAGTCACAAAGATTTTGTGAACGTTGAATAAGAATAATTGGAAAGAGAATTACTGCAATGTAGATTATAGCATTGTGTTGTACTGTATAGAAACAATAAACAATACTTAAGCCACTAATTTGACTGGGCAAGTTAAGCATCTGTACAAATCTCTCATGGAAATCAAATATTTAAATTTATCTAATCTGTTAATATCATCTAAAATAATATATTGATAATCAAAATAATAAAATAAGCTATGTCACATTTCTGCTGTTGTTTTAGACTATTTCCTACAATCTCCAACCAAAATATTAGCCATGATTGATTTTAAGGATTGTAGGCCTACATTTCTGTATTGCACTGAGTAAAGGAAAACTTGATTTTTAGTTTTGAAAATGAATCTGTTGGTGAAATTCTAAAATCGATTGATGAGAACCAAATAAACTTCTAGTTGATGTAATGATTAAAGAGAATGATTTTGAATAGAATAAATGCAATTTATCCATTAGTGCTTAAATTATATTGTAATTATTTCCATTTTCTGTTTTCAAAAGTTTTTAAACCAGATGACTGGAAAAAACGTTTCTCTTTCATTTGCTTTCTCAGCAAATCAAATTTTTTGAAAGTGTTATAATTTATGCTTTATGTAGCCTGATGATCTTTGTTTCAGAGATTGTTGTTTTCTCAATCCAGTAATATCTTTGTAAATTAATAAACAGTAAAATGTTGGATATATTTTAAAGTAATCAGTTAATTATGGAAAATTTGGGGGCAGCATATTTTATGTTTTACAAATCCAACTAAAACATGGTGGCTACATTTAAAAAAAAGCTCCTTAAAAATAATAGTCTTTTAAAATCCCAATTCCTTTGAATTAGTTTATTCTGAAAATCAATAAAGTGAGTTGCTCTAACTTTCAACAAAATAGCCTGAAAGTACTAAAAGAAGTGGGGTTATTATTTATCATTAGATTATTAGTTTAAAGTCTTAGAAACTATTGCTTTACACTTGGTTAATTCATCAGATAAAAGTGTCATCATAGTGAATGAGAACTTCACTCTGACAATTAGATATTTAGAATATTTTATTAAGAATAGATTATGCAATTTATTAATAAAAACATTTTTTATATCTTCGAACAGTATACATATTCTTAAAGATGTGTACATTGTAAGCATGTCCTTAATAAACTATGCAAACTGTTGTTTTATAAAATATTCTACTGAGTTTCTTAAAGTAACATTGCTTACCTCCAATTACCTTCGTGGGCATAGCAATTGTTATTATTGTAATTTGAAGAGATCTATTTTCATGTTTATATAGTTGAGAATTTTTTTATATTGTAAGATAGCTAATGAATATAGAATTGGAAGAATGATCTGAATAAATGGAAATAAAATCTTCAAATGTATTCCCATCCTCATTCCAAATAATAAGTGTTTTATATGTCTAATTTAGTTTGCTTCAGTCTTAATCTTATCATGAATATGTAATTGCTGATATAGGAAATATAATTCTGTACTGTGACTGTCCTTAGTACCAGGTAGTTTACATTGATCGTTACCTTTCAACAGCATATGTTATACAGAGGAGAAAAAGCAATTTCTAAAATAAAACGACTTTCTTGAAAAACATTTCTAAGTTTAAAAAAACCTTTTCCCCCTATGAGCATATACAATTAATTTTAAAAGTGAATTAAAATGGTAAAAGTAATAGTTCTCTTAACTGACAGTGCTATTGCCTTGATTTATAATTTACATTTTCCAAATGTAAAGCTACTAAAGCTGATCAAAAGCACAATACGTCTTAATAAATACATGTTTCTACATGCCTATAACATATAACATGATGTATTCAAAAAGCTGCTACAACTTTCTTCATACTATTTACAAAGTCACTGAGTCTTCTCCCAGTTTAAACTGCTGTTATGACTCTGTCCAGCACACAGTTGGAAATTACATGTAATTCCTAGCTGTCCCTTTTTCTTAATTTAATGCTTCAGTTCTGTATTGAAATCTTTTTATGCTTAGAAAGAGAACCAGAAAGTTGTTTAGTACTTTAATTGATCTCAGCATAAATCCAAAAGTTTTGCTGTGAAAATAATATAAAGTGAACTAACTGATTTTTGAAGCAAAATGCCTATTGGCTGCTAAAAGAAACTTCTTCCCACAGTCAGTCTCCCTCTTACCTTCAGCAAATGCACTGAAGAGTTCTTGATTTAATTATTGCTCAGTAGTGTTCAGATTGTGTTTCTCTTAGGCATTAGGGATGTGAGCATTCCAGCAGTTACACGAAACAATGAGAGAGAAACTCTCTGCTTGCCCAAAGCCTATGAAGCATTACGTCATGGCAATACCTTATAAGGAACTCTATATTGTGCAGTCTCATTCTGTATTTAGTGTAGTTTAGTGATAACCAGAACTACAAATATATGTATGTGTGCATGCGTGCATACATATTTATGCCTGTGTGTGTTTTTCTGGCTTCAAATACTTTGGACTGTGAAACATTTCATATGTCAGATTGATTTGTGGCCAAAATGAATGCATTGAAAAGTTTAGAGGAGTTAATTCTCCTTATTAATAATAGAATAGTGAAGTGCTCACAGAGCAATATTTTAATTTTTTTGTTTTGTTTTTTCCATAACACAACTGGATTTGTTTAATTTTTCTTTTATTTTCTGAGTTGCCGAAGTTGGAGGGGGGGGGGAACACCCAAGCTTAGCTGGCCTCCTCTGAGAAAAGTATGAACATCAAGCCTTTTTTTTCCTTGTGTTTTATTTCCTGATGATGTAACTAGAAAACAATTCTTCAAGTATGATGGGAAGGCCAGATGAGAAACAGGGGTGTGTTGTGTGTAAAAGTGCATGTACTTTTTCCTTTTAAACCCATTTTTAAACTTTCTCTCATTTAGTATATTTAGAATGGTTAATTAGTTGGTATTAATAAGGTTTTAATAAGGTTTTACAGATAATATTCATTTGATCTACAAACTGGAAAAAACACAGAATAGGCTTCAATTTACAGAAGAATGTCATCATTAGATTTTATACTGAATTTTCTATTGCTTTACAAATGGAGGAAGTGTGTAAGAAAACGATTGCAGAAAATTCATTGAAAGAATTATCTGGTTAAATCTTATGCATATTAATGAAAGTTTAAAATAGTATTGATTTTTTTAAAAACTATGTACTGTACTACATACTATATTGTAATATGCTAAATGGATTGGTCTGAATCATTGAAAATCAGTCTTTTACAATGCCCAACATTTATTAAAAATGGGTTGTAATAGATTGAACTGAATTTACTTCCCAATAAAATGAATTTAGGATTGCAGTCATGGTTGGTTATCTACATGTGTTTTTATGCTTGCATAAACATTGTAAATAGTATGGTAAGTATTAAGAGATTAATGCTGTGTCATACGGACTGAAGCTTGACTTTCTAAAGATGGTTCATGTTATAAAAATATGAGTAATTCAATTTAATCTACATGTCTTCTGTATAGTCATTAAAAAATGTGTAAGTACTTTTTGATAAGTATACTTAAAAATGCCCTGTTTCGTAATATTCTGGAAGCAGGGTCTGTAACTGGCAGCTTCTTCCAAGTGAGATTGTCTATGAATCAGATTGTTACTCCCTTGCCTCCACTTTTGAAAAATAGATTCAAACAGGATTCAATGTTTTACTTGTGGTTTTATAGCAATAGAATTCTGCCCCTCTGCTCCTAGCTCTATTAATTTTGACTTGTTCTTGGTTTTAGGCATCTGGAAGAAAAGAAAGAATTATTTTCTTCATTTATAATGTTCTTCTATTTAATATTTATTGAAATATTTAATTATGTATTATTGTTTTATTTAGGGATAAAAGTTTGAAAATTTCCTAGTGGAAAAGCAAGGTAAAATTTAAAGAAATAAATTATAATGATACATTAGTATAACACTAGCTTTCTCATACTATCTGTCCTTCCCCATTCCCAATATGTTGTGTATATATTGATATAAAGAATGATTAAGGTTGTGAAGAGGATGGGCAACAGAGATACAATGTGGAAAAGAGAGGAATTATGAAACTTCTAATTTGCAAAGAATTGGCCATGGAAAATGTCCTCTAGATAGGAGGAACTATTTCAGAGAATGTTCACTCTAATAGTAGTGCTTCACATACAAAAGGAATCGGAAAGCTCAAATTTGTTTTTCTTGGCTGTTGATATACAGGTGAAGTGTTTTGCATGATTTCTAATCTGAATACAGATTATAATGCATACTGGAAACACTTTCTTATGTTTACCGTTGATACACTGAGTACTTTGCATTTCAGTTTAAATGCAATCATTAGAGATTACTGTTTGCAGCTGGCTGACAGAGCAAATATTACATAATGCTTTAAGAAAGGAAATGAAGTGCATGTCTCATTAATACTGAGAGAAAGTTTTGAGTAAAAATTTCTAGAAAATAAAAACTTCAGTTGGGTATTCATGTGGTGCATCTGGACTAATACCAAAACACAAATTCTACGCTCCTGACATTTGTTTTTGCATTAGAAAAAATAAGATAAAATGTTGTACTAATTGTTTTTTGCTATTCAATGTGCATTGTTTATTCAATGTGTATTATGTCACATTGCGTTCCATGTTAACACCAGAAGCTTCTACGCTGCCATATTATTTACTGAATAATTACATTATTTACTTATTTTTCATTTTTTAAATTGAATTTTCAGCTTTCTGTTTTAAAAGCGGCCATATTTATATTCAGCCTGAAAAGACAAAACCCAGATAAACAGATAAAGGCAAGGTAGGAAAAGGGCAGATGGGATTTCCCTGAGGCAGTATAAAAGAAAATAATATTCAGTCTCCTGTAGCTCTTGCTAATAGGAGTTTTGTTTATAGACCCTACTTCTTTAGGAATGTAATCTTCAGGGAACACCATGTTCATACTTTATGAGCTGGGAATATCTATTTATCAGAAAAGATAACAAATTGCTTTCGTTTATTTGGAATGATAAGGCTTGACATGAAGATTCTAAGTTCCAAGCACCATGATGTCTAGATACTCAATTTCGAACACATGAATGTCCCTGCTTTGTCCATCTTTTTATTTAGCTAAGAGTCTTTTAATTTACAAAGAGTGAATGAGAGATAGATGATGCAAAACAAATACTATTTTTAGTTACTTCTGTATTTCCCATAATATTTCTGAGCTTCATTTTAACCCCAATAAAGAAGACGGTGGATGCAGCCATTACTTTATTTGGAAATTTCTGGACCTACTTAGGAAAAAAGACGAAGTACAGTTGTAAGGAAGAAGGTATGAAATGTAATTGGGGGGGGAAAGAAGAGTTGCAGACAGCATGGATATGAGGAGTAGAAAAGAAATGAGGAACGTTTTGCCTGAGCTAAAAACATCTGTGATATACGTATGTGTTATCTGTCTTTTTCTGTTCTTCTGGAGCATGTTAGGGCTAAATTTGTGTTATGTATGCTTTGTGTGAGTGCGCCTTTCACTGAACATCACCAGTTTGACTTTTTTTAGTGGAAAATGGGCATTTGACTACTGATGACTTCCAAGACAGCCATTGATGAATGGACACTTTCTACTTGGAAGCTATTTTTATAGCCTTCATGACAGGTTCTTAAACTTTGAAATGTGTGTCCTGATCTAAAAACTTTTGTGATCTCTTCTCTAATAAGATATACAGACTTCCAGTGAGTTCTTTTAAAGTGGGATAGACTATATTTTATATCTTATGCTTATTATTCACTACCAAACAGTTGGCTACTATTATTACTATTATTTTTCTTTAAAAAGAGCCACACATATATATAACTAGCGGTATGGTCAAAGCCAAGATATCTCAAGGATGATTTTCCTGAATTTGTTGTCAAGAGTGTCTCACAGTGAACAATATCAGAAAAGCCATAATAATATAAACAGAATTTTTTTTTTTTTTTTTTTTTTTTAATTTGATTTATATGCCGCCCTTCTCCGGAGACTCAGGGCGGCTTACAATGCGCTAAGCAATAGCCTTCATACTTTTCTATATTTATACAAAGTCAGCTTATTGCCCCCACAAACTGGGTCCTCATTTAACCTACCTTAGAAAGGATGGAAGGCTGAGTCAACCTTGAGCCTTGGTGAGATTCAAACCTGCAATAATTGCAGGCAGCTGATCTTAATAACAGGGCTTTATGAATTTATGGATGTTTAAAGTCCATAAGAAGGCAATAGCATATCTCTAGTGTATCATGCCAGAACACTGCTTGCTTGTGTCTGAGTAAGCTTGACTTGAAGGTAATTTTGCTATTAAAATACACCCAATTTATTTCTCACACATATTTATGTGAAAAAATGCCATCTGTCATAATTAGAATAATTAGAAAACAAGGCAAAATCCAGGAATCAAAAATATAATCTTGTAAATTAGATTACTTGCTATGATCCAGATCAGCAGAATAGCCAAGCATTAAGTTCAGAACTATAAATAATAGCAAAACATGGTAGAATTTTATTATTCTATTATTTATAGTAAAAGATCCAAATAATGTGTTTATTTATATAGAAATAAGTCAAACAAAATGCCATTAATCTAACTTTGTCAAAACTCTTTGAGGTCCTGTCTGGCTGTAAACAGATTACCACTGTATTTACTGGTAGTGAGAATTACCATTGGACTTGGTCTTTAGGACAAGGAATACTGAAGGCAGTTATGACTTTTTCTTCCTATATCAGTCATACTATTTTAGGTAAGTGTGAAACAATCTCTTCTTTCATTCCCATACATCCCACATCTATTACATTAATGTTTATAACCACTTGTTTAAATAAATAGTTTATCTATATTTTCATGATTATTTTTAACCAATGCTTAGAATCAGAACAGCCCTGGAAGGACTAAGATTCATGTGTCTCTTCCCTTATCATTACTTCTCAAAAACAGACTTACTGGATTATTATGAGTATGAAACAAGAAAACGGAGATGGAAAGGCAGGACATAAACTGAAATAATATGCAGAGTTCAGCAGGAGATGACAAATATGTCTATTTGCTAGAATATAGCAAATAATGTGCCATATCATGGCTCTGTCCCATTTTATTTTTTTATGTGTCAGAAATAGTGTATAATAAATGTATGCAGGACTTCATTTATATCTGTTTCAGTGAACTCATCTTTAAAAATGCTACATTTTCCTTTAAATCAGGCTTAAATTACAGCATGCTAATACTGTGAAAAAAATAAAGCTTTTCAAAGTACCAGTTTTGGTACTATTACAGAAATAACTCCCCTTGTTTTATTTGAGTGCTGAGGGCAACATTTTTATGTTATGGTGTCAGCTTTTATGACACTATCATAAAATTTTCTTTCTGTAAAAAAAATAATTCTAAAGCAACTTGATTGGAAGCATCCACTTCTATTTCCTGTTTTAGCAATACGTTTGATTTTAATATTTTAGATAATATTACCTAATACTACATTGAACTGTGGGACTTTTTCAGCTCTGTAGCATCAATTTCATCATTGGCAATGGTTCTCAAATATTTTTGGCAGAAGACTTTTGGCTACCTATGTTTCTACAACTGAGATTGCAATAATAGAGTTCAGAACCATCTGTCAATAATTTGGCTGTTCAACTACTTTGTTTCCATGAATTAAGGGTAGGTAGATAAATGCAGTTCTGTCTCTTAGCTAATACAGAAGAGTTTAAAAAAAAAGTGGGATCTTACAAATAAGCTGTAAGAGGAAAGGCACTATTTTAGCTGCTGACTCCATCTAAACAATTCCTGTCTCCATAGAAACTAATCATAGTTTTTAAAATATTGTTGTACTTGTAAATATTATGGCAGGATAGAATACCACAGAATCAGAGAAACTAGAGCTAAAGCCTGATTAGGTCATTGCGACCCTTGCGTGCCAACACAAAGTTGCTCCTTTTTTTACTATTTAGTCCAGTTTATTTTGTCTACTCAGTGATTTCAAATAATTTGGGGATTCAAGGTTTTATTTTTTGCGTAACTTACTTGGAGATGAAAGTATTCTGCTCCATGAGGAAATTATGTGCCTTGATTAGGAAATAAGGAGCACATTAGGAAAGTCTTCTGGATTTTTCTTCAGTCTCTGGGTAGGTACAACACATCATTTTAAGACATATTTTTAATCAACGATTGTTCAATAAGGGCAGACAGGTTAAGCTAAACCACAGTTCTATGGCTTAGTGTGATATTTTTAGCTATCTGAATTCCTACCTGACATTTAATAAAATAGACCATAACCTCCTTCATGAATACCTGGAATGTGGGATGCAGGTTCCACTACCAGATGTATTTGCAATTGGATGAACAACTATAGCCAATGCATTGTCCTTAACAGGTCTGTGTTCACATGGAGGGAAGTACATAGAGTTCTGTTCTAGGTTCTGTATTCTTCAACATCTTCATAAATTATGCAGTGGGAACAGAAGGGATACTCATAAAATTTGCAGATGACACAAAGCTGGAGCGATTGCTAACACATCAGAATTCAAAAGGATCTTGATAGCCTTGAACATTGGTTCTTATCCAGTGAAGTGTTCATTGATAAGATTCTGCATTTCAGGGGGAAAATCAGATGCATAGGTACAAGATAAGTGGTCTTTAATAGAGCTTAAAATAAGGTTAATGAGAGGGATATGGGTGTTTTGAAATGACCACAGTTAAGTATGAGCTATCAATATGATGCAGCTGCCCAAAGAACTAATACAGTTTTAGGCTGCATAAACAGATAAATAATGCCAAAGTCATGGGATTTGAGAGTGTCCATCCTTCACTGGTTAAACTGCATTTGAAGTACTGTATCCAGTTCTGGTCACTACAGTAGAAAAAGGAAGCTGAGGAACTGGAAATAATGCAGAGCAACAAAAATGTACGGCTTGGAGCCCAAGCCCTATGAAGAACTTGGTATATTTAGCCTAAAGAAAAGAAAGCTAAAAAAAGATATGATAACAGTTTTCTAATGCATGAAAGGATGTGATAGAACATAGAATAAGGAATTGTAAAATGGATAAGTTACTACTCGTGAGAATGAGGAGTCAACCTGTTTTGATTGGTCTGCAAGTCCCTCTGAAAGATCAGATTCCCAACTTGAGAAATTTGATATTAGAAGAACTGTTGGAAATTCATTTTCTGTAGACTAGAGCCGCAGTCCCCAACCTTTCAAGCCTGGCAGCCCGGCCTGGTGCTAGGGGGAAGCGTGTGAATGTCAGGCACACATGCATGCACACATCTCCATTGTGCATGAAGTGGGTACTTGGCGCTTGCATGTGAAACTCCATTTCGGTGAACGGCAGGCACTTGTGCTCGCGTGCGAGTGGAACTTCGCACGCTTGCCCATCTTTCTCATGGCCTGTCTCCCTGGGCTAGAGTAAACCAGAAGACAAAGTCAAATAATTTTGCATTGCTATCAGTGAATCCTTGCCTGTTGTTACAGCTTCTCCATTGTTCTTCCTATCTGGGTTGCTTGTGCACTCCTTTATGATCTACAACTGCTATCATAAACCACTTCTCTTCCAGCTGCTGAAGCAGGTACTGCTGCTGATAACCCTCGCATTGTACCATTTTTTTAGATCAGCTCGAATAAGATAGATTGAGATGCAAGCCCCCAAATTCTGAGAACATAGGGAAAAAATTGGCAACTAAATGTATGACTCAGCTTATTAAACTACACTCAATCTTAAATTAAATTAGATTTGACTAAAGAGGGAAAGAATATCTCTTGTTTACTAGAAAGAGTTTACTAGATCTGATAAAACAATCTCAAATAGATAAAACAAATATTCAAAAACTGGACTTAATTTTTGGAGATAAAATGATATTTTAGTTGCATGGGATTTACGTTTTGGTAGATGTGGAATAATAGGAAAATGCAAATTTCGCATGGAAATTTGGGAAATTGTGAAAAGAAATATAGGAGTTGAATTTACTAAAAGTGCTCTGCATGGGGTGAGGAAGAACCTGACTATAATTTGTCTTGTACAGTATGTAGTCTGTGAAACTTGCAGTTCTCAGCTAGGTAGAAATGGAAGCCCATTCATGTAGTTCAGTGACAGATTTTATTGGCACCCCTGTCTCTTTGTAAAAAAAAATACATTTAATTTTGTAATGCCAGTGTATTTGTGCTTTGGAAAGTTACAAATGAAAGAGAGGACTGGCATATTTTCCCAAGCAGAAATTTCTGAGATCATCCCCACATTCTCTTAAACTATGCTGTAATTAGGCTTATGATGTTGCCAAAACCCAGAATATGCTGGACATTGTGATTAAAGCACAGAATTTTAATCAGAATCTTCTATTGCGACTTATCTCAGGTTTTCATAGTTTAGAGTCTGAGGCCAGATGTTGTCCAAATCCCTCCACCTTCCAGACATAGAGTTGGCAGTACAAAAAGTCCTTAAGCAGTGCTAATCCTACAGCATTGTCTCTGTCTCTGTGGATTCCTTAGTCCTTTATCAAAACAAAGGGGAAATTCCTGTACTCTGAATGCTGATGTTCTGACTCAGAGGTAATCACCATGTACCTGAGTTTTTGTTTTCTAAAAACAAATTTAAAAAACAACATACAAGTAATGCCTTACCAGCAACTACAATGGCAGATGGGGTAATAGCTAAGTAGGAGAGAAGTAATAAACTTCTGAATTATTAGCAGTTCTTTCTAAACTTATAAGCTAAAATGTCCATTGCATTGCCCGCTCCAGTAATTAAGACATTTAAAAATTTGTGGATCTGTACCCACTACCAAATTAAATGTAGTGATTTTTCAGATTTCTACTCACTATTTCTTACGGGCTACTTTAGATAAATGGTAATCAGGCGTAGTATTCACTTACCTTTGCTACCGGTAAAGGGAGCGCACGCTCACGCTCGCTCGCTCCGCTCACACACGCCACCTCCGCACATGCGCAGGACCTTCTGCGCATGCACAGAGCATCAAAAACGGGACGTGATGACATCCAGGTGGGTGGGTGGAGCCTCCTGCAGCCGCCACTACCTATTCGCCCGAACCGAATAGAACCGGCTGAATAGCACCGATGGTAATTTTGTATCTCATTTTAAGTTGTTGAGGTAAAGTGACTGTATTGATAGAGGAAAATATTTGTAGCTCAGAGATTAAATGAGAGGTTCTTGGTGAGGTTGTTTATTGTTGATGTTACCTAGTTTGGATAATGAAACATCTGCAAGAAAACAACCAAGCTCAGAGAGCACCAAGGACCCCTAAAGTGACTGTGCTGTTATCTTAATGTATTTTGTTTTTGTTAATGTTTTGAATTATAAATGTATAATTGTAGAATTAAGAAACATTTTTAAAGTAGAAACCCATGCCAAAATTCCCAATGTCAAACTGAATTCCAGGATTTGTTACTTCAGTAATAATGTACTTGTTAATTTAAGATTGGAAGAAACATACATTTTTTAAAAAGAAATAAGGATGACCATGCTGATTTGAGCCAAGAGCCTTTCTAATACAGTATGTCATTTCTTTGTTTTTTGCTTAACGTAATGCATGAATTCACTTTATTATGACAGGAGTAGATAGCCTTTTTGTGGCTAGTGGACAAATTTTTGGTGGCTAGGACTGCAATTATTATTTGATTGGTAAACCAAGAGCTACAGTGGGCAGGGTGATGATTCAGAGAACGTGAATACATCACGTATTTAGATTTTTGTGGTCTTATATGTGTTATTCCTATTTTACAGCTACACTGCAGTTTCCTTCTTCAAATGCTATGTTACTATGATACTGCTTTCAACAGTCACAGTAAGGGGGGGCTCTCGAGTTGCAAAAGAGATTAGCAGCCTCATGCAGACTTGCAGTATATAGCTGTAATTTAAAGTATATGGTCAACCCATAATGCTCACAAATCATAGTTTAAAAATCCTAGCAATAGGTGTGAACATGTGTCATGAGAAAACTATCACTACAAATATATCCTACAAATAATGTTATTAAGTTACATGATGAATGTTTGCATATCTATTTATTACTAAAACTCTTGTCATTACACTAACTGGGCAAAAAAGTACATCATGGGCAACAATTTTTAAACCAAAATAGCTCAAATTGGCTTACAAAAAAATGTGTTCAAAATCCAGAACCCATGACTCCAGAAGGGATAAAATTTGGGGAAATTCTGACTGCTTCTGCGCCACTGATTGTTACTGGGCTATTGTTGCAGTGTTCTATGACAGATCCCAGACAAACTTGCAATCTCTTGCTCCCACCCTACCTAGCAGCAGCTACTTACCTACAGGATTAGATAGGGTCGGATGGGATGGGAACAGAAAGGAAGAGAAGGGAAAGGAGAGTGATGCTTTAATACTTTCTTCCAGATTCCAGCAAGAAAAATAATAGGGACGCTGTTTGGAAATTGATAGTTGCCACTACTTCCACTGCTTTTTTGCTCACCATTGGCCATTCTGTTTCTCTGTTTAGGAAAATATCTCTGAAACGATGGCCCAGTAGGGCATTGATTGTCTACTTTTGCTTTAAATTTTTATACTTCTATTCATTAAAAATCCAGTGTCCTATTATATTAATGGAGTAACTTGGTTACTGAAATGTGAAAGGCTTGAACCTAAATATGCATGTTGGGGATGCTCAGACATCTGGATTTTGCACCCGGTAAGCTGCATTTTATACCTGGTTGACAGATGTATGAGCTGTGCTTGGATCATCTTGATTAGAGATGTAATCTTTGTTCTGGGTTATGTGCACCATTTTAAAGTATTTTCAATTCTGTGTAAGACAAAGTAACAAAGATAAGGTAATTTAACTGAGAAATGAATACATTTTGCATAATTTATTCCACACATTTTCTAAATTGAACAATTTAATTAATTTTTGTCCCCATGGGAGATATAAGAACACTGAAGCTTTACTAAAAAGAACCAATTACCATATTTTTCGGAGTATAAGACGAATCCCCCCCCAAAAGTGGGTGGAAATGTCTCTGCATCTAATACAGCGAATGTTGCTGAAGCCCCACCCACCCGCCGACAGTTTTCGGCCTCTGTGTGTTGCATTTTTGGCCTCAGCACACTCCATTTTAGATCCATTCAAGGCTGCGGGGATTCAGCCTCCACACGCCCCATTTTTAGCCTCCATGCGTTGCATTTTTGATCAGTTCCAGGTGGTGGGAATCGCCACTACCGCTGATCCCCGCCACCTGGAATCGGCTGAAAATGCAACACGCGGAGGCAAAAAATGGGTTGTGCGGAAGCCAAAAACGCAATGTGCGGAGGCCAAAAACGCAATGCGAGGAGGTGGCGATGTGCTGTAGCAATCCCGGCAACCTGGAATGGGTCTAAAATGGAGCGTGCGGAGGCCGAAAACATGATGTGCGGATGCAGCAATGGGCTGTGGCAATCCCCACAACCTGGAACAACTGATTGGTGGCATTCCGGGAGGCTGATCCAATCGCCAATCAGCTGCTTGTGCTGAGTCAGTCTGCAATAACATGCTGAAGCTGACCAGGCTGTTTGCTGCAAGAACACTAGCCAGATGAATATCGATGGACGCTGGTAGGCAGATTTTTTTTCTTGTTTTCCTCCCCAAAAACTAATGTGTGTCTTATACTCTGAAAAATACAGTATATGTGTAGAAAAGTCTAAGTTCAAAAATGTTGCTGAACTGACATAGCGCTTAATATATTCCACATACAATATTCTGTAGAGTTGGTTTCTAAGGAAATAACTCCATTTCAGCATGTTGATCTATATGTGTAATTGATGGATGAATTAGATATTTGTCTTCATTGTATGGTTTAGCTCAGGGCTTTTAAACTCATGGGCCAGATGTGTCACATGCTGGCCACACCCATGCCCAGTTTAGCAAAGTCCCAATATGTCATGTGACGCCACTGTGACACCATGGGTTTGACACCACTGGTTTTGCCTCTATACTGAAAAAATCTATCTTGTAGCATAAGCAACCAAAGATAGATATAATGAACCTCAGTGAGACATACAATACATAAGAATTAATCATTCAACTAAAACTAACAAGTGTCTGAGATATTTACATTGCCTGAATTTTGCCTTGTTCCAGATAGTTCTCTGGTGGTTAAAATCTCAAAAGAGCCCTTTTAAATATTTTTAGCCTTGAGTTTTCATTGTCTCTTGCTTGAGGATATGATGATGTTATCCTCAAGAGAGCTTGGTATAACTTGATTTCTAAGATGGTTTCTTGTTGCTGTTGTTATTATCATAAATCCCACTCTGGTTGGGGAACATCTGTTTCACAGGCACTAAAATGTTATGGAATTATTTTCTCTCTCTTCATTCCTACATATATTTATAGGCATACATATACATCTTATGTGTATACATATGTATGTGCTCAGCACTTCAGAGTGTTCCACTGACATCCAATGTTCTGTAAGTGTGTGAGGATGAGGTAAAAGTACTACAAGAAAAAATTCTTAAATACAGAGGACCAAGAGATAGTATGGAATGCCGAAATAGCTGCTCAGGTAGAAGCACTTTTGACTATAATTCCAAATGATGATAACTGATATTAACTCTAACACACAACTACAAAACCTAATTAAAAGGGGGAGAAGGGAATCATATAAAACTCCATACAAAGGGGCATGACATAATATGTATCTCTCCGCTATGAGACCTTAAAAGAAGGTGGACTGCATTTACCATTCTGATAACACTTCTAGATATTTTCTCTTGGAGTTGCTGAGTGCCAGAACCATAAATAGTTCCTAAAGCTAAGGCACTGTGTACAGTTATCTAAGGTGTAAACATATGTGAATTCAATTATAGGGCTTGAATCCTATAGAACAGGAGTGTCAAACTTGCACCGTCACAGTGGCGTCACGTGATGTATCGTGACTTTTTATCCCTTCGCTAAAACGGGCGTGGGCATGTTCAGCGCGTGACGCATCCAGCCCATGGGCTACGAGTTTGACAGCCCTGCTATAGAATAACATTTGGCTACCCATGTCAGAAGATTCCCAGTAAGGATGAAACCGGTAATGTGTTGCCTCCTGGTGGTCACTGTAACCGAAAAAACCCTACATAAGATATTTTCTGTGTAAAAATAAAGAAACCCACCAACCCTGGGTGGAAATTATGTAAACCCCCCCAAATGGGTATCTGACATAAAATAAAATCTTAAGGGTTAAGCCTTAAGGGAAGGTGGACTATATAACTTTCTGATAGTAGTTTTGATAGAGTAATTAATTTACTTGCAGTAGAATCTTCTATCTAGAAACTGTTTGTGATGAAGTATTTATTTATTTAACGTGACATTTTAGAAGCAACACAACTTGCCATTGCAGTTGGTTTAAGAAGTTTTATTTTCTGCATTTTGAGTCACAGACGTCATTATCCTTAAATATCCTTGTTGCCGAAAGAAGTTAAAACAGAACTGTGAATAACTGCTAATGGCATGCTCCATGGCTCCATTCAGTCTGCCTTTTCATCAAATGTAAAGGGGATAGCTGAGAGATACCTTTCTTGAGATTTAAATGGCAACACATGTTTGAAATGGTACTTGGAAATAATGGTAAGAAAATAGACAGCATATAGTAATAGAAAGGCAAGGAAAAGAATGTTGTCCTACTATTAGCCATAGGATGGGTACATGTAGCTGATCAAGGGCTGTTTTGTTTAAACAAGTTCTAGCTCATGTGTTTAATTTTTCTCAATGTGCATATATTTTGTTTTTTTAAGGACTTAAATTCATACAAAGTCAAAATAGTCTTACTTTGTTCTAAGGGCAAAAGGGCAAGGAGAAGTCTATAATGGATTGATTGTTGTTGAATTTGGAATCCTTTTGAGTAGTGCAGAAAATTTTCTAGTGGAACAAAAATGTAAAAAAAAGTGGAGTTTATAGGCAAAAAAACACATTAGATGATGCTATCAGTAAGAAAGCATAATTTTTGTGATTATGTTGGTGGATTTATGCAGTATTTTTAAGGCCCTGAATGCTGCATATCATAGGACTTAGTTCTCAATAATAGATTTGTTTTTACCACACCCTGGAGACATTTATGGAACATGAGTTGAAATGTTTATGCAGGAATGCAATCTACATGATTTAATCAAGATTATACTGGTTTTCAAGAGTAGAATAAAAAATCAAGATAAAAGCTGTGTTCTTGAATGAACAAAGTGGTAAAAACTTTTATGTATGCTTCATATAATATATAATTAGTTAAATAATTGTATCTAACTAGTGGCATGATACTATGAATAAAAATCCACAAAACCTATTGTATTCCTTTTCTGCTAGAAATTCTTATTTCCTCTTATTTAATTAAAATGAGTGTTATCAGTAGTTATTAAAATCATTTTACAACTATTAAATCATCATTAAGAACTTTGAATGCTTTCTGATTTCTTCCAGTTTTTTCCATACTGCACAATTATAATGCACATTTATTCATCTATTAATTTTCAGCATAATTTTGGCACATCTGAATATATTCTATTTTTCTAAATGTTTAGATACTGTATGTTGTAACATATTTTAAATATGTCCTGTGATAGCTATCCTTATGGTTTTTGTTGTTTATTAAATTTATACGTCACTGGATTCCTAGTGAAATAATGTTTAAAAGTTTTGTGAAGTAATTTAAGAAGTTAGAATTTCTGTAAATCTACATGCATTCATTATGTTTGTTTGGCATTTAAATGTGTAAACATTTTTCAGATGTTGATTTGTTTATCTTTTTAGCCTTTAGCATAAACCTGCTGTCTGATCTCTTTCCCTCTGCAGTCACATGCTCAGATTGCAAAAGAACACATCTCCCTGTTTTTTAAGGGACATACTACAGTTTTGGCAGTAGATGAATGTAAGAGCCTTTCCTTTTTAAATCTTTCCTTTTATTTTTTATAGCAACATAGTTACAAAATGTTGAAACATTGGGTTGATCATTGTTTTAGTAGTTAATTATTGCAGTTTACTATTTATAAAATACTGTGCAAAAAGTATATAAATAAGATATAGAACAGTTCAAAACGTTGTAAAAATATTTGCAATATTTTATCAATTCTGGATTCTAGATTTCAGTAGGAATATTTCGCAGCCAAGCTTATCAAATCCATTGAATTCTAGGTATTTCTTGTTTCCAACTTTTTTAGATAATAGCAAAAGAAATGGATTCTTTTTTTGCCAAATGTCTGAGAAAAGAACTTACAAGCGGAGTTGATCTGTGTGAATTATTGACAACACTATAAAATCAATGCATATTATTATTATGGATTATAATTCTATTTTAGAGGGGGAAAGATTTGATATTTTTGCAGCTTAAAAGTTTGTATCCAGTGGTTAGCAGTTGCACTAAGAGAAGGCTTATCTGTTTACTTTTAACCAATGACTTAGACTTTACATAGAATTTTGTTAATTCAGATTTATATATCTTTCTTTAATACTTACAAATGAGACTCTCTTACAAAGCTCTGCTAAATAAAGTAACTATCAGGCAATGACATCCCACCTGTGGAATTTTCTTCTAGTTAGGATTGCCTGCCTATTGCCATTTTAGGATTGTTTATTAAAGTGCCTGTAAAGATTTTTCTCTTGACTTCTTTAATTTTTCCACTTATTTGAGCTTTCAGTGTACTGAATCACTCTTATATGCTAAGTATATCTTCTTTTATTCTTATAGAAATTATTATATAAACAACATAGTAATGAACCTGGTAATGGATTTCTTGAGGAATTACGATTTTAATAAGACTTCTACCAAACTAATTGAGTCATTAAATGGAATGGTATTTAACTAACAGCTCTCTCTTTTACTGCCCAGTTAGTATCTCAATAAAATAAGTGTTTGGCAAAGGGACAAAATCTTTCCCAAGCTCTTTACGGCGGCCTTGGAATATGCTGGATATATTTTGTTCATCAGCCACAATATCCAAGAAGCCAAGCAGACAATTAAATCACCTCAATGTAGTGAGAACTGGAATTAGCCAAAAAAATCAACATGAACAAGATTCAGTCCTTTTTAAATCAATTCTGTCCATACCATGGAATAAAATTAGATAGTAAGCTAATACAAGGTGTAAATTCTTACATCTGCCTTTGCCAAAAGATCACAGTTGCCCCCCAAATTGTCATGCTGAAAAATATTATAGTCTAAAACTATAAAATCAATTTGATTTTATGGTCAAAGCATGAATGGATGTCTTCAGTGTCATGATTATACCAGTGATCACTTAGCGCTTCAAAGAGTGGAATCTATGAAAATTGGAAATGGAGAAGCTTTGAATTATCCATATGCAATGGAGAGATGAGTGATAAAAATCTTACTCAAGAGATCAAATCCCAAATGTAGACATTTCATGCAAGACCAATTTTAACACATTATCGAAATACACTAAACAGAAATATAAATTGGTAGGGAATGTTATTACCATAATGTCTGAAAATGCCTGAGTTGGATCTGAAGTATGATATTCTGGTGGCCTTAAAATTTAATATGCTTAGGAGGTTAACTCCTTACGAAATGGAGAGAGAAAATGTGGAAAAATCTTGGTCTCAGCTGGAATACTACAATAATGGAACATTCACAATATAAAACATCTATTGGCATCATCACTTCAGGCTGTAAACCTACACAAATAGATGCAACAATCAAAGTATTCAGATCATGCTAAATCATGACTGTTGGTCATGATCATCTTGGGCTCATGAGCAAATTTGAAGGGCAGTTTGCTTAGGATCCAGATGCTCGGTGAGGGTACAGCCCAGAACATGCGTGGTGATCATGGCAAAGTTGCAGAGCCTTGTCTGTTGAAAGGACTTTGCCGGGTGTGGCTAAGGAAGAAGAAGGAAACTGGCAGAAAAGCAGGGCATGGGTGTGGCAGAGGAGCCTCATCTTTCCCCACTGGTATGAGCAGTGATAGTCCACCAACCATTGAGAGTGTAGCAAGACCAGCCAGAGAAAAGGAGTCAGTTGCAAGTCTCGGGACAAAGCTGGCAGTTGCATGCTGTTCGGAGCGGAATGGAACAACTTGCCACAGCCAACTTGCTGCAGCCAACTCACCATGGCCAACTTGCCACGGCCAACTCATTGCAGTCAATTTATCATGGGCAACTCGCTGCAGGACAATTTTAACAATTCTATTTAATTATTTAAAATAAATAAAACTTATTTTAATTTTTGCCATTCGCATTTCATTCTGTCCCTCCCTTTGCATCCTTTCTTTAATGATTCTATTCCATCATTTATTTGATAATAGCATAACTTTTGTCCCACAGTGAGTTGTCCTGCAGCGAGTTGGCTGTGGCAAGTTAGCTGTGGCAAATTGTCATAGACCCGTTTGGAGTGTTTGCAGAACTGGAGGAAGGCTCATCATGTGCTCTGCAGCTTGTGGTAGAAGCTGCTGGCCCTTCATAAAGCCTTGGAGGAGCAACTTGGCCAAGTGAGCAGAGGGCCTTTTGGTAGATTCTGTCAGCACTGTGTTCATCTCCACCAGTTACTGAAGCCTCCAGGAATACTTCCAATGTGAGCTGCAGATAATTATTATCTTGTTTAATTTCAGCTACTTTTTATCCATATTAAATCTTTTTCTTAATTGTGTATATGAAAACTATTGAAAACTAAATCCTTCTGCAGTCCATTGTTTTCTATATCTTAAGTTTTCCATCTTGTACTACTAAATCTTGATATGTTGACAATGAGTTACCACATTTCATCATGACATTGTTTAGTGATGGAAATTCTAGGACAATTGCTGTAATAACCTAACCTGTATTAATCTGGGAAGGTGTTTTGGGAAGCTGTCTTGGTGGCAAGCTGGCATATTTTTTCAAGGGCGTATTTGAGAGGGGTTGAAAGGATTTTCTTTCACTGCAATAGTTTCCATGTCTTACCACCAAACACATCCTATTTCCTGCATCCATGTGGCTTGCAGATTGTCTTGCCTGCAGAATAATGCTAGCAGATTTTCTTACAAGAGTGTTTAATTAACATGTAGAACAATTCTTGGGGTGGGTTTATGCATATACATTTATCACATTAGAAAGTCACAACAACACTACCGTGTATGAGGACTTTTACTGCAACTACCAAAAAAAGTATGTGATAACATTTTAAAAATGTTTCATAAAACCCGTGTTGTTTTCTTTTGGAATAAGTGATTTGATCGTTCAATTTGGTGGTCCCAAAACAGGACATTCTACCTGTGAGATTTATGCCATAGCAGCCTCCCACTGCTGAATAACAACAGTGTCACATAATCTATTTAACTCAAGCAAAATAACTAAACCACATTCTTCACAGAAAGAGAAAATAAATATCTCACAATATCCAGCCAGGATATCTTTCAAAAATATTTACTCTTTGATAATTGTATGTTGTTGTATCTTTATCTTGTTCAAGACTCATCTAAATCATTTCATAAAATAATAACGTTGAACAATTTAGTTTGTGCTGTTCATGATACCATGGAGAAAAATAAATAAGCTAGAACAAAATCCATAATGAAATGTGTGATATAATTTCAATATTCAAAATGTAATAGCAATATATTGTACTCTTACTAAATTATTTTTCTACAATGTGTTTACTATCATTGCTGCTACACCTTTAAAAAACTAAAAAAATGATTTCTACATAAATTTGTTGGATTTTTAAGTCAAAATGTTCATGCCCACAAAGTTGGGTTTAAAATCATACAATAAATAAAAATATAATCCAGACCATAGCTCTTAGTATAAAACAGATATATCGTAAATATATACAATATGCTCCATTTTCCTGGCTTTAAGTGAATTTTACATTAATTTTATATTCATGCTTTGGATTTGCCCAAGTTATGTCAAATGTACACTTCATATATTTACAATTTGATAAAACTGATATGTGCGAAATAGAAGGAACAGGAATGAATCTGGCAGTATTTGAAGGGAAAAGTTGCTCAAACCTACCCAATGTATATAGAGGAGAACTCTAAAGGAACAGACAGAGTGAATCAGAGAAACGGGAAACATTTCTTCAGTGTAACAGTTCGACTAAATGTATTTAGTCTAAAATGCATTTCTCTGTCTATATGGATGTACTGATAACTTTTTTAAAAAGTTCATTTCAGACAATAAATATGGAGACTTCTAAAATATAGTGACAAGCAATGACTCACCCTGTCTCATGTCAAAACAATGCACTTTAGTAATTTTCTCATCTCTTGAGAACCTATTAAACACTAAGCAAATGCCTTGGAATGTAACTGATTTAGTGTTTAAATTATGTTTTCACTTGGCCTTTTTCCAGCTTCTCACTGCAAAGGATTACAGCAAAGTGAGATCTATGATTTATGTAGACAATGATAATATGCAGTTTGGTTTACCAGTGTCTTGGCTGTATGTATCTTGAGAGGAAGCATCCAAACAAAGCTTGCATTGATAACCCAAATAAAGTGAGAAGCTGTGTGCGTTGGCTTATTTAATTAAATGCATGAGAACAATTCCTGATATTTTTATTTTTGGTATATTGAAAATATGCTTATTATATATTACCATGGATGGATTACAGAGCTTCATAGTTACTTGCAAGATAGGTCAGCATTAACTGTATTGTCTATCCAGTATTTTACCTGAATGGAACACATGGGATAACATAAGTAGTTCTACCTAATAAAATTTCCTGTTTTCAGGTGCTCTTGAAAGGATAATAAATATGGATTTAAGCCACTTCTCTTATTTTCCTCAGAAACCTATTCATGATCATAATGCTTCCTTGCAAATAATGAAGAAAAATTGATTGAAATTAATCCTTTGTATAGACATAGTTCATCAGAATTTTAGCTGATATTGTACGATGCAGTCCATATTTACTATACTTTACATATTTTATTTCAGGAAAATTATCAGAATATATTGAGGCTGGATAATACTAAATTCCACAGTCTGGCTTTGCAGCTGCCCTTTACAATTAGAGATATATTTCCTGACTGAAGTCAAGACAGTGATTTAAAATTTAAAATTGGATGTATCTCTGAATTTATTATGGTTTAAGCTATTTAATAGCATCACATTTAGGAAAACATTTGGTTACTTCAGCACAGACATGCCAACATTAATGTTAATTCCCATTACCTTTTTCTGAGTCTGCACTATTGGAAACAGCATAGTTGGACAATTTTGCTTAGGTACAGGAAAACTGGATTATTGGGGCATGTCTAATGTTCTTCTGACTCCTTTTGACTTTTTCATTTTTTGATTTATTTTTACATTTAAAAGATGTATTGTTTCTGTACCATTATTTTAACCTTTCATTATGCACCAGGATCTTTGTGGAAACCTTTGAATCATGGAGATTTTGACAAGAGTATGCTTTCCCACCATCTGTTGAAAGTTATGCTATGAAGTGATAGTCTGTTATTCAAATGCAAGCATGAAGTCATTTGTCTGTGTGCATCACTTCCTTGAGCCTATCTTTATGCTGTAGTGGCTAAAATATTTGGTCTCTCCCACTGGGATATTCTATAGAATAAATTTGTGTTTGTGGAGGGTCTTGCTCACTCACCTACAAATCATAAGATACCCATGAAACAGGTCAAATGTACAGTGATCTGGTATCCATTTCACAACTTGGAATACATTGCCTTCAGCATAAGTAATACATACAAGTTGCCAAAACCCGAAAGGAAATGATTGCATTTGAGTACAATGCAGTCTTCAACAATAGCTCAATGTGCATTAAATTAGAATCTGCTGGACGTATATGTTAACTAAATAAGTCAACAGTATTCACATGTCATTAGCTTTCTTTACAGCATTTTCTGTAAAAGAGGCTGTGGAAACAGCATTTATTCCGACAGGCAATTTTGAGAACAGGAGAAACTTTATTATCTATTGATATGCCTGCTTTTCATGTACTGAAGCTTTGGGTACACAGAATTGTCTGATTTTCTGGCTTAGTTGAAGTTACTCTGTAGGCAATTTCACCCGTTTCTTGGGATAAAAGAAATACGGCCCTGAAGTAGTGAGGCTGTTACATTGGAAATCCCTTAGAGTGGACATCAGGTAGAAAAATATATCCTTTATCTCCTTATATTAACATGGGTTCCCAATGCTTCATAGCACCTCACAAAACTTGCCTGGGACTCACAACTCTTCCATTTAATGACCTGCACAGTTCTGGGATTACAACAGCAACTGGTTAGTCTCGACTTTATGGCCAAATCACTTAGCAACAGCAATCCTGGTTTCAATTGCTGTCATAACGTGAGGACTATCTCTACTGTAAAATTATGTAACTAAAAGGCAGGTAGCATTCAGCTATGTTCATCTTGTTTTGTCCTGAATTATATGATGCAAAACATAAAAAGAGGGCAACTCTGCCCTCAAAACTGCCAATGAGGATTGTGAATATTTTGTTGTCTCCAGCAGAATAATATGTTGAATGTCTGAAAAGAAATATGAAAAACTAAAGGATAGTAAATGGAAGGGTGGAACTGACTGACTTGCATTCCTTTGCAGTGTATTCCAATAAAAGGGTGTGTCTGGCTCAAATTCTGGACAGAAGCAAGTCTGATTACAATGTTTTGTAAAGATGTTATTTGTCACTTATTAATTTAACATGGAAGTTTCTGAAACAGAACTACAGAAAAATCTAATTTGCCATGGATGCTATAATTCCCTGGGGGTTCAATCACACTTGGCCATTAAAGAATTCTAGTCTAGTCTAGTCTAGTCACTAGTCTAATCTATTCAGTTTTATTTATGTGTATGTGTGCATTTAGACATAACATTGAATTATGACATAGAACGTATCTATGTATAAACTTATGGAATGTTTTGAGTTGATTCCCAAAGTAGTTGTAGATAAATTGTAGTTGTAGATAAATTATAATCATTTTCTTCTACTAGTTGGTATTTATGTGGCTCTAAAATAGTTACTGTTTTACTACCTTCATTTTTGAGTACTGCGATAAGGGACACACCTCAAAACGTAGTGGAAAAGGCCAGGATAATCATTAAATTAAATTAAAATAAAATACAATTAAAATTAAACATAGTATGATTATAATCATCTATTATTTTGTATTCTAGTGTATTAAAACTACTATTTAATAACACATTTTGAGGCCTTTATGTACCACATTCAAAGCTTTCAAAGATTTTATGCAGTTCTAGGGATTCAGATTGAACACTTTAAGTGAACCATAATTGATATGGAATTAACTGCTGGTCCTTTTTTGGGGGGAAAGGAAACATGTCTCAGGAAGGAGTGTAGTGATTAGATATATTAGAAACATACAATGAAGAAACATTGATAAAGATTTGTAAAGATGGATAGAAATATCAACCACAGAAAATACTTAATGTGGTTTTTCAACATATGAAATTGTCTTATATGTAGTTATCGAATCTTACCTAGTGTTTGAGTATACTGTGGAAGAGCCCATTTCAAATATTGGGAATTTAAGAAAGGTCATGTTATGTTAGATCAAAAATCTGCACCTTAAATCAGCATTCTGTTCCAAGTTTATCTAAGCTGATATCAGTTGAAAGTCTACTTCCTCTGCAACTTGCATTAATTGGTCTGTTAATAGCAAGGGAAATTGGTTGCCAACATGACTTGAAAGAATTTTCATTGCTAAGCAAGTTTTTAAGTGAGTCGCACCCAATTTTAATAGATTTTCTGCCGTGGTTGTTAAGTGAATCACACAATCATTAAGAGAATATTCCTTCTCCCATTGACTTTGCTTGTTGGAAATTGGTTGGGAAAGTCGCAAATGGCAATCACATGACCCCAGGATGCTGTAATTATCATAAATACATGCCAGTTGTCAAGCTCCAGAATTTTGATCACGTCCCCATAGATCACATATAAACAGTCACTAAATGAATGGTTGTAAGTCAAAGAAATGTCATATGGAATTGTCATATGTTTATAGCTTCTGAATCTCCTTCCAACACCAAAATCCCTAACATTATTTGTTGTAAGCTTTTTTCACAGGGAGAAAAAGAAGGAAAGAACATTATTCTAAGCGCTTGATTATTTTGCTTGTTCAGTCTTGCACCACAAAAATAATTTTGAATTAATTCATTATATGCTTGTCATAGAAAATTGTGCAGTACATGAACAAAAGGAAGAGATGTTTCATTTTTAATTTAGATACCACATTTTTGCCTTCAGACTAGTCAAGTTAACAGATTTTTGAGTGATTTTCTCAATTTCAGTTTTTTCAATTCTTTCCAAAATAAATAAATGTTGCTGTATGTATGAATTCGCATACAATGAGTCCAAAAATTTAGAGATGTTATAACTTGTACTATGTAATATATAGAGCAGGGGTCTCCAAACTTGGCAGCTTTAAGACTTGTGGACTTCAACTCCCAGAATTCTCCAGCCAGGATAGCATATGGTTGGAGAATTCTGGGAGTTGAAGTCTACAAGTCTTAAAGCTGCCAAGTTTGAAGTACCTCTGATATAGAGGAATGTCATGACAGTGTTATTTCTGAAACAATTTCAGAATCTTTGATAGTATGCAGCAAGTATGTATTGTTTGTTATCCTGTGAACTTCCAGAAAACCAAGATATTCTTTGATACAAAGTCTGGGAGCAGAGCAGATTACAAACTTTTCTCACAGGTAGAAACTTTCTGAAAGGAAAAAGAACTTGATGTGCTGGCATGAAAACAAAGAGTATGTTAAGTTTGGGAAACTTAAGGGGAAGCATAAAAGATGATGGCTGGATTGTAAGCCATCTGAACTGCAGAAGATATGTTGGTTGAAGGAAGCCTGGGTCAAGACTACTGACATGGTCCCAAGCGTAATCTGAAGAAGACTACCAATAAAGGATCAGCATAGAACATGTCTTGTTGGTGCAGATGACCAGTCAAAGGGAGATTGCCAGCCAGAGTAATTAGCATCCCTTCCCATCTGTAAGTGAGAAGTTAATAGGAAAAGCTATATACCTAAACATCCATATGCTACATTGCATACAAGGAACTAGTTAACTTAGGTAAGTAGCAATACTTTATTTCCACATACCTATTCTTTAATAGCTAAAATGGAAAAGAGAAGAACATGAGTAGGAGAAGGAATTATGCTTCCTTAATGAAATACTGCATAGGTTGCCTTACATGTCTGAAAGCAAAACTAATAAACTTGCATTCTATGTTAATAATAACAAACCACAAGCTTTTTGGTGCTATGTGTTGGATCATTTCCTGTGACCTGAAAGCACTGTGACACTATCTAACAGTAATGCATGAAGATTATTGTAAAGATCTTGCATCTTGACAGTTATTTCCAAGTTTTCCTTGAATTAATTAACTTCCGTCACTGGAGCCACATAAAGAATCTGTTTTTCATTAAGCTTGTATCTACTTCTGTTCCAAGAGTCATTTTCTGCTTGGTCACTGCAAGTTCATAGTCTTTCAGTATATAAGTGAAATAAGATTTTTCACAATGTGCATTGCTGTACTTACTTACACCAAATACATTTGTCCTTTTAACATGCCTTCTCCAGAACTCACTCTTGTGCTTTTCACTTTGCTTCCTATCCTTCATCAATCTGTATTGTTGATTTAATGCAAAGCCAATTATCTCATTCTTCACTGCTCAGAGGTGACCCAAAATTTAGGAGTTCCTCTAAATTAAGAGCTCCTACTTTGAAGATAATTAGGAAGCTGTGGATAAAAGGGCTTTTGCAAAGCTGTATTTTTTGTGCTAGTTGCAACCTTTCCTGTTTGCTGTCACTCATGCCTTAATCACCCCACAATGCAATGTGCTCTTCATGGAATTACTGTTGAAGAGTACCTAGAAGTTATAGCAGGTTCAGACTATGGTGATACAGGCAGTGATGGATGTTCTTTAATATGCATGGATGATCCTGCTGCTTCTGGAGCTGCTTATGTTAACAGTTGACTTCTGGATGAAATTCAAGGTTCTGGCTTAAAGGTTGTTAGTGCACTAAGCAAATACCTGACCTATATTACTTTTCAATAGTTATTGTCTATCTATTATGAGCCTCCTTACTCCTTTGTAATCCCTTCCTTTCCAATGAATATAAATGCAATTTTTTTTTACTAGTTATCCCAGCACTGGGTGAACATTTCAAGGGTAGGGGAGTGGGGGAAAAGGACTATAAGTGAATTCTGGAAATCTTTCCTTTGTTTGAGTTCTCACAGGTGTTAGGGGTTGTGATTCTGTAAAACAAAAGAAACCTGAAGTAAAAATTATAAGCACGCTCATGTGATTTTTCACTTAGTGACTGATTTGCTCAATAATCAAGTTGCCTATCCCAATTGTGGTCACAAAATGTGGACTACTTCCATTGCATTTTTTGAAATTTCATATCCTACCTTACTTTTTGTTTTCTGGACATAAATCAGTAAATATTTAAAATGTCATTTCCAATTATTAAAATGTTAATCACATATTTATCCATTATTTTAAAATATTTTTTCTATTCATCTTTTTTTTTAGTTTGGCACTCATTTCATTATAGACAATGTAATATTTTATTTCATAAACCAGCTTTTCACACTTGACATGTCTGAATTTTATTTTGTCTTAGCTTATGAAACAAAGAGTTTTTAAGTCTGAGTCTTTAATCAGTCTGCCTGTGAGATATCAACATTGCACAAAATATTTCTGAATTTGGTATCTCATCAAATTTTCCCATATTTCTCTTAGGTACATGCTATTGCATTTGTACACACTTATCTATGAGAATTTAGCCAACCTGTTTACATAATCAACAAGCAGTTTTTTAAAAGCACATTCTTTTCTACCTTGGTATCCTTTGGATGTGTTAGATTATTACTGTAGTGCTGGATGGCAATTAATGAAATTGTAATCCAGCATGTTTATGTAGCACCTGGGAAAAACATCTATAGATGACACCTTATGGACTTATCTGTAGGAAAGTTAAATTAAAAAAATGCAGTAGGAAAGATGAATTTTTTTAAAAAAAAATTATTTGATTTATATGCCGCCCTTCTCCGGAGACTCAGGGCAGCTTACAGTGCGTTAAGCAATAAGAATGTTGGCAGTGGTGCCAGGATGTATACCATGTTTCCTCAAAAATAAGACCTAGCTTGATTTTTACATGTGCACCCAATATAAGCCATATCCCCAAAATAAGCCCTACTTAAGACCCCACCCACTTTGGGATGCATGGGGTGGGGCCATGTGCATGGGTAAAAATTAAGCTAGGGTGGGGGTTGGGGGGGTGCAGCTGCCCTACTACTTCAGACAGTTGCAGCCAGGCCTCACACACCCCGACACCTGCCTTGCCTTGCCAGCCCACTTCTTCTGCAGCTGCTTGTTGCCTCTTGTGTGTGTTGCCCACGGCCTTTGTTTCATTGTCAGAAGCCTTCAGGAAAGGCCTCTGCAGATGATAACAGAGCTCCAGATTGATCTGGAGCGACATGTGCAAGCAACGACAAGTGGCCACAGAAGAAGTGGGCTGGCAGCAGGCTTCTGCTGGGTAGGGCTATTGATGCCGCTGCGGCGATGTGAGTCAATGGAAGACAATCCCCCAAAATAAGACCTGGTGCCTTTTTTGGTGACAAATATATATATATATATATATATATATATATATATATATATATATATATATAAGACCGGGTCTTATTTTTGGGGAAACACAGGTATACATTAGATTATGAAGTCAAAGAGAAGTGTTATCTATTCATTATATACTATGAAAATGATGCATTTTGACATTCTCAAATTGAACTTTTTCTATCTGGAAGCTATTCTGAGCAAAGTAATATAGGCACTAATCTCACAACATTGAGAATTAAGTGTAACTGTCCAGGTTATAGAGAATATGACCATATGACTTAATAATTATTTAAGCCTTTAGGATAAGTCTTCTCTAGCCCTACCCCATAATATTTCATCTGTGCAGAATTTAGCCTTTTGCTATCTGGCACTTTCCAGGTATGTTGACTACAATGGGACTTTTTTCCTAATTTATTTCCCCATGTCAATCCTTTTTATTAGTTTATAATATAAAATACAGAAATATAAAAGCAAATAAAAGTAAAAACAGGGGAGGAAAAAGGGAAGAGAAAAGTGTAGAGAAGAGAGGAAAAAGAAAGAAAAGGCATTGACTGCTGACTCCCTTTGGTGCAGTAGAATAAGAATTAACATCTAACCTCAACTTTTTACTTTTACATAATAGTATAAACTAGCCATTTCTGTAACAACAGATCTATCTAATCAGTAAAACCCAAAATCAATTTCATTTTTCCCCACCTCAAGCAAAGTCCAGAAGTGGTTTCCAAGTAGAAATAAAAGTAGTTGTGCTTTTTTTTTATCAACGTAAACAATTTAAAGAGCCTCTTGATGCAGGTGAAGAAGGAGAGTCAAAAGTTGGCTTGAAACTCAATATTAAGAAAACTAAGATCATGGCATCCAGCCCTCTCAATTCCTGGCAAATAGATGGAGAAGAAATGGAGGTAGTGACAGATTTTATTTTCCTGGGCTCCAAGATCACCACAGATGGGGACTGCAGCCAAGAAATTAAAAGATGCTTGCTCCTGGGGAGGAAAGCTATGGCAAATCTAGACAGCATACTAAAAAGCAGAGACATCACCCTGCCAACAAAAGTGTGAATAGTCAAAGCTATGGTTTTCCCAGTTGCAATGTATGGCTGTGAAAGTTGGACCATACGAAAGGTTGTGTGCCAAAGAATTGAGGCCTTTGAACTATGGTGCTGGAGAAGATTCCTGTGAGTCCCTTGGACTGCAAGCCGATCAAACCAGACAGTCCTAGAGGAGATCAACCCTGACTGCTCTTTAGAATGTCAGATCTTGAAGATGAAACTCAAATATTTTGGCCACCTAATGAGAAGGAAGGACTCACTGGAGAAGAGCCTAATGCTGGGAAAGATTGAGGGCAAAAGGAGAAGGAGACGACAGACAATGAGGTTGTGATGGGTTGTTGTTAGTTGCGAAGATGGGACTTCTCAACTAACAACAACAACAACAAATCAATTTAGCCATCTCTGCTAAATCCATCAGCAAAATAGTAATATGGAATGATGAGACTTAATTGTAGTCCAGTATTTTTGGAAACCAGTCATCTAGAGAAAGCTGCTGTATTTACATCCAGAAAATGTTGTACTTTCTGAGAAAATGAAGCACAGCATGAGCTGATGCCAAACAGAAGGCCATTTCAGTTTCTTCAAATGCTCTGGGTTCATACTTTGACCTTCAATACTTTTAACCAATTCTTCTTGCCTCAGAGTTCAGTTTCGGAGTCAGGACACTGGATACTCAGAGATTTTTCTATAACAAAGCAATCTTTATCCAGGAATTTATTCTGGATGAGGTGGCTGATATGGAGGGCATTACTGAGACCTAGATAGATATGGGTTGTTCCTTTTTTAGAGATATGACAGCATAGATTTCCTGTGTGATGCCAGCCATGAACCTAAAGCCAGTAGGTAGAAGTTGCAGTTGTCATCTAGGAAGTGTTTAAGAGCATCCATAGGCTCTTAGTTACAGATAAGCAGTTGTGAGATCCCATAGTTGTACTGGTTTTCCTGTCATGTGTGATATCCCTTTTGCAATGAATTGCTAGAATCTTTTATTGAATTAGTAGCTGAGTCCCTGAGATTAGGTGATTTCAATTTTTTCTAATGTGGTATTTAAATCAGAAGTAGTTCAGGAGTTCATGGTCACCATGGCAACCATCTACCTGTCTCAGTTTATTAAAGAATTGTTATACTAAGATATTGTGTTATAGATTTTTTTTTTGTTGTATTGCGGCAATTGTGGGGGTGATTTGGGGATGATCAATATCACCACCAATTCTTTGTCATCACTTTAACATGTCACCATCAGTTCTTTGACATTACTTTAACTATTTTAGATTCACCAGTGCTGCTAACTGACATCAAGGAGTTGGACCTATTAGATTGGTCCACCTATATACATAATGGACCTGGACTTTTGTATTCTTCCCAGTGATCTGATAAATGGCTTATCTAAAGCCATCTAAAACCATTGAAACCACTAATAGGGTCATCTGCCGAGAAGAAGTGTATGCTGATTATATTCAGTGTGAACATCTAAAGCAACAGAACGAGTAATACTAACAAAGATATGTAATGGTACCTGGAGGTTGTAAAGATCTGTATGTGACAAACAGGCTCAACCATGACAAAATATGACTATGGGTTTGAGCCTGTACAGATTATATGATCATCCAGGTGTAAATAGGGTGTTAGTTGTAACCTTTAAAGTCTTTCATCTTATGGATCCTGGTTACCTGAACATCTGGTAGAATGTCCGTGCTCTGAAAGAATGTCACGTAATGGGTCCGAGAAGTTCACAATGCCCCAAACTTCCCATCCTTTACATTGCTTTGAAAGATTCCCTAGGTCTGACTTTCTGTAATTGTATTTTATTATCAAGATTATTTTGATTCATATTGGTTTATCAGATCATCCCACTTCACTGGGGTTTTTTATTGGTGATTTTTATTGTAAGCCATCCAGAGTTAATTAAATAGTGACTCTATAAATTTGATTAAAGTTTGAGTCTTGTATATGATTTAGAGATATGAACAACCAGAAGCAAAGTGTGCAGTTTATTTTGGACCTCCCCCAAAAAAGTTAGACTCTCCCCCAAAGTGGAGAGTGGACTCCCCCCTTCAAAATTCCCTAAGAAGTTAGAAGAAATCGCCATAGGAAAATACTCGTCTCTTCCTTTTCCTTTAAACCACTCATTGCTGACTGCCAGTAACACTTATTGCCAGAGAAATCTTGTCTCCATTCATAAGATTCATTGTTTCATTGATAAATTAAGGTGGGGATACAATGTATCCAGTGACCTCAAAAGGTTGTGGAAAGACAATGAACTCAAAGCGCTGGGATCGCTCAAATGCTGAGACCATAGGCAGATGGAGACTGATTACAGAAGGTGAACCAAATTAAAAGGCACCTATGCCCAAACTTCCTACATCCAAGGAGAACAGTGACAAGAACTATATGCCTCACAGGAAAATCTCTACTCATAAGGAAGATAACAAGCAAGATATTTCTCCTAGTTTCTCTGGTCATAAAAGCATACATCATACTCACATTTCCTTCCCAAACCTAGAACAAAAGGCTCAAAATTCTACAAAAACTTCACTAATACACCAGTCAGTCGCCAGCTGCCCCAAACAGGGTCTCTGTTATTGTTTTTGGAATAAAAAGAGAGACCTCCTTTCCAGCAGCTTGCCTTGTGTCTTGATTGCTTGAGCTCTTTTCCCAGCTCAGAAGAAAAGAGACCTAGGGAAATTCTCACAACAAAAGACTTCAGCAAACATTAATGCTGCCAAAAAGTTTTTAAAGACTGGTCTCTACATGATCATGTAAAACTAAATATATGTTTTCTACATCTAACCTAAGTTCATTTTTTGTCTTCCATTCAATCATGCCTGATGCTCAGAGAGATTGTCTGGACAAGTCCCTGCAGTTTTCTTGGCAAGGTTTTTCAGAATTAGTTTACTATTGCCTCCTTCCTAGGGCTGAGAAAAAGTGATTGGCCCATAGTCACCAGAGATTAGACCATCCAGGATTAGAATTCACTCTCATGGTTTCTACATCAAACTAGCTCTAACTTCATATACCTTATTATTCTTGATGAATGTATCTTTTCTTTTATGTACTCTGAGAGCGTATGCACCAAGACAAATTTTTTGTGTGTCCAATCACACTTGGCCAAGAAAGAATCCTATTCTATTCTGTATTATATAAGGTTAAATTGACTTCTTATTAGATCACTGATATACTCACATTCTTCATACAAATAAATACAAAAATATACAATTATTTTTATTACTTGTCTGTAAAAATGTCTTACCTTTCTTGTTCTTGTTCTAATAAATTGGTAAACTCGTCACTTTTTTCCATGTATTCTGAATGTTTCCTCTTCTCGTCCTCAAGGTCGTACAAAGTTTGCCTGTGAGATTTTTCTACCATGAGGAGCTGCCCAAGCATCCGTCTATGTGTTTCTTTATGTTTTTCAACCAATTTGTCAAGCTAAAAAAGTAACAAGGTCCTCAGTTTTGAAGATGTCTATCATTTGTCTTAACTTTGGCTAAGAATATATTAATTACATTTATTATTTATTCAAAAATTTATAAATAACTTATCCATATTTCATATTAACAACCATAGCAAAAAGATTGAAAATTTAAAAATTGTCTTGCATAGCAATGGAAATATTGCACTCAATTGTGATCATAAGACTATATGTTGTAGTCTTCAGATTCGCTCTGAATCTAAACACCATAACTGAATCTTTAAAATTTTATCATTAAAGATTTTGAACTACATCATCATGGATGTGATGTTTGATTTTATCTGATTTTATTTCTCAGTTGTCTTAATCCTGGTTGTGCATAGTAAAACTATACTTTAGGTCACGGGTGTTAAACTCAAGGCCCATAGGCCGGATCCGGCCCGCAATATGGTCAGATCCGGCCCGCGGGGCCATCCTGGAAAATGTAAGGGGCCGGATTGTGTTGCTTCGGCCCGGTCTACCCAATGGAAAGAGGAAACATTGGGCCAGCGTGGCTTCGGCATGGTCTATCCACATCGCTTCGGCCCAGTCTACCCAATGCAAAGAAGAAACAGGCCTGATCTGCCCAATGCAAAGAGGAAACAGGCCTGGTCTACCCAATGCAAAGAGGAAACATGCCAGCAGTTTGGGGAGTGGCATCAAGATGGCCTTGCCCACCCAGTCAGCTGCGCACGCCCGGCCTCCTGACGTCAACCACAGTCCTGATGTAGCCCTCAATGAAATTAAGTTTGACACCCCTGCTTTAAGTAAATGATTAGAATAGAACACAAGCTAAGTTATAAAAAAGAAATCCAAACAAATCTTTCCAGAATGCCTAATCAGATTAGGGATTATAGGACTGAAGGCCAAAGCATGCATTTCCTATTTCCTTTCTAGGCTATATTTCTTTGCTATCTTACTGATACACTGGCTTTGGTGAGGAATGTTAAGAATTTATCATTTATCACTTGGTCTGCATATTTAAAAGTATGTTCTGGATGATCATGTTGATTTATTCAAGTATTGTTTGTTTGTTTGGAAACTCTCCTTTTTAACCAATGAAGTGCTCTCTGTTTGACACATTAACTGTTCCAGTTGGAAAAAGGGCTTATTCCATATAGTAATTAGTTTCAGCTTCCTTATTAGGTGATGAAAGTTCTTTGTAGCTGCTGTTGTTACACTGATGAGTTGAATTATTGTTTATTAAAGGGAAACATAACATAAAACAGATTTCCCTCATTTCTCATTGTTTTGGCATAGTTAGAAGTCCTTTGACCAAGATAGTCTAGACTTCATGATTTTATCAGAGGGCCTGTCTCTGCTGGACTGGATTTTCTGATCAGCAATCTAGATATTGCATTTTTCTACATATAAACTTGGGATAAATTTGTCTGGAATTAGTCATAAATAAAAGAGGCCAAATGAAATTCTTTGTATGTGCCCATGCATACATACGCACACACACTACACATAAATCAATGCTTTAAACAAGCATTTACTCATCTTCTGCAGTTTGGGGCAAGTGGGTTTTTTTTCCCAGTGTTAGCCAAATGGTACTCTTAAATTTTATTTTAAAAAAGAACATGGGAACTAATCTGACTGACTCCTCTCAACTAATCGATCAAATTTCAGTAAAAATATTCCATCAACAATGCATTCGCCTTTTCAATGACATTTCATTTTAAATTCTGTTAACTTTTATTATCATGCTGTAAGAGTCTAAAATGTCATTTTTCTCTGGAATCATTATAGTTAAACTATAATTTATGTATATCATGTTCCAAATATATATAAAAATGTATATGCATGGAGGTGCAATTTTTCCCATCTGAAGAATCCCTAACAGAGGAATTTGGCCAGTTCATCAATCTATATTTCCAGAGGAAGATGTTTCATTTCATACACACACGCAGAGAGAGAGAGAGAGAGGGAGGGAGGGAGGTAGGGGGGGAGATGGGAGGGGGAGGGAGGGACGGAGAGACCAATGCACTTCCCATACTTCCATCAGCTCTTTTCTTTATATAATATGTCTGTAGTACTGTTGTTCTTTTTGTATATATTTTGAACACATTTCCTTGTATTCCTTAGAATATATTGTAGCATATGTGGTGAACATGGGACTGTACTTGGAAAAAAAAAATCTGGGGGCTAATATTTAGTGCAAATGCACTCTTACCTTATGTCAAGAAAGACTTACTATTATCATAAAACACCTGTGCTCTAGGATCTTCATTGGATACAAATAGGATTGTAAGTGCAATTCAAAGTGCTGTTTTTAATGTATGAAACCCTGTATAAGTATCTGAAGGACTATATTACACCTTCTACGGATTTTGAAGGTTTCACCCTGAGGCAAAATTTTGGGTGGTCCAAAAGCCAGTGTTTATTAGTTCAGATCTATCACTCTAGAATAACTTCCCCTTGGTGATTTCATGGTACTTTCTATCGTCTATTTAGAAATACAGTTAAGAGTGAGCTATTTTGTTTGTTTTTGTAAGCATTTTGATTCCTTTGCTAATTGTATATATTTTATATACAGCACTGATTTCTTTTACTTGTACATTGTGAAGTATCAGAAATTTTCTTGGGGTATGGTGGTCTACATATATATATATATATATATATATATATATATATATATATATTGACTTAACTTTTTAATTTGATAATCTTTGAATATAGCTACAAACAAGGTACACTTTTGAAATTCGTCAATTAAAATTTTCCCTTATATTTGATGTGGAACAAATCCATAATATTTAGTTTCAATAAGTCTCCATTTTATTGGCTGAAAATAGCCAATTGGATGGTCTTGGAACCCTTCTCATCTTTGCATATATTTTTGAAATAGAAAATCTACCCATACTTGACTTATTGTTATACAAAGTTCAGTTTCTTTTATTGTAGCACCTTTTATGCAGTGATAAACATTTAGACTAAACAAATTTGCTGTTCATTGTTTTTTTAATATAAATAAATATAAATTTGTGGATTCTGTGTGTTGTAACCAAGAAAAGTGTTTTACATACTAGGTGTATGTGGAATGACCCGGTCTTTATAAAATGGTTTTCTATATCTTCAAGGCTGTTGAGTAACTGGCACCAACTGAACTTTCTAATTATTTAAAATCTGTTTGCCCCGGCTAGTATTTCATTATAGGAGAAGAGAATGGCACGCATATTTGTCACTGGAAATTCATAGCTGTCCCAGGCAGAAAACTGGAACCAAAATAGAATTACTCTAATTTAGTAATTCTCAACTGCCAGAGCTCCCATGCTGTTGGCATCATTAAAGGTAATGTCAGCTATTAAAATATCAATGATAATGAGATCCAGATATATGATAAATTATCAGATCATTGTGAGGAATTTACTTAGCAGCTAGCTTCTTTTCTGCACTCCAGGTGTAATTCTTTCTGTTGCTCCTTGTTTTTGATAAACATCTAACATGATTAACAAAATAAATAATACATTGTTTTTGTAATTTTGGAATAGATTCTTGAAATGTTCTGGCTGGTATTTTTTAGACTCTTCTACTTCCTGAACTTTAATAAATATAATAGAACAATATCATTTTGATTTTTTTCTTTGCAGTTAATATTGCCAAGTCTAGTAGTGTTAGAAACTCTTTTGTTGCCATAGAGCATTAGGAGGAAAACTTATCCAAGATAAAAGTCCAAGTTATGTTTGGAATTTGTGATGAGAGGAATATGTCTATTCCTTAGATTATTTCTAAGAATTTTAGACTTTTTTATGACTTAATATTCACTATAATTTGAAAATTCATTAATTATACAATTGTATTTACATTATAAATACAGGATTATGGCATGAATTTTTGGCTAACTTTGGTTTAGATCTGAGTGTGAAATCTTTTTGAATATTTACTAATGTTTCTTCTCAAACTTGGAAAATGCTCAGTGACAACATTTTGTTCATAATATTGTTTATGTTGAGCTATAATGAACTACATACCTAGTTATATCTGTGTTTCCCTGAAAATAAGACCCGGTCTTATATTTTTATGCCACCAAAAAAGGCACCAGGTCTTATTTTGGGGGGTGGGATGTCATCTACTGACTCACCTTACTTAGGCGCATTGCACCTGGCCTCCTTTTGTCTGTCAGAGGCCTTCAAGAACTTCTTCGCCAAGCAAGGCTTTTCTTAAGGCCTCTGCAGCTGATAACAGAGCTCTGGATTGATCCGGAGCTCTGTTATCGGCTACAGAGGCCTTCAGGAAAGCCTTACGGGCTGCAGAAGAAATGGGCTGAGGCGTGTGAGGCCTGGCTGCAACTGTCCGAAGATAAGTAGTAGGGCAGCTCCACCCCCTACTGAAGCAGTAGGCATGAGCTTAAATGGACTCCAGAGGATGGTAGAGAACAGGAAGGCGTGGATGTCCATGGGTCGTAATGGGTCGGACACGACTTCACAACTAACAACAACCCTGGAGTGGGCTGTTGGCCTTAATTAGGGCTTATTTGGGGGGTAGGGCTTATATTGGGCGCACATGTCAAAATCAAGCTAGGACTTACTTTCTGAGTAGGTTTTATTTTTGGGAAAACACGGTATATCTATGAAGCTGGAACTAGATAATATAGGTATTAGTTTATTATTGTACAGCTATTTAATTGTCCATGCTGATTCTTCAAATTTCTATCTTATTCATAATATTAAAATTTTAAATAAAATATTGAAATTTTGAATAGCTAGTTAAATAGCTAGTTAAAACAGCTAGTTTTATTGTTACTGCCACTGTAAGCATATAATGCCCTATTGCCTGTGGAAATAAAAATACCATTCTCTACCAAGCATAGGAGACATCCCACATTTTCCCTTTCAAGCAAACAAAGCAGTTATGAAATTACCCAGGATAGAAGATCAAACCTAGAAGCCTGAGGCCTTATCTTACTGGGAGTATCATAAATGGATAATCTGAAATCTGCAGGAATTTATTTGCAATCCTATATCGCTTTCCTTTCACATTGACTGCCAAATGTCAATCTTCCCAACCCTGCAGCCTCTTCGCATTCTCTTTTCATCCAAAACAACTCTTACATACTAATCTTGATATTTTATTCATTTATTTAACCCATATCTATTTTTCCTCCTTTATCTTTTCTATGATGCCTTGTCCTTTTTAGTACAGTCTCTTACATGTCATTCGAAATCTCTTTTAGTTTTTGATCTAATGAAAATCTTGTGGCATGTACTGTTGCATACCCCCATATACATATACACAAATAGACAAACAAATGCACATGCATATATATTAAAAAATGGCTTGTTAAAAGTTCTGTAACTCTGATGTATAGAAATAAAGAAGTAGAAGTAACTATCCAAACTCTTTTTTAAAGTGATTGTGTGTTTGCAGAACACATTAAATTCCAGGGCTCCTAAGCCTGCTTGTTTACACATAATTTGTCCTAGGATAAGCCCTTGATTTTGCTAGGGCAAGATCTGCTGACACTGAATATCTGACAAGGTCAAAGGTTACCATTCCAAAATAATTAACTTGTATAAACAGAGACAGAGTTTGATTGTGATGCTGCTGCGATGAAGTCTACATGCCAGTTGGCTGAATCAGTTTACCCAATTTTCCAGCTCCTAAGGCCTAGAAATGCATCCGGTCCAAGCATAACACTATACATGAATTGTTTATAAAGTGTGTCACATATCAAGGGAAGGGGAAAGGGCAGTCAAATTGCAACAGAGGCAAGTGTCTTAGCAATGTGGAATCGTTATGGAGGATCCCTTAGTTTGTTGGTTTTGTTTAAGGTGGTGGCTTAATTCAAAAGTAGGGGTTGAATTCATTAATTGTTTAGATTTTCTATCTTTTGACAGCTGCATTTAAATTTATTATCTTTGAAATTCACAACTAAAGTAGATGTCAGTTCATAGTAGAGATTTAAAGCCTGGGATCCTTAAGTTCTGAACTCACTGTTTATGCTGTTCAGAAAAACAATATTTTGCTTTGTTGACACTTGCCCTTCTTTAGTTAAATCAATTATTCAGTGAATTCTAGGATTAATCCCTGTATGCTTACATCCTGGTTTAAACATGCATCATACATACCTCTCCCATGGGTTTTTCATAGATATCCTCTTGCCATAATGTAGTTTTGGCTTGTATAGCATCTCGTTGAAGTGCCTCAAGGACTTTTTTTGGAGTAACAAAGCCATATTGTCCTTCTAGTAAAGCCAAGTTAATTTTTTCAGCCTTTAAAACTCCTATCACTTCATCTTGCGCCTGCAGAAATACAAATCACTCCAATAAAGTTAACTCTGCATATGAGCTATTTGAAACAATTCTGTATTATTTCTTGCATTTGCTGCATAATTTTAAGAGTCCCTCATTATACAACTGATCATTTTTCCTGAAGTCTATTCAACATTGTTTAGATTTCATTTGGTACTTGTATGTTTGGAAAAGCGATTAAAACAACAGCAGTTATGTAAAGCAATGGTTTGTTCTTTCCCTCCATCTTCCTTAATACATTCTTTACTCTTTTACTTCTACCCTTGCCACTAACCTTGGTTTTACCTATTCCAAAGCTTAATAGTTCTAAAGAAATAATGGAAAAAAGACAGTTGTAATTAAGTGTGCAAATGAATAGTAATTTCAGTATCTTTTTTGTCGTTTCTCATATTTTATGTGGGATTCTGGTGGCTCACTGCTTAAAGTGCAGTATTGCAGGCAAACTCTGCCCATCCCCTGGAGTTTGATTCTGATGGGCGCAAGGTTGACTCAGTCTTCCATCCTTCCGAGTTTGGTAAAATGAAGACATAGATTGTTGGGGGAAATAAATTAAAATTAATACTTACATTGTAAACCGCCCAGAGAGTGCTATAAAGTACAATAGGGTGGTATACAAACCTAAATGCTATTGCTATTGCTATTCTTAACCAAACTTATCCTTCTTAATGAGCCATATGTTTTGCAAAGTAAAAAAGTACTTTGAAGCTTTGGCAGTATTTTCATGTCATTTCCCCTTCAGTAACTTTACAATCGGAATAAGGTTGGAATAGTTACAACCAGAATAAACCATTTATTGTTTTAAACTAAGCCAGAAAGTCCTATTACTATTGTTATGCACATGTATTAGCACAACTAAGGCAATACACTGTGCAGAGAATGTGTCCTTCTGTAGCATACATTCCAATACCATATAATAATGGCAGTTCTTTAAAACAAGATTGGCCTGAAAATTGACAGAATGACCCATGTATGTTTATGATTATCTATATATTATCTGTGCCAATGTTTTTTCAAATATAATTAAAGATTTTCAGGACCTTGGATTTGTGAAATTATGAATTGGAACCTTCAAGCCACAGACAAACCCTAATAATACCTTTTATAAAACTATCCTAAGAAATTATCTTTAAAAATCAAGTACACCACATTTAGTTGAAATTCTACCTCATTCATATTTGATGGAAATTTTGTAAAGCTCAACAATTTTGAAAAATGATTTATAGTAGAATGGATTGAAGGAGAATTTTTGCCTGGGAATTTAGATTGGGCTACCCCAAAGTGAAAGCAATAACTTAGTCACAAATAGAAGATTTTTTAGCAGTCTTTGTTGAGCAGTCAGAAAAGTCAGCTGGTGTTTATAGCTAAAGTAACTAGGTGCTGATAAGATAATGAAAATTTTATATGGAAATAACACAAACCAGACACTAGGACTGTGTTACAGGATGAAGAATTGTAGTAGCTAGGTCTGGGAACCAAGATCTTTCCGATAACGGTGAAATGAAAATATCAAATTTGGCACAAGAATGAGATAACTTTGTTTAAAACAAAGCCCCATTGTTCAAGAAGTGACTCCATTTAACCCATACTTCATAAATGGTGAATTGGATCTAATCACTATCTGTAATATGCAAATTACTAGTTGGAATGTATCACTGAATTTATGCTGATTCAGTGTAAGTTTAATGTGCCCAATCAAATGAAAATTTGCATGTCTATAAAGAAATTCTATAACCCTGCCCCTCTTTAGATAATTCCTTTCTGCTTCTGATTTACTGTAATTACTATTAAATCAATATATGCTTCAACATAAGGGTGTCTTGGTCTCTAATTCAAACAAACCCGCAGAGGGCAATATTTCCTACCACAGAAGCAAATTACAAATGTTGAATTTCCTTTCAAACCTGTTATTTTTAAATTGAATAAACCTTTTATTCCCAGAAAGTATATTAGACTAGTTTTATTCTTGGTGATTGCTACAAAGATAATTATGCTTCCAACTGGAAAGTGCATACAGCAACAATATGAAACCATTTTGGATTATCATTCTTTATATGGTCTTATGTTACCTCCAAAATTTGGTTTTCTGTTAACATAAAGTCCTAATATTCTAACCTTCAGTGATCTGTTAAATGAGGATAGATTTTCAACCACTTGGATAGAAATTATTCCTAGTCTCATTCTATGGTTTATACTGTGCCAATTATTGCTATCTATATTTAGATATTTCTTCAGTTTTTAATATGATACCGCATTTAAAATACCTGCATTTAATACAGAATGTCTCAGGGTTCAGTCCTAAGAGTTCGAATTAAAAAGAATGAAACACTTTTTCCTTGATATCCTAGAGAGATATGCAGAAAATATGAAGCAGTTGACAACGAGCCTAACTTGGATCAAGGCAATTTCTTATGTTTCTATTAAATTGAGAATACAATCTGGAAAATCCAAGAAAATTTATTGGCATATTTTACTTCAAGTCTAATGATCCCATTGTATTTTTCTGGATGTCAAGAAAAAATGTAAACATATTTGAAAACTTTAAAACTGGACATGGGAATTTTCACCTATTGTATTAATAAAAAAAACGTTTCTAAATGAGCTTGGTTTATCCTATTCTGATGTGACTCTGCTTAGTATTGGTAGAGCTGGAAAAAAGTAAGCAGATGTTAGTATTTTCGTCTATGAAAAAAGAAAAAAATAGAATGGAAAAATAGATTTTAAAAATGAATCGCACAAACAGCTGGAATATGAACATTGTTTATAAAATGTAATGACACTGCACTGGTATTTTAAAGTACTGTAAGGAAGCAGTATAAATAGGAATTTTTCAGATATTGGTTCTGAGGTTTCATAATTAGACTTTTATAAATGTCTACATTTATACAAATACAAATATTTGTATTTCCTTTGTTTTATCAAACTGAACAAATTAAGATGCACTGTTTTAATCAAGTGTTTTTTCCAGGGATTTTCAGTAATACAATTTGAATGAACAAGTGTTATGTGGTATGGCAAAGTGTCATTAAAGCACATTCCCATATCTTTATGCAAATTTATCTAATTCTAGTTTCAGATTCAGAGAAGTATAAGCTTTTCATTTCATTTCATTTTATTAAATTTGTATACCACCCTTCTCCTGGAGGACTCAGGGCGGTGAACAGCCGGAATAAAACAGAACATTACAAAATATAAAAAACAATTTAAAATAATTAAATAATTTTTGGCCTAATTTAAAACCCAAGCGTTAATAATCCTCTGGAGCCAGCCTCATGTAACCTCCCGGGAAGCCAGCACCAACCAGGAGGGACACGGGTACAATAAACGTGGTCGCGTTCAGCCGTCCCAGAATCAAATTATGTTGATATTGTAAATATTCATATCCTGTGATAATCAATGTAATTAAAAACATTTCACTTAAATTCACTGTGTGCTTTTATTCTTAAAGCAGTGTATTTTTCATATTCAGCATTTGTGTGATATATTTTTAAAACTTTTGTAATGTAATATTGGCTGACTTTATGATATATTTGTAAAATATTTTGATATACAAAAAGTACTTGATATGTAACATTCATCTGTATATAGGAAAGTTGAATTTGATCATTATATTTCATGGTTTCTAGTTACAGATAAACCTTATGGGTTTTTTCCCTTAGATTCCCAGGCTATTTTTGTCATTATAGCGAAGAGATCAAGGAAGACATTTATAAATTAAAGATATATTAAAGTATTATTGTTCTTAACTATGAAAAAAATTAAAAACTAAAATAATTTGTAATTAAATATAATGAATTTCAAATCCTAAACTGCACTTACTTTTAGTATAGTTTACAAAAACAAATGTTTTTTTAGGCTATTATTTGAAGCTGGCTTATTCTAAACAATATAAATGAACTGTATAGGTGAATTAAACAATATAAATCAGGGAGTGCTTGCTTAGCTGCTATTGGATGTTATGACAGACCCCGTCCAAAATGTACTCATGATGTAATACTGATGGCCATCCTCTCAATTTACAGTCGGCAACCAGCCTGTATTTATGCAGTCATGTGATCACAATTTATGCTGTTTTTGCTGAAAACTAGCATTTATGTCTGGATTTCAGCAAAAATGCCCCATAGCAAACTATGAGTTTACTTAAAGACTGCAGTGTTCACATATCAATTGTAGTGGTTGCTTTATAACTGCAGAATTTGCTTAATAACCACTGCAAAAAAGACTACTTTATGAACGTCACAATTACAACTGTAAGCTCCATTAGAGTTGTAAGTCAAGGACTGCCTGCATTACAGAAAAGATTCCTTAGTCTGGGGAGGATGAATGTGAGGAACACAATTCTGCCTTAATCGCACTACATATAAATTGATCTGAAGAACTGCTCTGCTAAACTTTCAACATTTTGTTACAATACTCTATTAACAATAAAGTTTATGCCATAATTCCAAATAGTTCTTGTTTGCTGATTTTGTTAGTTTGAAAAGTCTTGACTTGGTAGCCTGACAAATTTCAACTTAGATTTGAAATGGTTAAGATGGAGTTGCTTCCCTCTGTTTTCTGCATCTCTGGATTATTATTATTATTATTAAATTATCTGTTTCATTCCTGTAAAGGTCTTCCTTCCTCCTCCATATTCCTAGAGTCTGTTAGACATTCCCACGCAATCAAACAGTATAGGGACAACAGACAAAAAGAAAAAAGAAGAATTTGTAATGAAATTAGAATTATATACTGGCCTGTAACTCCCCCTCTAGCACACTCAGAAGAAATAAAAGATCATCTCGAGAAAGGTCTTCACCCTTTTTGGAATTGTTTTTTTGTTCCTTGTTTAATTCAGGACTTGTTAGAATATTGTCTTTCTCTGCTACATAATTTCTTTTTGTTTGCCTCCTTTTCATCTTCTTTTCCTCTGAATCTTCCATGTAGACGTTGTTTGGCTTCTGTTGACAGTGTTTTAATTTGGAACTACTTTCTGTATTGTTATTTCCAGAATACATTTTCAAATACCTGAGAGAGGAAGATGGAAAAGAAAATGTAAACACAGAGAAATATATATATATAGTCTTTCTAAGGAATCAGCTCTGCATATGGATTTATAGATCCATATATATTATCTGAATAAAGTAGCTAAGAAAGCTCACATTTATGTCACAGAATCTTCAGCAATGACAATGTTACCTATTACAAATTTTTGAACAGAACCTTACTCCATCTTTGATGGAGATCTCTAAAGACTGCTAATAGCTTTCCATAATTTTAGACAAGTTTTTCCCAGCCCTTAAAGTGAGAATCATTTGTACACACAATATGAAGCCCATCTCTAAAATATAATTTTACCCTATCTAATATTACTGCCCCACTTTTGGAAGATAACACTGTTAAGATTATCACTGGACTCCATAATAAATCCATACAATGCTGTTTCTATCAGATTTTCATAAAAAATAAGACCTACTATATTCAGGAAGCATTGTTCATTGTATTACATGTATATTTTGGGTGTAGAGACCATCTTGTGAGTTTATCATAGCCATCTGTTCATAATGCCATTACTTTATATCTAAATTCTTATATTTATAAGCACCCTCAATTTTGTTTTCTGACTGAACAAGTCCACAAAGGAGTTAATGCCAATTGCTTGGTTAGTTGGTAGGTTATTAAAGAACAATACCATAGGACAGTGATGGCGAACCTTTTTGATGTTGCGTGCCAAAAGTCCAAGCGCGAGAGCCTTCTCGTGCTCTCGCGTGCCAGTACCCATAATGCAATGGGCACCCCCATTTGCGCATGCGCACATGACCCCCTCCCCATGCTAATGCGCATGCACCTCACACTGCACATGCGCACATGCAACCCCCACTGCGCATGTGTGCGCCCCCTACGCATGCGCCCTCACTTTATCCAAGAGGGCCGGCGGGCCACTTCCCGGAGGACAACCAGTTACCCTGGCGAGACAGCTGTTCCCAAGCCGGCAGCAGCGCTCTTGGCCCTGCCTGCCAACTCGCCAGCGCCCCATTCACCCATCCCAGCAGAGGCCTTTTGCCCACGCTGCTCCCCCAGTCAGAAGGGGTGCGGGGAAACATGCGAGGAGGCCGCGGTTGCCGCCTTTTCCGGTTGGCGAGCGGCTGAGGCTTGCGATGAACGGTGCAAGCAGGACCTCAGCTCCGCCCCCCGGCTGTAAATGCGCCTTGCGGGAGCGGAGGCTCGTGAGAGTCGAACCCTCCTGCCTGCCTTACGATGGGCCTTTCCAAGGCAGGGCTGGGCTCTCCAACCTTGGCAACTTTGAGAACTCTGAGAGTTCTCAAAGTCCACAAATCTTAAGGTTGCCAAGGTTGGAGAGCCCTGTTCCAAAGGGCACCTCCACCCACGACTGAAGCAGCTGGAGTTGTGGCTGTGCCGGCCGTCCTGTCCCCCCCACCCCATTCGGCTCCCTTCCCCCTGGCCGCCCCCTCCTGCCATCGGGCTCAGCGCCTGCAATCACCGCAAGTGGGAATCCTCTACGCTGCCAGCGGATCCCGGGTTTCCTCCTCGCTGCGTTCCGAGGGACCCAGCAAGGGAGCGCCATGACCCCGGCTGTGCTGCACTCTCCCCCGAGGTGGCTCCGGCTGGACCGCTGCCCAGCCCGGTGAGCAGAGAGCGAAGGGGCAGCATCTCCGGCCAGCCCGGCACCTGCTCTCTGCTTGGAGGACCTGCTCTTGGCCTCCGACTGAGGGAGTCAGCCCTCTCCGTGGGGAAACCCACAGCAAAACACGGGGAGAGGAAACCCGATTGCGGCTGCTGGTTGGGGGGCTCGGCGCCCGAGCAACGGCAGCTCCTGGCCTCGCTGGGGTGGGGCAGAAGGAGCACGGGGGAGTTTGCGAGGGCCGCTCGGAGGGACCTTTGGGGAGGTTTGAGCAGCTGGAGATTGAATGAAAAAATCTGGAAAAGCTAATAAACTAAACAATTGATCTGATACAGAATTTTCAGGCGGTAGCGTGGGCTGGGACCAGCCGCTGCCTGAAATGCAATGCACTTATCCCGCGGCTTGCATAAACCGCTCCCGCCCCTTTCGAAATAGCCACCCGGTGCTTCTCTTGGGTGCTCAGGGCCGGCAAGAAGAGGGGGGGGAGAGGCAGGTGCGCCGGCGGAGATGGGCTTTGGCTCCTCGTTCTGCTGCGACCCCGAATCCTTGCTTGCGCTCCTCCCTGCTGGGTGCTGGGCTTCCTGGGAAGCCCCCTGTGCCTTTGCTGCCTCGGAAAGAGAAAATGAGTCTGCGGAGAAGGAGGAGGCGGCTCTGAAATGTGCATTTCCAGGGAAGAAAGGATTTTCAGGTGGCAGCGCAGGCTGGGACCAGACGCTGCCTGAAATGAAATACACTTATCCCGCGGCTTGCATAAACCACTCCCGCCCTTTCAAAATAGCCACCCGACGCTTCCCTCAGGCGCTCAGGGCCGGCAAGTGGCTCTTCTTCTGAGAAGGGGGGGAAGGCAGGCATGGGCTTTGGCTCCTCGTTCTTTGGCTTCCTCGTTCTTTCCGAGGCAGCCTTTGCTGCTTCAGAAAGAGGAAAGAGAAAATGAGTCTGTGGAGAAGGGGGAGAAGGGCGCACGGCTCTGGAATGTGCATTTCCAGGGAGGAAAGCATTTTCGGGCGGCAGCGGGGAGGAGCCCAAGCAAGGGTTCGGGGTTGCAGCAGAACGAGGAGCCAAGCCCATCTCTGCCGGCGCACCTGCCTCTCACCCCCCCTTCTTCTTGCTGGCCCTGAGTGCCCAAGGGAAGCGCCGGGTGGCTATTTTGGAAGGGGCGGGAGCGGTTTATGCAAGCCGCGGGATAAGTGTATTTCATTTCAGGCGGCCTGCGCTGCCACCTGAAAATCCTTTCTTCCCTGGAAATGCACTTTCCAGAGCTGCCTGTCCTTCTCCTTCTTCTCCGCAGACTCATTTTCTCTTTCTGAGGCAGCAAAGGTGCAGGGGGCTTTCCAGGAAGCTCAGCACCCAGCACGGAGGAGCCAAAGCAAGGATTTGGGTCACAGCAGAATGAGGAGCCAAGCCCGTCTCTTCTGGTACACGTGCCTCTCCCCCCCCTTCTTCTTGCTGGCCCTGAGTGCCCAAGAGAAGTGCCGGGTGCTATTTTGAAAGGGGCAGGAGTGGTTTATGCAAGCCGCGGGATAAGTGCATTGCATTTCAGACGGCGGCTGGTCCCAGCCCGCGCTGCCACCTGAAAATTCTGTATCAGATTAATTGTTTAGTTTATTAGCTTTTCCAAATTTTTTCATTCAATCTCCAGCTGCTCAAACCTCCCCAAAGGTCCCTCCGAGCAGCCCTCGCAAACTCCCCCGCGCTCCCTCTGCACCAAGCCAGTGAGGCCAGGAGCTGCCGTTCCTCAGGGCCCGATCCCCCCAACCAGAAGCTGCAGCCGGGAACTGGAGCTCCACTTTCCCCAAAAGGCTGGCAAGCTTTGATTCCAGCCTCGGGGCCGCCACCTCGCACTGGGTTGCCTCTCCCCGCGTGTTGCTGTGGTTTCCCCACGGAGAGGGCTGACTCCCTCAGTCGGAGGTCAAGAGCGCAGCGCCACTTCGCGGCCGCTTCTCCCGGGGCAACTCGGCTCAGCACTGTTCCTAAAGCCGGCAGCGAGTCCTCCAAGCAGAGAGCAGGTGCCGGGCTGGCCGGAGATGCTGCCCCTTCACTTTCTGCTCGCCGGGCTGGGAAGTGGTCCAGCCGGGGCTGCCTCGGGGGAGAGTGCAGTACAGTCGGGGTCGTGGCGCTCCCTTGCTGGGTCCCTCGGAACTCAGCAAGGAGGAAACCCGGGATCCACTGGCAGCGTGGAGGATTCCCAGTTGCGGCGATTGCAGGCGCCGAGCCCGATGGCAGGAGGGGGCGGCCGGGGGGAAAGGAGCGGGCGGGGAACGGGACGGCCGGCACAGCCACAACTCCAGCTGCTTCAGTCGCGGGTTGCAGGCGCCCTTTGGAACAGGGCTCTCCAACCTTGGCAACCTTAAGATTTGTGGACTTTGAGAACTCCCAGAGTTCTCAAAGTTACCAAGGTTGGAGAGCCCAGCCCTGCCTTGGAAAGGCCCATCGTAAGGCAGGCAGGAGGGTTCGACTCTCACGAGCCTCCGCTCCCGCAAGGCGCATTTACAGCCCGGGGGCGGAGCTGCGGTCCTGCTTGCGCCGGTCATCGCAAGCCTCAGCCACCCGCCACCAGAGAAGGCGGCAACCGCAGCCTCCTTGCATGTTTCCCCGCACCCCGTTCTGACTGGGGGAGCAGCGTGGGCAAAAGGCTGCTGGTCCACCAGTGGTCGGGACTGCGCAAGTAGCTGGCGCGGGGAGGGAGGGAGGGAATCCCTGGCTTACCTTGCTCTGCTCCCTTAGGAAGTGACCGCCGGAATTCCCTCTCTGCGTCTTTTGGCACGCGCGCCAATTGCCAGTCTTTGTGTGCACATGCGCGCCAGAAATCAGACCAGCTGGCCAGTGCGCATGCGCACTCTGGAAACAGGAAGATGATTTTCCTGGAGTGCGCATGTGCAATGGGCGGCTGCTGTTCCAATTTCCACCACACCCGTGCACATGAAAACAAGATGACCGCTGTACTAGAACCCGGAAAAACAACAGGCAATGGCTCCGCGTGCCCGGAGAAATGGCTCTGCGTGCCACTTCCGGCACGCGTGCCATAGGTTCGCCAACACGGCCATAGGATATGAAAGAAAGCCTCAAATATGACCAAAAAAAAAAATAGTTAAAACTAAGCCCTGTAGAATGTGATCAAACACTGACTGAAATAAAAAATATATATACTTGTATCTATGCTAGGTAATTATGCTGTGTGGATATTTTTAGAATTGTTTAATTCTAAGAAGCAATATTGATCTGATTTGATTTTGATTTCAAAAAGCTACAGCCCTCTAAAAAGGGATACAAGAATATCCCATTTGGCGTAGAATTATGCCTATGCAGTGAAGTGGATATAAAAATTATGTTGCCAGTTTTATATTTATGTTCAGAGATGATAAACCTAAACCTAAATAAATATCCTGGTCATTTTGACCAGCTCTGTTTATAATTTTTCCTTTCAGACAAACCTGATTCTATTAACTCTAGTGTAGCAAAATTGAGTTATGTCATATGTAAAATGTAGAGCTGACCTTTAGACTTATGCTAATAGGCAGTATGCTAACAGGCAATACTAGCTCCAAATAACAGACTTCATCTTCATAGCTAAAATATCTGTAGGACTTATGACTCACTATGAAATTAAAAAAGTCTGCTTCTTTGGAAAAAGACCATGACAATCTATATAAAGCATTATAAGAGGCATCACACTGCCAACAAAGGAACATATTGTCAAAGCTATGGTATTCCCATCTGTGACATATATGTTGGAACATCTGAAAGGCTAAATGAAGAAAAATGGATGTCTTTTAGTAGTGGAGAAAATTGTGGAGAATGCCTCAGTAGCAAGAACATATTATTTAGTACTAGATAAAATCAAATCAGAAGTATCACTTGAAGTACTAATAATGAGGGTAATACAATAGCAGCTTTTGGAGTAGATTTTGATTGTTTGGGGATGAAAAGTAAGGGCTTTTAAGTAAAATAAAAAATTTAATTAAAATTAAAAAAGATGCCTGCAGAAATTAAGATGGCTACATTCTGTAACTAAAATTTCAAGCAAGCTGAGCATACCAGACTCAAGCCTATTAACAACTCTGATGAACTGTTTGACATTAGGTTACAACAGAAACAACATCCTATTTTAGTGTTCATTTTTATTTCCATTAAAATTAAGATTTATCTCAAAGCTTAACTACATCCCAGTTCTTCCATTCAATGTATGATTTGCAGAAACCTGGACCAAGTCCCTGCAGTTTCCTTGGTAAGATTTTTCAGAAATGGTTTGCCATTTCCTCTTTCCTAGGGCTGAGAGAAAATGACTGGCCCAATGTCACCCAGTTGGCCTTATACTTCAAGTGGGACTAGAACTCACAATCTCTTGATTTCTAGTCTGATGCCTTAATTATTATACAGAGCCTATAAAATAAGTTTCTTAGTTAGAACTATAGTAGTTACTGAGATTTTCTCAAAACAGTTAAGAACTAAAGCTTTTAAGATTACAAAGCCCACCTGCTCAAGACATAATTTTTCTGAGTTGAACCTCTATATAGAAGGGCAGAAATAAATTGTCAAATATACAGATATTTTTTGAATTGCTTAATCTGGATCCTTCTTGTCCTTAACTGAAAGTTATATAGTACAGTACAAGTATTTTATGGCTGGTGTAATGAGTAAAACCTCATTATAGGCTTTGTCTATAAATACAAAGTAATCAAATTCAAGTGATAATTGTCATGTTTTGTACTGTAATGAAGATCAGTATCATTTTTATTATTCTCCAATGATAGGTTGCCTGAAATGTTCTATATGGAGCAGAATAGGATGATAGGATCACATAACCTACAACATTTAAATATAGTTAGGAATAATTTATTTTATGCACTCTGTATGTTACCTATAGGTTAAGATCTTCTCTTGAGGCTATTTTTGGATTCCTTGTTATTCCAAGTGAAGCAAATTGCTATCAAAAACAAATGTTAAGATTGGTATTTTAGTTGAAGAATGCTTTTCCTCTGAGAAGCCTACTTAGAATTTACTTTGTTATTGTCTTAATGGCATGCAAAACCCTTCATTATTTCTTATTATAAACCCTCCAGGTGTTACACTTCTTCATCTTTTTCCTTCAAGGATTCCTTCCCCATTTTCACTATATGAGACACACTGAACTTGCAAATGTAATTTACCCTGGTTTGGGAAGCAATGGAAATCAAGCAGAGATCAAGTTTATTTCAAGGAAAAGAGAGATGAAATTGCTGAATTCAAGGGAAGGAAAATGTGGAAGAAGATAGCACTGGTGTTTAAGTGAAAAGTCAAGCTCATTTTTTTAAAAAAGTCTCTGCATTGCATCTGAAGTATTTATTACTACCGTGTTTGTCCGAAAACATGACCCATCCCAATAATAAGCCCAACCCTAATTTTTGGAGGGTGGGCCTAATATTACCCCTACCCTGAAAATAAGCCAGGAGATGGGCGTAGCCAGCACGAGGGGCAGCGTGGGCAGGGAGGGGCAACTGTCTGGCTGCAGCTGCAGTCCGCTGGCCCCTTGGAGCAGCTCAAATACCTCTTTTGCCCTTCTCTTTCTGGACCCAGTGCTTCTGCTTGTTGGGCCGCTTCCCCAAAGCTGGCAACTCCGCGGCCAGCTGCTTTGCTTTTTCCCTCCTATTGGGAAGCTCGCGGGAGGCTTTTTGGTGAATAGGAGGAAAATGGGGAAGGGGATTTTACTGCCTGCCATCCTTCCCTCAGTCTGTGCTGAGCTTGAGGAATGGATGACAGGCAGGAAAATCCTCTTCCCTATTTTTCTCCCTTTCACCAAAAAGTCTCCATTCCGAACGCTGAAGGTTCGGAATGGAGGTGACGGTACATCCATGGTATGTCCAACTCACTGAGTCTGGCCTGCTGCACCTCAAAAAAAAGACTCAGTTTTATTTTCTGAGAATTTTTAAATTTATTTATTTATTTATTTATTTATTTTTATTTATATACCGCCCTTCTCCCCGAGGGGACTCGGTTAACATGTTATCTAAATCTTGAGGTCTTTGTTTTCAATCATATATAAAATTGACACCTGTCCTGGTTGAACTGCAGACATCATAGAAGTGGACTCAGCTTTTTTTGTTAGACTCTTTAGAAAAATAATTAGTATTAATAATGAATAGCTATAATCAAATATAATAAAGGGATACATATTAGAAAATGTATGAGTTTATGTTTTCATATATCAATAATAATGAATTACATAATGGTAAATGCCAATACACATTTTCTTATAACATAGGATCTTGGAATTAAGAATTATGATTGATGTAAACTGAATAAAATGAGTTTCACCAGGCTTGAAACTCGCTGGAATCACGTTGGACCAACACTTTCTTTCAGCATAACTTCCTTCCTGCAGTGGTGGGTTACTCCCAGTTCAATCCGGTTCTATAGAACTGGTAGTAAAACCGACAGGACGCTCTGCCCATCTGCCACAATGTCATCATGGATGATCTGCACATGCGCAGAAGCGCATGCTCCCTCTGTGAACTGGTAGTAAAGATAAGTGGAACCTACCCATGCCTTACTGGGTTGTTATTAGAATCTATATATATAAAAGCGAAAACCACTCACTCATGAAATCTCCAAAGTCGTAAAGCCTACAAACTTGAAATTTGCCACGTACAGTATGATCGTCTTGGCTTCTAGGTGCTCACTAAGAAAGGATTTTTCGAAATGACCATCAGATCATTAGTATTTCTTATATTTTTATTAACAAGCTCTGATGCTAATTAGTTAGACGTTTTACTCCCCCTCCCAACCTGAAAATAACTCTGGAAAGAACGGGATAGAATAGGAGAGGTTTCTGTGTGGCAACCCTGAGGGAGAGAAGGGGATAGGATAGGGGAGGCTTCTGTGTAACAACCCTGAGGGAGAGAAGGCAATAGGATAGAGGAGGCTTCTGAGGGGCAAGCCTGAGGGAGAGAAGGTGATAGGATAGGGGAGGCTTCTGAGGGGCAAGCCTGAGGGAAAGAAGGGATAGGATAGATGTTTCTGTGGGGCAAGGCTGAGGGAGACAAGGGGAGAGGAGAGGCCTATTGTAACTACTCATTAATTTTCAAGCTACGGAACATGGCTATTCAGCTAGTAAAATGATATGTGACCCAGGATGCTATTCAAAGCAATTTGGATAAAATATAGGATAAAAGTGGATTAAAATAAATAAGTAGACCATGATTCCCTGGGATATTTTGCTAGTTAAAAAGTTTATATAAAGCTATAGTTTGGAGAATGAAAACAGCCTTTTGTAAGTCACTTAGCGGGCAGAAAAACAAGCCATTATGTTGCTTGTTTACCTCTGTCTGGGTTTAGATTATTTAAGGGATTTTGTTAACACTGTTTGCTTTCTTGGACATCTGCTAAACAATTAGTGAGACAAATGTAACCTCAGATTCTTGAGGTTTTAATTTAGGAATCATACTAAGAATAGAAAGTTTGCAATCATATGTTGCTGAAACTCATAATATTTAATGTAGGGAAGACATTGGGTGTTATAAGAGAGCACTGTCCAGATATAATTGTAATACTGTTTTAATTCTTTAATATTGAGAGGGGAGCCTTAGCAAATATAATCAAGTGTTTATAATATGAGCAGTGAACAAACCTCTCTCTCTCTCTCTTTCTCCCTCTCCCTCTCCCTCTCCCTCTCCTTCTCCCTCTGTCTTCTCATTCATAATCAAACCAAATAGAAGATAAAACTAATAATTAAAAGTTTTACCCTTTATTAAAAGAGTAAGGCTTTCAGTCTAGCTGTTCTAAAATTCATAGTTTTATTACGAATGTAATTAATTTTAAAAGGTAATCATGAGAGAAATAATAGATTATGCAATGAAATAGTAATTTTGAGTATATCTCTAAAATATGGTAGTCTAACAATATTAGAATCCTTCATTATTAATTATTGTGATGCATTACTAATTTTTGTAGGTCTGATTCTTTATTTGATAAGTTGCAGCTGCTATAACTCATTATTTCCATTACAAACAGTGATTCATATTTCCATATGTAAGTAGGAGATCTTATGGTGGATATAAAATTAAGCAATGTTTAATACGCATGTGTTTTCAATAGATTGTGGTGACTTAAAATCCTAAGATTGTTTCCAAAGCACTTTGTGCAGATCTATTTTTGACAAACGTTGTTCAATAGAGTTGGCTGTGAAAAATATGTATCTCTCTTCCAGATACAATATGAGGTGAGAAAATCAGTTCTAGTAGTTCAGATATGCTTAATCCTTATTTTGGAAAAAAAAAGTGATGTATCATATAAAATATATATTTTATATTTTTATTGGTTTCTTTATGTATTTTATTTCATTTTCAGGCTCAGTGCAAACTACCAAGGGTTAATACCCTGTTTCCCCCCCAAATAAGACATCCCCCGATAATAAGCCCAATCAGGCTTTTGAGCGCATGGCAATAAGGCCAAGCGCTTATTTCAGGATTCAAAAAAATATAAGACAGGGTCTTATTTTCGGGGAAACATGGTATGTGATATTAACTAGTAAATAGTCCTGTGTAAGAAGTGATCCTAATATGTTCCTAATGGATATTCACACTTGGGTTGGTGGGAACAATAGATAAGTAGGAGACATATGTTTTGTTTAGAATGGGAGAATTAATTTTGAAATTTATGTTTTCAGGAATTTTCTTATATCAGACAATTAGCTTTTTACACCTGTGTTTTTGAGACAAATGTTAAATATTTTGATGGGCGGGGGAATAACACTTATTTCCCTTTTTTATTAATAATTATAAAGCTGTATTATAGAAGGTATAGAGTAATACAATGGAAATATATACTATTTCATATGCTGGACTCAGATGCTAGTTGCCATCCATTATTATGCATGCAGATTGCTTGTCTTTTTCATATGCACACTCATGTTTCAACTGGTATTTGAATTGATTCACTTCTATTCTAATCATATCAAATGTACTTGAGGAAGGGATGCTACTGAAAATGGTAAAATATTTTCAAAGCTTTCTACACTAATGAGATAGGGCTGAAATCCAGCTGCAACACAACGTAAGACAGACAGGTGGAAGGAATTTTTAGAGCAAATGGATAAGTAAAATTGAGGGAAATTTATTTTTTGTGTCCTGATGTTCTGAGCTGGCTTTTGAGACAATGATCCTGTTCCTTTCACTTTTTCATTTTTATTATTCTGTGGGACAAATCTAGGATTCTCTTTTTCACTGTTGTAGCAGACAGAAGTGTCAGTGCAAAGACCAATGAAAGAGTTGGAAAGATTGAAGTACTTGAATATTGAGTGATGTAGCATTCCATGATATAGTGTTCCACTATAAGCTCCATGTTGAAGCATAGTAATGCTTTTCAAAGATATTGCTAGCATCTTCCATATAAAAATAATTTTGTTTGAGAAAACAACCACAATTAATACATTTTAAAGATATGTTACACTAATAGTAAAGGAAAAGGTTTCCCCGATCCAGTCTAATGGTGCCCTGACAGTGGTCACTTCCATTTTGTAGCTGAAGGGTTGTTCAAAGATACTTCCATCGTCATGTGGTCTGCACTGACTATATGCCAAGGTGCATGGAAAGTTATTCCTTTCTCATTGCAGTGGTACCTAGAGGTCCTTGGTAATTTTTGCAGACATTTCATTACCCAAGTCCAAATAGTTTGGGTAATGAAACATCTTCAAGAAAACAATCAAGCTCAGAGAGCACCAAGAATCCATCATTTCAACCCTGAGCTACAAATATTCTCCTTACTGAAGTGATTCCTATTTATCTACTTGCATTTACATGTTTTCAAACTGCTAGGTTGGTAGGAGATAGGGCAAGAATGAAAACTCACCCCATAACACTGTTACTTGGGTCTCGAACTGGCAATCTTCTAGTTGACAGCCCAGCATCTTAATCACTAGGCTACTGTGATCCCTTGTTATACTAGAAACCAATCTTTGATGATGTTATATCATGGGATAGATTATTTTTTTTATCCTTTTTTATTAATAATTATAAAGCTGTATTATAGAGGTATAGAGTAATACAATGGAAATATATACTATTTCATATGCTGGACTCAGATGCTAAATTTATGCTAAATAACTTTTATCAACAATAAAATGTGGTAATTACTTTTTAATTCCTTATTTTTGAACAGCATCCAATCCAAAAGATTTTGCATTTATTTTTTGAAGAATGCCAATAAGCAAAAGCTTAACTGAAAATCTATCTTTGTACCCTAAAGCAGAAGGACATTAAAAAGGATAAATTTCAATTGCCCAAAATAAAATTAACTTCTGTTGTTTAAAATTAGGTGGGACTTAAATCAGATGTTATAACTCTTCATTGCATGTTAACTGATTTTATGAAACTAGAACAAAGCTGCTTTGAGTTTGAAAGCTGCTAGAGAATCAATCTTACATTGTCAAAATAAAGAAAACAAATATTTTTGTTTTATCCAATTGTCATCAGACTGTTCTTTATCTTTTTCTTCTTTTCTTTAGTTTTTTTAAACTATTAAGATTCATGCATTAAGATTTTTAATTACCACGAAAGCTTAAAACATTTTAGTAAAATGTATTAGTTGGCGAAGGTACTACCAGACTCCCCAATCTTTTGCCACTACTAACACACCTATCTTTCTACACTGTATTTTTAAGGGGTTTCTATTAACTTTCACAGGGTTGGGGATTGGCATTTTACATGTTTATACTTTGGCAATGTAACTGGGACTGCTGGGACTTGTAGTTCAACAATAATTAGAGGATCAAAGATTTTGCTGCCAGGGAGTTTCAATTGCAGAAGAGCAGGCTGGATGAATTAGCAGTGATGTTTGTAGGACATGAGAAGGCAGAGTTCATGTGCACCCCCAGAGCAGCTGTCTCCTACTCATTGAGTCAAGTACAGCTTGAGGCTTGCTTCCAGAAGGCTTGGCCTGGATTTGGCAGATGAGACACAATATAAAGAAGTGCTTCATGGTGAAAACCACAAATATCTGCCAACCATCTGACGATTTGTTCTCCTGCTTTGCTCCCCAGATCCATCCCACAATCAATTTATCAGGCACAAGCCACCAAAAGGATGTTTTCCATTAAAGGGATAATAATTCTGAAGTCATAAAACCTAAATTGCTTTTTGGCTATGAATACAAGGCAAATAAATATTTTTTATTTTAAGAGGTTTTAGGAGTAACTTTTTTTTTTTGCAGTTTAAAAAGCTCAAAGAATCATAGGAAAAGCATTGTAATTAATTTAGTAATTTATTTAGATTTTTAAATCTCACCTTGATTATTTTCATAAATAACTCAAAGTTGCAAATATATATAATACTCCTTCCTCCTCCTATTTTCCCCATAAGAAAGACACTGTGAGGTGAGTTGGGCTGAAAGAGTGACTGGCCCAAAGTCCCACAGCCGGCTATTATTATATGTTGTAAGTACCCTGTCAAAATAGAGTAAATCCTAATTATTGCAATATAAAACACCTTGGAGAGAAACATTCCTGCATTCTTCACAACTGATGTGTGGTAGCCATATGCCCAGCATTCTACAATATTTTCAGCAATAATGGAAATTTAAAGTGTATTTAACTTTAGTTAAATATTTAACTAAAAACAAGATTTTAAGACTGTATTACTAAGGCAATGTACCATGTTCTTTATCTTAACAGAGTTCCTTTTGGACCAAATGTTTTATTGGTATATATTTTAGATAAGAATCATGGTTCTAAACTCTGGGCTGCATCTCCTCAGGGCATCACAGTGAACTCACAGAGTGCTGCAGGATAATTCAGCAAAGCTCAACATCTATTAGATCCATGATGGCGAATCTATGGCACACATGGCAGACGTGGCACGCAGAGCCCTCTCTCCTGGCAGATCTCTGAAGCGTTTCTTTCATGAGCTTCTGTTTCTCTGCAAACGACGAAACAGAAGCCCACAAAAGAAAAAGATCTTGGCTCTTGTCATGCTGCCAGTGTTGGGATGCCCCGCCGGCCAGCTGGTCTTCGGATCTCTGCTGCGCATGTGTGCATGTCTGTGCATGCACATGCGTGTTTGCACATACACACATTTGTGTGCACGTGCACACCTTTCAGTTTGGGCATACGCATGCGCAGTTTGGGCACTCGGTGTCTAAAAGGTTCGCCATCACTGTATTAGATACTGCACAAACTACGCTAGGGGCACTATGAAAAATGTATTGAGACACTAAGAGGGCCATGAACTGAGAAAAATTTAGTGGTATAATCTGTTTAAGAAAGTTATCCTTACTCACTTCATTATTTGCTTACAGCTTTTGAGATAAAGGTGTAATGGTGTGAAGCAAACTGCATTGGTTAACAACCTACCTGTGAGATAAAATTATTTACAACACTTAGGTAAAAATTATAATGAATATTTTAAGTGATGTCCAAATTTTTAATCTACCCTCATTTATTGCTAGTTTTATAAAATGCCATATATGCAAAATAGCCTTACATGTATATGTTATTTAGTCAGAAATAGCAAAGAGTTAATAATTCCTTTAAAAATTCTTAACAGCTGGTGTAAACTATCTCTACAAATCTGGATGACCTCATTTATGTCATATAATCTTAATCGTATCCAAAGAGGTTGCAAAAATGGAACAGGACTAGTAATGTATACCTTGCATGCAAAGATGTCAGAACTAAGGTCTCCCAAAGGACCACTTATTACAAGAATAAGTTAATTGAACTTCAGTCGCAATTATATTGCCACAAAAATGTACTCACAATAGCAGCATTTCTATCCAAAAGACTGGTCTTCATTATTTTAGTATACAAAATACCAAAGCCGTGTCATTCTTATATGTGCTTTACACTAAAATATCAACCATTCACATATAATTTGATTAGATTTATGTCTTCAGCAAAATTAGTTTCTATATTGGCATAAGAATAGAAAATATTTTTATACAACAGCCTTTTTTGTTGCGTAGAAGATAGTTAAGATTGTAAAAGGGCTGGTTATGATTTGTTCATCTTTTCTGTGTGAGATAAGCAAGTAGAGATTTTTATAATGAGATTTTTATAGATTTGAGGATCTCAATTTCTAAATATATGTATAAAAATATTTCAGCAAGCCATTTTTTTTAGTTTGCCTATTTGCATTATGTCGAATAACAGTGCTGGCTTATTTTTGCAAAAGTAAGCTAGGTAATATCTATTTATTATGATACTGTTACTATAAACAATACCATATAAAACAATTTCTTTTACGTTCTCCAAACGCCGGGAACAACAGTCACAGATGGGAGGCGGCTTAGCCTGTATCCATAGGACTGAGTCTGCCAATCAAACAAGTCCCGACTCTTCCTGTGAGTCTCCAGTTTTTCGACTCGGTCTGTCCCAGGACGGTCGTGTCTACGTTGCTCTCCTAGCTCTATTCTTTTGAGATCGTTACCGGCTTTCTGCTGCGCTTTGCATTGGGGAGGAAAAGGAGGCTTTTTGCAATCAGCTGAGAAGCGCTTGGAGGATCGGACTGCCGGCTGGCAAGTCCGGGGGCTGCGCGCACGTGCATGCACCGCCGCGCTAGCCAGGAGCACAAACGCCTTTTTTTCTTGCTGCCATCTCCGCTTGCTCCTGGCTTGTTTTTTCGATCATTTCTGAAAGCCCCTTGGTTTTCCGTGCCTAAAATTGCCAGACGGCTAGCGGCTCTAATTTACACCCCCCGCAATGCCATCCTGAATTGGGTCAGCCTCTCCTGGATTGCCTGAATTTTTCTGAACCACCAATAAGGTTTGATCATGTGTGGCTGGAGAGTGTGTGTGTGTGTGTGTGTGTGTGTGTGTACTTTTGGATTTATTTTTCTGCGGGGTGATTTTGTGGCTCCAAAATGGCAGACGCCAGGAGCAGTAGATCGAAATCGAAAGGGAAGAGAGCTCATTCTCCTGAACTGGGTGAAGGATCCTCAGGCAACCAGCCCCCCTCAAAATCTGCTAAATCCTCCAAACAGACTTCTCTTCCTAAGTCCTCCAAGACTTCTGCTCCCTCTAAGGAGGATTCTAGGAAGCACAAGGCCATGGAAAAGGCCTTTCAAAAAGCTGCTACTGATGCCTCTAAGGTTCCCCAGGCAGCATCGGGCTCCCAGGCCTCTCCTCCCCCTGCTCTCAATGTGGCCTTGCCCTCTCCTCAGCCACCACATGAATTTTCTCCAGATCAGTCCACCTTAGGAGAGGAGGTTTCTGCTGATGTGGCTTCTATGTTTCCCTCTCAAGGGCCCACTCCAATTGTTTCTCAAGAGCCTTCTCCCAGGGAGGCTCCTGCTATTGCTTCTACCACAGCAGTGAGCAGGTTGCGGATCCTCCTCTAATTGTAACCCCTGCCTTGGCAGATCTTAATCTCTAAATCTATCAGACAAGGTTTTGCTGAAGGCCTCCAGCAGAAGGCTTCATCTGTGGTTTCCAGTTATGTGAGTCATCAAAGTCGCTCTGTGAGGCCTAACCCAGAGACTGTTGAGAGCTGTGTCAGAGCTTCCTCTCCTGATAACGTAAATCATGATTCACATTCTGAGGGCGAGATTATCCTGGAACAGGACCTGTCTGAAGATGAGGGGTTGGAGCCAAACCAGCCCTCCTTTGTGGGCCTATTTAGGCCTCAATTGTTCAAATCTCTTTTGTATAAAGCTCAGAATACCACAGGCTTGGGGTGTTCCTTTTCATCTTCTCAAAAGGAGCCTTCTGCTGCTTCTTCTACTCCTCATGATCCAGCTTCTTCCTTATTTCAAGAACCTTCTATTCAGGCAGAGGTGGTTCCAGCACCTAAGCTGTTTTCTGATGTTGTCCAGAGACAATGGTCTTCTCCTAGCACTGGGCCTGTTCCTAATGGCCTGGATAAACGTTTTTATAATATGGCTTCTGAATTTGTTAACATTCTTCAAGTTCCTTCCGTAGATGCTCCAGTAGTAGCTCTTTCTTCTTCATCTCCTACTACAGGTCCTTCTAAGGAATCTCTTTGTCCAGAAGAAAAGAAGGCTGAACGTACCCTGATTAAAGATCACCAAGCTTCGGCATGGGCTATCCAGGCCTCTTCAGCCGCTTCCTTTTTCAACAGAGCCTCTATCCTCTGGCTTTGCCAATTGCAGGAACGCCTCCCTTCTTCTGATGTCAGGCCCCACCAAGACATCAACAAGATTCTGGCAGCCGTTGAGTTCTCTGCGGATGCGACGCTAAATTCTGCCAGGTTCTCCGCCAAGGCCATCGGCACTTCGGTAACATCTCGTTGCCTCTTATGGCTCAGGCAGTGGCAAGCAGATGCAGGCAATAAATGGCGCCTAGCTTCATCACCCTTCTCGGGGGACAAGTTGTTCGGAGCATCCTTGGAACCTCTTCTCATCGAAACCAGGGATCACCACAAAATCTTACCATCTCTTTTACGTCGTTCTGATTTTCGCCAACAGGGTTCCTTCTGGTCCCACTCCTTTTGTTCAGAAGGTTCCTCATACCAGAGGCCTCAACGTAACTTTCAGCCCAGAGGTGGACAACAGCAGGACTCCCAGGTCAGACAGGGGTCCAGATTTACTTCCCGTAGTCCCTTTAGGGGGGGTAGAGGCCGTCCCTTCCATAGATCCCGCTAGTTCTGTAGGTCCCGTTCCAGGGTCAGTCATTGGGGGTTGTTTAGCGGCCTTCTCTGACCAATGGGACAGTTCAGTTTCTGACCCCTGGATTAGACGCACCATTAGGTTTGGTTTAGCTCTTGAGTTCATTTCCTTCCCTCCCTCCCTTTTCCTTACTTGCCCAGTTTCCCATGATAGGAACAAGCAAGTTCTGCTTCAGGAGGCTATCCTTCATCTCCTGGACATCAGGGCCATTCAAAGGGTTCCCCAGGCTGAGCAGGGCCGGGGGTTTTATTTCCGTTTGTTTCCAGTCCCTAAGTCTTCTGGAGGTTGGAGGACCATTATGGACCTTAAGTCATTGAAGCGGCATATAGTTTATCGCCGGTTCAAGATGCAGTCCCTCCATACCATCTTACTTTCCTTCCGCCAAGGGGATTATTTGTTATCTATAGATTTGACTGAAGCCTACCTTCATGTTCCCATCCTCCCCGAACATCGTAAGTTCCTATGTTTTTGTTATCAAGGTAGTCATTACCAATACAGGGCTTTGCCCTTTGGCCTTTCTTCAGGCCCTAGGGTTTTCACGAAGATCATGGCCACCCTCACGGGCCACATTAGGTCATTCCCTATTAGAATTTTGTTCTATCTGGACGATGTTCTCGTCCTTTCCAATTCCAAGGCCCTGGGTTCCTTAGATGTCAAGCGCACTCTTCAGGTTTTGCAGTCTCATGGTTTTTTGGTTAACCAGTCCAAGAGTCACTTGACCCCTTCCACTTGCATTCAACACTTGGGGGCCATTATTGACACCGTTAGCCTTAAGGTTTCCCTTACTCAAGAATGTCAGAACAGTATTTCCAATTTAGCGGGCCATTTTAGAATCGCCCGTTCAGTCTCCCTCCAGAATCTCTCCCGGTTGCTGGGGAAAATGGTCTCTGCCTTTGGAATCACCCCCTGGTCTTGTCTTCACAGCCGGGAACTTCAGTGGTCTCTGCTTCTTTTCCAACGTGATCGCAGGAGCACATCAATGGCACGAGTTCTGTTACCTCCAGCGGTGCTCTGATCCCTGACCTGGTGGACCTCTCTGGCAGTGTCAAAGGGCTGCTCCTTCCAGGAACCTCAACGGGTATCTGTCATGACAGACGCAAGTCGTCGGGTGGGGAGCCCACCTGGGCCCCCACATGATTCAAGGTCAGTGGTCCCATCGAGAACGGGGTCTTCACATCAACATCTTGGAGCTCAGGGCCATCTTTCTAGCCCTTCGGAAGTTCGCTTGTCATCTTCGGGGTCGGGATGTCCCCATCCTGACGGACAACGTCTCGGCCAAGGCCCACATAAACCGACGGGGGGGACCCGCTCCAGGGCCCTCATGCGAGAGGCCTTACGTCTGGGTCTCTGGGCCGAGGTTCACTTAGCGTCAATCCATGCCATTCAAATCTCGGGGAAGGCCAACATCCAGGCAGACGTCCTCAGTCGATCCCTGGTTGATCAATCGGAGTGGAGCCTCCATCCTTTCCTATTTCGTGCTGTTGCGGCTCGCTTCGGAACTCATCCATACCTTCCTGAGGGGCGCCTCCAACATCTGACCGCCTCCTATCCATCATTTTCCAACTTGGGATCTCACATGGGTGTTGTCGACCCTCACCAGACCACCATTCGAACTTCTTCAAGATGTCTCCCTGAAATTTCTTTCTTTCAAGGTGGCCTTCCTCATCGCTATTACGTCAGCTTGCAGGATTTCCGAACTAGCCGCCCTTTCCGTTCGTCAAGACCTTTGCATCATACACAGTGACAGAGTGGTCCTCCGTTTGGACCCCACCACCCTAAAGTTAACTCTGCTTTCAACCACCCTCAGGAGCTCGTCCTCCCCAACTTTTGCCCTTCGCCTCGTCATCGGCTTGAGAAAGTTTGGCACAAATTGGACGTCCGCCTGGTCATCAAGACCTACATTGCTAGAACTGCTTCCTTTCGTCGATCCGATGCTCTTTTTGTATCTTTCCAGCCTCAGTCAATGGGGTCCAAGGTTTCTTCTACCATTCTGGGTCGTTGGCTCAGAGCTACTATTTCTCTAGCTTACGAGTCTCAATTTCTTCCAATTCCTCATGGCATTACGGCTCACTCTACCAGAAGTGCGGCCACCACAGCGGCCTGGTCTACTCAAGCCTCACTCGAGGAAGTTTGTCGCGCTGCCACTTGGACCTCACCATCCCCGTTTATCCGACATTATCGGCTGGATGTCTATGCCTCGGCCGAGGCATCCTTTGGCAGATGAGTTCTTCAGCAGGTCTGCGCCCAGGACGACAATCGGGGATGGCCTTCTCCCTCCCAATAGGTACCTGGGCTCTGGTATATCCCATCTATGACTGTCGTTCCCGGCATTTGGAGAATGGGTGTTGGTTTTACCTGATACGCCCCTTCTCTTACAGGCGGGAACGACAGTCACCTCCACCCTTCGGGCCGTCCCTGCTTGTGCTGGTCTTCTGAAGGGGGGGTGCTGGGGTCTTTTCACTTGGAGAGTCACAGAAAGAAGCGGGACTTGTTTGATTGGCAGACTCGGTCCTATGGATACAGGCTAAGCTGCCTCCCATCTGTGACTGTCGTACCCGCCTGTAAGAGAAGGGGGCGTATCAGGTAAGACCAACGCCCATTTTCTTTTTTCCTACTGAGACTTCAGTTGTTTCTGTCAAAAGTTTGTTTAGTGTTTCATGCAAACCATGAACTCTAGCTTAACATGTTCTTGATTCTTGGTCTTAATTTCTCATTCTTGTTTGTTAAGAGAGAAACAAAGAGAGAAACAAACAATGATGTTTCTATTTTGAACATAAAAATAAACCATGGTTTAAACTTTCTGAAATTATTAGTTTCCAATAAAAGGATATACTTACTTCAGGATCCAAGAAGGAGTTGTTCATCTGCATAAAACAGCACGTGATATTGAGATTATCATAGCGTGTATTAAATATTTTAACAATATGAAAATACTGTTTTAAAAAAAATTACAAAACTTCTAGATACCCCAATTAGATTTTAAGGGAATTTAAGGGAAACAGTTATAAAGGGCACAATACCACAAAGAGGTATTCTCTACTATAATGAGTGACATATATCTCTGTTAAAGTATGTTGTCTTCCTTCCTTCCTTCCTTCCTTCCTTCCTTCCTTCCTTCCTTCCTTCCTTCCTT
>WNWU01000016.1:13070583-13092437 GCA_012654045.1 Ptyas mucosa | reverse complement strand
CTTCCTTCCTTCCTTCCTTCCTTCCTTCCTTCCTTCCTTCCTTCCTTTTTTCCCCCAGTTCCTTTGTGGAACATAAACTACTTAAAATGACATGAATTTAATGTGTTTTATGTTCTATCTAAATGTAGTAAGTTCTAAATGTTGTAAGAGGTTTTTTGTCAATTTAGTAACTTTCTATAATTCATAATTCAAGACTTAAAACTGACAATATTTAAAACTGAAAATATTGAAGTGATAGTCAACTTCTGCCTTTCAGGACTGACCATCCATGGCAAAGAAACAGCATTCAAGAAATACAGTGCAGATCAGCACTTGATAGAGTATCGATAAAGATTTACCAACAAATTAAAGGGACACCTATGGGATCACCACTTTCACGACTTATAACTGAGGTTGTCATGCAACTTCTAGAAGCCATAGCACTTACACAAATACAACCAAAATATGGATCAAATATGTAGACATCACCTTCACCATAATAAAAAAGGACCAATTAGAGAACACCCATAGAACCATCAATAACATTTTTGAAGGGATCCAGTTTACCAAAAAAGAAGAAATCAACAACTGGATGCCCTTCCTGGACATCGTGATTAGCAGAGACTGCAGTAGCAAGCTAGAAACTCAAGTTTGTAGAAAAACCACTCATACTAACAGGTGTTCCATTACTAAAGCAACAGCCCAACCTCCCACAAGAGAAGCTGCATAAGGACTTTATTTAGATGAGCCCAAATACACTGCAGCAACCTGAAACAGCCTGAAAAAGAAATAGAGCATCTATACAACATATTCTAACAAAATGGATATGTAAGCAACTTTATGAAAAAGTCCCTTACTCAACCCAATACAGCACCACCATCACAAATCCTAAAAAGAATTACACTGCCATACATCAAGAATATCTTAGAAACCACCAACAGACTACTATAATCATATGGAATCAGCATAGTACACAAGCCCTTCAAAACATTCTAAGCAGACTAAAAGAGCCAACAACCGCAGAAGAAAAAACAGGAGTTATCTACAACAAACAATGTAGGGACCACAACAAACACAATGTAAGGACCGCAAAGGAACACAAACAGGTTGAAGACTTGCAGAATGCATCCACAAACACCAACTACCAACTTATTCTTGATTTGGAAAAGCACCAAGTAGAAATATATATATGTCAATGGGTGAATGGCTCTATAGGGATGTGTGCGTCAGAGGGAGGGAGGGAGGGAGAGAGAGAGAGAGAGAGAGAGAGGGAGAGAGAGAGAGAATATTTCATTCACCAGACCTGGAATATTCCATCACACTTGGAATATTGCAGTTTTGGTCTCCGTGATATAAAAAAGGTGCAGAGAAGAGCAACAGAAATTAGAGGACTTCAGGCTAAAACATATGAAGAACAGTTGCAAGAATTGGGCATGGCTAGTTTAATGAAAAGAAGGACTAGGGATGACATGATAGCAGTGTTCCGATATCTAAGGGGTTGCCACAAAGAAGAGGGAACCAAGCTATTCTCCAAAGCACCTGAAGGCAGGGGGAAAAAAGCAATGGATGAAAATTAATCAAGGAGAGAACCAGTCTACAACTAAGGAGAATTTTTCTGACAGTTAGGGTGAAATGTGCAGGGGTGAAATGCTCCCGGATCGGACCGGATCATCCGATCCAGTAGTGATTTTTCCCTGTGGTTCGGCGATCCAGTAGTGATCGTCACCCGGGTGTCATTACTTCCTGGTTTTAACCAGGAAATAATGTTTTTTTACCTTCTGCGCATGCGCAGATGGTTGCAAACACGCACGGTGCATGCGCTTTCGAACTGTTAAGGAAGGTAAGTAGATTTCACCCCTGGAACAGTGGAATGACTTGCCTCCAGTAATGGTGAGTGCTCTGACACTAGAAGTTTTTAAGAAGAGATTGGACAACCATTTGTCTGAAATGGTATAGGGTTTCCTGCATGAGCAGGGGATTAGACTGGAAGACCTCTAAGGTCCCTTCCAGATTTGTCATTCATTCATTCATTCATTTATTCATTCATTCATTCATTCATTCTTCCAGACTGGATTACTCAGTTTTAATTATTAAAACTTAAAATGAACTTTATCTATCTATCTATCTATCTATCTATCTATCTATCTATCTATCTATCTATCTATCTAAGGTATTGCCCACTCACAGAGGATTACTAGCAACATTTAAGATCTTTTAAAAATATTTATCTGCTTTATCTTTCTAAATACTGCTTTTTGTGTTCTTAATTTTGTTAGTTAGTTTAGTTTAGTTAGTTAGTGAAAATTATTTTAATGTGCAAAATACAGGTTTTTTTAAATTCAGAAATACTTCCATAAATCAAATATCATGTGAGGTGACATGGTACAAAATACTAGTTACATAGAACTACTCTGTGTGTGTGTGTGTGTGTGTGTGTGTGTGTACTAAATGTAAAATGTATTGAGGAGAATTTTTGAATGTTCTTTGCCAGAATTAAGTTCTCTTATCTCACAGAGAACTGCTAATTAATTTAATGTGCATGGCGAACCTTTTCAAACAAAATGACATTCTGAATTTTACCTCTCCATCTGGAAGCTAGTACTAGGGTGAAAACCGCATCATATATTTTTAGGATTAAACCATCTATTACTGATAGATAATGACAGAGCAGAAGGAGAAGGCACCAGTTAGTCTGCATTAGCTCATGGATACTGGATAACTCTTTAGTGAACTTTTAGAAGGTTGGTCTTTGGGAGTTGTTTTGTTTTTTAATTTTAATGAAAAGCTACAATTCTGTTTTGATGTGTTTTTGCATTTTTGATCTCATGAACTGCCTCCCTCCAAGGCATTGATGGTCTTTCAGCTGATACCCTCTCTTCATTATTATTTTCTTTTTCAGATTTATGGTTCCATAGAATTATTTCACATAGTCTTTATACAGTGATTCAGTGCTTTGCTACTTTAAGACAAAAATAAATAAAAACAGATTTGAGTGGAGACACAAACACATGCTTGCCATATGGCAATTGTCTACCCCATTCAGCTATGAAATAATCATTCTTGTTTCAGCACTAAGATTTTTTTCAACAAAGTATTTTTTCTACACTTGCCTTTAGCATTTAGCTTTTATGCATATGTCCAGTAATATGCAATAAAACATTACAGAGCCTACTAAAGTTTATTACTAGGGAATAATTTCAGAAAAATTACTATATTGTGCAATTCCATGCTGGTAAAAGTTTTAAAAATCAGTTTCATTTATTAGAAATGAATATACATTCAAATTACATTCAATCTAGTAAAAGGCAGTTTCTTATTACAGAAGCAGCCAATTGGAATTGTCTGCTGACAGCAAGACGCCTAATGAAAGCTTTGATACCACAAGGTATCAAAAGTTAAGGAAAACTGTTTTAAGCATTATGTAGTGTTTACACCTCCCCTAACACATGGCATAGAGCCAGGTTATCTGAGGGACTATCTTTACCCATATCTCATTCATATCTTTACCTGTCTCATTCATTCCAGCAGGATGGGGATGTTAGGGGTCCCGTCTGCCAAGAAACTTTACTTGCTCTATCACTTTTTATAGTTTGTTTATAGTTTGTATATAACATGAGAGATTTTAATGTTTTTAAACACTTGACTTTGCTCAACTATATTAAGTTAGAATGAGGGTGGTTCTCAGGAGTAAAAGGTTTCTGATGCATTCAGTTTCGAGAGCTCTTAATTGTGAGATTTTATATAAAACAAATTACATACATATCTGTATGTATCTATATGTATATGTCTGTATTTTGTATATTTATATGTGTATATGTATAAATATAAACATACACACTCACATACACATATACATACATACATACATGCTCCTGGGTTTGTTCTACCAGGCAATCTGTAAAATTGAATTTTATTTTTTTTTAAATTTGATTTATATGCCACCCTTCTCCGGAGACTCAGGGCGGCTTACAATGCGTTAAGCAATAACCTTCATACTTTTGTATATTTATACAAAGTCAGCTTATTGCCCCCACAATCTGGGTCCTCATTTCACCTACCTTAGAAAGGATGGAAGGCTGAGTCAACCTTGAGCCTGGTGAGATTAGAATTTGCAGTAGTTGCAGGCAGCTGAATGTTAATCAGTGCCTTAGTCTACTGCGCCACTCAGGCCCCTTGTTCTTGTAAGAATCTTGTTCTTACTATTAGATTTGAAACATTTCCTGTGCACCTTGATGGACAATGCATAACAATGTCAGAGAAATAAATTAACCCTGGTGTTTCATATATTCTGTCAATAACTTTTTGAAGGAAGTCAAAATACCTGCATATTTCCTATATGGGTTATAGCTGAGCAAACAAGGTTAGGAGGGTTGCTTAATGCAACTTAGCTCATGATTGCGGTTCATTTTGAAATTGAAACTCTCTGACACATTCTGAATGACTTCATTGTCCATACTATAACTAATGAGCACATTAATCAAGTTAAAACATGCCACAATTAAATTTAATATTGAGCAAAGAAGGATGCCTCCACAAAACATTACACATCCTAGCAATTCCATGACTATTCACCTCCTCTCACACAAAACCTAATGCAAAGTATATCATTTAAAGTATATCAAAGTATATCAAAAGGAAATGCCGCCCCTTTTATCTGCCTCGTGAGTTTAACATTGTGATAACAACTGCAGTATATATACCTCCTGATGCTAACACGACCACAGCCATGAGTCACCTGTTAACTGCTATTAGCAAACAGCAACAGACCTACCCGGATGGAGTGCTGGTGGTTGCAGGTGATTTCAATCAAGCCAACAAAGACTGTCCTCCCTAAGTTCTATCAGTATGTAGACTGTCCCACTAGAGGGAAAAATACCTTGGATCAGGTATATAGTAACATCATGCACGGATACAGGACTATGCCTTTACCCCACCTGGGACAGTCAGATCATATATCTGTGTTCTTGATCCCATCATATAGACCTCTTGTCAACAGAATTAGACCACCGATTAGAGAAATACAAGTGTGGCCAGCGGGTTCATCGGAGCAACTTCAAAATTGCTTTGGGAGCACTGATTGGGCACTGTTTGAGGAGGACAATATTTATACTTACACTTCAACAGTACTGTTTTATATTAAAAGCTGCATTGATGTTGTCACTACCACCAGACAAGTATGGGTGTTCTCTAACAACAAGCCCTCGATAAATAGAGAAGTGTGTCTTTTATTAAGAGCAAGAAATGCTGCTTTCCATTCTGGTGATGCGCTACAGTATAGTGAGGCAAGAGCTAAATTGAAAAAAGGTATCAAGGATGCTAAAGCTACATACAGACGGAGGATTGAACATCTTTTTGAGAACTCAGACTCTGGTCGGGTATGGCAAGGTCTGCGACAAATCACAGGACAAAGCAATAAAAATAGTTTGTCTAGCAGTAGTGACTCTGGCTGAGCAGCTAAATCAATTCTTCAGCTGTTTTGAGATAGACACAGGAACGACCAGCATTCCAGCATTTACCACTGATAGTACACTATTAACATCTACCATCGATAGACAACCACTTCTACTGCAGGTCTCTGATGTAAGACGCACTTTCCAGAATGTCAATATTCAGAAGGCAGCTGGGCCTGATGGAATTCTGGGATGAGTTGTCAGGGACTGCTCTGCAGAGCTAGCTGGAGTGTTCACGGATATTTTCAATCTATCCCTGTCACAGTGCTCTATCCCTACCTGCCTGAAGATATCTATTATAGTGCCAGTCGCTAAGCAGACAGTAGTGCCAGTCCCTTAATGATTATAGACCAGTAGCGTTAACATCTGTTGTCATGAAATGTTTTGAGAGGCTGGTGTTGAACTATATTAAGGCTAGTCTTTCATCTACTTTGGACCCATACCAATTTGCATATAGGGGTAATAGATCAACTGACGATGCTATGTCTCTTGTTGTCCATACTGTAGTGAATCACTTGGAACAACAGGGGACATATGCGAGGCTGTTATTTGTGGATTATAGCTCTGCTTTTAACACCATTTTACCCAACAGGTTGTTTTTTAAAATGTCCAATTTGGGTATAAATCAGAGGATTTGTTTGTGGATAAGGGATTTTCTGACAGGTAGGCCACAGTCAGTAAGGATGGGATCTCACCATTCCTCTACTCTGATACTAAGCACAGGAGCCCCCAGGGTTGTGTGCTAAGCCCTTTCCTTTATTCTTTGTACACATATGACTGCACCCCATTGTATAACACCAACACAATTATTAAATTTTGTGGATGACATAACAGTGGTGGGGCTCATTAATAAGAACAACGAGTCTGCTTGCAGGAAGGAAGTACAAGGGCTGACATTGTAGTGTAATGAAAATAATCTCACACTTAACACCACAAAATCTAAAGAACTTATAATTGACTTCAGAAGGAAGAGAGATGTACATCTACCATTCTACATAAATGGTGAGGAGGTGGAGAGGGTGGGTAGTTTTAAATTTCTGGGCATTTATATCTCGGAGGACTATGAATGCTAATGCTTGTGAAGAAGGCACAGAAGAGGCTGTACTTCCTTAGAATGCTCAGGAAGATAAATCTATCTCAGCATCTACTTCTATCCTACTATCGCAGCACCATTGAGAGTGTCCTGACATACGGCATTCTTGCATGGTATGGGAGCAGCTCTGTAGCAGACAAAAAAGCTCTACAGAGAATCATTAAAACTGCCCAGAATATCATTGGACTTCAGCTACCAGCCCTGGACAACATCTTCGAATCTTGCTGTTTGAGAAAGTTGCATAACATTCTCAGAGACTCTTCCCATCCTGCTTACATTCTTTTTGGACTGTTGCCTTCTAGTAGAAGATACAGAAAATTAAAACTCGGACTACACGTTTTCTGAATAGTTTTTATCCCAGAGCTATAATTGCACTCAACAATGAACTAAAGGGACACCATCAGTGAGCTGTTGGACAGTATTACTTGGTCTGTTGTGTGGACGTTTGGGTGGTTTAGGAGTGGAGAATTGTGGTGGGTGGGAGTGTGTTTGGGGATTGTTATGTGTGTTGGACCTGGTCTTTGGGTGTTAAGTGAATTTCGTTGTATGGTTATACTGTGTATACACGTACAATGACAATAAAGTTATTTATTTATTTATTTATTATTTGACATTACTGTAATCTTTCCTTTTTGCAGTTGAAAGTGATTGGAATGTACAGCTTAAATTCTAAATGATGGGACATCAATGGGACTCAAAGGAGTGTTCAAATACCTCACTATTTTTTCACTGAAGGTGCAGAGTGAGTTTATTTATGAGCTTGTAGGCTGCCACAGTCACTAAAGTAATCCAGACAAACAGCTAGAGAAGCAACATTGCCTTTCAGTGATAACATACCTCCTGATTGTAGTGGCTATATATTCATTGTTAATCTGAAAGCAACCAAGATTTAGATACATTCACATCCCCTTCTCAATAGCAAGGAATTCACAATAGCCAGAAGGACATAGTGGAATGTAGTGATTAAGGGGTTGAACTAGAACTGGGGAGACCCAGATTCACATCCATCCTTAACCATGGAAATTTATGGTATGTCCAGGCCAGTCATACACAATCAGTTCATCCTACTTTAGAGTGTTGTTATTGTGAAGATAAAATGAACCCTATGTAGTCTACCTGGAGCTCTTGGGGAAATAGTTGGAATATAAATTAAACAAATACAAGGGAGTATATATTATTTGTCAAAAGGCTGTTATTATTTTTGAATTACATTTTATCTCGCCGTTGTATCAAAAATGGCACTCAAGGCATCTAATAATAACAAAGAGATTAAAAATATAATAAAACAAAAATGTATCTTATTAAGAGTTTAGTCAGCAAACAAGTACTTCAACTGACATTTCTGCTTATTTATCTTGATAAAGCATTTCAAAGCTTGGGAACAATTGCTGAGAAGGCCTCTTTATTCCCATTAGTTTATGCCAAAAGGAGGAAATATTCCATAGACAATCTGTAGACTCATAGTCTTCTTGAGTCATAGAGGGTTTTATAGGTCATATCATGACCAGAAAAATGCTGATAACTAATGAAGTTGTAATAATACTGTTCTATGAACCTTATTCTGGACCAACTGAAGTTTTCTATTGTTAAGGCCAGTTCCACATAGAGCATGTACATTATTCTGGAAGCAGTAGATGGAAACTAATCAAGGAGAAAATCAACCTAGAAATAAGCAGAAATTTTCTGATAGTTAGAACAATTAATCAGTGGAACGGCTTGCCTTCAGAAGTTGTGGGTACTCCATCAGAGGACATTTTAAAGAAGAGATTGGACAACCACTTGTCTGAAATGGTATAGGACCTCTTGCTTGAGCAAGGGGTTGGATTAGAAGACCTCCAAGGTCCATTCCAACTCTGTTCTGTTATTCTGCTATGTATTATTGTGAAATACATCATTTAAGAGATAGATATAGTTAGATAAATGGATAGGTTTTGGATATTAATTGTTAATAATTGTAAACTGTGCAGAGAAAAACTGCATTATTCTTAAAACCTCATCATCAGAACTGAATTCATGAATAAAACAAATGAAAAGTTCTGTTAAGGGAAAGAAGAAACCTATCCAATATAGTGGAATTCATATTACCTCATCCATATTTCAACTATCTAGAAAATATCTATCTTGTCTGCTTAATGTTTCTGCATTAATTCATTACCAAGACCAGTCACTGACTCAGAATGTATTCATTTTATTTTGATTTCAATGGGAAAAGAAAGTTAAACTCAGAATAATTACAGATTAGACACTGTATCCACAATTCTAAAACTCCTAACACATTAAACACATTCAGCCTTTTCCTAGCAGTATTTTCCTTTTGTATACTGTACTAAATGTTGGAATTTTCAATGTTTCATAGTTTCCCCCTTACTCTTATTAATTATTGCAGATGTAGCTAAACAGTATATAATGACCTACATGTGATTTTAGTATAAGTACCAAGAGTCCAGTGACAATTTAGCATACCTCATCATATGTGTTGATGCATACATGTGTGCATCTTCTCACACTATAATTTAGATGATGGCCAGCATGATAATTGGAAAATAAAAATTGGAAAATAAAAAAAAGATAACTTCAGTCAATAAATCTGAGTAAACATCAAGATAATTGCAGAGCAGTGGGGATGGAAGATAGAAATATTTGGTTTCTCTGGGGTGAATCACAAAGATGAAATTAAATTAGTGATAGTGATTCCTTTCTTGACATGGCAGTATGTTTGTTCTCTTAACATTGCCCTGCCACCCTGTAAATCAGACATTCCTGCTTCATTGCATCAGCTTACTACTGACATGATTAATGTTGAGCAGTTATGGAAGGATGACGTAGTGGCTCATGGAAAGTTTACCTGGGATTATCTCTAGTATTTTACTATTTAGTATCTAAGTAATGTGCTGAAGCCCTGCCATCCACTGTTCTTCTGCAGGGTATGGTCACACTTACCTCACTCTATGCATTTTTTATGCCAGATCTGATTAGGAGCATTTTTGTTCCAAGCATTGTATTTATACTAGTCAAGCATTTTAGTTATACTGATAACTGAACTATGCTATGAACTAATCAAACATCAGCAATGGATGCCTGTGTTGTCTCCATTAGGAATGAATCTGAAAGCTATAAACTTTCTTTAGAAATCCTCATGATCTTTACTGGGATTCACAAAAGAAGTGCAGGTGGAAAAAGGAACTATATAGACTCCGAAGATTTTTCTGCAGATTTTTCTGCAACAGTTTGCACTGATAAATTTAGTTCTATATTTATTGGTGAAGATGACTTGCCTGTTTAACAGTAGTAATAAAATTAAATTATGCCCTGGCTACAGTGGTGAAATTCAGCCGGTTCTATCCGGATTGTGTGATCCGGTAGCGCTGGCGGCAGGAGGCTCTGTCCACCCACCCGAACGTCATCACATCCCATTTTTGACCCTCTGCACATGCACAGAAGGCTCTCTGCATGCATGGAGGAGATGCACACGCTCGCATTTGCGAACCAGTAGCGAAGGTAAGTAAATGCCACCCCTGCCTGGCTATATATTTGATTTTTCATATGGATTGTTCTTTGCATCTGTACCCTAAGAGCCATTGTTGAAAGAACTTTTTATAACTGCTAGATCATATACAGTATGGCAATATCATCTATTACTTGAAATTAAACTTTGAATTATATATATTACTCAACCCTTTTAGTGCACTATCTTTAATTTAAAAATTGGAAATTCTGAAGTTTCAGTCAAGAAACTCCTAAAGGAAATTTAAATATTATCACTAAAGGAGCTGCAAAACACTTTGGCTTTTCGGACAGACATATATCTAAACCTAGCTTCTATTCTGTGTTTATAACTGAAAGGTTTATTGTGTGAATGAATTTATTTTCTTAAATAAGAGAAACCCTAATGCACTTTGAAAGGAACATCAAAAAAAATGTGAAAGAAGTCTCAGACAACATTTTAAGAAAGCCATTAAAATAAGTGTGTGTGTGTGTGTGTGTGTGTGTGTGTGTGTGTGTGTGTATTCATGGCAGCAAGACTCTGTGGCTTTTTCATTCAGATTTGGTTTATTACACTTAGCTGACTTGCTCCATTTAAAGTCTTTAAAGTTTGAAATATGAGGGTTGGTAGTAAGACACCGCCTTCTCCCTAGCGGTACCCAAACTGTGAAAATCTTTCCTAGGAAAAATCAATATCTCTTTTCATGTGCTTTTTCTTTCCCTTAACAACTGTTTTATCCACAAGTGAATCCATTTCTGTTAACTGCTGCCATTCAGCAGAATATATGCTACTGCTTTTCTTTTGGATCATTTTTGATATGGTGATAAACATTGTTTGTTTTACATGAGGTTTATATGTGCATTCTGATGCATTGGAGACATATGTCAACAACAGTTTTGTGTATAACATCTTTATTAAAATGATCTTCTATATTCATCATGTCAACGATATTGCCTTTGTTTTGTGAATCTAGCTCAGGCAATACTGGTTAGCAGAAATACAGATTAAAACTACATTAGTGTGTTTTAAAAAAAGAAAGAAAGCATGTCAGAAAATTAAGAATTCATATAGAATGTTTGGATGGAGCATCAATGTACATGATTTTTGCCCGGATGTGATTACAGGTCCTGTAATTACCAACTCAGCACAGATGTTATTAACCAGAATTATGGTCCAACATATCATGGGGCACTTGTTTTGGAAAAATTGTCCTATTAAGATATTTTTTATCTTCAATTTAAGGTTGATGAAAACTCTGTTTTCATTTTTTTCACTTAGAATTCTTGTTCCCAGCATTCAAATCCTGCCATTTTAATGACACTATAAACAGAATATTATATAACATGGGGGGGGGGGAAACAGAATCAAGGAAAAATGGATTAAAGAATTGTTCCCTCCTATCCCTAAATTAAAATACCTGGAATTACATTTTTAACAGAAGCTTATAAGCATCTGCATACTACTTGAAGTTGGGGAAAAAAGAGTAACCAGTATTTAACAAGAAATCACTGAAGGGAAAAATCATATTCATGATTGCTATTACTACAATTAAAAGTGACAGGGTACACAGCTCCAATCTGCTTCTTTAAGCATTCTTCCCTTACTAGATGTCTGGTTGTGGTTTCAAAGAAATCTGGATTTAAGTAGCATGATTTGTCTGCCAAAAGTAAAATGATGAGTTGAAGAATTGCTGTCCTGAATCAGAACAAGAAATCTGTTTAGAGTTGCTCTTTCTGCCTTTGGAAAACTTAAAAGCAGGGCACCTTGATGATGGATTTGACTTGAGGGTCCTCATAAACATTTCACTTGAGACTTAGAATAGTTCTAGTTTCTCCTTTTCCTTCCTATTCTCCTTATATATGCAGATTGGGAAAGACATCTCCATTATCCAAAGTGGATATATTGCTATCTTGAGAACAGCAAGAAAGGACCATTTAGCAAAAAACGAAGTCAAACTTATTGAGAAGCCATTGTTATTTTTTTAACTAAAAGAAAGAAAATGTTAGTGAAAGAAAAATGTATTTTAAAATTATTTACATTTAATCTATAGATTCTTGGTAAAGGTTTGGTTCATTTGGACTTTTTTAAAATATAATTTTATTAAATATTATAATTATAATAGTAAAAAGTGATACAAACTAAAGGAAACAAACTAGAAAATAAGATAAAATCTACAAAGAAAAAATGTAGAGAATAGAAAAATAAAAATAAAGAAAACAAAAAATATATTAAAAAGAGATTTCCAATCTTTATCACAATTGAATAATTTTTCCTTTAGTATTAATTTTCAACAAATGATCTCTTTTTCTCCTGTCTGCTCTCTTATTTACCTCTAAACAAATCCATAAAGCATCATCATTTCATTCCTGGTGACAGCAAAAATCTATTCAGGGTTACAAGAAATAACAAATTTTAACCTTGATCAAATAAGCAAACTTTATATTCCTTCCTCTTCTAACAGTCTTAATCTTTAGTCCATACAAGTAATATAGACCTTGATTTCTTTTCATTTCTTTTTTATCTTTACTCACAAGAGTCATCCAAGCTTTAACAAATCTCTATTGTAAATCCAATATAAAAGAATTATTTTCTTGGTTTATTATTTGTAATTAAATATTTTTGAAACTTCAACCAATCTTTTTAATGTGCAATGAAACATCTTTTCCCATGTCATTCCCATGGCCTATCATTTGTTTTGTCAGCAAAAACATATTATTCTTCTTTCATTTTTCCCCCAAAACATTTTGGACCGAATCCAAAATATAAGCAAATATCACTGTTGACATTGTTGATATTAACCCCAGATTACATTTTTCGAAAATATCCTTGTATGCCTATTCTTGGTGCACTGCAGTGGGCAAACTAGCTTCCACCAGCTGACTAGCGCTCAGATTGCTGGCTGTTCCAAGCTCCTCTGCTGGTCTCACCTTGCCTCACTGTGTGTTGCCTCACAGTCCAGTCAGGTAGAGCGCTGGCTTACATTTTCCACACACGAACGCAGCTATGTTTCCTCACTGAAGTGATACCTAGTTATTTACTTGCAACATTGCATGCTTTTGAATTGTTGGGTGGGCAGGTGCTCAGCCCATTTCGCAGAGCCAAATACTTGAACTGCTGGAGTGCAGACCATTGCTGGCCAACAGCTCCAGCATCATTAAGTCATTGCGCCACCATGCCCACCCTAGCAGAATTCTAGTATGTTAGGATATGTTATCCATTTGTCTATTATTTCTCATCTATAAAATACTTCCTGTGCCGAGAGCCATGAAGATAGTTTCAGTCACTACCCTGGATTCCTCCTCTGGAAGTCCTGATTTTGACTTTTCTTGAAACATGAGTCTTTCGGCCTAGCACCCAGGCAAGCGACAGCAGGAGTGTGCCAAAAATATAATAAAAGATGATGTAAGAGAACACCATGTGGTTGATGTGGCCTATGTGATTAGGTTGGACATTTGGATTCTGTAAAGAAGTGGGAAGGAAACACATGCCAGTGTGTGTATTATTATTTTTTGTACTGCAAGCTGATAAAACTGTAGAAATAGACTTACATAAAAATATTTAATGAGAAAGGAGCAGGACTTTAACCAAGGATTATTTCTTCTGGCAGAAGATACAGAACAATTAAAACTCGGACCACACGTTTTCTGAATAGTTTTTATCCCAGAGCTATAATTGCACTCAACAATGAATTAAAGGGACACCATCAGTGAGCATTACAGCATTACTTGGTCTGTTGTGTGGATGTTTGGGTGGTTTAGGGGTGGGAAATTTGTGGTGGGTGGCAGTGTGTTTGGGGATTGTTATGTGTGTTGGACCTGGTCTTTGGGTGGTAAGTGAATTTTGTTGTATGGTTATACTGTGTATACACGTACAATGACAATAAAGTAAAGTTAAAGTTAAATTTGTTTTGATAACCCATATGTAATACTAGCTGGCCAGAGTTACCTCGCAATGAGATGAGTGGCAAAAAATAAAAAAATGAAATGAAATGAAATAAAATAAAATCTAGCCCTTTTTAGATGGACACGTGAAGACACCATTGACCGGGTAATTCACTTTATGTTTTCACACAAGATGCCCAGGTGAAGTGTAACAGACTCTGAATGCTTATTATAAATTTTGAACTGCTAGTACTAAAGACATTGTCCAACAGTTTCTGTCTATAATTACATTTTGAAATTGATTTCGAATTGCACCTTGCCTGGCTGAAATATTTTAGGTTTCTTCTTTTTTAGATGCCAATATAGTGTGTTAAATTTATTTTATGCTAGTACTTCTTTTTATTGGTCCTGAAGATATCTACAGCTGTCCATATTTCTTATGCCTATGACCTACCACTCAAATATGGTCCTTTGAATGTTTGTGTGTTGGCAGGTATATATTTTGAACTACGTTTTATAATTTATGTTTATAAAGTTTTGCTCTTCAAAGAAACTGTAATACTATAGAGTGTTATCATCAAAAGGCTGATGCTTACTCTGCCCTTTGTGTATTACTAGAAGGAAGAAGGTCCTAATATGGAGAAGTTGCTATCTATTAGCAGAGCAGATTAAAATAGTCATAGTCTCTATTCCAAGTGTGACTGCTATATTGACCTTGAACTATAATAGTTGTTGCCAATTCAGATATAAGTATAGAAGCCTGTTGGATATAAATAATCGATCTGTTAATGATATCAGGTTTAGCAACTCTTAATTTATTCATAGGAAGGAATTGCTTCCAGGCTATAATTTATATGCCAAATTTAATTTAGGAATTACGTTTTTAGCCAAAATGATAAAGTTTTGGAAAGCAAGCATATTTTTACTTGTAACAGACTAGTATTTATAATAGTGAAAGTAATGTAATGTCACTGGAATTAAATATTTACTTTTAAGTTTATTTAAATAAATCTGTGTTCTTTTTTAAAACTTCACATTCCTCCATTCCTTCTCTTTGTCATCTGGTGAAATCTCCTCTAACTCATAATCTTCATATCTGTGATGTTAAAGAAACCAGAATCTAAGGTCAATTTTTCCATTACGTAGTTACATAGGAATTTGAAAGGAAGAATGCCAGAATAATTTAAACAGTGAATTTAATATGACAGTTAACTCAATCAACAACTTTGATTCAATGAAACAGCTTTGACTTTACAGATTTCTCTTTGTATGATGAGTAGGGGTGAAATAGGGTAAATACTTTATATTGATTGTTCATCTTTTTTCAACTTTCATAAAACAAAAAGGACGTTTGGTTTGATATGCAGTCATTCTCTTTCCTTCATTTTTTATCCTTAAAAGGAATCATTTTCTTTATTAGTATTCCTTTTCCTTATTATTCAGTAATAATGGAAACATTATTAGCTTGAGTTTTCTTTATGCTGATTCCTATGTAGTATAAGGATAGAAAATGGTGTGTGCTTTACACCAGCAGTCCCCAACCTTTCCTTCTTGGCAGATCGGTGGGGGAAAGAAGGGGTGGTTCTGTGCGAGTGGCAGGTGTGTGTGTAATCTGGCCTAACTCCATTTGTGCAAGAGCTTACAGCACAAGTGCCTGACGCTTGCACAAATAGAGCTTCACGTGTGAGTGCGAGCGCCTGCTGCCCACACCAATAGAGCTGTACATGCCCACCACTTGTGCAGCTCAGTTCCAAATGGACTATGACCTGTGGCCCAGGAGTTGAGGACCCCTGCTTTATGCAGCCGCTTTATTTCTTATCAGATTACTGGAGGCTTTTAAGAAAAGATTGGACTGCCATTTGTCAGAAATGGTGTAGGGTCTCCTGCTTGGGTGGGGGGTTGGACTAGATGACCTAAAGGTCCCTTCCAACTCTGTTAATCTAATCTAAAGATAAAGAAAAAAGCATTTTTGCTTCCAGGGTATTATATTAATAGAAGCTGATTATGGGGAGTTCAATCATTCAGTGGGATAATTTTGGAATCTATAGAAATACAGTATTTTTCTTTCTTCTTCTTATTCTCCCCTAGGTTGCCTTAGAGTCACCTGTAATGTACTCTCTTATACACTTCGGGTTGTAGCTGCTTTTTCTCTCTGAAAATAGCTCTCAACTTCAGAGCAAATTGGTCTCAGGATAGAAGTTTGACAAATATACATCACTGACAATTGGCAAGTGTGGCAGTTTTTGTTCTTACTTAAAGTGTCTGCCTTGGCATCCTATGCCAAGCTATGCATTCTATACTTTTAGTCACAGTTATCTTTATTTATATATTTTACAAAATTGGTATGCTGCTTCAGCTATAGACTATAAGTGGTTTACGCCTAGTACAACAAGTAAATTAAAACCAACAATAGAACAAACATCAGTTTTCAGTGACATAAAAATAGCAATTTTATAAAAACTATTTTATTAAATTTATCAAGTAAAAGGTGCATTAATTTCTACCCACTTTTAGGATTGGACAAGCATCTATAAGTGCAATCTAAATCTAAAAATAGTGAATTCACTTTGATGCCTGGCAAAAGGTTTGGCAGATAGTCTTCGGGACGAAATGTCATTTGAACTGCAGTGTAAGAAAACTGAAAATGCCTCAATCTTAATTCTGGTCAATTCTTTCTTTGGCTGCTGCTTAGAAGAAAAATAAATAGTCACAAAACCTGAATTCTAGTTTTATATCATATGAAGAAGGGGGAAAAAAGCAATTCCATACCTTGCACAATATAAACCTCATTATATTCTTTCTTGCCTTTGTTTTTACTGGTAAATTGAAAAGCATTAAATACTGTAGCCTCTTTCATACAGGATAACCATTTTAATTTTATTTTTTCTGTACGTTTTCCAACTCTGTATCTTTTTTTTTAAGATGGGCTAGTGAAACAGTACATAGCATTCCAAATGTGACCACATCATCGATTTATAATTATATTTTAATTTTCCAAGTGTCTTAAGAAAGCCAAGAAATTCTACATCCAGTACAAATGTGCTAAGTTCATCTGCAATAGGCTAGTTACATAATTGTTCTAATAATACTGGCTCGGAAAAAGGGCCATAGATAGAATCTAAGGTAACCCTCTATGATGTGTCAAATCTGGGTACAGCGATCTAACAGTAGGGACTGAATTTACAGTCTTAGTATATATAGAAGGCAGACCAGAGCAACATTATAATGATAAATGAAGTATTATAATATTAGATACAGATTCCTCTGAGAAATTAGGGTAAGATGATTTGAAGGAGGAGTACGTTTGGCTCTTCAGCTAGAATTTTACTTGATCAAACATTTCTCTGTTTTCATCATACCTTTCTTTAGAAACAATTCTATTTTTTAAAAAAAACCTAAGAATGAACATAAAACCAAATTAGCCTTGGCTAAATATTGGAGGTTTTTTTCTCCACATAACAAAGATTGTGTATGTCACTTTATATGATTATTGTGTTTAGATGTACGCATGAAGTGAATCATCATTTTGGTTCACTTTTTTGTTATTGCTAAGCTCTTGGTATTATGAGCAGTTGCTATGGTAGTAGCAGTACAGTTTCCCACACATAAAATGCAGCATTACATTTTAGTTAAATCACTACAATTCTAATCCTTTCAAATCCACAAACTGTTTGAAGCACCACAATCTTGGACCTTATAATGAAATAATGTATATGCATAAGCAGAATGACTGACAACTGAAAGTGTCTTCTTCTCAAAATAGCAATAGCACTTAGATTTATATACCGCTTCATAGTGCTTTTACAGCCCTCTCTAAGCGGTTTACAGAGTCAGCACATTGCCCCCAACAATCTGGGTCCTCATTTTACCCACCTCGGAAGGATGGAAGGCTGAGTCAACCTTGAGCCGGTGAGATTTGAACTGCTGAACTACAGCTAGCAGTCAGCTGAAGAAGCCTGCAGTATTGTACTCTAACCACTGCACCACCTCGGCTCTTATAATCAGTGAATTTGTATATTCACTTAAGAATGATTGTTGTATGTGGCCTAGCATATGAAATTGGTAACCAAGCATTAATTTAAAAATACCTTTTGCAATAGCTTTATGTAGTATGTGTCATCCAGAATTGTTTTTAAAGCAGATAACAGATGAATGTTATTATCTTTGGATCCACATGATTGATGCTATTGGTAGAAATTGGTGTTAATGTTACGTGACTTTTAGCACTGCTATTTAGTTTCAGAAAGAAGAGTAGACATTCTTTAGCGTTCCTTTCCACTAACTTTTTATTTATGACAGTATTCTCTTTACTAAAAGGATCTCCTTTCTTTTGAAGCCGTTTTCAAGGAACAGTAGAGAATGGCTGATAGACAAGGAGTAACTGCGGTGGCACAGTGGTTAGAATGCAGAAATGCTAACTTTGCCCACTACCAGGAGTTCGATCCTGACAAGGTCAAGGTTGACAGCTTTCAATTCTTCCAAGGTGGATAAAATGAGGACCCAGATTATTGGGGAAAATTTGCTGACAATGTAAACTGCTTAGAGAGTGCTATCAAGCACTATGAAGTAGTATATAAGTCTAAGTGCTATTGCTATTGAAGTCTGAGTTCAACGTGGATTCACTGCTTAATTCTATATATATAATTCTATATACTATATATTATATATAGAATTCTTAATTCTATATATAATAGTATATATAGCCCTAGTTCCATCTTTTTACTTCTGCTATAATGCTGTGTAAGATTGAACTCTTCTTCCCCAACAAAGAACACAATGATATAAATAATCACACAAAATACATATACGTTTTCTGGACCAAGAAGTTAAAAAAGCATTGGAACTTTAGAAAGCATTGTACAATTACAACAGATCTGCAGGACAAAGAAATGCTGGATTATTATTTTTTTGTATATTGGTTTAGAGCAAGAGGAAGCATACTCAAGTATAGCCAGTACATTTGGGCAGGCTTAAGAAAGCTGTGTTAAAAAAAATTATACAAGCTGTATAATAAATGATGTTATGGGACAAGAAGCCCCACTCCTTTCTGTTACTCTACTCCACGTAAGGACTCTTCCACAAGAGAGTTATTTCATACCCCAGGTGAATGCATAATCTCAAATACACTTCATATGTATTTTAATGAAAAATTTAAAAAGTTATATGAAATCCCATTCCTATCAGCATAGTTAATCTTGAAGTATCCTTGGCAAAATGGCAAAATAGGCAAGCACATAATTTATGCAGAAATCAGCACTAGATGGAAGAAATGAAAAGATATGTTGGCCCCTCTAGAGGTAGTCCAGATTAAAAGGCACCAGTGATAAAGGCTAATACTATGTTTATTGTAAGGTTACAGAAAAAGAATCTTTGAAGTCTGAAAGTACATCTCTTCCTCCCTTTACCATTCCACAAACTAGGGAGGGTACCTTCTAGTAGTTTCCCACAGCCAAGCAGCCTCTTATTTGACCATTGCCTAGTTTGCTTCTTTTCCTTCTCTTTCTCCTGTCTTTCAAAGACATTCTCATAAACTATTGCTAGAACACAAGACAGAAGTTAGACACACATAGATAAAGGCAATGTCAATGTGAAAATAAAAAAAGTCTTCAAAGATAGAATTCTGAAAAGAATCAACAAAGTTTAAATTAATATTGCTACTCAGATATACAAATAGAGGTAAAGGTAAATAAAAGGTTAATTTTTATAAGTAGGAAATATTAAAAATAGGTTGGTTTGGGAAGCAGTTCAATATTTGCAAGCTGTATATTTAAAGGAAAGAGTGTGGATTGACAAGGCTTCCTTTTTAAGATTGTGTGGCAACTATTGAGCTAACCTTGCAGTTCTATTTAGAATTACTGACTATGAATTCCATGACTAAGGCACTTCAGAACATACTGGAACAGCAAGTATTCCAGGAACAATTTTATTGCTGTTTTTGTTTTTCTTGGGGATTGTCCATTTCCTTTTGTGCCTCAATCTTAGTGTAATGCCAATGAAATAATTGTCTTGTAAAAACAATGCAATTTAGGATGTAGACAAAAAGTACTCATGTTTTAGATGAGGGCACATTTATGGCTTCCAAAATAAGAGATGTAGCTATTCAGTTTAATTGATGGATAGGTGTCAAGTGATATACTGATATTGTTTTCTATATGGAGAATGCAGAGTATTTCATAAGGCTTTTCCAAGAAAAATGATACAATGAGTGATGTTATGACACATTTGTGATGGGTTCCCTGCTAAGATTCCTACCACATGGAACTTTTCCATTATCTTGTTTTTATTTTTAAAAAGAAATGCTAAAGAAAACACAAAGTTTGATGTGGAAAATGTACTATTTGAAAAGCCGTGATTTAGAGAGATTCATTCTTGATTATTCACCAAGAGTAATATGGGGTCTCTTGCCTTAAAATATATTATTTCCTGAAAAACACAATTAGTCCTTGGCCTTCATATGTGTTTACAGGCATAGCACAGTTATTTCTCATTTGTTTTGATTTTCCAAACAATTTTCCAAATAATATCTTTTATTTTACGCAATTGTGTCCAACGTTTTTCTTGCCATTGAAGAATTATTACAGTTCTCTATCTTTGTCCTTTATTAACGTTTTTTTAAAAATTTAAATTTAGATACTGTAATAAACTGATCTGGGATAAAATTACCTCTACATAAAGTTTCTTGATTGGCAAGGTAGCAGATAAGTCATAATTAAATATTGTGGTATATTTGTGATTCTTTTTATGGTCAAAGTATTAGCCATTATAATCATCAAAAAATTGATTATTTATTGGGTGATTTGTTGCTTGACAGTGTTGCATGTTTGTACTGATAGCTCTTTGAAAACATTTCAGAATGTTTGAAATCTTACTCGGTGACCAAATCCCACAGGATTTGTACAATCTTAGTCCAAAATATCACATGATCTTGCTATGTCTTTACAAGATAATCATGTGAGAACCCAGTATTTTTAAACACAATTTAAACAGTTTAGTGAGCATATTTTTCAAAATGCACATCTTGTGTTACCCAACCCATGCATTAAGTAAGGAAGGGGGGATATAACTCAGTGCTCCAGATAAAATACAGAGGACTATGCAAACAATACATTAGCATTTTTCTCAGTTGCAACATTCAAGCATGGGTACAGGCATTTTGGATATGGAACATTACTATATTTCCCATTTAGCACCATTGAAGTAGAACATTCTGTGAACCTCAAACCTGCATGGAACAAAGAGACTATTGAAAAAATAGGTATATTATATAGGTGGTCATTCCAATACTTAAATGTATTGGATATAGCTTATCTGCAAAGATTGGCAGAGAACACCTCTCAAAACTAGTTTCAGCCAATATTTCAGGTGGTAGATTTTTCATGCAAAACCTACTAAAACAAGTTTCCAGCTGAAGAGTGTTCTTAGCATGCTATGAGGAATGTGAAGCATGGCTCTTAAGAATGTTCAATAAAATGATACTAACTTGTTTATATGTACAAAGCTGTATTTTATATGTCAGAAGGCTTAGCACCTTAGCTGTAAAGAAAATGCTGCCAGTTCAAAGTCATTACAAGAAAAAAATTGATATCAAAAGTATTTTTGGAATGAAATAGATTGTCACAGAATTGATGCCTTCAAGTCCGGATGAATTAAAATATAATTCCAAATATTTAAAATATTTAATTTGTTCAATTTGATCATTTCACTTGTAGTGAAAATTGACACAATGGTTAGTTTTTATTTTCAAATAATTAATTTTATGTTTGTTGTTAAGAAGATAATGTAACTAGAGCTTGCAATCTCCACAGTACAAAAACCTGAGATCGGCTATGAATGCATAATTGATTGGCATATATTCTCTGCTAACATCTTAATTGGCCACAATAACCAGTGATCTTAAAAGGAACTGCCAATTTCCTTCCTTCCTTCCTTCCTTCCTTCCTTCCTTCCTTCCTTCCTTCCTTCCTTCC
>WNWU01000016.1:13045359-13070573 GCA_012654045.1 Ptyas mucosa | reverse complement strand
TCCTTCCTTCCTTCCTTCCTTCCTTCCTTCCTTCCTTCCTTCCTTCCCTCCCTCCCTCCCTCCCTCCTTCCTTCCCTCCCTCCCTCCCTCCCTCCTTCCTTCTCTTACAGAGTGTCATACAGTGCTCCTCATTAATAACAAACATTCTGCCAGATGATACAATATAATAAATCAGTTGATGAAATGTTGACCCAACTTGATGTGAGTGTTAGTCACTTCTCAGCCAACACTTAAGTTTCACATAGAGATGTCTGATACACAGTTGTTTAACAATGCTTAATTGAGTAATTGGGTGATAATTTTCTGAATTGAAGTTGATCTCCTTAAAAATAGAAATCAGTAGATTAGTCATCAAAAGGACAGTTATTGTGGACAAATAAGGAGGTTAATAGAGAGATTTGCTAATCAGATTTGATTTTAGGAATTTCATAGGGTTCAAGTTTCTCCCAACTGCATTGCATGTTTAAAATGCATAGTAAAGAAGGCTAGATGGTGAGATGGCGTAAAACTATAAATGGGAACTTAGCTTCCTAATGGCTGTACCAAATTCATAATGAAAATGATAGCATTATTAACTTAGCAAAATTGTTCAGGACACTAGAGAGATAGTTTTAAGACTTGAACTGACAATGAGATCGAATTTTTTTTAACCTTTTAATTCCTGTGATTGGTGATTATACTTCTGTTTATAAGACTATATTTTTCCTGTTTTGTAGTTACATCATACTGCTTGCTCCTATTCAATTTCCAGTCAAATATTATTTCAATTTCTTATTCAGAATTAATATTATAGGTAGTCCTCAACTTATGACCACAAACAAGGTAGTGGAATTCAGGCTAGTTGCCCACTATTAAAACCTATTAGCATTATTTGTCTAAGGATTCAAGTTTATCTTGTTTATTTTTCCTTCTCTGAGTAGCAGTATATAAACAGCAAAAGTTTACAATTATAAATCAATGTTCTTTCTGGTTTTTAATTGATTGAGAGTTACTGTTTCAGCAACATACTCTCTTTCTACAGTGCACAAATCTATGAGATCCCAAATTCAGATATTTTGTTGTCACTTCCATGTGATTCAACTTAATCATAATTTGACCAAATACATTTCAATTACAGGATCCAATCTGGGTTAGTCACTGGGACCAGGGATTTAGTCCTCAGATCTTTCAGACTTGTGCTGGAGCCCATCCTCAGGGAACCTCTCTAGCATAGCAGAGTATGCTGCTAGAGAGAACACACTCTGTAAGGCTGGGCTCCAGCACAAGTTCAAAAACTCAGAAGGCTAAACCTCTGGTCCCGGTGACCAACCCAGATTGGATCCTGATTCTTGCAACATTATCCTGGGACACGTATATTCACCTTCATTCACATTTCAATTAGTCCTTGTGAGCAGTCTTGTCCTACCAGCCCATCATCTGGATAATTCAGATATGATTCCCAAAACCAATCTTCCCCCCATCGGCACCTTTTGTGTGGGCAGTTATTGGCTTGAGTCTTTCTCTTTCTGATCCTGAATGGGCTGGAAGGGTGTATATAAAAGTATGCTTTAAGTTTTAGAGATTTTGTTATTTTCATATTATTGATTTGTTCTTATGTGCTTAATCTACTAAAATAAATAAACTGAATTGAATTTCAATCTGCATAGTATACATACTTTTTACCTTGGTTTTTTGCTTACTTTCTTTTCATCTGAATCAACTCTGCTTGTTAGATTTTAGTCGTATACGCATTTACCTGAAAGTAAGCCCCATTGAATTCATAATATGGTGTTTTACATATTATTGTTTTTGTTTTAAAGTAGGGGTCCCCACACCAGTCCACAGCATGCCAGAAACCGGGCCACGCAAACAAGTGAAACCTTAACTATGGGATGCAAGCAGCACACAAAACCACGCCCCCTCCAGGCCACAAAAAAACTTCACAGAACCAGTCCCAAAAGGTTGGGGGCCACTGTTTTAAAGCATTCTTTTAACCATTTATTTTGTCTTAAATTTAGAATAGTTTGTCTGCCTCCAAGAAAAAAAAATAGTCTTTTCTCTGTCTTCCTTTCCTCTTCCACTCTCAATTTCTATCCTAAGGTTCTTTTAAAATGGTAGTCTGAAGATATTTGTCCTCAAGTGAAGTGGTTCCATATTCGTTTGTAAAGTTACTCCTTCATTATTTAAGCATAGCAGAGGCAACATCTGAAGACGTATCAAAAGGTTTTTAAAAAGTATTTGTGGAACTAAAATTCCAGTTTATTTCAGGTTTTGGTCTTATAAGAAAAATTTCATCAGCATACATAGTTTGCATTTGTAATATATTGCAAGAAAAGAATCTTCTGAGCTTGCTATAGCATAACTAGATATATACGGCACTGTATATAAAGACCTTTGCCATCTCTCTAGGTTCTCAACAATTGTTTTGACATTTTTTTAAAAAAATTGATTTATATGCCGCCCTTCTCCAGAGACTCAGGGCAGTTTACAATGCGTTAAGCAATTTAAACATGTACTTATATATTCATGAAATGGGAGGCTCCTTGTCAAGTATATATTATTAAAGAAATGATCTTTTTCACACTGTCAACCAAAAATTGGCGACTTAAGATATCTCATGCTCTAGGTTGGTTTTCCATTAGCAATGCAATAAGAGCTCTAGGACAAAAAGAATAATGTTTGAAGCAGAGTCCTTCTGTATTGTAATGTGTCTGGTATGAAGTTCGCTTAAACCACAAACTGAATTTGGAGGATAAAATGAAAATGTTCATAGAGGGCAAGGATTTCTGAATATTCCCTATTCAAAAAACAAAGCCAGAAAATTAAAGAGTTCCAGAGATGCAAAAACCACGTGATTAAATTAGACCTCTAACATGATTCCAACCAGATTTTGTGGCTTTGCTTAATCTTCTGATACTATAATTAAATTTGGTACTTTTTAACAATTATTACTCATTAAGCTGTATAGGACCTGACATGATATACTCAGTTAATTCTTTAAACATGTACTTATATAATTGCTGGAATGCTTGTTCTTTACTTTCTCCAGTAAAAATAACAATAGTCCATTCTTTACTTAAATTGTGACTAATGTTATAAAATTGTCTAAAAACCTCACAATTTTGTGTATAATCTGTAATAGTTCATCAGGATATATAGACACTACAAGCACATATATGTTCAAGTGCTTATGTATATAGACATACATATACATACACATATGCACACATGCACACACACACACACAGATACATACCCACAGATACACACACATATAATTATGTATGTACATATTCATACACCTATACGTATGCATCTACACACACACACACACACACACACACACACATACACAGAGAGACATGAATATAAAGGTTACATGTGTAATATATATTTTAAAACACTTGGATTCCTTTTTTGAAAAAAATTAATTATGCATGAATTTCTTAGGAAATGAGGTGGAAATAAGTGAAGTATGGATTAGGACTCTTGAACATGAATGGAAAAATCCCACCCAATTGAATATATATTTTAATTCTCATCTACAGTAGTGCAAAACATACATTACTGATGAAGCTGAACTTGAATATTTTTATAAATATAAAACAAATTTATTTCAATTTCTTTTTAAGTAAATGAGTATTGGTCGTGTGATGAGTTTTGAGACACTTCTTATCAACATTACCAATTTTAAGATGTGTGCACAGTAATTCACTAGCCAATTTTAAGAGACAAGCACAAACTAAAGGACACTGTATGATGACAGACTACCAGATGCTGAAAGACTAAAATGTGGCTAGTATGTTGCTGAAACATATCTTAACAAGAGTTTAGCATTATTTTAGAAAGTATCCCCCCCGCACACTATTTTATTCAAAAGAACTGAAGGAAATATATTTTATTCTTTGAACAGAAATAACTACTTGTAATAGTATCCACTTCAAAACCCATCATTTTAACGTATTGTGGTTTTTCAAGCACGTTTTCTAAATGCAATGTGAATGATAACAGAAAAATACCAGGTAATGGGCTACAGCCCAGGGGTTGGGGAACCCATCTTAAAGAATTGTAATGATGAGTTATTGATTGGGATTGATATTTTTAGATAGGAGGAATAATTTTAAATAGATCAATAGACATGATTCCTATTTTGAGTTTGTAGTATAGTTAGTCCTTGGGTTACAACAACTGTTAAGAACAGGATTGCCATTGCAGTCTTAAAACATGACATCCCTGTGTCTGTGTTACTTAGAGACAAAAATCCCAATTGCCTTTGTAACTCTAAGACACGTGGGTTATTAAGTGGGAAGTGGCAGGAGTCCCAGGTAATGAGCACAGAGATGCCACAGTAAGTGGCATGGGGCTTAGAGAGGATCTAGGATACCATGCACCAGCTCAAGGAAGCTGAGGTAAGGAAAATATGGGTTGATGTGAAGCCAGGGAGATTTACAGAACAATTTGCAACCTCCCCTGCAATTCTCCAGTTTTAGCCAAAAATAAAGTCACCGCTCCTGTAGATATTGTAGATTAAACAGAAAATTTTCTTCATATCCAATATACGACCTGCAGTATGGTCAGCATTATGCTGCCCACTCTTTGAGTAAAATTGGATTACTTTTTGTGATACTTTTTGTTGTCTGATACTTGCTTTATCTTTTGCAATATACAAAAAGTTTGAATATGTGCTCATTTTTCACCAAGTATCATTTCTTTCTAAAATATTTAAAGTTATTACATAGCAGAACTATACTACCAGTGGTGGGTTCCTCCTGGTTCCTCCCGGTTCCTCCCAGTTCCGTCAAGCCAGTAGCGGTGACAATATGACGTCACCGAACCGGTTCTGCACCCCCCGCATCCTCATTCTTACCTTTTATTTGGCCCCACCCCCAATCTATTGCTGCCTCCTGAGTCCCAGCTGATCGGCTAGAAGGAAAAAAACTGTTTAAACTCTGGGGCTTCAAAGGACCACCCTACAGCTGATCAGTGTTAAAAGGCAGTGTGGGGGTAGACTGGTGCCTGTAAAAATAAATGGGTAGACCGGTGCCTCTAAAAACAAATGAGTAGACCAGTGCCTCCAAAAACAAATGAGTAGACCGGTGCCTGCAAAAATAAATGGGTAGACCAGTGCCTGCAAAAATAAATGGGTAAATTGGTACAGCTCTGCAAGCAGCTAAAAGCCTGGTAGACCAGTACCTCTGCTAAATCCTAAATAATTGTCACATGACCATCAAGCCATGCCCACAAAATAAGCCACGCCCACAGAACCTGTAGTAAAAAAAAATAGAACCCACCCCTGTATACTATCTGTAATTATCTAGAGACATCTCCCTTCCAGCAACCCCAGCAACACAGTCAAGGGAAGGAATTGTGTTGCATTTGCAAGATTTTTAAAAAGACCAAGTTGCCCATACTCTTCCCTATCACAAAAACAAGCACAACTAAAAATAACTAAATATGACTACAGTAGAACCAAATGAATATTGACAGCCAGATGTCAGGAAGAGTTTAATTTGAATTCCTGCATTGAGAGTACAGTTGAACTTGGTGGCTTCTAGCGTAGTGCTCCACTACTGCCTTTCCAGTGATTCTACAAGCCATCAGTTAAAGTAATTGATTAAGGATCTGAGAGGTACCCCAGAGAATTAAGCAAATTAAAAAAAGACAAAAGTATTTAAATCAGAATACTAAATAAATGCAGAAAAATTGATTTAAAGTCAGGGAGAATTTTCTTTTTAATTGAAGGAACAGTAGACCGTCTCTTCAAAGAGTAAATTCCATGCTAGAAGATAACTATAAGATAACTGCTAAATAGTCCAACCAAGGTTCAGGGGCAGATATACATATTAAATGTACATCTATTCTTTTTTGCATACTTAGCTAACAGTTGCTAAGTTTTTCACCTTTTTGTTTGTTTGTTTCTAGTTTATAGCTTAATTAATTTTGAGTAGTTCCAATTCCCAATTTTTCCTAGATTTAATCAGAATATAGCTTACATTTATTTCTGATTTGTTAATAGAGAGTTGGAGAAACTGAGGGATATTTGCAGAGCTGAATCTGTATTAGTGTTTGTTTGTTTGTTTGTTTGTTTTTGCATACCCAGGACCTGAAAATTGATGGCACAGCTTCCTACCATTTTGAGAGGGGAAATATTGCAGATCAGTATTCTCTTAGGCATAATATGGTGTTATAAACACAAAAAAGCTCTGTTCTCTTTGCTCTTGTGATTATATTTTGATCTGTTTACTATTTATTATCATGTTTTATTTTTCTTAATGTTGTATACCCATCTAGTCCTTTGGGATTTGTCATGTTATAAATTCTGTAAAATTAATTTTAAAATTAACAAATGTATCACAAGCACAGCCAGGATGTTGGGAAGGGCAGAAACATACTATTGCCTCATTCACTGCAATCCTTATTCTTTCTAAGAAGATATACTATGTGCCATGTTCAAAAATTTGCCTTTAAAATTTACTCCCAAAGAAAGCAATCAGTAATTGTTTTTTGTTTGTAAAATAAAAAAAGAGACTCTGATGAGTTTTGAGCAAACTCCTGAAAACTCAGTTTTAAATCCTTTAAATGTCAAATTCAAGAACTCAATTGCTGAAACAATTTCTGTTTTTCAACCCTCTGTTGAATATCACTTTGCTTAATTACCTGGTATTTTCTACTAAGATCATACCACCCTCATGCTATTTTGTATATATTTATGGTATATACCAGTATTCTATTATACTGGTTATTAGCATATAAAAAGGAAGTATTTTTAGCATCACTGCTTGAGATTGTTGATCAGGTGCACACTTTAATTTACAAAACAATTTGAGTGGCCCTAATTGGCCATATTACTGAGTCATGCAGGATGATACTCGTTCTAAAGGTTTTAATTGCTGTGTCAGTAGAGCACTGAGAAGTAATCATTTTTTTGAAAGCCACCCAGTGAGTTCTTAGCAAAGCTGAAATTTGGACCAGGGATTTCTTGCTGTCAACACTGCGTTCCATTTCTGTGGAGTTCTATATACAGTCTGAATTTTCATATTTATTTTCTGGACAAACTAAAATAGTCTTCAGAAACTTGAGAATCTTGAGGTTGTCTTACTGATCTTACAGCATTATCTCATTTCTGGAAGGTAAAAACTAGCTGTTATGTAAAACTGAACTAGTGCTATGGTAAAATGGAAGAGGCTGAAGGATATATTTTAAGTAACTTTAATTTTCCATTCTATTAAAGGGTATAAATGGGTTTGGAGTCACAAATTTTAAGTGATCATTCTTTACAGCATTATGGGTATTTTTCCCTGGATGTCAATGGTTTCTGAGAAATGTTGATGGTATTTTTAACACAGTACCATTATTATTTGGCAGATAAAGGGTTATGCAGTATGGAGAATATTACAAGGAATTCTGAGCTATTGGTCCAGGAAACCCTGACTCATTAATAAATACTTCATGTAGCAGAAACATTTGTATATACTGTGGGAATTAAAAGATAAATACCTGTAATTTTATATTAAATAGCACATATATACAGTATTTAATGTTAAACATACCATTTTAACATCTGAAACATTTGTCTGTGGCGTCATCTAGACTCCCACAGAAACAAAATTGTTTTCCTTGATGCTTTAGAGTTATGTTAGGCATTCCTTACTTTGTTTGGATAACATTTTGTTGAACAATGCTTTGCAGTCTGAACTTCAAGTACTGTTAGCTATTTCTGTGGCTAAACAAAGTTATTTTTAGTGAGTAGGTCATTGGATTCACAAGAAAAACACTGATTATCCAAAAAGGGAACTGCAGGATGGGGAAATAGGAATTTTTGTTTTTTGTTAAATGTGGTTGAGGGGAGGGATAATACATAAAAAGCTGATCCTATTTATAAAAGCAGATTGAAGGCCAGAATTTGCTTCTAAGATTCCCCTTTTAAGCCATTTATGTAAGAAGTTCCATATGTAAAAGATTCTCTTTTTAATTAGTTCTACTGTTTTTTATATTGTTATATATATATATATATATATATCCCGAATAACCAAAGACCTACGTGTGTGTGTGTGTGTGTGTGTGTGTGTATGTGTGTTGTTGTTGTTGTTGTTAGTTGTGAAGTCATGTCCGACCCATTGCAACCCCATGGACAACGTTCCTCTAGGCCTTCCTGTCCTCTACCATCCTCTGGAGTCAATTTAAACTCACACCTACTGCTTCGGTGACTCCATCCAGCCACCTTGTTCTCTGTCATCCCTTTCTTCTTTTGCCCTCAATCTTTCCTAGCATTAGGCTCTTCTCCAGTGACTCTATCCTTCTCATTAGGTGGCCAAAGTATTTGAGTTTATATATATATTCTTGTAAGCTGCCTTGAGTCACCATGTGCAAATAGGTGGCAATATAAATTTCTAATAAATAAATAAATTCACACTTCTGTTCTTATTATGGTCAAGAGACAGCACAATTTTTACTCTCACTATACTGAGATCTTGAAAGATGCAAAAACAGTCCTATAAAAAAGAAATTGAGTTGTCTTCTCATCCCATGAATATGAATGATATTAGACCAGCTGGAGAAATAAATGATATAACTCTTCCCAAACCAAAATACTATGTCTGAGAAAGTGTGGCAATATTAGTAGGAAAAGCAATCTATTTTTGTTGGAAAGCAGGACACCTTTTCTTGTGTACAAATTTAAGTCAGTCTAATTGCATGAGTTTGATATCTAGATAAGCCAGAAAGACAGATCAGCTTTGGAAGCAATTTTAAAAACAATTGAAACCTGTCAGAATGTCATTAGAGCTTTTCTCTCTAGCATGGTGGTTAGTTTTTTATATTACATGAAGCCATAGTTTTATCTGTGTCTGTTGAATAAATCACACTGGCAAACCATAAACCATAATTTGAAAACCATAGTGGTTGGGTTCATATGTCCCATTAAGCCCAAATCAAAGAAATTGTATGTTTGGATGTGTTGATATTTCAGCACTAGATATAGGTTCTCGTGGGTCAAATCTGAGGGAATAAAACAAGTGTTATAACCGCAGTGAGAACTTGTGATCCTCTCTAGGTGTTGTGCAATAACATCTCCAGCATCCCCATCATTTGTCACATTGGCTGAAGCAATTCAGCTTTGGATGCATCTCCAATAGATTTGGAGGCTAATATAATCTCTGCTGCTTTATTACAAAGGCAGATATTAATGTTTATTAACTGAGAATTGAGAAGATGGTGCTGACACCTCCAGATGTGTTGTCCATTTCCAGAATTTCTTTGGCCGTGCTGACTGGGAATCTGAGTTGTGTTTTGAATTCAAAACACATTGAATTCTAAAAGCTTGGAAAATTCTAAAAGCTTGGTTAAGAATAAACCAAATGGCTCCATTTTTCTGCCAATGAATGTGATGGTTTGTGGACAAGAATTAAGAGTTTCTAGTATATAGCAAATATGTCTTGACAAACTCAATACATGAATCTTCAAGTTTATATACTCAAGCTTGTCACTTGTGATGGTGCTAACTAATCAGGACTATTGTGTCCTATGGACACTGTTTGAATTACTAGCAGTTGACTTCTGAAAACAAAACAGTAATTTGGGTAAGAACCTTTTCCTTTTCTGGCAGTGTGCTGAAGCAGATTATTACTTAGTACTAAATAATGGATTTTGACCATTTCTGAATTGGATACTTTCCTGATAGGTTATATTTGAAGTAAACTTATGGTTGTTGCCTGCCAATAAGGCTTAGTTAATGCATAATATGAATCACGTCTCTCCTGATTTTGAACAAAATATAGAGCTTCCCAAGATGCAGATTGCTTTTGCAAGAGCATAAAGGACCTGAAGTGTAATCAATTGGCTCCTAATCTTGCATTCTTAAATCTACTTTCTTTGGAGAGTTCCCCTTTTAATTCTAAGTAACATGGGGGCTCAAAACAAGGAAAATTAATATTAGAGCATCTTAATCTCTCAGAACTTCCATATTTCAATTACCTTTGTTTTAAACAAATAACTTTTACTAGGGTAATTAATCAAAACCTGCTCTCATCAAGTTTCTCTTCTGTGAAACTATTTCAGAAGGTCTCCACAAATATAATAATTTTTAATACATTAAAGGTTTTGATTGATAAAGTTATTGTAAGATATGATCAGTTTCATATCTTTCCCAGTTTGCATACCTTCCAGTTCCATTTCCTTCCCCCTCATCTCATCCCCAATTTAAATTCTACATCAATTTAGTCATTTATGCATATGATGGGGTTGTAGTTCATGAAACCTTACGTCTTTTAATAAAATGATGAGTTAGTCAGAAAAGTGGCTACCGCACTCCTTGTGACTCTAAAAAGGAACTTGAACTCCACCTCCAGGACTCCTGGAGAATATAAAGGTGTACATATAGAAGGTGTTGTGTTCACGTATTGAACTAAACTAGGGATTGAGCCATGGGCGCCATGGGATATTGTATGATCTAGTTCAGTGATGGCTAACCTTTTTGCCATCGCGTGCCAAAAGTGGGGGGAGTGCGGTGGGGTCACATGCAAGCGTGCCCACATCCATAATTCTATGCGCCCTGCCCCCCCTGTGCTCCCCCCGCTTTTGGCACGTGATGGCACAGTGGGCCCAATAGGCCTGTTTTTTGCTCTCCCCAGGTTCCAGAGCCTTTCTAGGAGCCTGGGGAGGGCAAAAATGACCTTTCCCACCCCTCCAGAGGCCATCCGGAGGCCAGAAACAGTGTGTTTCCTGACTTCTGGTGGGCCCAGAAGGCCTGAAAATAAGCTGGCATGCATGCCAGAGCTGAGCTTGCGTGCCCACCAGTATGGCTCCACGTGCCACCTGTGGCACCCGTGCCATAGGTTCGCCATCACGGATCTAGTTGTTCTCTTGTAGCTAGAGTTTCCCAAATCTTATCACTAAACGTTGAGATCAGATTTTCAATTTTTGGATTTATGTTTGCTTTTGTAAAATAAACAAAGTCTACAAATTAGTGTATTCAAATATTTGTCCTTGGTTCTCTGCCATGTTTCCTGTAGGATTTGGAGGCCAAATCCTGGGGGACAAAAGAAAAGTCCATTTTTGCAATAAAACTTCATTTTCTCAACTCATGCTTGTTAAATAAAACACAATGACTAGTGTCATACAATTCATTAAGGCACAATCCAGTAGCTTTTATATCACAGTTGCTGGAATCAAGTAACATTAAATCATAATATGTGAAACCATATTATGGCTTACTGCACTAGGCAAATCTGTCAGTTTAATTTTCAGTGTATGGGTGAATGAGAAGACGGAAACAGGCACACAAGAGTCAGGTTCAATAATGGATAGAAGAGAAAGAATTTTTGTCATTTTGCTTGGGGAAAACGACTAATGAAGGCTGAATTTATTCTGTTAACACTGCTTCTGAATTAGCATCTCAATGGTTTAAAGCCTTCTACTGTAAGGTCAGGAATGTACCATCTATGGATCCAACATCCTCATTTTTACCATATCAGAATTAGTATTTAAGAATTGTTAGCAAGCAAACAGATAATTTTACAACAGGTTTCTTCTTGTTGCTGTTGTGCCATACCCATCATCAGACATTGGCAATCATATTGGCAATCTTATTTTTTTATCAACAGCCTCACGAAAAAGTGCTGCTGAGTTTTGTCAAACCAGTCCCTTAGATTTTGAAGCCATGATCTTCTTCTTCTGCCTGGAACTTGTTTGCCTTCAATCTTTCCTTGGAGGATTAAGTAAAGTATGGCGTATTTTTCCAGGCGTCACATCACATGTCCAAAATAGTCTAACTTCCCTTTGCTTTCCCAGGCAGCTTATCACCTCCTCATTTCCGATTTTGTTAAATCAGTTTATACATAACAGCCGTCTGCAAATCTATATTTCAAATGCTTCCAGTCTCTTCAAGTGGCTTTCTGTCAGAGACCAACTCTCTATTCTGTGAAGCAGGATAGAAAACATGTAACATCTGACAAGCCTGGTTTTCAATCTTAGGCTTATGTCGTGACTGCAGAAAACCTTTTTCATTTTGAAGAATGCTGTTCGAGCTTTCTCTATCCTTGTCACAACAGGTTTACATTTTGTAAATGTAACATAGTTTTTGTCAGAGACAAACATCACCTCTGTGAAATATTGTACCACGTTATGCCTTCCCTCCTTTTCAAAAACTTGAAAACCTTTACATGGAAACATAACAGGAAAAGATGGTTGTCTGTCATTGACTAGGAATCCAAAATATGTTGACACAGTAATTAATGTTCTCAATCTCTACATCACAGTTCTTTAAAACATTTTAGAAAGACACAAGGAAAATAGTTTTTTAATTCGGTTATGTTATAAGGCTTATGAGATTAGAATCAGATTTCTGAGGACACTGATACCAAAATGCTTTCTCTGTCATTTTACTCTATGAATACTGATGTGAAAATACTTTTTGAACAAAAGTTGATATTTATCTTACACAAAATTTATTTCATTAAAGAATGGGTTGGGGTTTTTCCTAGCTTCTTAAAGCTGAGTACTTTTTTATTTTTCAAAACAAATAAGAAATATTAAGTGAATGGGGGAAGAGAAAGAGTAGTGGTATGGTTGCACTGTAGCATTTTCCCATTCTTTATTACCATACAGGAATATTGGATGCTTCAGAGACTGAGCCAGCTACAGACCTTGTCTGCAAGTCATGTTTAATGTCTAGAAACAAATTAGGAATAACAAAGAGGGACAAAAAATTCAAGAGTAGCCAAAAGCATACAATCATTTTAAAACTCAGTTAAATCATGTTGAAGACAAATCATTTTTATTTATTTATATGCTGCAGAAACATCTAATTCTTACAAAGCAGGTTGTAATGTAAAAGAACAGAAGCAAACTGATTACTATTTCCTGTTCTATTGACAATATTGTTTCCTTTAAAATATGAATTTTAGCAGGTATGAAAACGCTTAGATCTTTTCAAGATATGATACCAATAAAGAATAATATTTGTAGCTCAAGTTTGAAATGAGGGGTCCTTGGTGTTCTCTGAGCTTAGTTGTTTTCTTGCAGATGTTTTATTATCCAAATTAGATAAAATCAACAGTGTAGTTGTTGTGTTCTGAGTCCCCGCTGGGGTCCGATCCCCTAGCGGGCACATAACATTCTAGGTTGTTTCTGATTGGCCGCCCGTTTGACAGCCGAATATAAAAGAGCTGTCTGTTTTGTTTGGGCGCAGTCTGTTCTGTTGCTGGCTGTTGCTGGAATCTTGTACTTGCTAATAAACGTTAGCTGTTGGCCATCTGTCTTGCCTCAGTCCTTGCCGAACCCTGTTAAGTCGTATTTAACAGTAGTGACTAGTACTGATGATGTTACCTAGTTTGGATAATGAAATGTCTGCAAGAAAACAACCAAGATCATAGAGCACGAAGGGACCTCCCCCAAAGGTATGGGAAGGTAACAGCATTCTGTGCACCTCAATATATAATCATCCAGCCACATCACCATGGAAAATGTGTTTGTAATGTACAACACTGGCTCTTTTAACTAAGAAATTGATATGAACACTGCTCCCTAGAGCTGGACATGGGGAAAACCTTTACCTAAAAATTACCTGAACTAAACCAGGAGCCTGGTTTAGCTCACCAGACTAAAAAGCATAGTGATCAACACCAGCTGTCTGCAATTACTGTAAGTTCGAATCTCACCAGGCTCAAGGTTGACTCAGCCTTCCATCCTTTCTAAGGTAGGTTAAATGAGGACCCAGTTTGTGGGGGCAATAAGCTGACTTTGTATAAATATACAAAAGTATGAAGGCTATTGCTTAATGCATTGTAACGCCCTGAGTCTCCGGAGAAGGGCGGCATATAAATCAATTTTTTTAAAAAAATGAAGTAAAGAATTGAAAAACTATTTTCTTCCAGTCATGGCAAGTAGCATTTATCGTCTGCCCTCTATTGTAATAAACAGTATCTTATAATATCTCTGCTGTGTCTTCTGATCTAATTTTCTTAGTTTGTGAAATATTAAATATGGAAACAGCAGGTATGCATGGTAGAAGGGTAGCTTTGTTTCTTTTTTACTGCTTTGCTTAGAATTTTATGGCATTTCATTACCCTAACTAGATAACATCATCATCACAGCATTGATGATGTTACCTAGTTAGAGTAATGAAACGTCTGCAAGAAAACAAGCAAGCTCAGAGAGCACAAAGGACCCCTCATCCTGAGTTCCAAATATTCTCCTTTATTGGTTTAAAATTTAGAACAATCTAGCTAGGTAAGTTAGTTTTTGCTTTCAATCTATTATCTAGAACAATTTGACTTCCATTTTTTACCAACTTGATTTAAGTCATAGGTAATTATTTCTAGGTCACAGAAATAAATACAAATATTTGAAAATTAAGACTAAAAATGCTGCTTTATTTTTAATGTATTTTCTTTTCATCTTCGTTATCCTTATTTAAACCAGAGGACACAATTGCATTATGCATGGAAATTTAGCATGGCATAGACCTTTAGACTTAACAATATTTTAAGTTTTTTATCAGCAATTACATGATTACAGGGAAGTAAATACTAAAATACTACTGATTTAGTGTAGCTTAAATGATTTTACTGAAGCCTACTTTTTTGAGTTTTTCATTTCTAAAATCATGTAGATTTATAATATATATAAAATCATAGAATGTAGTATGTTAAGTACAATACTTATTTGCTTCCTGAGTGAAATTATTATAAGAAAATACAGGCAGAATATATGTCATGACATAAACAATAAAGCTTTGCCGAGCAAGAAAACTGGGGATACAGTAGATCTGTTTAGGCATTAATCTATTGTTCCTGGTTATTTAAGTGTTGTTTACAGTGAATTTTTAGGGTATCAGGCAGGAGACTTTCCTGCCCTACCTGGATGCAAACTGCGAATTTCTGTACACAAAATGTAAGTTGTAGCATTGAGCTATAATTACTACCTTTGCCTTCAGCTTTTTTATTGCATTTCACATAGTATATTTGCACAGCTGGGATTTCCATGCTGGTTCCTTGGAAACATTTTTTTTCTTGTTAAATGCAGATTTCCACTTTATTGAAATCACACTTGATGAACTTTTAATGTCGTTCAAGAGTTTTTTGCTCAGCCACAGAAAACTTGCAAGTTTTGTGTAAATGAAGTGTTATATGTGTGTGCATGTATTGATTATATTATATGAAAACTGTATTCCACTGTATGGAATGTAGATTTGTGATTTATAAACTAATAATGTATGATTGTTTCCAGATCACAAGTATCTATGATAATGTTCTTATCTTCATATATAGTAACAGCTGTATAGTTTGGCAAATAAATAATTGCTTCAGGATGTCTCACAATGAGGTGACTGTCAGTTTGACTTGTTGGTGACTCAGAACTTCTGTCACCAAAAATCTGGCATTAATAACTATAATTTTCTTCTATGAGCATTTTGTGAAAGTGAAAAGACCAAATCACATTAATGAGCATGCTGTATGCACACTACAGTATTTTATGTAGAAGTTGAGAATTCTATACAAGGTATATGAACCCCCAAAATGGAAGGTAATATTTCTTTAAAAGACTCAGTTTCCATCCTCTAACGTCCTGTTTACCTACAGCTGTCTATATCCCTTTTGTCTAGGTCAGATACCTATATCATTGTTTCTTTACTTGCATATTTATGTTCGCTTTCTCTTTCAAGCATATATTAGCCAAACTTTTTCCTAGTAATCCTTTGGGTTTTTTTACTAGCTGGGACTAGAATGACATGACTGCAGATAGTACTTATAACATTCCTTTTGACTTAAGGAGAATGATTATCCCACTGTGCAGAGGGTTTTGTGTTTCTAAAGGAAAATAGGAATTTTTCCAAGAAATGAGTCATGTTGTTTTACTATTTTCCCCACCGCCAGGTAAATACAGGCAGACATGATACATTTTCATCCCAGTGTGTAGCATTTCTGCTGTTCTACTTATTATTCAAATCTCAAGGAAGCTTTCTAACTTCTTCAGAAGAGTTAAAACCTGCTGCATCCCAAGACACACATAGTATGTTCTTTATTTATGACATATTTCCTGGAAAGGAAGTAAATGGTTGTTCAAAACAACTATATTTTGTTGGTGGTAGTATTAATTTTGGAGTGGGATCCTGGTATTATTTTTTTGGAAACGGACTGTCTTCTTAGTAAATTACTTTGTGTGCCTCTTGAGGTCATTAGCTGGGGAGGAATATTTTACAATATATTTGGAGCAACCTCTAGGTCATTTTCATTCATACATTTTTTTGTGTTTAAAACTTGGTAACTTTTCAGTAAAGCATTTTAAATCTTCTCTAGTCATTCTCATAGGTTCCAAGCCTCATATTAGTAGAGACAAAACAGATGAGGTATATATAAACAGTGGGATTCACAGAGATTGTTCAATTCAAGCTGATCTTTCATTTCAGAGAATAATTTTTATTCAAATAAAATGGCAAACTAAATTTTTCTTTAATATGCCTTTTGTTGTTCTCTGAAAAATTGTTGTAGAACATCAGATCCTGAGTCTTAGCTTTAGAAAATCCATAGTGGTATCTCTTATGTCTCAGCACTTAGCTTTGTATATTCTCAGTTCCATAGATATGCATTGATCATTATCTACTTGATCAATTTTTTCTTCTGCCATTCTCTTTTTGTTTCATAAACTGAATTTTTTATCTCTTATATCCTACAAAGTTAAATAGTTTGTAATGTACTATTTCCTTTTCCAGAGAATTTACTCTTCATCCTACATAGGATATAATTGTTTCTTCTAAGATCTATATTGTTCTTGACTTATTGTGATAATCAGTCTTCTATTTTGTAAGGTACATTGTGCATTGTAAGTACAGCTAGAGATTGGTCAAAGATACTCATCTTAATCACCATTACAACATTTTGTCATACACATAGCACATCCATGTACTCTCTAGGTGTAATAAGTGCAATAATCTATCATTCTATTTCATATTTTGGAAAGCATAGTTTGAGAAAAAAAAATCAGGTCAAATTTAAGGAAAGAGTTCATGGCAAAAGCAAGATTCAAATTCATTTTAGTGTTCTGATCAATAAATTTACTTTAAATTAACAATTGTTCTTGTTGAATATTGATTCCAAACCTAGTATCATTTTTAAGGTTTCTTAACTGGATCAGGAACTCAACCAAAAAACTGGGGGGGGGGGGGGGCTGAAAGATCAGCCAGAGTACTAGTGCCAACAATTTTCTAAATCATAACAGATCTTAAGCTTGATTATTTTGCAGGACCTAAACAATACTTAATTCTTGGGGTCAAAAATGTGCTCTTCATTTTCTGGAACAAATTTTGTAGACAATTGTCAATGAAGTACTTTGCAAAACATGCTTTATCCAGTCCTGAGTAAATCCCACAAAGCTTTAAATAATTTTAATGTAATGTCCTTGTGACTACACATGAGAATAATTAGTAGGTTGGGCCTTGTTTTATTAACTGCACTACTGGCACAGGTTATCTTAGATTAGAAATGACATGAGTTTTTCTCCTCATTTACAAAAACATTTTTGGGAAGTAATTTTGTAATGGACTATGTTGATTAATTCTATGTGTACTGATCCCTTTTAAAAAATAATTTCTTGCCAGTATTATACAAATGTCAATGTATTGCACTTCTTCCATAATGTTTAATTTTTTGTAGATTATTTTTTTCCTTTTTATTTATTATCCTATTTTGGACCTAACTCTCTGGAAAAGACTCTACAGTGGCAATGAGTGCACCATTGGAAGACCTGAAGAACCAAGTTAGGGACAAATTATAATGGAGAAAATATGTGTGTGTTCATGTTGATATAGATGATGGCACAAGTTGCTCAATCAATCACTTGATCAATCAATTTTAATAGTAATTCTATTAAGAATTATGAATTATGATTATACCAATCAATCAATCAATCAAGTTACCTTTGCTCATTAAGCAGAGATGTGGTATAAAGTGAGGCTTAATACAAAGAACAGTCATGAAACATGGGATGAGATTATTTTAAAGATCATCTCATCTCATTGAACAGGCTATTGAACTAGAATAGCTTTTCTGTTTGCAAGTTGCTCAAGTCTTTTGACAAATTGTTCCTATGTGTTATTTCTGATTTTTCTGTTTAGCTATATTCAAATTACTACTACAGATTAGTTTTGCTTAATGTTTTCGAATTTAACTAGAAAGACAGTCACTTTTCTGATTTTAAGAAATGGTTTCAACACAGGGATGAAATGCTTCCGGCTCGGACCGGCTCGGGCGAGTAGGTAGCGATGGCTGTGGGCAGTTCAGAGAACCGGGAGCAAAAATCCCTGCCCCGCCCCCCCATGCCCAGCTGAGTCGCGCGATCATCAGAGCCTTTTTTTTTTCTTTTAAATGACTCTGAATCCCAGCTGAGTTGCTTGCTAATCAGGCAAGTCAGCTTGGATCGCCAGAGCCATGTAAAAGAAAAAAACTTTTTTCCTTTTAAATGGCTCTGCCTGCTAATCAGTAGCAAAAATCCCTCCCCTTCCCCCCCCCCCCCAGCTTGCTTACTTTAGCTGCTGGTCCCAACACCTAGCAATCAAGCAGGCAGGGAGTTGTGGACTTCAACTCCCAGAATTCCTCAGCCAGGAAAGTAAAGCTGGCTGAGGAATTCTGGGAGTTGAAGTCTACAAGTCTTAAAGTTGCCAAGGTTGGAAACCCCTATTCAATTGGGTAAGTTTTTTTCCCCTTTGGGAGCTTTAAAAAAATAGTTAATTGGGGTTTTTTTTAGTGTGTTTCTGTAGTGTTTCAGTCTAACTATACAATCACACAAAATCTCTCAAAGCTGTATGTGGAATTTATGTGTGTAAAGTGTGAAAGTTGGTTTTTTGGGTTTTTTGTGGCTGTGTGAGATTCCTGCTTGTGGCAGGGGCCATTTTGGCTCTAGCACAGCTGCTTTTACATTGTGGGTTGTGTTGTGTTGTGTTTTGTAGGTTAAAAAAGGGCAAAGAAGTGACATTGACTTGGCCACGCCCACCTGACCAACAAGCCACACCCTCCCAGTCACCTTACCACCAAGCCACGCCCACTAATTAAGCCACGCCCACAGAACCATAGCAAAAAATTTTAGATTTCACCCCTGTTTCAACATATTAGTTTGTTTTCTTTATGGTGTGGATTAAATGATAAATTTAACAACAGAATTAAATTCATATAAGTAGCAACGCTCATCATATGAAATCTCTGTTCATAATGTTTTTGTTATATTTAGCTATATATTACTATAATATATTTTATTTCTTCCAATTTGTTTTTACTGTTTAATGATTATTGAAAATATATAGTTTTTATTTTTTATTGCACCATTTTTAAAAATATACATAGGAGGAAATTCCATTAATTTTGTCACCATAATCCAGAAAGAAAGAAAGAAAGAAAATGCTCTAGAATCACTAGTATGAATGGAGAAGATGGAAACTTCAATTATATGCAGTAGCTTCTGTATTAGATGTTTAACCTATTACACTCAGTATTTTCTTTATTAATTTAAAGAGAATCTTAAGGTTACAGAAATTGATCTGACCTCCAGCAAAGGTCAGGATGTTCCAGGAATCCAATTTCTTTTCTTTCACAAAGAGCAGATGTTTTAGTAAAAAAATACGGAAACGTTTGCTTCGTACTCTTAACTTTTATGTCTGAACTTGACAAAGACACTCATATATACTTTGTGTTTAACCATATCTTCTAAAATGTGCAGGAAATACAGTAAGAATGAAGAAAGATAGCGAAAATTAAATCTGTGGAACAAATCTCCAGATGTTTACTAATGGCTTTCAAAACGTACAGTTTATTTCTACTTGTGACAAGAATTTTTAAAATAGACCTCAAGCCTCTCATTGCAAAATAATAGAAACTACCATTTAACATAATGCACATGCAATTAATATAGCTATTATGAATACTTAGAATACTTAATTTCATGAATGGTTTTTAAAGCATCTCATTTTCATAATCTGTTCAATGCTGCTGCTGTTTAATTGAATACCTGCATTCATTAGAATTATGCTTTAAATATACTGATTCGGTGTTTTGTATGTGCTTCTTGGAATACATAATCATTTCAACATCTACATGTAATGGGTGATATCATCCAACACCATGAGATAAGCTGTCATCATTATGCTTATGATACCCAACTTTACATTTCCTTCCTTGGTTTTCCAAGTGATGCTGAAGGTTGTATGGATCTGGATATGAGATAAAAGGTTTCAAATTAACTCTGGTAAGACAGAGTGGCTATGAGTTTAAGAGGCCTTGGGATCTGGGCGTTTATCATCCTTAGTTCTGAATATAGTTGCACTACCCCAGACAGACCTGGTGCACAATCTGGGAGGTGTTTCTAGTTTCATGACTCTGCAGGTGGCAATTGTGGTAGGAAAGTTTTTACACAATGTCATGTTGTACACCAGCTGTGCACTTTTCTAGAATGTGAGGCCCAGCACATTCGTGGCCTGCCATCTCCCTTGTGGATTACTGCAACACACTCTACATGGGGCTACCCTTGAAGAATATTCAGAAGCAGCAACAGATACAGAGTGCAGCTATGCAGAGAGTTCTAGAGGCCTTCTGGGTGGCATATGTAATACAGCTGTAATGCAACCTGCATTGTTTGCAAGTTTGTTTTTGGGTCCAATTCCAACAGTTGCTTTAAAACCCTTCATACAGGGATGAAATACTCCTGGATCGGACTGGATCGCCCGGTCCAGTAGTGATTTTGGCCGTTGCTTTGGGGATCCGGTAGCGATGGCAGAGCGAAGCTCCACTCACCCACCCGAGTATCATTACTTCCTGATTTTAACCAGGAAGTTATGTGTTTTTTACCTTCTGTGAATACGCAGAAGGTTTTGCGCATGCACAGGTTTTGCACATGCGCAGAAGGTCTGCACACGCACAAAGCGAGTGTGCACATGGCATGTGTGCTTCCGAACTGGGAAGGAAGGTAAGTAGATTTTACCCTTGTCTTCATGGCATGGGACCAGGATATCTGAGCGACCATCTAACCCTGACGCAACTAACCCAGTTGTGGGATTCAGCCAGTTCGCACCACTTCCGGAGAACTGATTGTTAACTTTCTGAGCAGTTTAGTGAACTGGTTGTTGGAAGAAATCATTAGGGCAGATAACTGGTTGTTAAATAATTTGTATCCCACCACTGCACTAACCCACTCATTTATTCCAACCAAAAGGGTCTACTTTGGATCCCATTGGCTAAAAAAAATTGGACAGTGAGCTCCAGAAGGAACTGCTCTGGCCCCCACTCCCTGCTATATTCTCCCATCAGAAGTGGGATCTGCCCCTACACTCCTGAAAGAACTTGGCTCTGCTGGAAGAACTGGAGCTCTGGTGATCAGTTAACTAAGGCAGTTATTAACATCTACTTACATCTGCTGCCTGCAATTACTGCAAGTTCAAATCCCACCAGGCTCAAGGTTGACTCAGCTTTCCATCCTTTCTAAGGTAGGTAAAATGAGGACCCAGATTGTGGAGGCAATAAGCTGACTTTGTATAAATATAGAAAAGTATGAAGGCTATTGCTTAACGCATTGTATGCTGCCCTGAGTCTCCGGAGAAGGGCGGCATATAAATCAAATTTTAAAAAAAAGAACTCTGCTCTGCTGCTTGGCCTGGGTCCCTAACAGGAGCTTGCTAGAACAGTCAAACTCAAGGCCTGTGGGCCAGATCTAAAACTGGAAAAAACGGGCCACACAGGTTCTGTTTTCGGCCAGCAAATTCTGCAGAAGACCATGGAGGGCGAAAACAAGGCATTGGGGGCTGCGCATGGACACCCCCTATTTTGGCTGGCAGGGTGCTGCAGGAGGCAGCCGTCCTGTCTCCCCCGCCGCTGTACTCCCCCTCTCCCACCAGCCCGTGGAGAATTACAATGCTGGATCAAGCTATTATTCTGAGATATATAACTTACAATCGCCAATTGATCTGAATGGAACATTGATATTTTATTTATTTATTAAATTGTTATGCCACCCATCTCACTACTGCAGCAACTCTGAATAGCTTAAGAAATGATATAGAACAGTCATGTTTTTATAAATAACAATACAATTTTTATGTCATAGTGTTTGAAGATGTCTTAACTGTAGCAAAGAGACGGCAGGTCTCCTGTTTCCTGCTCTGAACTGGCTCCAAACATATATGTTATTGCCAGATCAGTGACCTCTCTTGAACTGGTTATACAAGTACAATTTGAAAGGCTGTCATATTCCCTAGAATATGAAATAATGAATCATGTCTATTAGTTAAAATTGCTGTACAGCACAATGACTGATTCATAACATAACCACATATCTTATAACAAACTCTGGGAGGCTCCCAATCAAAACATATACTGTAACATACAGATTGAAGGTTTTTTAAATAAAGAATTTTCAATATAAAGTCTATTTATTTGTCCAGGGCATGGTATTGTGAATAGAGTAGAGATCACATAGCCAAATCATAAATCTTACTAAGACATGTTGGGCTAGTCACTTTCACTTATAGGCCTTCATATAAGGATGAACAGGACAATCACAGTTTATATTCAGTAATTATAAAGAAAGAGTGAAATATAAATGTTATAAATAAAAACCATGATGTTTCCTTCCATAAACAGCTGCGTTTGAAATAAGGTTGTTCCTCATAATAATTGATAACCCAAATAGTTTCCCGGTTATTTTAAATTAGGTTGTTGGAAAGTCTTTATGTTTTTATTTCTCAAATACTTTGGCTAAATTCCTTAGCAGTAGGTTTAATATTCAAGATTTCACTAATCATGTTTTTTAATCATTCTGCATGTACTTTTAAAAAGTACATTCTGTATGTACTTTTACATACATTTATCTTACTTTATATCTATCATATTCTCTAAAATATTGAGGCAATTATTGGTACAGTTTGTGGTATCCTCGCAAGGGCTTTCAATCTACTTTTTCATTTAATATCCTGTAAATTGCACAAATGTGTTATGGAACTTTTTTTATTCCTATTATCATTACACCAAGAAATCAGAAGATAATCTTTATCATGAGCAATGTCTCCATAGATCAATATAATTATTCAGAGACTTTAAGCAGCATCTTTGTCATTTTATTATGACAAATTAATTCCACATATGCTCTTCATAGTAATAAAGTTCCACATGATAGAAATTTCTTCCAAATCTTCGACTCATTCACATTTCCATGTATGACTTCTTGTTTTTTTAAATTTGGGTCATATTCCATATTAAGTACAAAGATTTTAGAGAGTAGGTTTTATGTGGCTATTTGTCTGATAAAGAAAACATAATACTTCTGTATTAATAATAATGTAAGATTCATGCAAAAGTCAATCTGGGTACAGAAACCCAGTACACATTTTTTAAATAAATGTTAGCGTTAATTTTTGAAAGTAACACTGTGATTTTATGGCTCTTATGAGAAGAACAGTTCTTATGGTAATTATCCTATGCTAAAATTGATTTTATGCTGGAAAATAAAATACACACTTGGTCAATTATCATAATATATTGGAGTTTCTATTTTCATAGTTCTTCTGCTATATTTGGGATAATTTATACTCACTGGAGAGCATACAGATGGTCTCCCTTCTGTGGCTCTGAATGGGAAACCACTCAACCTTTTATTCACTACACATATTCACATTAATGTTTAGGAAATACAGTGGTCGTTGAGAGATTTTCGTGTTTCAGTAATCACCCTTTATGGTTTATTAAATATGGTTTATTAAAGAAAAAATCAGAATGAGTTGGATTTGTATAAAACATTAAATTGTGATCATGATTGACAAATAGCTGGCATCTCACATTAAAACAAACCAAGAATTTGTATTTTCAATACTCTTTAAATTAAGTATTTTTAGATTTCTGTTCTTTAAAACTAATTTAAAATTAAATGTTTTTCAGTGCAGTCTGTTTTATAGTTCTACAATGACAGATGGATGCCACTGTATTATTAAAATTATAGAGAATAGAGAGAAAAATGGGAGCCAACTGTGCAGGTGTGGGATTTTGGTTGGAATAGATCCATAAATATATTGAATTTTACAATGTGATTAACAGGATTCAAGTTCTAAAACTAGTCTAGTATCTATAGTAAGAGTTCAGGTTACACATATTTTCAACATGGATTCTAGTTTCACAGCTGATATCCATATATATATGACAGTTCTAAGAAAAAATGGGAACATGGGGAATTCATTGCTGACTTATATACTATGAGAGGAATCCTCCCCTGTGCAAATGCCTATATTCTATATTTAGATTTTGCTATTTTGTTAGCTAGCTTTAAAATATTGAGTTTGTCATGGGCCAACGTGCAACAAAATATCACCTGCAATGCTAAGGGTAAGACTGAACAAAGTTAAATCTCTGTTATCATCACAGACAGATTTGGAATGAATTTGGGTATGCTTAGAAAGCTACGAGAACTCTACGCTTCTAGCAATATGTATTAAAAATTGTAAACAGCATGAATTCACATTACAATAATGTATGCATGTGTATACATACAGTACAGTATAGTAAATTAAATATATTTTTGGCTTTATAATGGTAACACCTTGCCATTCCCATTATAGGTTCCCAAGGAAAACATCAAATTCAAATACATAGCAGTTATCCCACATGGGGAGTTTAAAACAGTATACAATCTTTTCAGGGTGCTCTTGACTCGACAGACAGGCAAACCATGTAAACAATGAATATAATTCAAAATTAAAATATAATTTAAAATTTACCCAAAAAATGGAATTTAGTTTGTACTACACAATCCTAGTAATAATTTTCTTCTCTAATCAGATTAAAAATAACATTGGACAGCATACAATTTTAAGTGTATGTCTGGTTTAAAGCCATAATACCAATTGCACTGATGGCTGACTGCTTCTTGGAAGATGTCAACCTCTAAATGTCATTAAAGGATTAATTGATCTGAATCTATACTTTCTAGTGCAATTTATCAACTGAGCTGGCTTGAGAAGTTCTGCTATACAATACTGGCCTTCTTGGCCACTTTTACTATTGACAGCTGTATATATTCTAAGTGAAAACTGATGTTTGTACCTAGATTTTAATAAGGTTGTAGACCTACTAGACCTTTTCATCTCTGTAATCAGCTACTTTTAAGGACTGAATTTTTCTTGACTCCTTATAATGTTGTATGTTGAATAAGATTGTCTGTCTGTCTATCTATCTATCTATCTATCTATCTATCTATCTATCTATCTATCTATC
>WNWU01000016.1:13023191-13045349 GCA_012654045.1 Ptyas mucosa | reverse complement strand
ATCTATCTATCTATCTATCTATCTATCTATCTATCTATCTATCTATCCAATAAAAAGACCCAAGATAAAGATATTTAGATATTTATTAAAATCTGGGCTGCATCACTGGCAGGATCACCAGGAAAAAGGAGGTCCTAATCTCATTACATCAGTGGTTCTCAACCTGTGGGTCGCGACCACTTTGGGGTCGAACGACCCTTTCACATGGGTCGCCTAAGACCATCAGAAAACACATATTTTTGATGGTTTTAGGAATAACTTTATGGTTGGGGGTCACCACAACATGAGAAACTGTATTAAAGGGTCGCGGCATTAGGAAGGTTGAAAACCACTGCGCTACATAATGTTTTAGCCAGATTCCCATTTGGAATACAGTTTTTAGTTCTGGAGACCTCACCTAAAAAAAAGATATTGATAAGATTGAACAAGTACAGAAACTGGCAACAAAAATGGTACAAGGTCTGAAGGGCAAAACATATCAGGAGAGATTGGAGCAACCGAATATGTACAGCCTGGAAGACAGAAGGGAAAGGGGGGACATGATTGAAACCTTTACATATATTAAGGATGTAAATAAGGTTCTAAAACGCAGCATTTTCAGTATTAAGTAAAAATCAAGAACATGGGCATAATCTAAAAGTAATAGGAGGGAAGTTCAAAAGTAATGTTAGAAAGTATTACTTCACAGAAAGAGTAGTGGAAGTTTGGAGCCATCTTCCAGCAAAAGTAATAGGTCAATCATCAGTAACTGAGTTTAAACATGCTTGGGATAAACACATGTCCATCATCTATATCATCCGACAAAAAGAAAAGAAATGAAATAATATAAACTCAAAGGGCAGACTCAATGGATCATTAGATCTTTTTCTGCCATCAGTTATCTATGTTTCTATGTTACACAGCAGCCAAAATACTTGGCAATTAACCCTAAAATCAAGAAAAGGACCCTTAACACGTTCAGCGCACAGGCTTAGCATCCCATACTTGATTACACAGCCACATTTTTAAAGCCTTACAAAAGGCCAACAGGTTTATTTATTTATTTATTCAACTTGTATGCCTTCTTTCTCCGAAGACTCAAGGCGGCTTACAATGCATTTAAAAACCATATATAAAAACATTAAAAATTAAAACATTAAAAACAATTAAAACCCATCCACACCATTCATGGCTGGATCTTGCCAGATCGCAACAGCGAGATCAACGGCCCCAGGCCTGCCGGAAAAGCCGGATCTTCACCGCTTTTCAGAAAGCCAATAGGGTGGGGATGGTCTGGATCTCAGGAGGTAACTGGTTCCAGAGAGCTGGGGCAGCCACAGAGAAGGCCCTCCCCCGCGGCCCCGCCAGCTGGCACTGTTTAGCTGACGGGACCCGGAGGAGACCAACTCTGTGGGATCTTATCAGTTGCTGGGAGCTAGGCGGTAGAAGGCGGTCTCAAAGATAACCTGGCCCTGAGCCATGTAGGGCTTTAAAGGTAATAACCAGCACCAGATTGGGATCACTCTAATCTCCGAGTGGAAATATTCTACTCTACTGCAGAAAAAGGCTCATCTTCCAGTCCCCACCAGCTGACACTGATATAATTGTCTGTAAATTGTTCAGAGATTATGGATCTTGTTCTTTTGATCATTCCAGAGTAGATGATACATCAGTCAAAACATGCCAATTGCCAATTGAAATAGAGCACATGCAAATTCTGACATAACCCTACAAACACTTCGTTAGTTATATAAGATGTCCCATCAAGTACTTAATTTTCCCCCCTCATTTTTAGATATCTTGGTCATGGGTTAATCAACTTTAGTTGTGAAAACACATGGTTTTCCCTGTGCTTATCTGCACTTATTTAGAACATGTCTTACTGATCTTTCAGGCTTTCAATTTAGCTTTAAAAACACTATGGGCACCATTTTGTGGTTTAGAGGACACACTGTAATGCAGAGATGCCATGATGGTGATATTTCTTTGGAGAACAATATTGCCTCCAATATTTTTATTCATTCCTCCCTCAATCTTAATGAAGTTCCATTTTATATTAAGAACAATCTCTTGTTAACCTGAGAAATGGTCCTTGTCCCTTCCTGCGATAACTTTCTCCTTGATCTTTTATGCTATAACAAGTGTCTACCGGGGTTCAATTACAAGTAATGTCTTTAATGTTAGAAATTGTACACTCCCCGTCTTTGTAAGACAAATCTTACCAAAACACAAAGTAGGTATAAGCTGTTTATAAATTCTCAAGAGGGCTTGCCTACATTACTTTTCTTTTTGCAGGTTGGCTGCTTGAGAATTAGAAATATATACACATTACTTCAATCTTGTATTATGCCTTGGAGCTACTAGAAAACTCCCACTAGCAGACACAACCTTTTCTATATTAAGGAATATGATTCTAGGTTGTTCCTCTATTTGAAATGGTTTATATATTTTATCTGTCTTGAAGAAAGCATATGATACTTTCCCCATTAAGTTCAAATGGCAGTAGATTTCATATGTTTTAAAATAACATTTCCTAACTGTATCTGCTATAAAAAGAAAGAAGCCACAAAAAGAAACTTGTAATGCCAAGAAAAGAACTTTTTTCATTGATACAGACTAAATTGTCATACTGTACACTGAGTTAATTCAGGTCTGTGAAGGGACTGGTAACATCTTCCCAATTTTTAAAGAATTTCTCCCCTCAAAAATGAGTTTCCATTTTTATAATAAGACCTTTGTCACTTTGTTAAAATATTGTGCTCACTTTTGTTTTGTTTTGTTAATGCTATATAAAATATGCTAGAGAATTTGAGAAATACATATTTTTTGAGTCAAAGGCCATTTAGGACGTTGCTTCCTTCTACTACTGCTTTCAGCTTTTCCAAATGGGAAATACTCTGTTGTTAGTTACTTAGGTAGGTATAATAATCATTACTAACAGCAGCAGCTTCATTAAAGTCCTGGGAAGACTTAAACCAAATAGCAGGTGTTAAATGCATCAACTCAGCTACTCTGAAATTTGAACTAAGGTCTTGGCTGGAAGGTCAGTTTGGGAAAAAAATAAATGAATGGTTGGAGTTTGTAAACCTCTGCAGAAACAGTCTCAGAGTGGGGAAGCTAAACACCATGCTCTCCTGTCATAATTCAATTCTTTGTAATTTTAGCTTTGTACATTGTATTCTCTTTAAGCCTTGGGACCACAAACACTTATTTCTTACACACGTATTTAGTGCAAATCCAGTTGTAACATCGTTGTTAGTACTGTCAGGCTGGGCGACAAAATTAACGAATGTTTGCAAGAAGTATTTTTTCTCAATTTACATCTTTTTATAAATAAAAAACAGCAGTTAAAATTAGTGTGCAGTTGTTCCTTCAAAAGTTATGTTTTATAGAAGAGTAATTTCATTCTTAAGGACATAAGCTGGGATGGCGCAGTGGTTAGAGTGCAATACTGCAGGCTATTTCTGCTGCCTGCCGGCTGCCTGCAATTTTGCAGTTCAAATCTCACTAGGTTCAGGGCTGACTCAGCCTTCCATCCTTCTGAGGTTGATAAAACGGGGACCCAGGTTGTTGAGGGCAATATGCTGCATCTGTAAACCGCTTAGAAAGGGCTGTAAAGCAGTATATAAGTCTTAAGTGCTATTGCTAAGTGCTAGAACCTGAAAATTGTTTTGCTTTATTTCAACTGAATAGTAACTGTAAAGTATTTTTATTTATTCATGTATTCATTTCCCATACAGTATGGACAGAACTGGTTCTGCCATTAAGCGCCGAAGACATGACTGATACCTAAAGCTAGCATATTGCAGGGTTACTTTCCTTAGGAGCTTACGTCCATGTTTTGTTGCTTTTCACTTTCTAGTTTTGTGAATTTCCACCAAAACTATAATGGTAAAGCCATTTGTTCATTATTATGTATTGTAGAGCCTTAAGTGCCAAAGGTCAATTCAAAACTTTTTCTGGTTGAAGATTAAACTAGCAGATAGATGTTGTGGAGAACTGACATGAAAAGGACTGACACAATTTTTTGCAAATATGTTTAAATGCTGTCTTCAGACTTCTTTACCTTCAGTGGCAAAATAAAGTTAAATAAACATAACATTGCAGTGGAATTATATACGCATGTCACAGCAGAATAAGTTATCTATGGATGATACTAAGGAATAACAGAGTGAGGGCATGGTGCTATGTGCTTATTACAAGTTAGTTGACATCAATATTTTAGCTCTGACAATGCACAACTACGGGCAAACATCAATGATGGCCCTTAAATGTGCATGCCTTGTTCTGACATCATACATATTTCATGTTTATAGTTCCCTAAGTAATTCCTTAAGTATTTGGAGGTTCGGAAGGAACATTTCTGAGTGGAGAATTTAAGTGCTCCTTTGATAAAATGTGAACCAGAAGTTTTAAAAAAAAATTGGCAAATGATTTTGTATAGAGTACTTCATATCACAATGCAACTTTATAGCAGATTTGAGTATTGCAAGCTGACTTAATAGGAGTAATAAAATAACGCATAAATATTTGGGCTATTTTTGAAATTTGCAAGAGGTTTCAAAATGTTTCACCAGGCACAGTTTTAAATTACTGCAAAACAACAATAGTTGTTATATACTAATACCATAGTATTTCAAACTATTTGGACATAAGTGCTTGAAAACAATAATTTCACTAAGTCATATCTGAATGGCATCTCCAAAATTCACATTCTTTATAGATTTATTCATCAATTTTGCCTAATGATATAATTGCACAAAAAAAATCAAGAAAGGATAGAAAACTTGAGTCAGAAATCAAGACTTTTACCTTTACTTACCCACTGTTCCTGCTGTCCCTTTGTCTGTTATTGCTAAGGTAAGGTAATAGTTCGATCTTGGACTAGTATGCTTTAAAGTATTATTAGGTCTGACATTACAGCAAAACGAAGAAAATATATTTAAAATAGTGTTGGTTACTCTTTTTAAAATGAGTTTAGCCCAAAACAGCTGCAGGAAGTCCTCTAGCGACTACCTCATTTAGCAACCGTTTGTGGTTAGAACAGCGATGGAAAAGTAACTTTTCCTAACATTTATGACCTTTGAAGGTCTATAAAACAAAGGAAAAGTGAAATAAGATTATAAGCATAGTCACCGTTTCACCTAGCAAGTACTTCACTAAACAATGGAATTGCCAGTCCAGATTGTGTTTACTAAACAAGGACTACCTGCATTAATTCTTCCAGGGTGCTCCATCACTTCTACCCAATCTCCATCAAACACTCAGACACTAATTTTTCTATGTCAAGGTATCATACCAACTGTAAGCTGGAGTGACAGCATGAAAATCACCCAGCGATTTTTAATGGTGCAGATGGATTTTAACCTGTATTGCTCTGTCTTAATTATTATTGCTGTAGGAATCACAGTCATCTGATTATCACTGAAGTCAATAATTCAGAAATATGCATTTCCCTTAGAAATAACTTCTACCATTTAGGAAACCTTCTGTTGAACGTGTCTGCTTTGCCTTCAATGGCTGGACTTTGCAAGGAGGCAGATAATGGAAGATACAGTAGCTACATGTAAATTATGTCACAGAAAATATAGAAGAATAATTTTATTTCTCACAATAATAGAAATATTAAGGTGTAATAATGAAATAAATGTGGGATGGTTAAGGACAATTCAAAAGAAGTAGGTCATTATATAATGCATTATTAAATTATGAATTCACTGTCACAATACCATCAGTGCTGTATTTTGGCATGCCTTCAACAAGACATAAGACATTGAATCTCTTCCAGCTTCCTGCTAGCAGAATCTATTGCGAAGTCTAATAAGCAACACATTTACTTTTAAATACACAAATTTAACTTTTCCAAATGAATAATATTATCCTCGATTTCTAGAGTTGAAAAAGATAACTCAACTGAAGTTCACTCATGGTCCATTAACAAATTGAACAATGAACAATCCCTAATATTCATGTGCGCACTGCATATTTACCTTGCTCACATTTCATAAACCTGGATTGGGGTAAGGAACTAGAAATCAAAGGTAGTGAAAAGCATCAAAACAAACCAGAGTGTGCCACTGTCTCCCTAAATAGGAAATTTTGGAGAGAAATATATACAGACTAAGCCTAAACTCTAGTATGAAATTGATTTAGCTTCCTAAATTGGATTTTGTTTACAATCTACCCATCATATAACTACAGTTTCCCTTGCTCTTGACTAGGAGTTGAAATAAGCTGTTATAGGATAAGTATCATCGTAATTAAAAGGATTATTTATAAATCATTAGTTGAGTTGTAGAGTGGAAAAGGATTTTGAGATAAAATAGCAGATGTCACATAGTTGATACTTTTTGATATTTCTAGAAATATTCGTAACTGCCTTATATTAACATATCAGGAAAAATGCAATACATAAAAATTACAAACAATGGAAAAATAAAATCATATAAATAAAATAAGACTTAATTATGATCACTAAGTTCAATAATACAAAAAGGAAATTAACACTGAGGTGTTTGATAATTTGTTCAATAACAACACCTGTCTGGGTTAATATTGACTTTCCAAGAGAAATACTCCCAACACTCTAGTATTCTAAGATAATTATATAGCAACATAATGAAAGGTTTGATTTTTTTCCCTGTGATTGTTAAAATGTACACACCAGAATAGAGTGTCCATACATTTGTCTGTCATTAAAACAATTAAATATTGTCTCTCTAGATAGATATTTTCTTTTTACTTTCTTTTATTTTCTTTCTTTCTCAGAAATTGTATTCTAAACGTTCCTATTAATAATTTGTTCCTGGCAATAAAACAGAGATTGTGTCCTTCAAAACTTCATACAAGTTTTGTGCGTAATATTAGGGTTGTCTATTTTTATTAATAAAGGAACGGAAATTAAACATTCTTAATTAATTAAATTTTATTTCTGAATTAGAATTATATAGTTTCCATTAACAGAATTCACATTGAATGTAAATCTCGAATGGTTCTATAGATTAATTTTTTTGTGGTATCGTATAGGAATATAAAAGCTTACCATTTTTAAGAAGACATCCTTCTGGGTAATTTCCTTTTCTGCGTATATAAATCCTGATAAGCCAAAAGGGAGTCTTTTGTCTTTATAGATGTAAACTTTAATGTTTCTTTTCCTTTATGAGCACCCAAGAACACCTATTTCAAATGATCCCAGAGCAGCTTGTTACAAAATGCTTCATTCCCCATTTGTATTTTGAGCTATAGATGCAGTAGTGTTAAATTCAAGGATCTAAGATAGCACTTTAAGGAAGAGATACATAAATCCTGGAACTAATTTAAATGAAACTCTAAATATAAACCAACTCTGCTTTGCTCTCCAAGTACTTGAGAGAGGCAACTTTGCTGGAAAGCTGACCTCTTCTCCTGTCATTCTTTGCAGCAGGAATAGAACAAAATGCAAGCTGTAAACGTTTGCTTGCTGCAAGTAAATATAGGTATGAACACCATCCATGTTACAATTGCATCCTGTGTCATTTTTATCTCTGTGTGTCGTTTCCAGTACAGAGATGCTTGAAGGATTATTGTCTTTAGCCTTTCCTCCTCTTTTGGTTCTGTAGCTTTATTAAGCCTGGACAGAAGAAAAAGCTTTCCACTGGAGTATGCCAGGCATTTTACCTAGTAACAATAAACAAATCTGTACTAAAGTTTATAAGATATTGTGCTGCACCTGTCTGTTGACAATATATGCCCTATCTGTTAAAAATGACTCATTGAGGAACTACGACTGCGTTGTTTAAAAGAGACGAAAGGAGAATGTCAACTTTTAGAAAGATCATTTGAACAATTTGATTTGACTTAATAGGGCATAATGAATAGGATGTGTTTTGGAACTACACTATTAGTCCCCAGAATTCAGTTTCAGGTATAAGATGCATTTTGGAAATATAAGCCCACAGAAGTACACACCAATCATATCAACTGAGAATTCTGGAACTGTAGTTTAATATGTCAGGAACAAATTGGAGAAAACTACAAAGTGGGTTTAGGTAAGTTTAAATTTTCAGTTTCTCAACATTTCTTTTAACTGACCAAGTACAGAGTAATATTTTTTTTAAAACAAAAATGTGTATTAATGGTAGCAAATTTCTTGCTACTTAAAATAGAAAATGATGCAGCATAAGTAAAAAGTTGAGTATAACTAAATATACAAAAAAAAAGACACAAAGTAATGAGCAAACGTTCTGCTTCTTCCATACTTTTCTGTAGGCTGCTGATTAAGTAGAACTAGACTGGAAAGGGGAAAAATTGCTGACATGGGGAGCCCAAAAGTCTGCAGCGTGTGTGAGATTTAAGATGGAATTCAGGCTATGTAGACAGACTTAATCAGTCTCTGCTCCTTTGAAATTTCAGCTGCTTCTGAGTATTTTTCCACCCAGTTTTTAGTGTAACTAGGAAATATTAAATTTAGAGTAGTTGGCATCTGTCTGCAAAATGTCTTCCTTTAACAACAATCATGTTAATTGGGCTGATGAGATGCCATTTGGAATTAACTGAGAATTGTAGCAATTAAAAATGGAGAAGAAACTTGACTGAACTTGCAAAGCAAATTATATTTAGGAGACAAAAACATCTGCTGATGAATAAATGGAAAGAAGATTTGGTAGGTAGGATATGACAACTTTAAGAAAAAGATAAACTATTTCATTGAGAAATGGCAAAGACATCGCAACATCTTAAACAAAAAATAACAAAATGCTAGTAAGATTACTCATCTAATTGTTTGAGTTATCTTTGTGAATAATCGTTACATTACAGATCGCAATAGAAATAGCATTTAGGCTTATATATCACCCCATAGCACTTTACAGCACTTTCTGAGCGTTATACATTGTAGAAGCATTATTATTTTTATATCGTCCCCAACAATCTGGATCATCATTTTACCAACCTTTGAAGGATGGAAGGCTGAGTCAACCTTGAGGCCCATCAGATCAAACTACAGGCTGTGGACAGAGTATGGCACTTTAACCACTATACCACCAGGGTTGTGTATTGTACTGATTTATCTTTTGGAAGCTACTTTGAATAACAAAAACGACTTAAAATTCCATAATCAAATACTTTAAAGCAATATAGAAAATTGGAAAAGTACTTTATTAATTTGTTTCAATTTTATTAATATTTTTTGGCTCTTTATCAAAATTGGTTTTATACCTCAAAACAGTTTTGGTTTTGAGATCTTGCTTATAGTATCAGAATAGCAAAAGAATAAGAATAGCATTAGAATATAAGTTTGAATAGTACTGTTTTTTAAAAATATATATTATTTTTACAGGAATGCAACAAGGTTGTTAATTAACATGAGAAAGAAAGGAAATGAATCTATGAATTTTGAAATTATATATGTGTATGTAAATCAAAGATTGGATGACTTTTTTGTGGTATAAATGACGTACATGAAGAGGACCTATAAGTAACATAATTTGAAGCATTAGCATTGTAAATAAAAGTTTCTAATGTGTGTGCGTGTGTGTGTATAAAATGTTGGGGTATAAGGCTAATCATTGATAATCTACAATCGTTGGGCAACTCAGAATACAATACTATGCATACTCAATATATAAGATGATTTTAGGGTCCTGAAAAAGATAGTGTACACTGTGTTTACTGTAAAAAAATGAAATAGGATGTCATTATATAGTTATATTTTGTTATATATACATGTCTCCAAGGCCTTATTTTGCAAGCACAAGATGCCATATTGATCAGTGTCTAAATTGTGAAACTACCTGCAATCCTGAAATCCAAGGTGAAGCAGGCAGAACAATAATTCTAGTCATATTAATGGTGTATTATATTCTGATTCTCACTCATCATATTCATTGAGTATTATTTCTCTGTTATGTCACATATACAATATTATATTGAGAGCCAATGTTGGAGACTGCTATGTTTTATTAAATCACTAAATTGGGATTTCCTACTAATTACCATAATTAAGAATGGAAATTTAGACCAGAGATTTGCTCTAAAACGAGACTAAGTGTATTGTAATGGTCCTGTAATAGTGGTCATTTTCACCAAAGATATTTGCATATTACTAAGGCTCAATGGTTAGATACTGAGCTTGTCAGCTGGAAAGCTGACAGCGTGGGTTCGCGATCTATGCGCTGTGTGATGGGGTGAGCTCCCATTACCTTAGTCTGCTGAGCTCTGGTGGCTCAGCAGACTGAGGCAGTTATTAACATCCACTTACATCTGCTGCCTGCAATTACTGCAAGTTCAAATCCCACCAGGCTCAAAGTTGACTCAGCCTACCATCCTTTACCTATCCTAAGGTAGGTAAAATGAGGACCCAGATTACGGGGCAATAAGATGACTTTGTATAAATATACAAAAGTATGAAGGCTATTGCTTAACACATTGTAAGCAGCCCTGAGTCTCCAGAGAAGGGCGGCATATAAATCAAATTAAAAAAAATTACCTGCAGCAGTTCCTGCCAGTTTAGCAGTTTGAAAGCATGCAAATGTGAATAGAAAAATAGGTACCACTTCAGTGGGAAGGGATCATCAATCTGTGCATCTTGGTGTATATTATTCTGGCCACATGACCATTGGAAGTGTCTTCGAACAATGCTGGCTTCCTCAGCTAAGAAACAGAGATGAACACTGTCTCTAGAGTCGGACACAACTGGACAGGAGAAACTTTTCCTTTTCCTTTAAGGGACCTATATGCTTGTCTGAGCAATTGTGGTATTTCCAGGATGAAAGAGTAGAGCTTACTTTATGTGCTTTCCTGCCTGGTGGGAAGATAAGCAATTGACAGGTGGTGCATTGTTCTTAAAAGTCTGTCATAGAAGTTATTCATCTCCTTTCAGAGTTCTTGAGCAAGTATGTACAAGTGTATACAGGAGGCGAGGCTATTTATTAATTGGCTTTGGATATGTGTCCCTTTCCATTTTCTGGACCTGCCAAGTCAGGATCTATGAAGACATGTTAAAGTTAGCAGTTAGATTTTCTTGGCAAGCTACAAGCTATAGAGGTTTCCTCGGTTACAGTATGCAATAGTTATTTTGGTTAGTAGTTGACTCAGCATATAAACAGAGCAGTGCAAATGTGCTTGGGAAAGAATACTGCAATCTATTGAAAATCTCTAGCGTGTTAGAATCTAATGAATTAGAATTTATTTTATTATTTGCAATAGGGTAAAGAATATAAGCAAGTCAGCAAAGAAGACAGCTGCCACAATGAATTGTTTGCAATGTGATTTAAAACAAATGTCTCTATCTTGGCAATTGAAAAAAAGTAGTTTAAAAAAAAAGATAAACACTACTTTTTGTTTCTGACTTATATTTTGCAGTCCTTTTTACAGGTGGTCCTCAACTTATCTTCAGTTGTTTAACACTGGGTGGAGTTATGACAGCTTTAGAAAGGGTGCTTTATGGCCTGCAAGCCACACCATTGTTAACTGTTGCACCCACCCCCAGGTCACGTGACTGCATTTTAGGCACTTAGAAACTGACCCACATGGTTGTAGCATCTTGTGATCACGTGATTGGGCTCCATTTCCCATATCCTTCTGTTTTTTCTTCTATCTGTTCCCATTCCTTTGTGGTCAATATTCAGTGAGCCCTGAAACCTATAAGTATTATGTCAAGCATTATTGGCTTATTTTTTTTAAAGCTTTTCTTCTCTTGTAAATCTTTCCATTTTTACTTACTCAGAGAATACTTCAATAAAATTTGTTAAAAGTACTGTCTTTTACAAGGGACACAGTGGCTCAGTGGCCAAGACGCTGAGCTTGTCAGTCAAAAGGTTGGCATTTCAGTGGTTCGAATCCCTAGTGCTGCGTAACGGGATGAGTTCCTGTTACTTGTCCCAGCTTCTGCCAACCTAGCAGCTCGAAAGCACGTAAAAAATACAAATAAAAAAATAGGGACCACCTTTGGTGGGAAGGTAACCATTCCATGCACCTTTGGCATTTAGTTATGCCGGCCACATGACCATGGAGACATCCTCGTACAGCGCTAGCTCTTCGGCTTTGAAACGAAGATGAGCACCACCCCCTAGAGTCGGGAACAAGTAGATATGTGTGAGGGGAACCTTTACCTTTATCTTTACCTTACTGTCTTTTAAGAGTCTTAGTAGTCTGTTTTTCTTCCATATTAATAATTACCTAATCAAGTTGCCAAGTTCAATGAACTCAGAGTTTGTTAGGAGAACAATAGAATGCTGAAGGTGTTTTTGAAATATGCTTTTGTCTTTAGCTCTTTCAGATAATGAGGAAGAATGTGCTAATACAAGTGAAACAATTCATCAGCCTTCAAGTTCAACTCTTGTTTCTTCAAAAAAAAGGAAAAAGGTTGGTTGATTTTATTTTCACTAATAGAAGGCAGTCTAGTGCACAATGAAAAACTTTTAATGAAGTCATTGTTTGCTGAACGGAAAGTATACTATTGAAATGCCTGAATATCTCAGGTTAAGATTCAAGGGGTATGTTAGAAAGTTATATAAGAAGATCAGTGCAGCAAGTAACCCATCATCCCTGCTAAACACTGAGGAGGGAATCTTAAATATTTATGCATCATTCAACTAAGTACTATATCTGTTTCCATGTGGAAAATGTCCAGGCATATAGTCGCTTCTTATTCTTGCTGAATATATGGACATGGAAGGTATCTTTGCAAGGTATATTTTAAGGAAGGACAAGACCTGTGAACTCCCAGTTCACTTTTGAGACTTTTTCAGTGCATGAGAGAATATCTCACCATCTTGCCCAAATGATAAATGTAGAAAAGAGATCTACCTTATTATGAGCTCTAATATTTGGGAAATATTTATGCCATTATAATACAAATATCAGGTTTCTTCTACTTCGCATTGCGGTTAAGTCATACAATATGCAAGAGAGTGGGAAAAATTCAAGATCCATATTAAAACAATATCTCTTTTAGGCTAGAGATCAAGATCAACAAAAACTAAGTCCTTTATATCATTAAAATAACCGTTGCAGATTTTTTAAATGTAATATTTAAAACTTAACCTTAACTGATTGATAACAATATATTCAGTCAATGTAATAAATATTTTATGACTATACAGTTTGTTTTCATCCAATTTTTTATCTGCCTGGTTTCCTTTTGTTCCTTTATATTGCCATGGAATAGTTTCTGTTCTTCAGTTGATCTTAATAGAAAATGAACATGATTTCAAAAATTCTCATTTCCTGTAAAGTCTTGGCTGCCATGTACATGCTATATTATTGCCTTTGTATTTTAAAGTTCTTCCAAATGCCAGCTCATAATCTTCATTTTTTTTCTTCCAGACTACAGAATGCCTCCTCAGTGTTGAGAAAGAGAAATCTAAGGATGAAAAAGAAATTGAAATGAAGCCAAAGAGAAAAAGAAAGGTAATTCTGATTAATATTTTGAATGAATATTAAAAATAATACATATTTTTTAATTTCATAATAATGATTGTTTAAACTAATAAATGATATATTAACCAGTCTCAATATAATTTAAATTTCTTCTGTCACTTTTCATTCTCCCTCCAGTTCAAGGAAAAATACAATTGTAATCTAATCTAAAATATTCTATCCAAAAATCCGATTCTAAATGGAACTGAACTTGGAATGTAATCCATATGGTTTTTTAAAAAAAGTTGATTTATATGCTGCCCTTCTCCAGAGACTCAGGGCGGCTTACAATGCGCTAAGCAATAGCCTTCATACTTTTGTATATTTATACAAAGTCAGCTTATTGCCCCCACAAACTGGGTCCTCAATTTACCTACCTTAGAAAGGATGGAAGGCTGAGTCAAGCCTTGGTGAGATTCGAACCTGCAATAATTGCAGGCAGCTGATGTTAATAACAGGGCTTTAGACCACTGTACTATCCAAATATATGTACATCTAAATATATGTATATTTGTGTATCTAATATAAAAATAAATATATTATTTTTCTGAGTCTATTAGTCATATTTTGCCATTCTTAGTAAAAAGCATCTCAAGGATGGCTGATATATTTATCACTACATATATTCCCAGTTGGTAGGATACAGACAACATAGTGTTGGTTTAAAATGTAGTGTCTAGATTAGACTTCCTAATTTGCACGCTTAAATTGGTTGCACTACTGACCATAACATGACTCAATGCATGGAAATCTAATGTGCACCTCATCCCCTTGTTAAAAAGTGATGTATCAAACCTTCATTTGACCAAAAGCATGATGGGAAGCAGAGGCAATACTGTATGGAATATTGTGCCTTGCAATTATTTATTTATATTTGCCTTTATTATTTTTACAAATAACTCAAGGCAGTGAATATATCCAACAAATCTTCCTCCTCCTGGCAATTTAAGAAGAGTAAATATTAAAAAACAAAGAATAGTCATTTAGGGCAAATAGGTGTTGCCTAGCCAAATACATTTTGTCACCCTTATCGCTATGATGTAGGTCCGAATAAGTCTAATGTTTGGTCAGGTTCACTCTTTGTCTTTCTTCAGTGGCGCTCAGGGCCTCTGCCTATTTAGGCTGCAACCAAGGTTTTAACTGAACCACTAGACAGATCTTCAGGGGAAAACCCACATGCCCTATGGAATCCAGTAGGGTTCATTAGTTGTCTAGGTAGGCCACCCTAACAGACCATGGCTCCCTGTAGGGTTGACTGATCCCAGTGAGCCAGAGGACAACCCAAGACTGATCTCCCCATGTAATGGACTGATGGTAATGTCTCCAATGCCATATCACACTATAACTGACCCGAAACAAAAACCATCTCTAATTTGTGACACACACACACAAACATCCAGGTATACATTATTTTGAAAAAGTCCATAGTTGCCATGGATACCATGGATTCCTGAACCACTCCAGATTTAACAGCACTAGGTGGCAGGTTATACTCTCCAAGGACCAAAAACCTTAACCTGGCAATAGAATCCAGCAACTTAGGCAGAGAAGCAACAATCCCAACTATTCCAGAAGTTCCAATTTTAACCAGAGTCTCAGTCCTGTTATCCGTGAAGCAGAGCCCCTAAACATCCTCAATGACTCACAGGTGATAATAGCCATCCATGGTATTTGAGAAAGGGGGTGAAGAGATGCTGCCTAGAGGCATCTTGCCATCAGGTAAGAGAGGGTATAGTCTGAAGCTACATAATAGCTGGAGAAAGAGGCTCAGGAGGAACTATCCTAACTTCTCAAGCTATAAAGGATACAATGGAAGCTTTGCATTTTCAAATCTGCAAAATTGATGTCAACCTTCCCAGATATATCAGATAGGAAACAGACCAGTCAAGCTACTGCTACTTTATTATAAGTCTACCTTTACAAAATCTTGCAAGTTTAAAAGCTGCTCTCCTCTAGGCACTTTGCAGCTATAAAGTACTTGACACACTTAGGGAGTTCCCACTATGGTTGCTGGAAATAATTACCGTATATACTCATGTATAAGCCAACCCGCATATAAGCCAACCCCCCCCAATTTTACCCCCCAAAACTGGGAAAACTTGTTGACTCGTGTATAAGCTGGGGGGTGGAAAATGCAGCGGCTACTGGTAAATTTCAAAATAAAAAAAGACTGGTCAAAAGTGCGAGGACCTGTCAGAAATCACTTTTTTCAGCCCTCTGGGTAGTCCTTTTGTGCACATGGACTACTCAGAGGGCTGAAAAAGTAATTTTTGACTGGTCCTCGCACTTGTGACCAGTCTTCAAACTTACAACTGTCCTCACATTTTACGTTTTTGCCCTATCTTGTCACCATGGTGAAGAGAAGCGGTTGTGAAATGAGTGACATGGTTTTAAGAATGCTGCACGGGCATAAATGTGACGATGGTCATAAGTGTGAGGACCAGTCAGAAGTGCGAGGACTGGTCACAAGTGTGAGGACCAGTCAAAAATAACTTTTTCAGCCCTCTGAGTAGTCCATGTACACAAAAGGACTACTCAAAGGGCTGAAAAAAGTGATTTCTGACAGGTCCTCGCACTTTTGACCGGTCTTCGCACTTATGACTGGTCATCATTTATGCCCATTGTAGCATTCTTAAAAACGGTGTCACTCATTTCACAACTGCTTCTCTTCACCATGGTGACAAGATAGGGCCAAAACGTAAAATGTGAGGACAGTCGTAAGTTCAAGGACTGGTCACAAGTGCGAGGACCAGTCAAAAATAACTTTTTCAGCCCTCTGAGTAGTCCATGTGCATAAAAGGAGTCCATGTGCATAAAAGGAGAGGGAGGAAGAGAGGAGGAGAAGAAGAAAGGAAGAGGAAGTAGGGAGGAGAAGAAGGGGGGAAGAGAAAGTAAGAAGGAAAGAAAAGAGGTGGTAGGTTTGAGGAGAAAGATTGCTGTAGAATAAAAAAGATGAAAGGGAAGAAAACCAACCCCAAACACATATAAAGATATTAAGCTAAAGAATGAATTGTTAAACTTTAAAGAATAAAAGAAAACAAATATGAATAAATAGCAATAATTAGAAACACACATACAAACATACGATGTATTTTCTTTAAAAAGAATATTTGGCCGGTTCACAAATTTAAACAGTGTTTAGTCATTTCACTTAAATTTACAATTTCTATATTTCCTTTTTGCCATATTTATTCCTCATCTATTTTTTAAAAAACCAATATTACCCTTCATCCTCATCTCTAATCTTAATCAAATTCAATTTTTCACTTCTATTCTATATTATACCTCTTCCCATTGTCATCTATTTTTATATCCATCCTCACATTGCTTAATTATGTAATATTACAGTTGTTTAATACAAATTCAACATTTTAATATAAATCAATTAGTTATATAACTATCTTTTTTGTATATTAATCAATATGAACATGAATATTCCAATTATTTCCATGCAATCCAATTTCTTACAAATCAATTAATTATATTTACCAATAATAATAAACCAAATAATTTCCCCAATATTCTTCCAAACCACAACTTAACCATTTCTGCTTTCAACACAATATACAATTAATAATATCTCAATTATTACAATTCCCTATTTAAATAGAGCTTTTTTTTCTTTTGTGTTTTAAAATCTTGAACTCCCCTCTTTTGCCATTTGCCATAAATTTCACATTGTTTGCACCAACCTTTTTTGATGAGGAAAAAGAAAAGAAATTTGCCTTAGCAAACAGCAAAGCCAACAAGCTGTTTTGGTTTCGCTTTTGGTTTCAGCATAAGGAGGAAAAAAAAATGTGCTCTTTGCAGCAGGCACCTTTTTGCAGCCGGCACCGATCTTCTCATTTGTTTTCTTTTAACCCTGATCAGCTGTAGGGGGGGCCTTTGAAGCCCCGAGGCAAGAATTTAAAGTTTTTTTTCTCCTCTAGCCATCAGCTGGAACTCAGGAGGCAGTCCCAATAGATTGGGAGTGGGCAGGGTAAGCAAACCCCATTCTCCCGCTGTTTCCTAGCTTGCAGGGGAAAAGTCATTTTTTTCGTGACCCGCGTATAAGCCTAGGGGGCGTTTTTCAGCCTGAAAAACGGTCTGAAAAACTCGGCTTATACGCGAGTATATACGGTATTTCTCCCAGTAGGCATTTTCTCACATCTGCATAACAGCAGAATCAGGAAGGCTGGTAACAGAAACATGGTAAGCAATTCAGAAAACATTTATTTCTGTGGATGAAAAAAATGGGTAAGGCTGCACATTCTTCAGGCTATTCATGAAGCTATGCATTGTTTTTGTTTTGTTTTTTATTATCATTTTATTGTTATTCATGTTATTTTGTCAAGACTGAATCTATTTTTGTTGTTGTAAGCCGGGGTAGCTAACTCGCGGTGTCACGATATCACGTGACGTATTGCGACTTTCCCCCCTTCGCTAAACTGGGGGTGAACGCCGGCAGCACATGACGCATCCGCAATAATATTTTTCAAGTATTAGGATATAAATGGCTATCATTGTCCAGTTTAGAAGCAAATGAAAAAAATTGCAATGTATTTATTAGCTCCACACCATATGGATTATGCTTTCCTTTTTTTCCTTTCTTTTTTTAGAAGAAAATTTCTGATCTTCTCACAGAAACTGTACCAAAGCCAGGTATCCCAGCAGATGTACAAAAAATGCTCAATGAACATTTTGGAGCTAAGCGTTCTGTGATTGAACTAGAAGAATTAAAACTGCCAGGTAATGAGAGTATCAGTGAGGTACTACTCAGGATATTATTTTAAAAAAACAGTTTGTAACAACATTTCTTTCTTATTAAGTATTATTTGTGTATGATTTCTGAGTATTGTTTGACAAAAACAAATAAACAAAACATACCTTTTGGTAGCTCCTAGACTTTTCAGATGCTGTTTTTAGAGATGCGATGTTTTTGGGAACTAATTAGTCCATATGGACATGGAGATATGATGGCTATGTGGTTTTGACAGAACATTTATCATCAGCATAATCATAAAAATTGTACGGGTCACATATATAGGATTCTTAGGCATTCATACTCATACCACAAACTTTCACTATCTTATGCCTGGCAGCTGGAATTTCAAATGAATAAAACTATATAAATATAAACAAGGGTTTTTTAATTGATCACTCAGATCAATTTTTAATTGATCTATTTTTTTTTTTAAATTGATTTATATGCTGCCCTTCTCCGGAAACTCAGGGCGGCTTACAATGCGTTAACAATAGCCTTCATACTTTTGTATATTTATACAAAGTCAGCTTATTGCCCCCACAAACTGGGTCCTCATTTAACCTACGTTAGAAAGGATGGAAGGCTGAGTCAACCTTGAGCCTGGAGAGATTCGAACTTACAGTAATTGCAGACAGCTGGTGTTGATCACTATGCTTTTTTAGTCTGCTGAGCTAAACCAGGCTCATGATTCGATCAATTGATTTAATTGATCAAAGTTTTGGAATCACTTAATTGAGGCATAGAATAAAATTTAAATTAGCAAAGCAAAGTAGAATTATTTTGTTAACTAGAAGATGTGCAGTTAGTTTGCTCCACCGTTTTGCACCTTAATGCACCGTAACACAATGTCTTAATCAGTGTCCCGTAATCAATTGCTTTATTGCTGTACATTGCTATACAGTATCAATACCTGATTTCTATTAGCTTTTTTTTTAGTACCCTATAGTGTGACAAATCTGTGAATAAGGTATTATTTACGGTAATATCAATGAAAGAAAGATTCACTGGAATTTCTACATGAAGAAAAGATATGAATATCAAGAGAGTTCTGGTAGAAAATTGTGATCTCCTTATATTTGCATAATTCATTATTGTTGTCCATGCTGACTTGCTATATATGTCATGGATTTATACTTTTATTCTGTTTTTAAATAAATTGTCCTGGAATGTAGAATGTAGAGCACTATGTGAATACTTATTTTATTTAGTTAACAAAATACTTTATAACTCACAGAGCTGTGTGATTAAAAATGAGAAAAAGTTTTGGAATTACTAAATAATTCTCAAAATTTCATAACGAGCTATTGGAGATATTTAAGAATGCTTCTATGTAAAGTTTTTATTATAGAGTTGTCCTGCCATGTTCATGGATATTTGTAAGAAGGAAGTTTACATCTTTTATTTATATTTATCCTATGTATGTGTGGGTTTTTGTATTTGGACTGTTTTTAATCACTAAAGAAATCCCATCAAGGGAAGCAACATAGCATACCTGTGCAATATTGTTGCTGAGGGCTAATGATAGTCTGAAACTCACCTTGGATTTGCTGTTCTGGGTTGGGCTAGTGGCTTAACAGTTTGCACATTCTGTTTTGTCATAATGCTTAACCCTGGTCTCAAATGAGAAAGCTACAAAGTATCTCATCACAAATACATCCAGTTCAATAAAAATACCTTTAAGGATAATGGAAAGATAACTTTGAAAAGAATCTAAATTGGGTTCAATATTTGTTCCCATCATTTGGTTAATCCACTTTAAAGCTTTTTGTTATTAATTTTGGGTGCTTGCAAAATTCTGCCTTCTGAAAGAGCATTTTGCCTGGCTTATAACAAAGCAGCTTCCTGAAAATTTAATCCAAGGTCTTAGCTGTAGCATTAAGCAACAATAGTTGTCTATTATGGTTTCAGATTCCTGTTTCCTCCCTGCCAATGATCTCACCCACAGCTTTTCTTCCTACCTGAAAGAAAGTAAGTAGTAATTTAGTCAGAAGTCGTTCTATGTCATTCTTTTCTTAAAAGGCTTAAAATAATTTGAGATAACATACACACGTATGTTAATTGTATGTTTATATTATACTTTTTCAGAAAATGCTTGCTTTATAGTATAAAGTATTATTCTGTCTTGTTGAACAATTAGCTTCTAGTTTCACATGCTATATTCATAATATACATTGTATGTAACTGAATGCTGATAATCAAAAACCAAATAGGGAGAACAAACAATTTTAATAATTCCTCTCTTAAAGGTGAATTGAAAAACATTTGTGTTTTGAAACACATTTAAAGTTTCATAAAGTGTCAATAAAGTTGCTTTATTTTCAGTTATACTAACAAATATTACCCTTGAGAGCTTATAATAAACATTATGATAAAAGCAATAATGAAAAAGAAAAAAAATGCATCTTACTTACAGTCTCCATTTAATCTGTTGAGGCCAAGATAGAAGCTCCTCTGATAAAATGGATGATCCCTGGGCCTTATGTAACTCTCAGCCACATCATGCCTTCAAATTCTTGCCCATTCTTTTTTGCAGAAGATATAATATAATAATATAAACTTGTTTGGTTTATATCACATTGGGCGCAAATCTTTGAGACTGATTAAATTAGCGAGATGCTATTGTTGATTATTATTGATTAAATAATGCTTGGTGCATAGGTTGATTATATTGCGAGTATCTTTTTAGCAAATAGTAGAGCTAGTCTGAAGTTATGACAGTCTTGGAAAAGTGTTTTATGGCCCATAGAACACTGATGGCTGTTGGAAACCATAGTGCTGGTTCTCCCTCGTAGCCATGTGATCACGATCTGGGTGCTTGGCAATTTGTTCACAAATATGCCAAGTGCCCACAATTGTGTGCTTGCCATTTGCAATTTCCTCTGTCAGCTCCTCAGAATGTCAATGAGGAAGCCTGAAAATGTAATCCAAGTTCTTAGTTACAGCATTAAGCAACAATAGTTATCTATTATGGCTTCAGTAGGGTGGAGAAACAGAGTTCAGTCCCTAATGATTTGAGTACCATTTCTGCACCCTTCCGCATGCAGAGGAGAGATGACATTTTCCTGCAGGGTGCAGAAATGGAACTTTTATCCTGATGGTTTGAGCTGCATTTCTGCAGCCCACAGAAGTTCCCTTCCACACATGGAAGTGAGTTGAACTCCTTCAGTGGGATGGAGAAACAGCCCACATGCTAACAATTTCAGCTCTGTTTCTCCACCCCACTGAAAGAATTAAGGTGAAGAGGGACCTGAATGGAGTCAGGCATGGAGGAGGAGCTGAATTCAATCAGTGAGTCCCTGATTCTTAATTAGACAAGAAGATGCCAAAATCTAAGCAGAAAGCAAAGTGATACAGTAGTCAGTATGGAGTTCTCCAGATGGAAGAGAGATGCCCTAGGAGGCCCAGCACAGGTCATGTGCACATGAAATGCTTGGATTTTGGCAGGGAGGATTTTCAGCTCCTGAGCATTGTGTCTTCCATTCCCCTGAGTCACCTCACAGTCCTTACTCTGTTCACTTAATGGCCTGTATGATCATTTACGACTATATCCAGGAGCGCCAGGATTGCAGTCATTGAGCAAAGCAGTCACATGGCTAGTCACATGACATCTTATTTAATCACTGCTTCACTCAACGATCTAAATACCAGGCTCAATTGCACTTGTAAGTTGAGAACTACCTGTGAAATATATGTCTCTTTAAGACTTTGCAGGAGCTGGGACTAGACGTTCTCTAAGACTCCTTCCAATTTTTAAATTTCATGTCTCTAAGATATACAGAGCCTGTAGTACAGTGGTTTAAAGCACCCTGTTATTAACATCTATTAACATCTGCTGCTTGCAATTACTGCAAGTTCGAATCCCACCAGGCTCAAGGTTGACTCAGCCTTCCATCCTTTCTAAGGTGGGTAAAATGAGGACCCAGATTGTGGGGGCAATAAGCTGACTTTGTATAAATATACAAAAACTATGAAGGCTATTGCTTAACGCACTGTAAGCCGCCCTGAGTCTCTGGAGAAGGGCGGCATATAAATCACAT
>WNWU01000016.1:12990450-13023091 GCA_012654045.1 Ptyas mucosa | reverse complement strand
CAAATTATATATATATATATATATATATATATATATATATATATATATATATATAGTTTTAATAGAATAAAGATTCCTAACAATAGTTATTGCATACTTAAATAGAAGATTTAGCCAAATACATTTGTAGAGATCTTCAGTTTGACACTATTATACATTATATGTTTGACTTAATTTGTATCGAGAGTGTTTTATCTTCTTTTGGCACATCCAAGTGACAAAAAATGTAAACTGCTTACAGAATTTAGACAGTTATATTAATGTCAAATAGCCTGGTGAAGTTGCTCTTAAGAAAGTTCACATTATTTGATAATAGTTTATGCAATGACCAATCTGATTATAGCCAAGGTATTAGCAGGATTGAGCAAGAGTTTGTATTTTCTAGAATTTTGTGACAATGGTATAGTTTTGCTCTGTGGGCTTCATGTTAAGGTCCACCATAACAATATGTGTCTTTTTTTTCTTGCATGACTACACATTGGCCACTTTTTAATTTAAAGCACTGGAATTCGAAGAGTTGGGATTGCATAGGATAGAATATTCTATAATAATATTATAGAATATCATCTTCTATTTATCTTCTATTTAACTTATCTACTAATATGTGTACTTAACTTTGCTAGTTGTTTTCTTGTTTAATTCATTAGTATTTTTCTTTTTTTTCTTTTATGTATTCAAGAAGAGTATGGTAAGCCATTATTTAGGATGCGCTTTCATTTCTCATTACAGAATATATCAAAAGTCAGGCAGATCCTATAAACTTATTATATAAATAACATTAAATGTTCAAATTTGTGGACAGTTTTTTCTAAATACTTTCTTACTTGGTTGATACCAAATACCAAATATTCCTAAGTACAATAACATTAATAAAGTTAATAAAACATTGTGATTGGTCTATGGTTTCTGGCTTTTGGTACACTCTGTATGTCTACTTTGAAATAAAGAAGCTGTTATGTGATTCATTTATTTAGGACATTAGTTAATTTGTGTAGGCTCAGGCTGTGCTCCATTAGCAGGCTACCTCACTATTTTCTAATATAATGACGCATTACTGCATTTATTGAATCTTTGTTTTTCACATTTCAGTCTGCCCTAAATGGGCAAAGCTCCGTAAAAACCACACAGAGAAGTCATCAGTGGTGATGCTGGTAATTTGCAGCTCTGCTCTCCGGTGTCTGGAACTCATCAGGTATCTTGTTTGCCACCAGGAGAGAATCCTTTCTAAGGTTTTTCTCAAAACCACCGAATAAAAGGGACAACTAGGATATCAAGTTTTCTCAATCACTATTGGTAATAGGATAGGGTCATTCTCTAAATCCTGGTCTCACAATACTTGGGAAAAGTTCTTGGGTGTAGTCCCAGCCTCACAGTCACTCATGCCCTTGTTACCTCACGGTTGGATTATTGCAACACACTCTACATGGGGCTACCCTTGAAAAGTGTTCGGAGACTACAGTTGGTCCAGAATGCAGCTGCACGAGTTATAGTGGGTGTGCCTAGTTACACCCACATTACACCAATACTCCGCAAGCTGCACTGGCTCCCTATTGGTCTCCGGGTGCAATTCAAGGTGTTGGTCATTACCTTTAAAGCCCTATATGGCTCAGGGCCAGGCTATCTTCGAGACCGCCTTCTACCACATAGCTCCCAGCAACCAGTAAGATCCCACAGTCAGTCTCCTCCAGGTCCCATCAGCTAAACAATGTCGGCTGGCGGGCCCGCAGGGGAGGGCCTTCTCTATGGCTGCCCCGGCTCTCTGGAACCGATTACCTCCTGAGGTCCAGACCGCCCCCACCCTATTGGCCTTTCACAAAGTGGTGAAGACCTGGCTCTTCCGGCAGGCTTGGGGCCATTGATCTCGTTATAATGATCTTGTGAGACCCGGCCACGAATTGGAGTGCATGTGTTTTAACGTTTTTAAAGTTTTTAATGTTTTAATGTTTTTCTTTTTAACATTTTTTATGGGATTGTTCACATTGTTTTATTCTTTGTTGTAAACCGGCCAGAGTCCCTTGGGAGTTGGGCGGCATAGAAATGCAACAAAATAAATAAATAAAATAAATAAATATTTTGCATTTTTATGCATTTTTTAAATATGCATATTTTAAAAATAAAAAATGATTCGTATATGCGAAGTATTAATTCAGGGGATGAAATAATAAATGCATCCTAGTCCATTGCATCCTAATCAAGTCAGGTGACATTAGCTATCAGTAGGCTGTGTGAAAAACTTGAAAGAAGCAGCTACAAGATGTCTTGACTTAGGTCCCACTTGCATGAGTCTTCAGGATCTGAACCTTCTTGCATCCAGAACAAAATATTCCTTTTTCCTCCTGGCTAAGGAAAAAAAACAACCCCATAAGTATGGCTTTCAAGTTACAGAATGGAATTATATATATTTTTCTGTTTTCATTTTCTTTTGGATACATTTGGTGATCTAATTTTAGTGCAAAAATTCTGTCATTTTCATGTTTTCAGTTTTCTTTTATTAACAGTATGTTCTTTCTTAGATCAATGGCAACATTCAAAGGAGATGGGAAGGTTATGAAATTATTTGCAAAACATTTAAAGGTAAATACAGTCAAAGGAAAGTACTATAATTTTATCTAAACACAAATACAGTATATTTTGTGCAAGGATATGTATATAGCCTTCCTTCCTTCCTTCCTTCCTTCCTTCCTTCCTTCCTTCCTTCCTTCCATTTCTCCTTTTAAGGAGTGTTGAATTACCATAATAGCTTGATGACTGGCATAGAGCATCTAAGCTCTGAAGAAATACATCATATTTCATTTGCCAAGGAAGCATACATTTGAAAAAAGGCAACATGTGTACATAATTCTGCATTGTGTAAGACTTTTGGAGCAGGAGAACAACTGAGAAATAATTTGTGTTCAGACATGAAAAATTAGCAATTACATGAAAACAACTTGACAAGCTATTGGGCCCTGCCATAAAGTAGATCTGGCTCAATTATAGATTTTGAGCTTTGCTGTGTTGTTTTTCCATGTAACAATGTTGAATTTCCATATAGAGTTGTCATGTAGTCCACTTTTGAACCTTTTAGAGAAAAGAAGAAATGGTTATAATTAAGTTTCTTGTATCCTGATCTACCATTTCCCCTTTCTGCTTTCTTGAAATAGATACAAGAACAAATGCAAATGCTGGAAAAAGATGTTGTTCATGTGGGAGTTGGGACACCTGGAAGGATAAAAGCACTAATACAACAAGGTAGAAAGTTACAGTATAACTTGAAGTTATGTGAAAATGAAACATAATTATTTCTCAACTATTCCAATCATAGGAATAATTTTAAAAAGTTAAGAATTACTGAACGGGTATAGGAGCTGCTGCACAGAAGGTGTTAAATGAATTCACTAAAGCAGTGTCATGACACAAACCCTGTCCCTTTTGTGTGTGCAATTGTATCACTTCATGCCCATCTAGAAGACCATCCAGAAACTTCAGCTGGTACAGAATTCAGCAGCACATACATTAATGGGGCCCCTAGGTTTATCCATTTAACAGTTCTGTTGCACAAGCTACACTGGGTGCCAGTTTCTTTCCAGATACTATTCAAGATGCTGGTCATCACGTTTAAAGCCCTATGTAGCGTATAGCCAGGCTACCTGTGGGACCGCCTTTCCCTAAGGACCCTTCCCTTCCCCCAAATATTGTCTTCTGATTGGAACCGGGAAGCATGGTTTTTCTGTCACAGCCGCTGGACTATGGAACACTCTGCCCACTATGGAACACTCCGCCCCCTGAAATTCGGCAGGCCTCCATCCTTTTAGCCTTCCGTAAGGCTAAAAGACCTGGCTTTTCTTCCTTTTGTGTCAAAATGGGAAGATTTCATACTCAGAAGCTAAACAGGATCTCCACTTTAAACAGCTGAGATGGACAGGGCTAAATCTGCAAAGGTTACCTGCCTTGGAATTGAATAGCAACAAAACAACTCTAAGAATCATTTTGACATGCAGATGGTCTGTCTTCATAGCCATCTTTTCCTTTCTCCTCAGAAGGCCTTAAGCTGACTTCCTTGAAATATTTTATCTTAGACTGGAACCATAGGGATCAGAAGTTAAGAAGATTAATTGACATCCCAGAGGTACAAAATTTTTTCTCTGCATGTTGCTTGTTGGATGCTGCCGGTGACATTTTAGTTTATACTCTAGACCAGGGCTATCAAACTCGCATCGTCACGGCGTTGTCATGTGATGTATCACGACTTTTTTCCCCTTCGCTAAACTGGGCGTGGGAGTGGCCTGCGGGCTGCAAGTTTGACCTCCCTGCTCTAGACTTTTAAGACAAGGGAAGTAGGTGTCAGGGTTCCAAGTAACACTCCCAACGAAAGAAGACTCCGAGGTTAAAAGTTCCTCAAAGTTCCATTTTATACATTCCATATTGAAAAGTTGCTTTGTTTACAATTTCTGTTACAGATTATAAGACTATATCCCATTTCACATATAATACAAACACAAACCTATATTTATCATTTCTAGTCTACATAACAAAAGTTGCAGCTAATTGTTCATTGACTATAATCAATTGACTTATCATCATCATCAAAATTCTCACAATTCCTAGCAGATAGCAAGTTTTTATCTTGAATCAATACCCATAAAATTACCGTAATTTAAATTAAATCTAAATAATAAAACATGTTAAAATTAGAAAAAATATTAAAATAAAAATAAAAAAAGCAATGCAACATAAGGATCTCAAGCCACAATTGCTTTACAAAAAAAGTAAATCTGTACAGATCTTTAGGATATTAAAAGTAAGGGGCCAGATTTTGAGGGAAAGCCTATCTCAGAACAATTTGATCTGAACTCATCAAAATAGTGATATTTTAGTTCCTTATTCTCAAATTGTACAACAATTGTAGATCATAGCTGATCATAAAACAGATCTAGAAATCATTTAGCAAATCTTTGGCTGATTTGCTGATACGGATTTCTGATCCTGCTTTCAAATCCTAACCTCTATCTAAAGAGGGAGTTTTAAAAAATGTTTAACACTTACACTAACTAATCTTGTACTTATGAAATAAACTTCAGTGATAAAGCAAGACATCTGAATATAAAGTTTCCATCCAGAATAACTAAAATAAGTTACATTATTATTCTTGCAATTAATACATAAATTTCATATTTCATCAATTTAATTATTTTTAAAAGGACAGTAATATAAAGAATAAATTGAAAAATTAATTTATATACAAACATATATAATACTCTTTTCCTATAATAATGGTAAAGTTATCTAGTAGGGTCTACAAAAATGTCAAAAACTAAAGAGAGAATGTGCCCCCTTGTGGCTTTTTTTCAAATGTGAAATTTACATATTAGCTACTGCAGTTAATAAAACATCTATTAAAAAGATGCTGGTGTTTGCAGAAATATGTCCTTATAGCAATAACTATCTTTTCCTTCTTTCTAGATGTTTTTCAGACATCCAGAAATTTTTAAAAAGTTACATTTATTTTATTTATTACATTTATTCTTTACTGCAATCTCACAGAACTTTCATCAGCTTTATGGAATATGGAAACCATTGGAAGCAAAATAAAAGTAATAAAATCCTAACGATCTAAAAAAAAATAAAAACCAGGTGTCATTCCTCAAATGCCAAAACAGTCTCCATCAAGGTTGAAACTTTAATGGAAGGCTATTTCAGAGGACTGGACTTCTTCAGAAAAGCAGTACCTCTGTGCTCTTCCATCTCACAAATTTGAGATTCCTCAAAGCAGTTGGGCTAATTCTGAATGTAAGCTAATGCTAAGCTATAAAGAGCATTCTATAGGTAAAATCAATACTTTAAATTATAATCAGACTCTCATAGAAAGTCAATGCAGGACCCATGGTACACAAGCAATGGGCTTCCATTAGCGAACACTAGGAGGTACCTGAACTGCTGCATATTAGACCAAGTAAAGCTTTTAATTTAATTTAATTTAATTTATCGCATTTCTATGCTGCCCAACTCCCAAGGGACTATGGGTGGCTTACAACAAAAATAATGCGAACAATTAACATAGAAAAATTATTTAAAAACATTATAAAAACATTTTAAAAACATTCTAAGTGGACTTTAAATACAGCCAGCTGTGGCACATATCACAGTAATCTAAGAAAGTAATGATGAGGGCATGAGTTGTAGTACAAAAGTTCTTGCATAAAAGTAGGGCTGCAAATGGCATATTAGCTATGCTGGTCTCCTTGCCTTGCTATTGTGTTAGGAACCAGAAATCCAAGAGTACACTCAGATCACAGACTTGTCTCTTCAGTGGTAGCCCTTCATCCCAAGATACATCACTCTCAAAGGATCTTGCTCATCCAGACCCTCACTTACTCATCTTTTCCCATCCAGACTCAGTCTCCTGTCACTGGGACAAGACCTAACAACTTCACAAACGCAACCTGGGATAGAGCATTTAGCTGACCCGGGTGACACACTTTCTTATTTTGTCACCAATTTTTTTTTAATGAGCAGCAAAGTATGGCAGTAACCCCACTAGAAATTGGTTTGGGTTAACTTCTTTAGTGATGGTACGTAATTGTTACTCACCCCGTTAAAATTAGAAAAGATTTTCTAAAACTTCAAATAAGTATGTTAAATTTTCTTTGTAAACAAGTTCAAGAATTTTTACAGAAAATTTTAATTAATGTTGTAGTTAAGCTACTAGTTTAGAATAATTAATTAGTTAATAGTTAATTAGTAAACAATTTTTGCAGGTTTGACCTATTATGCATGTTAATTTAACACTTAGTACTCGATATCTAAATATTTATAGGGGCTATTATGCAAATATTAAAATAGAACTGCAAGTTTTTAACTTGATATGCTTAAATTTGTAAAAAAAAAAGTGCATTAATTGTAATGCTGGTAAATATTTTTTTTCAGATAAAAAAAGAAACAATTGAGCTTCTAGAAATGGAATTAATCAAGCTATGCAGAAATGGCTCTGTGAAGTTGGGACTTTTTTAACAATTATTTCTGTAGTTCATTCTAACATCTGTCGGCCTCTGCTGTGTTGAGCTGCCTTTAAAAGTGCACAAAGCTGAAGATGTGTGGCAGATACTTTTATTGTCCACCATTCTTTTGTAATAAAACAATATTTTGTGTGAAGATCTCTACTGTAATTTTTTCAAATTTCTATCACGGAAGGACTAAAAGTTATTTTAAAATTCCATACTTAAGAAAAATGAATTGAAATAATTAGGAAACATTATTCAAATCATATATCTACTCAAGACAAGCCATCTTAGCTGCAATCTGCCCCATTCCATCTGCAACACAATAAAATAGCTTGCCTTGAAAAGTTGTGCTAGAGAAACATGGGAATTCCTATCAGATATGGAAAATATCCTAAATCTGTGGTCACCTTCACAATGTTGTTGTAATCCAGTTTCCCTCAAAATTCAGTCACTATGCAACCCTTAAAGCAAAGAATAATTTCTTCTCATGCTCCTTTGCGTTGGGAAGAATATGTATGTATGTACAGTTGCAAGAAAAAGTATGCAAACCCCTTGGGATTACGTGGAGTTTTGCATGAATTGGTCATAAAATGTGCTCTGAACTTCATCTAAGTCACAACAATAGAAGAACACAGTCTGCTTAAAATAATACTACACAAACATTAGATGTTGCCATGGTTTAATTGAACATAACATGTAAACATTCACAGTGCAGGGAGGAAAAAGTATGTGAACCTTTGGACTTAATAACTGGTTGACCCTCCTTTGGCAGCAATAACCTCAACCAAACGTTTCCTGTAGTTGCAGATCAGACCTGCACAACGATCTGGAGTAATTTTGGACCACTCCTCTTCACAAAACTGTTTCAGTGTAGCAATATTCTTGGGATGTCTGGTGTGAATCGCTCTCTTAAGGTCATGCCACAGCATTTCAATCGGGTTGAGGTCAAGACTCTGACTGGGCCACTCCAGAAGGCATATTCCGTGCTGTTGAAGCCATTTTTTTGTTGAATTACTTGTATGCTTTGGGTCATTGTCCTGTTGCATCACCCATCCTCTGCGGAGCTTCAGTTGGCGGACAGATGGTCGTACGTTTTCCTGCAAAATGTCTTGATAAACTCTGGAATTCATTTTCCCATCAATGACAACAATCCGTCCAGGCCCTGAGGCAGCAAAGCAGCCCCAAACCATGATGCTCCCTCCACCATGTTTTACAGTGGGGATGAGGTTTTGATGTTGCTGTGCTGTGCCTTTTTTCCTCCACACATAGTGTTGTGTATTCTTCCCAAACAACTCAATTTTGGTTTCATCTGTCCACAATATATTTTGCCAGTAGTGCTGTGGAACATCCAGGTGCTCTTTTGCAAACTTCAAATGTGCTGCAATATTTTTTTTTTGGACAGCAATGGCTTCCTCCGTGGTGTCCTCCCATGTACTCCATTCTTGTTTAATGTTTTCCTTATTGTAGATGTGTCAACAAAAATGTTAGCAGGTGCCAGAGATTTCTGTAGGTCTTTAGCTGACACTCTAGGATTCTTCTTTACCCCATGAAGCATTCTGCACTGTGCTCTTGCAGTCATTTTTACAGGACAACCACGCCTAGGGAGAGTAGCAACAGTGCTAAACTTTCTCCATTTGTAGACAGTCTGTCTTACCGTGGACACATGAACATCAAGGCTTTTGGAGATACTTTTGTAACCCTTTCCAGCTTCATTCAAGTCAACAATTCTTGATCATAGGTCTTCTGAGAACTCTTTTCTGCGAGGCATGGTTCACATCGGACAGTGCTTCTTGAAACCAGTAAACCCCAAACAGGTGTGTGTTTTTAAAGGGCAGGACAGCTGTCAGCAACACATCCAATATCATCACACTGATTGGAGTCAAGGTTGGCTCACTCCTGGCTCCAATTAGCTCTTGGAAAAGTCATTAGGCTAGGGGCTCACATACTTTTTCCTCCCTGCACTGCGAATGTTTATATATTATGTTCAATTAAACCATGGCAACATCTAATGTTTGTGTAGTATTATTTTAAGCATACTGTGTTCTTCTATTGTTGTGATTTAGATGAAGTTCAGAGCACATTTTATGACCAATTCATGCAAAACTCCACGTAATCCCAAGGGGTTCACATACTTTTTCTTGCAACTGTATTTATATATTTCCATTTCTCATGTATCTCCTTATATGATGTTGTAATATTTGATGTGAAAAGCTTTTATGAACATAAAAGGGAAGATCCGCTTGATTGTACATTGTAAATAAGCTAAGGCTAATGCCCTGAATATATGTCATACTTCCAATTCGACACTTTACATAAATGTATGTATAATTCTAGTAAGAAATTGGAAAGCAGCCTTACAGTGGCATTTAATTGTCATATTTTGTAGTCATTTATGGGAAATGTCACATATGCAAAATTGTAGGGTTTTGCATATTTACACATATAGCCATTTTAATTGGCTTAGATTAAAATTCCTTTTTTTAAAAAAATATAACTAGAATTTCAGCAGACAAGTTTCCGAAGACTCAGTACTATCTATCAAACCTAGGTTAGCTGAAATGGTTTTTATGACATAACTTGATGCTGTTTGACATTTTAGGTAGTATAAGTATGTAGTTATTTTTAATGTGAATCTATTAATACTGTTAATAAATATATACAGTATAAGTATAATTATGAAATATTAAAGCATCCAGATTTGATCTGCATCATTAAATGCACCTGCACAATTCAGTTTGGAGAACTTAGATTCCAATTCCAGTTGTAAACCAAGAGTAGAAATGATAACTGCAAAACAGTCATTACCACTTAAATATTTGAGTTATTTTCCTTTTGTTTTCCTTTCTAGAAATGTGTTTTGATAACAGACAGGAACTATTAAATTATATGCTATCAGGAACTGTCTCTGTTATAAGCACATGCTACACCCATAGCATTCCAATATAATTTGGTGTAAAATGGCAAATAAGTCTATTAACAGCAGCAGAACGGAGCCTTCAGGACAAGAAGTAACAGATGGAAGATCATTAAAGAGTGATACAACCTAGAATTAAGAAATATCTTGACAGTGAGAACAATGCCTCCAGAAGTTGAGGGTGTTCCATTACTGAATATTTTCAAGAAGAGGATGGACAACTATTTTTACAGAACGGTATAGGTTCTCCCGCAAGAGCAGGGAGTTAGAGTAGAAAACCTCCCACCCAATATTCACACACAAATTTCTTCAGTCCATTCTGGCAGGTATTTTACTCACATGAGTTGGAAAGAATCACATAAAAGAATGAATACAAAGAATATGCGGAAGTATAAAATCTATACATCACTTGTTCTTCACACATTCAGCCCTTAGAGTACCATAGTTACAGAATAAAAAATAATTTACATATAATTTGTATAAATAAAAACATGAGGAATGGAGTAAGGCACAAGAGCAAATTTCTATGGAATTGAAATTAAACATTTTATATTACACAGTTGTGATTGTCATGATTAAATTTACCAGTGAGCTAACTTAAGATATTGTGTATTTAGCAACACTATACACAATAGTCTTTTGACTTACACATTCACAACACATTTAAAAGTCCATAAAACTGGGCTATTGCATATTAAAGAATATTCCATTTTGTCATCACTACAGTGCTGATAAATACAGTATAAAACAGCACTTTTTCATGTGCTTTCTTGATATATAGTTAAACATGGTAAAAAGGAAAATGCATTTGCAATGTAATACAGCTTTGTGTTCAATACATTTCTTTGTACATAAGGTCACTAATCAATTCAAATATATACATTTCAAGAAAGAGAATGACAAGATTAAGTACCTTTAATTCTAAACTAAGCACATAACTTTGAACTTTCAAAATGATCAGCTCATTAACAATAATTTAAATTTCAGTCTACATCAAGCAGCCATTTGTCTTTAATTATTTTTTGCCACATTTTAATGTAATTGACAACAGAATTCACAATTTAAAAGCTACCAGGGTGTTTTCTTAAGGCATATTTGGAAAAACATTTGGAAAAAAAAGCTACATTTATAAATGTATGAAAATCCTGACCTTTATTTGCAAATGTATGCACAATATATTGATGTGCTTATTATACCTTTCAATATAAAAAAGTCCATCTTCAAGACCTACAGTTTTATTACTGTGGGAGAAAGCTACAATAGGGTGGATAGGTGGTTATTTACTATATTCTTAGCTGAAAAGATTACATTCGCAGCTAATAAATCCTCTGTAAAGCTTTCTGTGGTCTAATATTAATATAACAATATTTCTATTACAGTTTGGATGTCTTAAATCACAACGCACCTACACAAAATAGCCTTGCAACACAGATTGATTCTTATGCCCATGTTGCTTATGGGAAACCTGAGGCTGAAAAAGAAAGGTACCCAAGAGGACCAAATCTGAAATCCATCATTTACTAAACAAGCAAGAGAAGTATTGTCTTTGAAAAAAGAATAGATAAAAAGCTCTAGTGCAAATTCCAGCTTTAGGGAATCTACAGCCAATAAATGAAAAATACTAGACAGTATTTCACATGAACAGAAGAGCAATATTTAAATGAAGTTACTCTCTTGGATGACCAGAAAAGAATGATTAACACTATATGGTTTTTCTGGTAACTCTTGTTTACTAATTTATTTATAGAAATTTGTTTATTCATTGCAGAGATCAATTTCAGGTTTGTATAAATACTTGCTAAAAATGACAGTTTCGTGTTTAGTTTGCTTTACAGTACTATGAATATTCCTATGAATTGTTAATCAGACTGTTAGTAGTATCAATGACTTCAAAAAGTAATAAACACTATCTTTCTTCGGCCCATCAGCCCTATGGAGTATCGAATGATTATGGATGAGACTAAATGACTTATGTATTCACACGGATTAAACTTGGCATGCCTTATCAGGGAATGAAGCGCCCATCAGTAGTGAATTACAAGTTTTTCATAACCTGTACAAGAAAGCAGTAGTTGTATATTGGCCCCTCAAAAGAGCAACACACATTGTTCTGGGCCTATAATCTCATGGTTTTCTTCAACACAATAGTCTGAGCTTTTTCTCTACTGATTTAACTTGTAGAAAACTCTAACTTATATCTTCTTTATTTTCTGTGGAGTGTGGCATATTCTGTGGTACCTGGTATACCAATTCATTTGGAAGGTTCAGTCCTGGCATCCCCTTAGGTGTATCGTACAGCATGTGTGTGGTTGATAATGAACTATCTGCCCTAGAAAGAAGTTTATTATAAGTTCCCACTAATGGAGGAGCTTGATTCCCTGAAGCTTTGAAGGTAGATACAGAAGCAATGCCTGGAGGAGGTGCAGGATGCCCTGACATATCCATCACTATTGGTATCGCATATTCTGGTCCAGTAACTGGGAGCGGTTCAGCGTAGGCATGATATATTTCTTGTTCTGAGGTGTTACAAGAATCTGTATCTGCATAACTTGCTTCCTTTCCTTCTTCACGTTTAAAAGATGACTTTTGGTGAAGTGTGCCAACAATTCCTCCTACAAGTGGTTGTGCATACTCTGTTGAAGACAGCCAAAAGTAAATTTCTAAACCTCTCAATACACAGAAAAAAGCCACTACAGGATTTGCAGCATAAGATGACAAGCCTAATCAGAAGGCACACTTAAAAAGATAATATCAGTAGTAGATGGGGATGACATTGAATCTGTTCCTCAACCAAAATGATCTGTGTGTCATCCTTTAACTTTGAAAGGAATCATAAACTGTGGCACTGATTTTTAATAAAACTTTAATAACCTCAAGAATACCAATAAGGACCATATAGTATTTTCTTTATAAACTCACCACCACAATGCAATAAATCAGACTGATACTTTTATCTACATGTAGTCCCTGGTTTAGGACTGGTTGCTTAGCAACCACTCAAAGTTCCAACTGACTTCCTACTTATGACCCAGATTTGAAGTTCCAACAGCTATCCCAACTCATGGTCACCTGATCGCACTTTAGGCACTGGGCAACTGGCTCACATTTATGGTCAATGCAGCTTCCTGTAGTCATGCATCCATGATTTATTATTTTTTTTCTGTTGGAATTATTTTTTGTTGTGGCATTTACTTCTGATTTCTGGCAAAAAAAACCCAACAACCCACCCATTGCAGATAAAGGATTTGCTTAACAACTGTCACATTTATTTTACGACAGCTGCAAAAAATGGAGTAAAATCAGGCAAAGTCACAAGATTACCCACTTAACAATTGGCACAACTTACACCCTTAATTATGGGCTCAATTAATTAATAGTCAGGGGCTACCTATACTTCAATTTTTAAAGGTTTGCTTATTGAAGAAGTTAGCAAACAATAATTCTGTATAAAAAGTACACAAATATACTACATATTTTATTTGCCATTTAAAATATTTTTGGCGGGTTTAAATGGTTACTAAATTGAAACTTTCTTAGATAAGAAGAAAATATTTATTAGATTTATTTGTCACCCATCTGGACTCCATGCTAATAAATTACCTAAAAATTGTTGCCACATTAAAAAAACAACCTGGCTACCTCTAAAGAAAGGCTGGTTTTCCAATCTTTCTCCAGGATGAAAAGCCATGATATGACAGTAATGCTCTAAATCAAGTATTTTCTTTCAAAAATCTGAAATTCTGTGGGGAAACTATAGCATGTTTGCTAATCCATTTAATTTGAATGTGTATACCATCTTTCTTTTGAAACAGGCATCATTAGTTGAAATAAATGTAAACTGGGGAAGAGGTACCTGCTGATTGACTTTGTAACACAGTAGTAACATCTCTTGATCTAAGACAATTAATTTCACTGCTGTTATAATGAACAGATGATTCTTCGTGGTCTGCAGATTTAGCAGGAAAGAATTGCTTCATTCCTTTCCACCAACCTGCAATAAGACATTAAAAAGGACTTAAAAGATATATTTATGAATCAAGCTATTTAAAACTCCATCATAAGTATTCAACTATAATAAGGATCTTTCTACACTAATCCAACAATTTTGTAATAGCAGTCCTCTACACATATTGTGAAATCATTTAAATCCTACAAAGATCCACAGCGGTGATCACTGGGATTCTATGCTTTTCCTCCTTTATCAAGGCAGCTATTTGTTTATTTATTTGATTTTTATCTCTTTATTATTTTATAAGAAACTCAAGGCAGTGAGCATACCTAATACTCCTTCCTCCTCCTATCTTCCTCACAATTACAATCCTGTGAGGTGGTTGCTATAGTTTAAACCAAGGATGTCCAACCTTGGAACTTTAAAGACTCGGGGACTTCCAACTTCCAGAATTCCCCAGCCAACAGAAGAATGGATGGAGAAAGTGATGGAGCTGGAAGAAGTGTAAAATTCAGTATTAATTAAAGAACATATCCATCTTTGTTTCTATTTGGAAACAGCTTCTGAATCTTGTGCTTGAGACAGAAAAAAAATGAAGTCTTGACTGGATTTCCCTGATTAATATAGTTTGTTGATATAGAAATAGATAATACTTGCTAACTTGCTGAGCTGGTGACTAAAAAGCTGAGAAATTCTATTCTGTACTTTATTGCGCTGAAAAAAAAGTTAGCCAATGCTTTTTCTTTCTTTCTTCATATACCAACACCTTTCTCCCCCCTTCTATCCCTCTACCGTTTTCCTATCATCTTTGTTTTCATCTGCATTTTATATTATTAAAAGTTTGAAGCCACATGATCCCTGGGCTACACGAAAGTACCTGCCTTGTTCTGCCATTCTACCCTGCTCCACAAGGAAAGCAATGTTAGGGGTGGGGAAAAAATGAGAATCAACAATGCCATTTGAAATGTTTTGTAAAGTACTCAAGTGCCTGTCCCATTCTAAATATTAACTGAAATAAATCAGAAACACATATTTGAACCTTGAAACATTACAACAAAGTTTGCATCTAAAGTTACCTGCACGGTCCCAATAAGGTATATCATATGTTCCTTCTGACTTTCTTTTTCTGAAAATGATGCCAAATAAAGAAAATATATATAATTAGTATTAACTTATTTCGGATAGAATTAAGAGTATCACTGTGTTAAAAATATGGGAGGCAAGTCAAAAAAAGCATAGCAATTAAAGCATTGAAGCGGGAAAGAGACGATGGATAGATGATTTCTCTTTTTTTTGTTCTGATTTGCTTTTCTTTTTCTCTTTTTTAGGTAGGCGACATGACTAGAAGTTAGGTAGGATAGAAAGAAAATGTTTTTCAATAAAGGGTGATATGATTAAAAGTTAGAATAAGAGATAGAAATAAGAGAGGGAGAATATTAGTGTATACACTTTTATATAATAAAATAAAAGCAATAACAAGAGAAAATATGGAATAATTGAATAATGACAGACTGTAACTTAATATAAATGTGTATTATTATTAGATATAAGTTGATTGAATGTAATAACTATGATTAATTTTACTACTTTTATTTCTATTAGAATGTATGATACCCAGGTGGCACACTGTTCACGCATTGATATGTCTGTAAAAAAATAAAAAACCTAAAAAAAATATGACTTAAAAAAATGTGGCTGTAATATAACAAGAAGATTGCTTTCTTTCTGTAGTATACTATTGACATAAATAGCAGCAATGTTGTTTTTTAAAGTATGCCATTCAACCACTAAATGTATTGTTAAATACAAATCTTCTATATTCAATTACCATTAATTTATGCAGTTGGTAAATTTCCATCGTTTCCAACAGGAGATGAAGGCAATACACAAAGCAATTTATCACCACAATTGGCCTAAACTCTACAGCGAAGGTAGACTTGAGCCTTGGTGCCTCCAGGCCTAATTTAAATGTTTCTAAAAGTTATTCTTAGCTGAAGTTATTTAAGAAAAAAATATACTGCAACAAAAGGATTGTTATTTGAAGAGGATTATTTGAATTCATGGGTTTTTTTAATAAATCTTTTTAATTTTTCCCATTTCATCTTTACATAGTCACTGTGCATTCTTACCAATCTTCCTCTGTTGTGCGCCTGGAACTCTTCAGATATTAATCACACAACTGTACCTAAGAATTCTTAAACCTGCAGCCACAATATATCATGAGTACTATCTAGAGATGTGTGCTCTTGAACAGAAAAAATGCAACCTTCCTGATCTGGTTCACCAGCATTCATTAACAGACACCATAACCTCTACCAGAGTAGAGTAGGTGAAAATAAATGTTAGCATCATTCTATATAAAGCTTATAGCTTTATGTTCCACCAAACCTCCCCAAATTGGTGCTGTTCCACTATAATTTTTGAGTATATTGTACATGCTGTACAAAGCTGGTATGACACAGTCCTTTAGAAGCGCTTATATAATAGCTTGGTTACCTGTTTCTCCAGTGCCAGGAGCAAACTAAGATCAAGATGAGGGTGGTACAAACCATGACCAACACGGGTACTAGAACAGCTATCAATGCTACATCTGAAAACCATTAAGATATAAAATATGTTAAGTTCATAAACGCATTAAAAAACAAACTTGATACATTCCCTTTTATCTAGGTAAATATTGAAGAGTACAAAATATGTATTATTAATGCTAATGCATTATTTGACTATGCTATCTTTTAGGTATCAGTACCTTTTGTAACACTCGGTGTTACTGTAGTATTCTTGATCTTAGGAGCAAAAGTTGTTTTACTGGTCTGCAATGGAAAATCTTTGTTACTCCTGGGCGGTGGAGCCAATGTTGCTCTTGGAGACCGAACTTAAAACCAAAGCAAAATCTTAAATAAATTATTTGGCTTTTTTTTAAATAATAATAATAATAATAATAATAATAATAATAATAATAATAATAATCCCATTTTACTTATATAAATATCCAGTAATAATGCATATAGCATCCATAATATTTGGAGATATTTTCTTAATACTGCCATGAAGGTATTATAACTGCTAAGAACTTTTCAGTGTACAAAACAGTTGACTTCTAATTTAGCAATTTTGTATGCAAAATCTGCATGTCCTGCTGGCTACAGAAATATATATTAATTAATCATTTCTAGTGAATGAATTTCAGTGGGTTTAAAATAAAGTGAACCACAAAAAGGCACTATTAATGCTAGGCAATTAATAGTGGTGCAATGCTATTTTTTTTTTTAGATATCAGTACCTTTGGTTACACTTGGAGTTAACATAGTGTTCTTGACCTCAGGGGTGAAGGTTGTTTTATCAATCTGCAAAGAAAAGTCATTGTTGCTCCTGGGTGGTGGAGGTAATGATGGTCTTGGAGCCCGAACTTAAATAAAAGCAAAATCTTGAGATGACGTCATTAATTTAAAATGTAACAAGTATCTTTGTTTTATATCATTTTACTTTTTCTCAAAATATCTGTTAAAGCGTGCCAGCGACTAAATGTGAATAATTCTCACTATTCTCCTAATATGTAAGATATGAATGTCCAGGACCAATCGGTAACCCAATGAAAATGAAACAAATATATGAGCATATTGGCATAATGGAACACGGAACTTACCGTAACAGCTCCTTCCCCTCTCTTGAATATGTAGGATCACTATTTTAATGCTCACTGGGAAACAAGCAGCTTTCACCCAGTTTTAGTATGGTCCAGCAAAATAGGAGACAAGAAATCAAACTCCTAACATTTAAGCTATTCCCTATCAATAATAGAAGTTGAGATACTCTCTCTGACATAGAAAAAAGGAGAGGGGTCTCTGGATCAGAGGGGGAGAGGAGGGGAGCAGAGCAGTGCAGAGGTCTCCAGGGCTGTCTTCCAGATTCAGTTGCAGAAGTCCAGATGAATAAACATACTTTTCGCAACAGATGGAGGAATAGCTATTTATCCTGATTAGACTCTGCCCTAACTGATTCCTCAAATATAAATTGATTGATTGATTTATAAAGTTTAAATGGTTGCTTATGTCACAAAATGTGACTCTGGGCAGCATATAACCCTGGTCCTGCTCTTGCTAGAGATCCAAAAGCACAGCCAATGTTGTTTCTGGTTTATACCTCGGTCTGAATCACAACTGAAAGGGATCCAGATAATCCGCTTCATTCAAGGTCTTCTGAAGCTGCTGTGGAGCACCTTCATAACCATCTTCCCCACAAAAGGGGAGATTAGATACTAGACAAAAAATACCAGTATAGGGAGTCCAGCAATACAGAAGCAAGTTGGCTTCTTGAGGAAAATCAAGGCTTGTTGACTAATTTCAACAAGCAATTCTTATTCCTTCCACAGTCCTTAGGGTTGAGTATTTGAACCAAATAAGAAAAAAAAAATTCTTCAGTACGTTAGGGGCTGGATTAGCTACTCTTTTTCTGACAAAAGTAAGTAGACCAGCAAAGACCAGGACACTGCAACTAGACAGCATGGGTTGGAACTGTGTGGTAGTTGTGAGTGTTAAAATCACGTTCCTACCTACTGAATGAAGGACAGTAACAATGCACATAGGATGGCCTCCTCTTCCTCCGTTAGAAAATTGTACATTTTATAATGGATATATCAAATGCCACTTGACTTACCAATATTAAATTGACATCCCAGCAACTCTACTTTCATTGCAAGTTTTTGATGCCATTTCAAAGGGTTTATTCTAACAAAGCGAGCGATAATGGGTGGAATGAAATTATTGCGAACTTCCTGATAATAACCTGTGTTGCCTTGAAATACCTAAAAAAAACAATAGATCATATAATGTGTAATAAAGATTTGCCATGTGGTTCCATTTTCTTTTTTAAAGTGTTTCATTTTCAAATTCAAAAGAAAATTATGATGATCTCTTATGACTTTGTCAAATTATTTCATAGCAGGCATTCAGTTCTCAAAGCACTGATGAAATATTCATTAATGCAACTTCAACGAAGCAATCATTAAAAACCAGTAATGTTTAAAGTGCTTACTTTTATATTATGCAGGCTAAAGCTTGCAAGAGCAGAAATAAAGAAACTGAGACTAGACAGGATTATTATATAAACACCGTGCAGATGTTCTCAAGATTCAAGGCTGAGAAAAAGACAACAAAAAGTTGATTATCAGAGAAAGAGATATGGGGTTTAAAACCTCAAGGTGATATATAAATATGGCTAGATTTGATCATACTGATCATTGTTTAATAACAGCAGCTTTCACAGCTCCAATAAGGCAACTCATTTGAGCCCTGTTCTTGAATGTTCTGCTGTTAAACTCACGGGATTCTGTGTCCAAATGTACAGAAAGATTAACTGCCACACCTAATATGGTCGCACTACATCAGAAACCCATAATAGGTACCATTATTTAAGTAACGTTATCTGACTCAGACCCGATTAATTCTTGAAGGTCTAGAAATGCTCTGTATTGCAAATTTTAAAAAATCCTAGAGAAAGGCAACGGCAAAGCACTTCCATTCTGAAGCCAAAAACACTGTATGGAGATGTCCATGAAGTCATCAAGAATCAAGCTCAGCTCAGATTTCTCTTTTAAATATTCTTCAATATCTTAGAAATTGCTAGATAATCAGACAAACACAGTTAAACATTATTACTGTGAAAGTTACAATGATCACTTACCATTATCAAGTTTAATGTAGCAAAGTTTAAATATATCCCCTTTTTCCTCATTTTTTTAAAGCTACCAAGCCCAGAAGAGGGCAGTCAAAAGTTAGAATTAACATCTGTATCCGATTTTTTTTCTGACCTTATTCAGCATTCAATACTCCATGAAATATCACCGAGTTAGAAATTAAGATTTCCAACAAAACTCATTAACATCTCTTGTTTTCATAACACAGGTTTGACCTCTCAGGTATTGATCTGCAACTCTTATTAGCTTTGTTAGCATGGCCAGTGTAACAGACATTGGGAATCGAAGTCAAGCAACAGACAACACTTGTCAATAGACAATTGCTCTGTGGAAATATGAAAATTATGATAAAAGTGTGATCCACTGCAAAAGTTTTCTGGAATAAGGATGTCCATGTGCAAAATCCATGTTGGCTGCCTTTGCCACTAAAATATTGTAGAGGGAAAGATAGGTTACACCTCCAAAACTGATTTTGTCAACTCTTTCCACTAAAGCATTTTACAGAATAAGAATAAGGCAGAACTGAAGAAACCCACGAGACCTGCATAAATTCTTCAAAAGAGGTGATTCAGATCCCTTTGAGAATATACATAGAGCCTGCCTTTTTATTATTAAACCAGCTGCATCTTTTTCATTTTTTTTCCAATTTGATTTAAATGCCACCCTTCTCCGGAGACTCAGGGTGGCTTACAATGCGTTAAGCAATAGCCTTCATAGTTTTCTATATTTTATACTAAGTCAGCTTATTGCCCCCACAAACTGGGTCCTCATTTTACCTACCTTAGAAAGGATGGAAGGCTGAGTCAACCTTGAGCCTGATGGGATTTGAACTTGCAGTAATTGCAGGCAGCTGATGTTAATAACAGTTAATAACACTGCTCTAGTCTGCTGAGCCACCAGAGTTGCATGTTTGTGCAGCTGCCTCATAGAGTGTTCCATGTGTCCTGTATGCAGACACTTTGTTTCTTTTAAAAGGATTTCATCAAGCCTATTTATTACTAATATTACTAAATATTAGTTACAAAGAATAACTAATATTCTCTGGTACGGATATTGAATCACCCAATTCCCAAAAAATTTTAGAGTCCTATCCAACCATTCCTCTCCTACTATGCCTGCTTTTTGGATTGCAGTATGTGATTTCTGTGGGTAATCTTCCCTCAATCCAAGATTAACTGCATGAAATATAAAATACTTTTTTATTTTTCTATACCTTGACACATGGACTGAAAGGATTAGTACCATCTATGCTTCAAATGAAACAAAATGTGCTCAATTTCAGAATTAACAAATAATTATAATTTTCCAATAACTATATTTCAATTTACAGTTAGCTAATATAAGCACCTTCATATTAAAGGGTGGATATAAAACGGTTCTTCAATATCATTTCAAAAACACACAATGATTTCCTGTGATATATTAATCTCACCTTATCCCTCTCAACACCAGGTTCTCTGTATACTGTCCACTTCTGTCCTTCGTTGCTATACAGAATCCTATAAGCAGAGACATAATAATGGTACTCTGCTAAGGTGCTGCCAGTTGTAATGATACCTGTGAATCAGAAGGTCCCCTTTATGATAAACAAATATAAAATATAAATATGTATGTATTATGTGTATGTGTGTATTTAGATAGAGAGACAGACCGACAGGCAGACAGACAGACTGACTGACTGACTGACTCTGGGACATTTTAAGCATATCCTCTATATAGTAGGAAAAATGGTCTTGCTCCTAATTCATAAGTCATATGATACTGTAAACCAGCCTCAGAATAAGACATAACTGTGTATGGAATCTTTCTGATTTTATTCAGAAAGGGTGAGAAGTGAAACAAGGATACATTTTAGCACAATTGCTTTTTAACATACCAGTATATATCAACTCTCTGATTAAAATCTTTAAGAGAACTGTTATCCATGAGCTGGACTAGAGGTAGAAACTTGGCTGTAACCTCCTATGGCTGATGGATTTTATGTTTATTACTTTTTAAGGGATGCTATTTCTTACATTCATATTCCAGGTGGCCAAATGTTTTCATCAAATCATACAGTTGTGCAAAATGTTTAAATTATTCATGATAATGAATTGCTGCACCCAAATTATTTCTCTTTTCCTACTGTCAAAGCCAGTCAAAGACATAAATGATGACATTTGATTTGATATGGTCAGCTATGTTAAATCTTATAAATTGATACTGGATCTAGCATTCTCTCTTACTTTCTCTCAAATTCCAATTTTTATAATAATAATAATAATAATAATAATAATAATAATAATAATAATTTATTGTCTTCCATTAAATAAATATTTTTTACTTACTTACCTGTTATTCGCTGTTCTTTGTTTAGATCTATTTGCAACCATTGATACTCATCATTAGTAAAAGCTGCCCAAGAATGTCCAGGCCTTTTCAACCTGGCTCTTTCTGGCTTCCAAGTGCTTGGTTGACCCAAATGCTCAGGCCATTCTAAAAATGAGGATGCATTAATTTGTGAATCAGCAATTACCCCAGATTCCATTCCAAGTGTCCCATAACAACCTAAACACAGACAGAAACAAAAAGAGCAATCAGTAGATTAAGGGAATTTGGCAACTATATTGTGTCTACACCTGAATATTCAACATAGAACAAGAGACATATGAAGTGCATTCAGAAAGTATTCACTCCCTTCACTTTTGTCAATTTTGTTATACTGCAGCCGGATTCTACAGTTGTTTAAATCTATTTCTTGTCATTAATCTACACATAGTACTCCATTATGACAAAGTGAAAACATAATTTTAGAAATGTCTGTAAATTTATTAAAAAGAGAAAAAATGAAACATCACATTGACGTAAATATTCAGAACTTTGCAACAACACGTGAAATTTTGTTCTGGTACTTTCCATTTCTATTGATCATTGCTGACATGTTTCTACACTTTGGAGTCCCACCTATGGTAAATTAAATTAGACATGATTTGGATAGGCACACGCCTCTCTATAGAAGGCATAACAACTGACAATGCATACTGTAATATGCAAAAGCCAGGAGGTCAAAGGAACTGCCTGCAGAGCGCAAGAGACAAGATTATTACAAGGAACAGATCTGGGAAAGGCTATAATAAAATTTCTGCTGCACTGAAGGTTCCTAAGAGCACAATGGCCTCCATAATTTACAAATGGAAGAAGTTTGGGATAACCAGGACTCTTCCAAGAGCTGATCACCTGATCAAACTGAGCAATTGGGGGAGAAGAACCTTAGTAAGAGAAGTGACCAAGAACCCGATGGTCATTCTGATTGATCTCCAGAGATCCTGTGTGGAGATGGGACAGTTTCAGAAGGACAACCATCACTGAAGCCCTTCACCAATCTGAGCTTTATGGCAGAATGCCTAGACAGAAGCCTCTCCTCAGTGCAAAACACATGAAAGCCCACTTGGAGTTTGCAAAAAAAGCACCTGAAGGTTTATCAGACTGTGAAAGACAAGGTTCTCTGGACTAATGCAATCAAGATTGAACTGCTTGGCCTCAATTCTAAATGTTATGTCTAGAGGAAACCAGGCACCACTCATCACCTGCTTAATACCATCCCAGAGTATGTGTTGTGGCTCCGACCCCCAGCCCATCGTATCGGAGGAAGAAGGCTCCGAACATGAAGGAGAGGAGCCGGCCAGGCCTCCCTCTCCCGGCCCCTCCTCTCTGGCAATTCCTCAGGTGTCGGCCGAAGGAGAGGAGATTGGCCAGGAGCCAGGTGTCTCCGATCTGTCAGAGAGTGATGAGCGACACAAGTTGTGGCTGGATCCACGCCAGGGTCGGCGTGCTAAACGGTCACAGCAGATGAGGAGGTGTGCCAGAGATTGAGCTGAGTCACTGGACCACACCCCACAGGCTATATAAGGGAGGGTGATGGCCATTCTAGCTCTGTGACGGACAAAGCAAAAACTCTGGCGAGTCACTTGCAATTCTGGACGAACTACGCCTCATCTGTTGTGGATTTCTGTTACTGGACTACTTCAAACTGTCTGTATTTTTGTGTTATCTGGTGGAGGAACAACCCCTCCTTCTTGGAGTAAAAGCTCTTGGCAGGCAGCTGCTGCGTTGCTGCCAAGTTTTGACAACGAACCTTTGACTGTTTTTGAACAATTATTTAACCCTTTGGGGTGGGTGTTTGTGTGTGTGGGAGACGGGGACAGAACAGTATCCCAGAGAAGCATGGTAGTGGCAGCATCATGCTGTGGGGGTGTTTTTCAGCAGCAGTGACTGGAAAACTGGTCAGGGTTGAGGGAAAGTTGAATGGAGCAAAGTACAGGGATATCCTGAATGAAAACCTGTTCCGCAGCGCTTAGGACCTCAGACTGGGCCGAAGGTTCACTTTCCAACACGACAATGATTCTAAGCACACAGCCAAGACAACACAGGAATGGCTTAGGGACAACTCTGTGAATACCATAGAATGGCCCAGCCAGAACCCTGACTTGAACCCTATTGGACATCTCTGGGGGAACCTGAAAACGGCTGTCCACCGACAATCGCCATCCAACCAACAGAACTTGAGAGAATTTTTAGGGAAGAATGGCAGAAAACCCTCCAATCCAGGTGTGTAAAGTTTGTAACGTCATACCCAAAAAGAACTGAGGCTGTAATTGCAGCCAAAGTTGATTCAACAAAGTACTGAGTGAAGGATCTGAATACTTATGCCAAAATGATATTTCAGTTTTTTCTTTTTAATAAATTTACAGACATCTCTAAAATTATATTTTCACTTTGTCATTAGTGGGGACTGAGTGTAGATTAATGAGAAAAACTGAATTTCAACAGCTGTAGAATCTGGCTGCAGCATAACAAAATTGACAAGTGAAGAGGGTACATTAGATAGAAAATGTATCTATTGGGCTGCACATTTTATAATCATATAATCACAAGGCCATGTGTTTAGGGAATCAGTATTTCCTACAATAACAGGAGACAATATCCTTTTGCCCCAAGTTTGAAATGATAATGGAAGACTTAAGGTAAAAAGTAAAGGATCCCCTTGCACATACGTGCTAGTTGTTCCCAACTCTAGGGGGCAGTGCTCATCTCCGTTTCAAAGCCAAAGAGCCAGTGCTGTCCAAAGATGTCTCCATGGTCATGTGGCCGACATAACTAAACGCCAAAGGTGCATGGAATGCTGTTACCTTCCCACCAAAGGTGTCCCTATTTTTCTATTTGCATTTTTTTTACGTGCTTTCAAACTGCTAGGTAGACAGAAGCTGGGACAAGTAATGGGAGATCACCCCATTACGCAGCCCTAGGGATTCAAACCACTGAATCGCCAACCTTTCGATTGACAAGCTCAGCATCTTAGCCATTGAGCTACCAATGAAAGACTTAGGGGGAAAAAACCAAAATGAAGAAGAAATACAGGGCTGAATAAAGTCTGGATCTCATTAAACACCAAGAGGCATGAAGGCTTACCACTAGTTTTAAAAGTGAAGAGACCTGAAGATAGAGGACCTCTGTAAAAAACAAATCACAAATCTGCATTTTACTATCAACATATTTAAAGTTTTTCCTTGATTTCTGTCTATATGTTTATTAAAATATTCAAAAATACACCATTTTTGCAATATACCATTTTTCATGATTTAGAAGATTATTATATTCTAAATAATAATAATAATAATAATAATTATTATTATTATTATTATTATTATTATTATATACTAAGTCTTCACATTCAAAATAATACAAGGAAGAGCAGACATCTAGACAGATCTGCCACTTTAAAAAATGTGGATACTCAGATTAGCCCACTTCCCATTGAGACCAACAGTTTAGCAAGCTTCTCAGTGAAAAACTATTTTACTTGTGTACTTTCTTGAAGTCAAAACACTGGGCAACATTTAATAACATGTGAAAGCTAAAAAAGATGTAGATTCCTTGCAATCCATAATGCAAAAATATTTCTAATAGACCCTTCACTTCTCTGAAACATGCTAAACTTCTTCCATGTTTTATTTCTATTTCTTAAGAATACTGTCCTCCTTAAAAAAGGATGTTAAGATGCTTCATAAGTCATTGTTTTAAGAATTAAAAATATTTACTAGTCAACATTTTAGACAACTAGCCATATTCTATCAATCAATTCCCTCAATTTCATGAAAAACATTATTCTGATACTGTTTTAAAACTTTGAACAAGGCCTTTTAGCTTGTACTTTATAGTAATTTGTAAAAAATATTTAAAATACTGATCTGCGTTTAATATTCAGAGCTTAAATTTATACGCACATCAAATTCTAACAATACTGAAATGCAATGATTTTTAATAAAACATATACTTACACTTTTGATGTCACATTGTTAGCCAGAGAGCTTTCATAATATGGAATACCTTTGCTGATTACAACATTAATTTGACCTCCAAGGATGTTGGATACCACTCCTGCGTGTACACCAGCCATGCAGAGGGAAGATGACTTGGAAAGAAGATGGATTTGAAATCATGAATTAATTCACCATATTTCAACCATTTTTGGAAAAGTATTATTAACATGCAGTCGGTGTTCAGACTGTTAGTTGGATGTTGTGAAGTTGATAATTTCTGGCAAACTGGTTTATTCTGATTCCTATAATATGCACTGATGTTTTATGTGATTTGTATTTTGATTTTAAATATTGTTAGCCATCCAGAGCCACTATGGTGAAATGGATGATTATATAAATTGATTAAATAATCTAAAAATCACAATGAATGTTACTTACATCTCTATAGCCATGAGGTATAGTCCCATAAATTTCAGCAAAAGGAAGCACGCACCCAGCCGGACAATATTTGCTATGGAGAAAAAGACGTATTTTTATGTGTAATTCTGTGCTGAAATTCTTAACCATTAATAAACTTGATTAAACAAGTATAATCATTCAAACAAATCTAGTCTGGAAATTCAAGAAGAAGGCATTTAATGATATATGAATGACAAGACAAATAAATAATATGTATTGTAAAACAAATAAATCAATTAGTAAAAAGTATTTCTGGGAAGAGTTATACATTGTAAAAGCATTTAATAACAACATTCATCCTGACTATTCAAACAGAGTTTATAAACTAATATTTATTGTTATGACTTAACAGCTATGTTATATTACACTAAGAATGGTACTATAAACCTCAGTTTCTACTTTAAGATGACTTAGAACAGTTAATATGTTAACAGTGCAATCCTTTCAGATCAGTAGAGGACTGCAGTCAAAATATTTGTTTAGAATTTTAGAGTTTGTAAATTTTTGATTTTTTAAAATCATAATGAACCATAGTAATAATAAATCTTGATCTTAACCATAACAAACTGAAATACTTAAGTACTACGTCTAAAACAGATGTTTAGTAGTGGGAAATAGTATGGAACAATTCATGCTAAACATATCAATAAGACATACACAAAAATGTCCCAGTGCATTGAATAAAATTATTTTCAATCAACTATATGTCATAGAATTGTAGTCAAAAGTCTATTCACACATACACATAACTGCTTTTTCTCCCTATGAGATATTTTGTTTGAATAAGAGAAAAAGTGGTAGTGATCTGATCCTAATTTATTGTTAGAATATTTAAAAAAAAACAAATTTACCTGAATTCTGGCTCAGAAAAGTGACTTGCAGTATCTAAACATGTTATTAAATCTAGGAAAAATTATAGCAAAAGAAAAATTATGAAATAGCAAAATATTTTAAACAGTGAAGTGTTTTAAAAAGTCATATTGAAAACTAGTGAATCATTAATCATTTTAATGCATCATACTTATTTTGGTTTCCACTGAATAAATTATGATCTCAAGGAACTATTGCTATTCTTTCTTAGCTATAATGAGCTACATGCCATGGATTAGGAATTAGACACATTGTTTCTATCAGCTGAAATCATTCTCTGTTGATTAATTCCAAAATAGATCTAGCAGATCCAAGAGATGTTTCAACAAAAAAGCCAAAAAGTGGAGCAGCAGAAGTAATACATAGGATAAGATGAGTTATATTTCGCCCAAACATAGTTGATAAGGCAGTTGAGAGGAGTCTGTAATGATTACCATCACACTAATGCAATAGAAACTCCACATAATTATTCTTATCCATGAAATCTTTTGTGATTAGGTTTCATGTCGGTACAAATAACGAAGTTAGAGCTTATGTCATGATGCCATGAAGCATCTTTATTAATTTTGGTCACTGTGGTTCTCCAGTGACTCGAAGTGAATTTCAGCTATTTGGTTGTTAATTTGGAACTCTAGATATGAAAACTAAAGGCAATGACTAACCAATACATCGGTGAGAAAATGCTTAGAGCTGTGCTATTATTGGTATAGTCCAAATGACATTAACTGAATTTCAAATGATTTGCAAATTAGTTTAGACTTCAAGCAATAATGATCTGTCTGCAACTAGAGAACTGGGGAAAAATAGGGAAAGCTGACTGAAGAGTAGAAAAATATGCTATTCCCATAGATTTTTCCTAAGGAATGCTATCTTCAATCCTAATCTTCAAAAAATGTGTTTCTATTCCCTGCTGTAATAAAACACTTAGCATCAAGTCAGAAACTCTATGACTATTTGGCCAGGAAGGTGTATTGTTGCTACAAAATGGAACAATTTCTTTTAATCACCTTGAATTAATGTATCCTAGTCATATTTTTTGTGTATTTTAAGCTTAATATCTTTAGATCATCCTGTCTAGATATGGTTTTATAAATGTCTTTGCTTAATTCTTTATACATTATTTATCAGAAACTGGGTAACAGGAAATGACCTATTATGGTAAGATTATATAATTATTAAACCGAAATAGATGTGTAGTCTGCTAAAATATTGCTAAATTAGATACTATACCTGGTTTATCAGTTGTTGAATATGAAGCCAGAAACCCATGTCCATAAAAATGAACGTCACTCATGAACTGTACTGTAATTTCATTACTCTTTGATTCATTTAATTTCTCCACCTGAAGGCCCAAACCACAGTATTTGCCTAGAGTAGATACAATAGACTTAACACATATGTAAATGTAGTATTAAATGTCTCACCATTTAGTAGACCTATATGTTTAATCTACACTAAATATAACAGCTGCACAAGTTGAACAATAATAAAATACAAAATGAACAAGATGTTTCCCCTTTTCTCTCAAGGCAGGCTTTTGAGAATCTCTCAGAAATTCAGAGGTACCAAAGAAATAGAGAGATATAGTTTTTTTCAACATTTCCATGCCTGTTGAGTTTTTATTTAGTATCAAACCGCTTATGACTTAAACATTTCATCAAATATATTGTTTAGTCTTTCCAAGGACTGATTTCCTAACTTGGGAACCCTTTTTAAGCTGGGGAGAGAAATAGAGTGTGTATTTGTATCATTAATTTTAATAAGAGTTCTATGAATTTATTCTGAAGAACTTGTCATAATGAAGCTTCCTATAAAAGGAAATGAAACATACTTTCAGTGCAGTGTCATTATATCTCTCCTTAAGATTCAGCAGTTATCTTCAAGAATCAGTTTTACTTTTAACTCCCCTTACTTAAATCAAAATATATGCTAAAGATGTACCCTATCTGCCAAAACAGCAAGTTATTACCAATGACTTTTATTTCAAAACTTCAAGAAACAAGTGCTGCTAATTTTAGTGTGCTTAAGATTTCTAAAAAAAATAAGAAAAGGATGTAAAGAATGGCTTATGAAATTCATCTATCATCTGATCTGGTTGATTTTCAAGCTTGATCACTCTTTTGCTTGGGTTTCTTTCCAAATACCAAATTTAGTCTCATTCTATTCAGTTTTTGGCCATTTATCATACTGCTGGACAGGCAGATGGATAAAATCTATGCTCCCTTGTATTATTTCCTTTTTAACATTCCATTGAGTTAGGAATTCATTTTTAGAAGACTAAGATATTTTATGTAATCATACTAGAATAAGCTGTACGAAAAGAGAATAAAAGTAGAGAATTATTTGGGCCAGTAAATCAGGATTGAAAAATCTTTGCCATCTAAAGAACGAAAGTTTTGCTTTTGTTTTAGAGAAAATCACTTCTCATATAACACTGAAGAATCATAAACTTGCTATATATATTTTATGACAGATACTTTATACCAAGTAATGAATCAAAATAGTGCTGTACTCAATACATATATGTCTTTTTAAATGCCTTTTACTGAACTAAACAATCAATGTAACGATTAAAAGTGCAGAATGTATAAATGAAAATAAAATAAAAGCGAGCAAAAAAGAAATAAACTTCAGGGAATCTGTCATTTTAAAAACAAATATAAATATGTTAAACTTTCATTTGTACAAGGCTAATTAGGAAAAAGGACAATGTAGTGAAGAAATATTACAATAAACTTATTTCTTTGTCCAGGGCTTTTCAAAACTTCTTCAACTCTGTGTTATCACAAAATCAGGTAACGTTTTGCTTTGCTTATAATCAAATTATTCAAAGAAATTGGGCACGGAAAAAGAAATATTTTTCTACTGTTAAGTATATATAAACATATATTAATACTAGAGAGAAAATATGATCTTACCTATTTCTGTTCTTGTAGGTCCAATTCCATTATAAATCCTCACATAATTAAAATGACAAGAATCTGAATCATCAATATCAAAATCCCCAAATTTGAGCTGAACTCTCTGTTCAGGCTTTACTCGAATTTCCCATTCACACACTGTGCTATTGGGATAGGCATGTGGATAATTAATTGATGTAAATGTTCCACTTTCAGGACCTAAGACAGTATATCCACATCCATCACCTGCAAAAGAAAAATTCATCAGTAAAGCTGCTTTCTCACATGTAGAAGAATATGTATCTACTCTTCAAGGGTAGACTACAAACTAAATATATGTTGGCATTTCATAATTATGGATTTAGTTATAAAGTTTTGGATCTAGTTACACATCCTAAAGGGACACGGTGGCTCAATGGCTAAGACTCTGAGCTTGTCAATAGAAAGGTCAGCAGTTTAGCAGTTTGAATCCCTAGTGCTGCATAACGGGGTGAGCTCCCATTACTTGTCCCAGCTTCTGCCAACCTAGCAGTTTGAAAGCACGTAAAAAATACAAATAGAAAAATAGGGACCACCTTTGGTTGGAAGGTAATAGCGTTCCGTGCCCCTTTGGCATTTAGTCATGCTGGCCACATGACCACGGAGATGTCTTCAGACAGCGCTGGCTCTTCGGCTTTGAAACTGAGATGAGCACTGTCCCCTAGAGTCAGGAACAACTAGCACATATGTGCGAGGGGAACCTTTATCTTTACACATCCTAAATTTAATCTTGATTTTCTTTATTAATGTGAAATCAGCACCCTACAATGAGAAAGATCTTCTGACAGATTTTATATATGCATATAATTAAAATAAAATCGATGTTATAGTACCTTTGATCATCACAGCCCACATTAGAAGGCAGGCTTACTAAAAGTTCTTTAGAAAAAAAATCAGAATTCCTTGGAGTCTAAACACCAACTGCTTTTAAGCAGGCCTTGAACAAACAGTGCTTTAGAATGGTTTCAGCTCTCTCTGTTATGATAATGGATAGCGAAAGGTTATGTGCTTGTTAGGAATATATCTGGGGGGAAAAGATTGAGAAAGGGGCAACTGTAATGTCTACAATTTCCCTTTTACTATTTTAGAATCCTTTTTTATCTGAACTGTGTATTCGTTGAATAGAAAATCACAGTCAGAAATATGGTTCCATATTCATGAATAGCTCTTCTTGACCTCCTGTTATAATTCAGTTTCTTATAACACAATGTACATCACAGTAAATAATATGAACAAGTAATTATGGCAAAGATACATAGCACTGGGACTGATGTGAATAAGCAGGTTGCGCCTCCGCTACTGAGAAGAACCATATGTCAAGTTTCATGACAGGGGAATTTTAAACTCTCATTCCCTAAGAATGTATGAAATATCAGTCAAACATAACTTTGATTTTACTTTCATCAAAAACCTATTAAATATTTTTTTAAATTAATTTTCTAAAAACAGGACTGTTTATATTGTTTTATTAAGTCTGAGCTCCTTGCATAAAGAAGTTTACTGTTAATGAAAAACAGATGAGGGAACAACATAGGCATCCCTCATTCACTCCCATGAACTTTAAAACATTATTTGCAAATGTGTTTAAATAAAGAGTACATACAGTATAATCTTTCCTCATATTCAAGCAAACAATCTAAAATCTACATAATGTTTGAGAGGATAAGTCAATTGTGGCCTCTCCTGTTTCCTTCCACCATCTTACAAATAGCACTGAGGGATAACAGGAGTTATAGAGATTGCTACAAGTTTCCACCCTTATTTTATATGATACTCTGAATATTGTATTCCATACTAGCGGAGGTTTAGAACTGACGGAAATATTAAATATTCAACAGAACAATGTATTTGTCCATGAAATTAACCAAGATCCAAAAAAGGAGATAAGAAAAAGCAGAACCAGAATTCAGGAGGTGGTATTATTTGGCTGCTGTATTGCCCTAGCACACTCACTGCTTGTTATTTGCCAACTTTTGCAAATACCTTGGGGATGTTTTGAATACTAAGTACTTCAGAATCTGCATGTACTTCTATATTAAAACATATTTTATCCCAGAAGTAAAAATAATTAGTTTTGTTTTTGAAATTTAGAAAACCTGATCCAGCTTACTAAATTAATCACTAATTTATTTAACCATTAATATGTTTTGGAAGGAACTAATATATTTTTATATATATTATGTGTCTTGGAACATATAAAAAGAATGGCAATTAAATATATTTATACTCAGCAAGGTTTATGATTAATTTGTTTAATTCGTGTAATTGGTATTTTATTAGGTCTAGTGACTCAAGTTATCTAATAGGTTTTGTATTCACAAGTGAAACACTTCTTTAAATCCAGAACATGCATCCAAATTCCATATTTTGGAGAGTATACCTAACTGTCTAACCACACACTGTGTTCTCAGATTTTCTGGGCACATCATTTGCGTTGGAATAATGATAGAAGATAGAAAGATAGGTAGGTAAGTAAATAGAGTAGAGTAGAGTAGAGTAGAGTAGAGTAGAGTAGAGTAGAGTAGAGTAGAGTAGA
>WNWU01000016.1:12975015-12989772 GCA_012654045.1 Ptyas mucosa | reverse complement strand
AATTGTCTCCTCAGAATGCAATTTGGGTGTCCTCCTAGACTCATAGCTAAGATTAGAGCAACATCTGTCAGCTGTGGCTAGGCGGACCTTTGCACAGGTTCGCCTGGTGCACCTACTTGGATCAGGAGGCTCTCTTCACATTCACTCATGCCCTTGTCACCTCATGGTTAGATTATTGCAACGCGCTCTATATGGGGCTACCCTTGAAAAGTGTTCGGAGACTACAGTTGGTCCAGAACGCAGCCGCGCGAGCTGTCGTGGGTGCATCTAGGTATACCCACATTACACCAATTCTCCGCGAGCTTCACTGGCTTCCTATTGGTCTCCGGTCACAATTCAAGGTGTTGGTTATTATCTTTAAAGCCCTACATGGCTCAGGGCCAGGTTATCTTCGAGACCGCCTTCTACCGCATAGCTCCCAGCGACTGGTAAGATCCCAGAGTTGGTCTCCTCCGGATCCTGTCAGCTAAACAGTGCCGGCTGGCGGGCCCGCAGGGGAGGGCCTTCTCTGTGGCCGCCCCAGCTCTCTGGAACTAGTTATCTCCTGAGATCCGGACCATCCCCACCCTATTGGCCTTCCGAAAAGCGGTGAAGACCTGGCTTTTCCGGCAGGCCTGGGGCCGTTGATCTCGTTGTTGCGATCTGATGAGATCCGGCCATGAATGGTGTGAATGGGTTTTAATTGTTTTTAATGTTTTAATGTTTAATGTTTTTATATATGGTTTTTAAATGAATTGTAAGCCACCTTGAGTCTTCGGAGAAAGGCGGCATACAAGTTGAACAAATAAAAAAATAATAAAAAATAATAAAAAAATAAATAGGGTACAAATAAGCAATCACGAAACAATATCAATATAAATTGTAAGGATATTGACTTGAGATAGAGCTGCAGTTTCTAAATGTCCCTGATCCTGATTCCAAACCCTTTGTAGTCTCTTCCTTTTGACAAGTTTGGAAGTTTAGTGTGCCCGTAGTGCCATATGTCAAAGCGCAAAAAAGAAGTTTAAAAACATTTGGCACATACCTAAGAAAACAACTTCACAAGGAAGAAAAATAAGGTATCTTACATTCAGAGGTCAAACGGCATTCCTCAAATCAAAGTAAGCTAACAGTTAATTGCCCTAATTGCAGTCTGTGAAATGAATGCTAAATCTAGGGATGCTGTGGTAAGGTGAAGAGAAGGACAGATTTTCTGGCATCTCATTCTGATTGAAAGAATACGAAAGCAGCCTTTTTTTTCCTTTCAAAATCCACACTCCTTTTCCAAATGATCCTTCTCTATGTTTTTCCAACTCTTGATTCTTTAATTCCATCCCATTATTTAACATACAGTGATCCTTTCCTTTCAAGTCTTTTACTTTACATTGTTTAAATATATAGTGTTTAAAGACAAAGGTTTTTTTTAAAGTGCAAACAGTATTTGCGAGCAGTGTCTCTGCTTCTGCCCTTATTTGGTCTCACTGACAGATGTAATTGTATGTTAAGTAGTGCTAAAGTATTACAAAAATTATGGATAGAGAGCAAGGTTCATTCACTTAAGCAATGCTGCTGTAGAAGTAGACTCCTCATGCAGATACTATTTCCAAAATATTGTATAATTTGAAAACCTCGCCATTTCTAAAAAAAATTCAAGCGTTTCAACTAAAATTTATGTTTATTTATATGCTTACCATATTAGTAAAACCTCTGGGGTCAGAGATTTATAGACTCAACAGAGTGACCCTAAGTAGTTTACGAAGTCCAGCAACACAAATAAAAAATAAGCCTATTAAACAATACAGTTCCAAATAATCCATTTCCAAATGCACACACCTTTCCTTCATCATGGAGCATAAATGTTCTCATTATTCCTAAACATCAATTGGACTGCAGTTTGCAAAACAGACAAACTTATTGGCTGGCATCGTGCCAGCCAAACCCATTCTGCCTACTTTTCCAGAACTAGGGGAAACTTTTGAAATTGGGCTACACTACTAGTCTTCAAAACACTTAGATCTTTGCTGCAATAAATTAATAGATGTTCTAGAGATGACAGCGTATTTTTCCTAGCACTATAGATTTTTCTTTTCTTTTCTTTTGTTTGCTGATCCGTGGCACACTCAATCTTTTTTTTTTTTTACAACTTCGTTTTAAAAAAGAAAAAGAAAGAAAAAGCAAGCACTTCTTCCAGGCGCACATCAGCGAAGATGCAACGAGCGCTGCCTGAGATGAGACTTTTTTGTGGAGGTGAAAAGTCGCGAAAACTCCCTGGGCTTTCAGGTCAGAGAGAGAGAGAAGAAGAAAAAAATGGTACCCCGGATTACAAAACCCTCGTTGCGTTTTACTACAGATTGCGCCGTCGATTAAAAAGTTAAATTGCAGGAACTCAAAAACTGGAGTCCCCCTCGGGTGAAAACAGCCATTCTACATTTCTTTTATTCTATTCCAAACGGTGAGACTGGGAAAGGGGCGTCGAAAAGTTTGCAGAACTTCAGGACGGGATGGAAGAAGCTCGCCGCAGATGTTACAGAATTGGGTTTTTTATGGGAGGAGCATCCTTGGATTTGACTGCCCCACCTTTTCCCCCTCCCTCCCTTTCCCCCTTTCCCCACGTATTAATGACATCCGAGGCGAAGGGAGAGAGGGCGATGCTCCTCCGGGCGAGAGCGTTCAAGGCACAATGGCGGGAAGGCTTTTCCTGCCCCCGCCACCGGGTCTCTCTCTCTCTCTCTCTCTCCACCTACCTTTCTGAGCAACCGCGTCCCGTCTGAGCAGCAGGAGCAGCAGCAGGGAGAGCGCCGCAAGCCGGGTCCCCGGGGGGACGAGGAGGAGGAGGCGCTGGCGGCCGCTCACCATTTCCCGCCTCTCCTGCGCAGCAGCCGGTCGTCCGAAGGCATCCCGAGCCGAACGACTGCGCGTCTCCGGCGGCCGCTCGTGGATCCGGGCACCGCCCCCTCCCCTTCCTCTCCCCCCACCCACCGCTGGCTCCCGCCGCCCCCGGTAGCCTCAACCACTTCCGGGTCTGTCAGGTTGCCCCGCTACCAGCGGCGGCCGCCCCTCCTGCACAAGGGGGAGGGAGGGTCTCTCCAGGGCTGCCCTTCGGAGCCTTCCGCCGGCCTGGCTCGGTCGCGGCTGGCGGTGTAGGCAAGCAGGCGGATAGAGCGAAGGGAATCCCGGGCTGAGAAGCACGCGCAACTTCGCAACCACGCGCTTTTTGGGTTTTTGCGGGTGGGTGGGTGGGTGTCAATAAACAGCCAGATGTTGGGGGGGCAGCAGACTCATGCCTTTCTAAAGGATTCAAATTTGGCGAATCGAACGGGAATCTCTAGTACAGGCCGTCCCGACTTAACAACTGTTCAGTTAGTGATTGTTTGAAGTTACAAGGGCACTGAAAATAGTGACTTACGACCATTTTTCACACTAACGACCATTGCAGCATCCCAGCAGTGATTTAACATTCAGGTGATTTAACATTCAGATGCATGACAACCGATTCTCATATATGACATCTGCGGTGCTCAGGAGTCATTTTGCAACCTTCTGATCAGCAAAGTCAATGGAGAACCCAGATTCACTTAACAACCATGTTACTAATTTAACAACTGCAGCAGGGGTGAAATCTACTTATCTTCCTTATACGGGTTCGGAAGTGCACACGCCGCATCACATGCACACGCAGACCCTCTACGCATGTGCAAACCCTTCTGCGCATGTGCAGAGAGTAAAAAACAGGTTATTTCCTGGTTAAAACCAGGGAGTAACAATGACCAGGCGGGTGGGCAGAGCCTCGCACTACCGTTGCGACCGGTTCTCCGCACCACCTGCCACCATCACTACCAGTTTGACCGAACTGGTCTGAACTGGCAGGATTTCACCCCTGAACTGCAGTGCCTCACTTAACAAATGTGGCAAGAAAAGTTGTAAAATGGGACAAATTCACTTAACAAATGTTTCACTTAGCAACATAAATGTTGGCTCAATTGTGGCCGTAAATTGAGGACTACTTGTATTGCTGCCTTAAAGCATTTGCCCCTTGCAACTGGAAGGAATGTCCAACTAACAACCCTGTAACAGAAGCTCTAGTATATAAACTGATAGCAAATATTAGTCCTTACTAGCACGGATGATGTTATCTAGTTTGGGTAATGAAACATCTGCAAGAAAACAAGCAAGCTCATAGAGAACCAAGGATCCCTCAATACTAAACAAAGTAGGAAGGCCCTAACAATCAACTGAATTTGCCCTCTAAACAAACGTACCCATTCTCAGGATATCTAATGTATGTAGCCTTCAGATTAGTATTTTATAAGTGCAACAAAACCAACAAACAACTCTCAAATCAAATTCAGAGAAGTCCAGGTACAAGAGCTTCTTCAGAAAGATGAAGCAAGCATTTGATGGAAGAACAAATTACAGAGTGCTAGCAAGTCTGGTAAATTGTGCACTGTTGGGTTTTTTGGCAAAATAAAGAACAAACGACTATGCTATCTAACTTCATCTCAATCAGAAAGATTATTTTAGAGAACATAAGCTTAAAATGCATTTCTGTTCAGCCTAAAATTCACCATGTCCCATCTTCCTCATTCAAAACTCTAAATCCATTGCAGCCTGTTGCTCCAGGTATTCAGAAGAAAAAGTGTTATTTTAACATAACAATAAAACATCCTTTTACTTTCAAGCAAGGAAATGTAATATACTTTCACATAATTTCTGGTAAGATTCTTACAGTAAAAGCCTCTGACATTGAAAATAGGATTTTAAATTAAATTATATGACTGAAACTAAATTCCGAAGTTTGCCTTTCTGTAACCATAAAATGAATGACAAAGTTTCCTCGGTGTTGGTCAGTTTCTGCTAATCTTTGTTATAAAGATTAGCAGAAAACCATCTGTTCTGGGCTAATAATTCTGAAATAGCTACTGCTTATCTTCCATGTTCCTAATCATCAGGATTTAGAATTCACACAAAACCATGAACTGAAAGGGAATACAGAGAAAATTCACCTTGCAGCATGTTAATGAAATTAAGTAATATTAAATTTTGCCCACATTTTTAAGCACACATAATAAAATGGAACTAATGGCTGCCTGTTTGGCACATAATATAGACATGGTAGTGTCAGAAGCAGCTTTATGCATTTTGCCTCTATAAGGCTGTGAGGTCATTATTTTCATAATCACAATTCCCTATAATGAAAGAGTTGGATCTGGCTTATGGTTACAGAGGCCTTACTGGAAGAACTTTTAAAATATATCTGTCATAATTGCTGCTTTTAAGTGTGCAAAAACACCTTTTTCATTCAAGAAAACATTAATTACTTCCCTTAATCTTAGCACTAGACCAAATCTAGCTTTATTAATCAGCAGGAGATAAGCAAGCAGATGGCGGTACTTATTCTTCCACGTACCTTTTTCACGTCATCAAGATGCATATGAATATAACAAACAGTTGCCAAGGTGTGTTTAATAAAGTATCATTAATATAAAGTATATCTTAACGGGTTAAGAGACTTGTTATTACAAAGAACAGAGCTTGAATATATGATCTTTTTTTGTTTGTTTTTACAGTCTTGAATTTTTCACAGCTAGATACATTTTTCCTCAGAATATTGACTTTTACTTCTGACTTTGCCATGGGGAGTACAAGTATGCCATTGGGACCTTTATAGTGCAATATCTCACATTCTGATAACAATATCTGGTCTCTAACAGATTTTTTTCTAATACCAGGGAATATGAAAAGTTTATCAATGATAAGTTAATTTGGTATCAAAGAATGGGAGCATTTGACAGCCAGTTAAAATAATTTTTTTTAAGAGAATTTGGTATTTCACATGTATTTGATCATAAGAAACTTTAGAAAAGGTCAGTTTTTTAAAGAATTTAGTTTAGATCATTTTGTTCCCAACTCTATCAAAGTTAGAGCTGCAAGCAAGTACAAATAGTGCCAGACATTGTGAAGAAACATCTGGTTATATGACTTGTTTCAAAGACTTGGGAGCAGAGTTTGCTCTAGTGAACTGGACTTGCAAACGGGCTGCATAAAAGTAGATTACCCACTTCCTTTTTTAAAACACTTATTTCATTTGCACTTAAACTTTTCACTGTGTCTATAGGTGACTGAAGAGAGAGGGATAGAATATGAGATACATTTTTGTATCTTTTTGGACAAAACAAATGCTTTATATATTTATATTTATATTCTTTTCCTTTTGCAAGGAATAGGTGTCATTCTAATGAATGTAAAATCTTTTGAGCTCTGTGACTACTTTTTAGATTATCACCAAAAACTGCTGGAACTCAGAACATTTACAGAACTTTTGCAAAAATTCCCAGTTTACATCCTAACACATTCAGAGATAGAGTAGGAGAATATATTCCTGAAACCAGATTGTCACATTTGACAATAAAGTATTAGATGAACAAACTGTCCTATTTGGTACAACAATTTCCCAATGTATGTGTAATTCTCTTCCAGTCAGTTCAAACATATTTACGAAACACATATTAATTGAATTTGCCATAATGGAACACATGTACTGTAGCTGCTGTCAAACCTGTTCTTTGGGTTAAATTGACTATCAAATGTCCTTTTTTAATGCTTTTTAATGCATGGTCACTCACGCCCTTGTCACCTCCCAGCTGGACTACTGTAATGCTCTCTACATGGGGCTCCCCTTGAAGAGCACTCGGAGGCTCCAACTGGTCCAGAATGCGGCCGTGCGGGTGGTTATGGGCGTGACTCATTGTGCCCATGTGACATCTCTCCTGCGTGAGCTGCACTGGCTCCCAGTGGTCTTCCGGGTGCGATTCAAGATGTTGGTTACCACCTTTAAAGCGCTCCATGGCTTAGGACCCAGGTACCTTCGAGATCGACTTCTGCCACCAGTAGCCTCCCACCGGCCAGTCCGCTCCCACAGAGAGGGGCTCCTCAGGGTGCCATCGGCCAAGTTATGTCGGCTGGCGACACCCAGGGGAGGGCCTTCTCTGTGGGAGGTCCTGCCCTGTGGAATGAACTGCCCCCGGAAATGCGCAGGATCTCCGACCTCCGTGTATTTCACTGTATAGTGAAATGGGCCGGGCTATCAGTGTAAATGATTTTAAATTGGGTGTTTTAAATTTTTGGGTTTTAATTTGGGCCGAAATTATTTAATAATTTTAATTATTTTAAATTGATGTCTGTATATTTTTGTGCGGTATAGAAATAAAATATTATTATTATTATTATCATCATCATCATCATCATCATCATCAAAATATAGTCTCCCAAAAATGATGGAAATATTGGTATGGAGAAAATTCTCCATGAAATTGAAGCTGGGAAAGACCCTGGTGTGTCCATACACAAATACACAAATATTAACCAACTATCAAAATTATAAAAGCTGCTCTATTGTAGAGGATAAATTCTACAATTTGTTGACAATAATATGTCTTGTTTATGTTAATAATTGAATGATATAAAAATGATATTATAGACTGCCACGCATAGCCATAGGAAGCGGTTCAATGATATTTCCAAACTGTTACATTAAAAAAGCACCTTGCCATCTAAAAGTTGATTTTTGATATCCACTATTACATACAAGACTAATAAATGACTTCTGAAACACTTGGTGCAGTCCATCAACTCTTTTAACTGAGACTCATCAGACGGATTTTAGATAACATACTAAAATGCTAGTTCATTCTGTGTCTGCAGATGTTGATTCCAGGCGATTAATCTTTCAGAAGAAATCAGATATAATGAAATATGTGGAAAAAAGAAATAAGAAATGAGTTGGAGTTTCAGATGACTTCACGATGAAAGCACTGAGCTGATATTTAATGGCTGACTCATACTTTAATGGTGTACTGTCTCATGTTTCAATAAAGCCACAGGAAAATTTCCAACTTTTTAATTCTATAAAATTTTTCATCATGCTATGGTAAAAATCTGAGGTAAATTTCTGATTTCAGTGAAATCAATGCAATTACTTATTCATTACTTGTATCTTTCTATTCATTCAAAAAAAAATTCTTGAAAATTATATAGAAGTAGAGTAACAACAACAATATTGTGAAGAATAGATTTGGGAATATTTTGGCACCACTCCACTGTAAGGTTTATCATGAAATTATCTGAATAGTATTTGGAACCAAAGTTTTATCAATTAAACCTTGATATGCCTTATAATATGTTTTCATAAGTTGATGCTGAAAGGTTTGTCTTCTGTAAATTGCATTCCTTGAATCTTTAGAAACTTAGATTACTTTAGAGATTCTCTTTTTCCCAAAAACGGATAAGCTGTCATCCTGTTCCTTCATCACCATTTCAAGGACCAGTCCTTGTATTTTATATTTGTCCTTTAATTATAGCATCCTATTATTGTTCTTGGATGGTGCAATAGACAGACACTCAAGCAGCTTCAACAATCAGCCTCATTGCCACTTGTTCAATGAGGTAGTTGCTGCAAAAGGTGGGGGGGAGGGAAATAGCTAATCCTTCCCTTCCAGTTCTGTAACTTCCAATCCACTTCTATTGGGCTTAAAATCAGAGATTTAAAATAGTTTTGGGCAACATTGAATGATAACTTCCAAAACAACACAAGGAAAATACATGGGAACATAATGCTAATTGTATTTAAATAATTTTAATAAACCGAAATGCTGTTGTACCTACATTCTGAAATGGGACCTTTAGTGAGACTCTCCATGGTCTTCATGGTCATGATCTTCTTGTTCTCTGCTGAAGTTAAAGACCTTTGAACTAAGGAGACCATTGATATAATATTCTCAATATTGCTCCTGTATTTCTCTTTCAATCACCATTTCATCTACTTATCATGTATCTAACACCAGAACATTTATCAGGAGTTAATTTCAGACCTCAAAAATGTACATATTGTCCCTGTAAAAAAAAGTAAAAGTAAAAGTGCACAAAAGTGTAATGAAATGCAGTTCATTTACCATATATTTATGTATTAACATAGAGCAGGGCAGGGGGAAATAGATATTGACTTGCTTGCTGATCTCTCTGTTATCATCCCCTTATAGTAATTGAGTATACAGGCAGTTTGTAGACATGCAATATTTGCTATCTTTCCAAACTGTGCCAAACACCTTTACCTCAGTGTAGTTCAGATAAACAATGAATTTTCTATTGCTCCTGAGGCAGGTTTTCTTTCAAAGGCACAAACTGAGCAGTATATCGAGTGCTGGGGCAATTCAGAAGGATGAAGAACACTCTACAATTTACACAGGGGAAAAATGAAAATATAGCTGCTCCCTAAAAATATAAATACACTCTGCCTTTTCTCTAGTTTATTAGTGCATTTTCTTGCTTGCTTTCCATTGTTTATTTTCTAGAAATACTTAGTCCAATCAGAGAAACCAAAAATATTTGCATTATGTTGAAGTTGCCACTATATGTATATACAATGATGCCCTATTAATCTGTTACAGATATGTATATGTTGACATTTATATTGTAATGTGTCTTTTAATCAATGAATATCTAGAAGGGGATATCTATGTGGGAAAGACTTCAATTAACAATTGAAGTCTTTCCCACATAGTCCAACAGAAATCCATTTGCACATAATGATTTTCTGCTCTCGTAAATTTTACTGCAATGAATAGTTGCATAAACTGGATTTTTCATTTAATTTTATATATGTTTTGAAGCAATAATGACCTGAAATGTTACAGGAAATCCGAATCTCTCAGACTCACACCAATTAAGGACAGGTTGATTTCATGTAAAGAAAAAGTGCCAAATTCAAACTATTCATCTCTGGATGAGATCATCCCTGATGCATTCCCACAGCTGATTGTAATATAAACTAAGGTTTCCCATGTGAGCTGTTCTTGACAGCTAGAAGCAATGATGTCATTTTTGGTTGGCCATTGGGAAACATGCAGATAGCATTTAACACAAAAACATTTGTCCTGCTTTCTCTGAAAACTCCAATTTCCTTTAAAAGAATACTGTAATTCCTGCCAGTATTTCAAAACTTAGGTTTATATTAGATGAGTTAGTTTATGACAGTGTTGGCAAACCTTTTCAGCATCGAGTGCTGAAACGGGAGTGTGCATGTACGCACATGTGCCAGAAACCGGAAGAGCAGCTGCCGAGTGCACATGTGCACGGCACAAAAATGATCTTGCGGTTTCTGGTGCACACATGTGCACTGGCCACCTGGTCTTCCGGTTTCTGGCACACGTGCACACACAAAGACAAGATGAGCGGTGCGCATGTGCACGCCAGAAACCAGAAGAGCAGCCGCCTGCTGCATGCATGTGCACTGGTCAACTGCTCTTCCGATTTCCAGCGCTCCCGTGCATGTGAAGACTAGCTGGCCGGCATGCCGGAACCTGGAAGAGGCTCTGGCATGCCGGCCAGCATGCCCGGAGAGATGGCTCTGTGTCACTTCCAGCATGTATGCCATAGGTTCGTCATCACTGGTTCATGAACTTAGTGAATTTACTTTTAGTACATGTCTGTTTGATGTAAAAGTAGACTTTTCCAAAACAACACTCTAGATTCATTCATTCACTCATGTAATTTCATTAATTCTTGCAAGGCATACCTTTTATCCCACCAACAACCCTTGAGTGAAAAGGCAAATGATTGGGTTGAAGCAATCCAGTGAGTTTCCATGGCTGAATGTGAAGTTGAACTTTGGTCTCTACAGTCCTAGTCAAAACTTCAATCATTTAACTATGTCGGTAACTACTTGCAATAAGCTACCCACCGGTGGCGAATATCTGTAGTTCAGGTGGAGGATGAGGGTGAAGGTTCATTCTCTGAGCTTGTGGATTGGTTTCCAAATGTTTTGTTACCAGACTAGTTAACAGCTTCAGCGAAGTTTAGGAGATGTCAGTGTCAGTGTTCTTCTCAAGCTACCCACTCTCTGGACTAACAGCGAGCAGAGTGCAAGAGAGGTTGTTTCCAAAGGTAAGAAATATTTGGCTACAAAGTGAATCACATAGCCTTGTACCACTTGTTCTTTGTTACTAAGACATCTTTCTATAACTGTGATAGCAAACCTATGGCACGGGTGCCACAGGTGGCACGCGGAGCCATATTTGAGGGCACACGAGCGTTACCCTAGCTCAGCTCCAGCACACATGTGCCAGCTGCCACCGGAAGTCGGGAAATGGCCTGTTTCCGGCCCTCCAACTCTGGAGGGTTGAGGAAGGCCGTTTTTGCCCTCCCCAGGCTCCTAGAAAGCCTCTGGAGCCTGGGGAGAGTGAAAAACAGTCCCACTGTGTCATCACGTGCCAAAATGAGCCTTGGATAGTACAGTGGTCTAAAACCCTGTTATTAACATCAGCTGCCTGCAATTATTGCAGGTTCGAATCTGACCAAGGCTCAAGGTTGACTCAGCCTTCCATCCTTTCTAAGGTAGGTAAATTGAGGACCCAGTTTGTGGGGGCAATAAGCTGACTTTGTATAAATATACAAAAGTATGAAGGCTATTGCTTAGTGCATTGTAAGCCGCCCTGAGTCTCCGGAGAAGGGCGGCATATAAATCAAATTAAAAAAAAAAAGCGGGGGGGAGCAAGTGGGGAGCATGCGGGGAGCATGCACACATACGTGGGAGGGCGGGGCACGGATGGGCATTGAATTATGGGTGTGGGCATGTGCACGTGCACGCACATGCACGATCCCCCCGCTCTCGCCCCGCTTTTGGCACACGACAGCAAAAAGGTTGGCCACCACTGTTCTATAACATATCCAACAATTCTATTACATCCCATACATCCCTTGCCAAACACATGCTTTTCTAAAACAATCTGATAACTATCCATTGAAATCAATGGGGTAGTGACAATATTTAATGTTTGATCCATGATTTAATTTCGGGTGAGCATATCTGGAATGCAATAAGGTGTCTCTCTCAAGCAAAAATGCTGTTCCTAAACAAAAACTAGTTGCATCATGCATTTTCTACAGCTGCAGTAGCTTTGACCAAAACTGGAAAATGACTTCCAGGAAAGTTATATTTCAGACAAGCAAGCAGACAGCAATGAACAAAGGCAACAAGAAACTGTTTTAAAAATTATATGTATGACTATAAGTCTGTAGCATTTACCACAAGGCACAAGCTTCCCACCAAAAAATAATAATTAAATAAACGTTTCTAATGATGTGATTGTAATTTGTTCCTTCTGAACCACTTTATGGGAATATCCCAGCAGGAAGCACCGAAACCATAGCAAACAGGGCAGCTGTAACCAATCGTATATGTTCAAGCAACTGGTGGACACCATTTTTCAATACACCCTGCCCATATTCTTTTAATTTACTGCCTTTAAAAAATCTGTATGAACCGGACAGTAGTTTTCCTACGACCTGTCCTATCACTGGACTTCAAATTAAGATAAATCTTAATTATTCAGATAAATTAGGCAGTGTTTTAACAGTTCCTCTGCTACTGCAGAAATGTTGGTATTGACACTGAATACTGTTAATTCTTGAGCATTTTCCCTTGGATTTGGCTCTATGATTTATTATTTCTAAAATGATAGTGGTAAAAGCAAGCTGTAGAGAAAGTTGTTTCTTACTTTCCTCCTTTCTTTCCTACCCCTTTTTCTGTTCTTTCTTTATCCTATCTAAATTTGTTGAATTTCAGTTCCAAAAATACTCAGAACTTAAATCCAAATTTTGTTAATATTTTGGGGAAAGGTAGCTTGTGTTGGTTAAAGTGTTAGACTAGAAATAGGAAGAATTATATTTAGGTCAGACTTAATCATGTTTATTCTTTGCATTTTGCTCTTAGATGAAAACTGGATATAAATTAATCAAAAAATGTATAATATCCTGTATGCTTTTCATACTTCAATTATTATTACTTTATTATGATCTAATTTTTGTATTTTGGGCTAGCTAGAAAGAATTCTGAGGGAACTGCTACATATACTGCTGAATAAGACATATTTTACACATAATACAAATCATATTTTTACATAATAAAAATATGTAAATGTGTAAATCATATTTACACATAATACAAATCATATTTTAATCATCTATTAACATCTGCTGCTTGCAATTACTGCAAGTTCGAATCCCACCAGGCTCAAGGTTGACTCAGCCTTCCATCCTTTCTAAGGTGGGTAAAATAAGGACCCAGATTGTGGGGGCAATAAGCTGACTTTGTATAAATATACAAAAGTATGAAGGCTATTGCTTAACGCACTGTAAGCCGCCCTGAGTCTCTGGAGAAGGGCGGCATATAAATCAAATAAAAATAAAAATAAATAAATATTTAATTTAGACAAGAGTAATTTAAGACTTTTTAAACATAAGTACCTTTTTAGTGATAATATATCAATAGTACAGTACAACAATGCCCTCTAGTGTGCAGAAGCCCCTAATGCATTACTGTAAATTTAATAATTTCTTCTAAAATTAATGTAACAAATCAGGGGATTGCTGATGATGTGAAGTCATATCCATATCATCAAGAAATTACTTTAATATAAGATACCTAAATTTACATTCATATAAATGCTTTATTTATGCAAATCTGAGAGGACAAACATTTTATTCATCTAATGAAGTAGTCTACACATATACCATAATCAATGTGGTATTGATTTGTTGTTGTGAAAGACAAGAAACAGAAATACAACACATGTCACCCTTATTTATTTGATCATTGATTAAGTATTTCAGCATATCAGAATGCAGGCAACAATTTAGTGATCCCCCCCCAATTCTTGTATTGATGCTAATATACTAAAAAAATGAAGAAATCACTATATCAGAACTGATATCCTTCAATCCAGCGGTGAAATCCAGCAGGTTCTGACAGATTCTGGAGAACCGGTAGCAGAAATTTTGAGTAGTTCAGAGAACCAGCAAATACCACCACTGGCTGGCCCCCGATTTGGGTGGGAATGGAAATTTTGCAAAATCCTTCCTCCTGAAATGGGATGGGAATGGGATTTTGCAGTATCCTTCCCCTGCCATACCATCAAGCCACGCCCACCAAACCATACCATGCCCACCAAGCCACGCCCAAAGAACCGGTAGTAAAAAAAATTTGGATTTTACCACTGCTTCAATCAGAACAGAGCGTGAGGCATATTGCACAAAATCTCAACTGGTTTATGTGACTTCCAGTACAAGAAAAGCATATCAAGCTTCCACACAGCCACATCTCCATCTTTCAATTTCTCTTGCCAATCTTTATTCTGAGAAGAGATTTGATAGTAATATGAAGTTGAAATTGTTATGATTAAATGCTGGATTTAGGTTAATTATGTGCTATTAAGTTATTATTGACCCTACTACACATAATTAATCCTATTGACCCTATTCTGAATTTAGGTTAGTACCCAGAGCTAAATGTGAAACTCAGTTTAATAACTGAATTGTTATTAGATAATACATTGTTTGTGACTCAACAGAATCCCATTAAACTGCACTAATTGAGTAATCTGTGTACTTAACTTCTGCTAACTGAGTTTACACAAACAGGTTTTGTATTTTAGAAGTCTCTCTGTGATCCAGAGCTGCAGATGCATCTTGACATTTCCTCCACTATTAGCTGTTTCTGTTCAGGATTGGACTCTGGGTGGGTTCAGTGTCTCTTTGTTCCCAACTTAGTTCACTGGTTTGCACAAGAATTGATTATATAAAAGATCATACGCCCCTACTTCTGATACATAGCATCAGATCCAGAATGAAACAAGCTACTCAAAAGATATAACTGTTTCTAAATCAATCTCCACAAAGCAGTAAGTAAGTAAGTAAGTAAGTAAGTAAGTAAGTAAGTAAGTAAGT
>WNWU01000016.1:12945941-12975005 GCA_012654045.1 Ptyas mucosa | reverse complement strand
AGTAAGTAAGTAAGTAAGTAAGTAAGTAAGTAAGTAAGTAAGTAAGTAAGTAAGCAAGCAAATAAGTAAGCAAGTAAGTAAGTAAATAAAATGGTTCCTTTGTAAATTACATACAGCTTGTTTGATAATATGAAGATGAAAACTGTAACATGTTCAAACCAGGATTTTTCAAGAGGGATATATGTTCCCAAACCATTTTGCTCGACAGGCAATCTTTTAATATTTTCTTCATATATTTAAATAAGGCTTTCACATGCCTAATGATATTTCACTGGTATTCTGTCCATCTCTCTGCAAAGTAAACTTTGCAAATTTATATTGCTATTTGAGCACAGTTCATACATTGTTTCAAAAGAGATGAAAACTAACAGATAGGGATTTCAGCAATGAAAATAAGGTTAATGATAAACATGTGTGCAGTGTAATGGAAAATAATTGTCATAGAGTTTTTACATTAAACACAGTGCTGAGAATGTGTATGTGTATGCATGTCAGAAGAGAGTGCAAAGCCATCTGAGAGGTATTGTTGGTTGTAACAACTGTAGAATTGAACAGAGTTCGATGTACTGTCCTGACTCATCTGCATTTTAGTACGCTTCCCTCCACCACCACCCCCCTTCTGAGTAGAAACAAGACAGTGTCAGGAAGCCTGAATGTTGATTCTTTAGTCCTCTTTGCACCTCTCTAATTCTTCATTTGCTACATCACACTGGGGCATTCCAAATCAATTATTAAATCAACAAAAGAAAAGAAGGTTTGGAAAGCCAATGCAAAATAAACAGCATAGCAGATACCTATTGTAAACTTATTTTTGCAGGTTTGTTGTATGTTTTCAAGTTCCTTTTGAGCATCCACTGAATCCACAGGGCAGTGCCTTCTTGCCTCATTCCACAAATCCTTGAATATTCTGCAGGACTATTATGGAACATAAGGATAATCTGTGTGTGTGTGTGTGTGTGTGTGTGTGTGTGTGTATTCCTAAAAATATCCTATCCAGATGTTGAATTGTATAAGTTCTTGGCTACATACCCTGTTTTCCCCAAAATAAGACATCCCCTGATAATAAGCCCAATTGGGCTTTTGAGTGCATGGCAATAAGGCCAAGTGCTTATTTAAGGCTTCAAAAAAATAAGACAGGGTCTTATTTTCGGGGAAACACGGTAGTCTTTTGAAACACCAAAAAAGATAGAGACCACAAAATGCTTGTTGAATATTCAATCAAATTTATTTTCCTGTTCTTATTCTCCACCTTGTGCATTTTTATTATAGTGTTATTTTATTTGTGTCTTTAGAGACTGTGGATTCATTATGGAATTAAAAATTACAATGGACTAATGATAGTATTTTATGCCTAGAGAATGCTTCAGCAGGAAATCACCAATTATTATGTTCTCTTAGTTAAAGAACATGTTATTAAAATTACTTTAGTTAATAATCTATTCAGAGAAAACTGAAAGCTCATTCATAACTCAAAAAAGTTCACATAACATTCATTCTTCAGAAATGATACAGAAATTATTAAATCATATAATAAAAACCCGTGAAACAGAACTGGCCAGAAGCATCTGGTATCACACAAACTAAACGGGTTCATATAATGTTGTGGCCCAACATCTGATGCATCTGAATCGGAGATGGAATGCTCCTCCATAGGGCAGGCAGGATGACAGAGGAATCATGACTCCTGGGGCACCTTCTGGGTCTCATGAGATGATACTGATTAATTGATGGGACCATATTCAGCACTGGGATGTGTTGCCTCTTGTCTTACCCCCTCTTCTTTAGAATGTGCTCCCTCCTTCTTGGGAAATTGCCAGTTCACTACAGTCCCTCACACAAGTTCCTCCTTCATAGGTGCCATTCCTCACAGGCATTTCACCTGTTCTATGAATTTGAATGTCTGGCATGCAATGGAAGGGGTTAGACAAATTACCAAACATCTATTATGATTGGAGATGCAGAACTCTGCTTTCTTTTTTACCACTTGAATCATGATGTCCATACAAGTACAAAGGAAGTGCTTGAATCGTGGCATCACAACACATGCTTCACCATTCTAAAAAAAAAAAAATCTTGGCTAGTTACAAACATCCCTGGTAGTTTGTGAGAATAAATATAAGGGTAAGGGATTGCTTGTCCACTGACTACAGACATCAGCTCTACAACTCTGCTTGTTGGTAGATGTATTTGTATCTCTTTTCCCCTCCCCTCCCATATGTGTAATTTTGTAGAATTTTATTAAGTTTGTGGAGAAACATTATTTTGCTGCCAGGTTTTTGCTTTGGGGTTGGTGTGGGTCGTTGTTGGTATTGTGGAGTGGAAATGTGCAAATTAGAACACTTTTCTCCAGTTTAAAAGAATCATGGGGAAATTTGACTATGAAGCAGACTGTACCACGTGCAAAAATTATTTTCAGTCAAAGGAATGGAAAAAATGATCAAACATATTTTTGAAGGATATTGCAGCTGGGAGTAGAGAGAATTATTTTAAAATAAATTCAAAATGTTATTATTAAATAAAATATTATATTACAGAGATGGGATTCAAAGGGATTCAACAATAGATTTGAAAGCAAGATTTTCATAGAGCACCTTTTAATTTAATATGTCTGATTTAAAGAATTTGTATTTATTTAATTTTCTTTAAGTTGTTACTACTTTGGAGAAACAGACGGTTCAGAATAGGAAAGACAATGAGAGTGTGTCTCAGTGTTTTTCTTGTTTAGTAAAAATAATTACTGTATGGTGTAAGAATGGCAAGAATGAAAAAGATGATAGCTGAAATCAAACCTGAAAGTCAGAATAGTAACAGTTTGAATTAGAGAGACAATACAGCTTTGGTAGGTGAAAATAAAGAAGATTCAAAAGAACTACCAATGAAAAAAATGAAAATGAAAAACTTTGGATAATGTTAAATATTAAGAAGTAAACATAATATCAACCAGCAAGCAAATAGTGCAATGGAAAAGTGAAGTTGATAGACAATTATGGGTTTTTTTGGATACTGGAGAGGTAAACAAGTTAATCCTAGGGAGGAAGACAATTACAAAGTTTATTGTAAAGGATAAAGTTATTTCTATGGGAATAAAGTTCAGAATAATAAATTGTTTTTCCAGTGCTAATGTACAATTTAAAAGCTAGACATTGCAAACATTAGCTCTGGAAAAACAATTAATTATTCTGAACTTTATTCTCATAGAAATGAGAGTTTATATGCAAGAGAAAGAGAGAGAGCAAGAGAAAAAATATCTTTGAATTATGGATTTGGAGACTGTTGGAGTACTGCAAGAAGAACCAATCAATAAGGTCTGGATAAAATAGTTTGCTTTTTTGAGGAAATGATTTTTAAACAAAATTTTATTCCTTGGTCATGTAACACAAATAAATTACGGACTGCAAACTGCAACTATGCTTAGAAAGTTTAAGGGATGTAGAAAAACAACAGATAAGATCTGGGCAGGATATCTGACCTGGGTCAGTGTCAGGATATCAGGAAATGTCATTGGCAGAGTGGTGGATTGTTACTAGCATCAGATTGTGATGGAATCCATTTGTCTGTCTAGTCACCAAGAGTCAGGCTTGACTCAATTGCACCCAATCAAGTCTACTGCCAATGGATTATAAGATTGCTTATCTTGATAACATTTGTTTTTTCATTCATATGTTTAGTAAATTATCTGATGGTTTTCAGTTCATTTTCCAAGATAAAATTTTTGAGGATCATGAGTAAATAACTGTGGAAAACCTCGGTGCATTAGACAAGCTGTCCGGAAACAAAGATAAGGTCATAGGCCACTTGTAGGAAACTGTCCAGCAAGTCTGTGCTCAAGTGTGTATTAGCATTGTAACGCATTTTAAGCCGCCCTGAGTCTCCAGAGAAGGGCGGCATATAAATATAAATTTAAAAATAAATAAATAAATAATTTTTTTTTTAAAAAAAAGCATTGGAAGTACAACAGCATTTAGTTCATAGCCTAATCACTGGCCCACACTCCCTCTCATATCAAAGCAGCTGTTTTTCATTCAAATGTTGCACTTAAAATAATCATGATATTTATCAAAAATGTTTTGAAAGCAATTATGCAAATAATATTTTTGGAGAAACCATTTTTCTGGAAGGGAATATTGGAAATATTTGGAAGTACATAATTTTACTTTTTTTCCCCTTTTTGTAAGAGTTTCAATTCAGCAGGAGCCTTTAGGGAATATGCTCTTGAATATAAGCTGAAGGCTGAATAATGTGGACTAAGTAAGTAGTAGCACACCTCATTAAAAATGGCTATAACTGAAAATGATACAAATTGTCTTGGATGTCATAAGTTTATTGATTTGACTGCAAGTTATAATAACGTTGGATGTAGAGTATGGGCATAGCCCAGCTATCAGTGATTGCTAACAGGCAATTATTGTATTTAAAATAAAAGTTATATTTCTTAAGAAATACATGAAGACAAAAAGGCTCACTTGTAACTAAATTATACCTTGAAGAGATTGAAGATTGTGATTAAGTATGAAGCACAATAGTGAGGGTAAGAGACAGGATGCTTCCTATCTCTTAAACACAGAAACTCTTTTAACTAATGATGAATAAAAAAAAAAGCAAAGAGCAATATGTGAATACTCCTTGCCTCATCTTGCTCTAATCCAGGGGTGTCAAACTTACATCATCACGGCGTTATCACATGACATATCGGGACTTCCCTCCCTTTGGTGTGGCCAGTGCATGACAACCCACAAGTTTGACAGCCCTGCTCTAACCTATCCAAGAGGTCAAATACACTAAAGTAAATGTGAAAGATGATATAATCTCCAACACTTATTTCTATACCTTTCCTCTTTTCTTTTTCAATCTTAAAAAAATTGAAAGCTACATTTTCATAAAAGAATTGCTTAAATAAAGATCTCTTTGAGTCAAGCTTAATAGTGACTTCATGAACCAGACTAAGTACTTTCCTTGGCATCCAGATAGAATTTATTGCCATTGCCTTATTTTGAGCTGACTTTTTTTTTTTATGGCTTCCTAGTCTAGTCTCAGTTCTGGTATTTCCTGGATATCTCCCATCCAAGGATTAATAGGACTTGACCCAATTTTGCTTCCAAGTTTAGGCGAGGTCAACCGCATGTTCTCATCTCCTGAAACAAATAGCTTCAGTCTAATTATTACTCATTAATCCCTTATTAAATACTTTATAGTTCATGATCACATTTTAAAAGTTTAGAACTTTCAGATTTTATTAGATGACTTGTCAATCTAGAAGAGCATACAAGGAGGAAGGAGATGTCTTAATACTGGCAAGTTAAAATACTTTAGAATTTGCTTGTAGGAGATGTTTGTAACCTCTATAATCAGATAACCTGTGGATCTGGCATAAATGTAAGATTTGCTACACTTCAGCGGTGAAAAGTTTAGATTGTCTTTTCCTAACTTAATCTCTTCCTGTTCCAATTTCTGGAATTCTCAGAAATTCCCCTATATATATAGAAAGTAGCAGGTTATGAAAAGCTGCTGTGATATTTATAAAAATGTTCTCTGTGTCCCAATCAATTGTAAAAAAAAAAATACACCTCAGGATTTACATCAACTTTTTATGCTTCAATCTCTGTTGATTTGCAGCCAGGAAATGGATTGCAATCAGTAAGCAGTTTCAAATATAGTATAATATAGTAATTGAATCTTGACTTTTATTGCTATTAGTCTGGAGTACCGTATTTTTCTGAGTATAAGACTCACTCGAGTATAAGACGCAACTTAGTTTTTGGGGATGAAAATGGGGGAAAAAACCCTGCCTACCACATATTCATCTGGCTAGCGTCCTTAGTCTGGTCAGCTTCAGCTCATTAGTTTGCTGGGTTTTTATCCCTGCTTGGGGATAAAAAACAGCTTCTAAGGCACAGCTGAGAGGAAGCAGCAATGAGAAAAACAGGCAAAGCACGGGGTGGGGGGTGGGGGGTGGGGGGTGGGGAGATCTCTTCACTCTGCTAGCACCTAGTTAGGGCTGAAAAAAGCTTCTAAAGAACATCTGAGAGTCAGAGCAAAGCAGGGAGATTGTGTCACTGCTAGCGCCTCATTAAAGCACAATGAACAGTCAAAGGAGCAGGCAAAGCTGGTAAGATCGCTCGCTAGTGCCTCGTTAGTGTCTCATTAGGGCTGAAAAAAAGCTTAGAAAAAGCTACATTCAGAGTATAAGACGCATCCAAATTTTCAGCCTCTTTTAGGGCAGGAGAAGGTGCCTCTTATATTCAGAAAAATACGGTAAGTGCTCTTGGGCTCTTTAATTTTACCCATTTGAGTCTCTTCATTTTTGTTTTTGTTCAGTAGCCTGAAGTAAATTGCAAGTGCAATGGCTACACCATTTTTATTATTTCAGAGTCACATGACCTTGGATTCCAAAGCATCATGGATTAATAAAGGTAAAGATGACATCTGCAGGTACTTTGCTGCTAGGTATTACTGCCTGCCTTTAAACGGCCTGCTAAGCAGTGGTGGGCTGCTGCTGGTTCAGACCGGTTCAGGCGAACCGGTAGTTCTCACCAGCAACTGGCCCCACCCATCTGCCCTGGCTCTAACACATCACGCACATTCACATTTTCACTTCCAGGCAAACCGGTTGCTACAACCAGCAGCAGCCCACCACTGATGCTAAGCTTATAACAACAAAGAAGAAAACAAGTAGTGGGGACAGATTATATCTCTTAGAGAAAGAATGAGTGAGATAGCAGCATCCTGCAGGTAACTCCAGGATAGTAATCGCTTAATAAGGTTAATAAGATTATCTTAAAACTGAGGTCAATTCTTGGTGATCAGTTGGACGTGGATAAACTGGCTTTTCATATAGAAGTAATTTTCTATTGCCTTCTCTCTAGTCTAGACTTCCTAGTCTTCTTCCTAGTCTTCTAGTCCTTGTTGGTTGATGGCTTCCTACCTAAGTGCTAAGAAGATCTGACTTGAGTTAGGGTTCTGAGATCAGCCAATGTTGGTTTCATGGTGTCACCTGCTGGACTTTATTCTTTTACCTGAATGTAATCATGTAATCATTTACTGACATGTTAAAAGTAGTTCTTAATTTCTGTGATGATCTAGTTCCCTTCAATATCTGCAAGTCTAAGGAAAGCAGGGCACCTAGGATATGAAGGACAACAGCCATTTATTACCAGGCAGTAAAGAGGTTTTGTCTTTATTAATTTATTGCATTGTTTGGCCAGGAAACACATTTCTGTTCTTGCAACATTACTTTATTGGGAATAGAAGATTCAAGAAATATACAGTATGTTAATTCCGTGAATTGTTTGAGTGCTACCAGCTTTTAAATAGTGAAGCGTGAATCAGTATGGTACTTGTTTAATTCCAGAAAATGTTTTTCAGTGGTATGAAAAGCACATATGTCATAAGGTATTCTTTTGCAAGAAACCCAACAGCACATGAATAAAGTATAAGAAAAAGTGAACATTATGATTGCTTTTTCCAGGGATGTTAGACAATGGCTTAAGCAACGAAATGTAATTTGATTTTAGTATTTTACAGGCAAATGCCTATCAGATATTTGGACTGTAAAACTGATTCTGACTTTCTTAAGAATTACTTTCTTACCTACTTAATTGTACCTCATTGTTCAATTCTGATGTATTTAAAAAATTTTAAACCAAAGATTTTAAAACGTTTTTAAAATAATGAAGAATGAAGTACAATAGTAAAAGTAACATTTAAGTTAAACTAGTGCAATAGCTAGAAATACTGTAGAAATTAAATCAAATTCCATTATATAATGATAGGGAACATAGCATTTTTAATTGTCTCATACTGATTTCCTAAAGAAATCTTTTTAGCTCTACCCGTTCTGCCGATTAAATAGTTTTAAAATTGTATTTGTCCTGAGCTGCCTTATTTAAGATACATTGCTGAGTATTTAATGGACTTTATTCACAATGTTTCAAATTAGAGCTTTCATTCCTTCTTTTTGTTACTAAAAGCGAAATCCAACAATGAAAATTGGGTGACCACAGGTAATCAATAGATATAGCCAGAACATTTTCATTTATCTTGCAAATGAAAAGAATAATTATTCTTTTTTTAATATAATACATCACAACAGCTTACATTTTTGAGAGTACAATAAATACTCCTTTTTATTTTCCTCCTTTTAACATCAGTTTCACATTTCTACATTTTTCATGTTCTGTAACATCCTAGATAATATCCTATTATTTACCTACCTTCAATTCCAACTTTTAAACCACTGTCAACAGCTGCAGATATCAAGTTTCATTCAAAGATGAACGAGTGTGGAATACTGCAACCCTAAACATCAGTGTTAATAAGTTTCCTCACACAGAAGGTAGGTGAGCAAGTGGCAATCAGAACTATATATATATATCTTTAGGCAACAGTTTTCTCTCTCCCCTTTTGATATACCAATGAGAACTTTGAAAATGTTGAAGCAAATAAAGCTGGATGGATGCAGAATGAATTACAAGTTAAATAAAGTGTAGAATTTGAGGCAATGACCAACATCAAAGACAGATAAACAGAAAGATGAGTATTAAGGATATGTCAGGCACTCAGCAGGTTGATAAAGGGTTAGTGGAGTTGGATTTGAAGCAGGCAGGTTTGCCTATATTCCAACAGTTTCATGTGATCAGATAAGGTTTTCTGCATGATGGTTTATCCATTAACTAATACAGCTAATGGCTTAGGTTGATAGGGTTTTTGAGCAGCCAGGTGTACTAATTTTGTGTTAGTTAACAGATCAAACTAAGTCCTTCTGCTAAACAGGACTTTATTGCATGATGAGTGATGCTGTTTTGCTCCAGGGGTGGGTTTCACTTACTTTTGCTACCGGTTTGCTCGCTTCGCTCACATGCATGCCACATCTGCACATGCGCAGAAGCTTCTGTGCATGCGCAGACCATATTTGATGACGTCCAGATGGGTGGGCGGAGTATCCCACCACCACCGCTACCAGTTCACCCGAACTGAGGCGAACTGGTAGCAACCCACCACTGTTCTGCTCCCAAATCATTTTAACATTTCAACAGATTGTTTCTTCATGGATAGCTTGGGAATTCTCTGTGTTGAAACCCAGACATCTTAACATTACTACATCTAAAAAGTATTGCCCTTTTTCTCCAATTATTTTTCTTAGTCATAGTATTTTCTATTCTATTTTTTCCAAACTGTTTGGCAGAATTCCATAAATATGTTTTAAACCATTTTTTTGGATTTTGAATTGTATTTTGGCTGAACAGCTTTCATGCTAGTCCTTTAAATGTTCCTTCAGATCCCTTACACATCTTCTCAGAAGGTCTCTCTTCCTGGGATATAAAAAAGCTTTTGGGGGAAAAAAATGAAGGAAGATCTGCTCTAAATTTTATTCCTGTTTTTTTGGGGTGGGGGTAGAGGGTGGAATAGAGTGTCACAGAAATCATAACATGGAAATCAGACTTCCACAGTATAGAAAATAAATTGGAATCAGGACTATAACATTTTAGGATGTTAGTATCTGGGATACTAAGAATCATATTTTCTTTTTCCTACATCTATTTGCATATGTCTTTATTTTGGACAGGCAATAAAATAAATTACAAATGATTACTGTAAATCTTCATACATTTAATTTCCTGTTACTCACAGCCAATATACCTGATCTACTCTTTTATCATTTTATTTTCCCTTTCATAATGTTGAGGTTTTATTAAGATCCCACTAGAGTTTGTGATCTGTAGCACTTTTTCTGCTTATCTTTATCAATTTATTATCTTTGGTCTTCAAGATTTTTCTCACTCCGATCTTTCCAGTACACTGTTCAATCCCGTGCAAAAGTGTCAGTCTTCATTAAGAGCAAATCTGAAACATAAATGCAAGTGTTATAGAAAACCAATTATGCAAATTAGGTCCATTATGAATTATGCAAATTGATAATTGAATAAAATTTTTAACTATGAACAAAAGGACAGGTTTTCTCGGGGAAAAATACATGCGTGAAGGACAGAAAATATAGGATAAGAATAAATAGATAATAAAACATTATTGCTAGAAATAGAAGTCTCATGGGGAAGGATTTTAGATGTATTGTTTGTGTACTTGAAATGGAGTTTGTAGCACTCTGCTGATGCTAAAGTATATTTTGAATAAAAAAAAACCCAATATACATTTCATAATTTAATCATTGCACTTAGAATGGTGCAAAATAAAAAGGAAGTCAATATATTTCTTATAGAGACATCATGAATTCTTAGCTCAGGTTCCACAGCATGAATTTGGTTTTATTGTTTTGCAGGAATCTGTAATTCTAACATAGCATTGTGCCACAGGGACAATGGTATTGAGAATCCTTAAACTGGCTATGCCAAATATGTCTCACAAATGATAGAATTCCCACTGAGGCCATAAAATGCTTATGCATTTCTTAAAATCATTATCAAATAAAGGTATCGGAAAAGAAAACAAGATGTTGTGATCTTGTTGGTTTATTTTTGAGGGTTTTGTTTTTATTCTTCTTTTTATAGAATGTCATATATATTCATCGATTTTTTTACTATAAAGCATTGTTAAAATTATCACTTCCATAAATGCTTACACAATATAAACAATCAAAATGAGCTATTATTTAAACTATTAAACAAGAGCCTTGGATAGTACAGTGGTCTGAAGCACCCTGTTATTAACATCAGCTGCCTGCAATTATTGCAGGTTCGAATCTCACCAAGGCTCAAGGTTGACTCAGCCTTCCATCCTTTCTAAGGTAGGTAAATTGAGGACCCAGATTGTGGGGGCAATAAGCTGACTTTGTATAAATATACAAAAGTATGAAGGCTATTGCTTAGCGCATTGTAAGCTGCCCTGAGTCTCCGGAGAAGGGCGGCATATAAATCAAATTTAAAAAAAGAAATTAAATCAGTTCCTTTTGAATTTGAATAAATTTCATTTCATTCTATATAGAAATAATAAAAATTATTTGGGTATTTCAATTCTGTATAATTTATCATAATGATCAGCCAGTTTGGTCTGGTTGCTAAAGCACCAGGCTAGAAAGTGGCCATGACTTCAAGTTCTGCTTTAGCCATGGAATTCAGCTGGATGACTTTCAGCCGGTTACTCTCTCTCAACCAACCCACCTCGCAGGGTTGTTGTTATGGGAAAAATAGGAGGAGAAAGGTGTGTTAGATATGTTCACTGCCTTGAGTTATTTGCAAAACAAAACAATAAAGGCAAATAACAAATAAATAAATGATAATCATTTATAATAATTACACCATGTTATTTAATACCTTTTCCAAATATTAGGTACACATATCTCTTGCACTTGCAGAAAAAAGTCCCAATGACCTGAATAGGTGCATAGGAATGTGAAACCATTTTTCAAAAATAAAATTGAAGTAGGGGTTGTAAAGATTTCAGAATTTTTGATCATTTTACTTTTTTTAAAAAAAAATGTATAAATAAATATACGTGAGACAGAGAATCCATTTTTCTCAAACAATTGTCCATGTTTTCTTTGGGACCTCTTCTTCACCCTTTGTAAAATGAGGTTATAGCCACACTTTATTGTTATTAGGTTATTTTGCCTAGATTGAGAATGGGGAATATGTCCAAATCACACAATTATTGGCAATTCTTGGGATTCCCATGGATCTGCCTTTAAACACATATTTCTTCTAACTGTGCTAGTAGTTAGAACTCCCAAGTCCTAGGTGTGGCACATTGTCAAATGTTTTTATAATTCAACAGAATGGTTCAAAAAGATCTGGTTTGCCATTTTGGAACCTTAGGAACCTGTTGTTTGCAAGAGACAAGATTTTCACACTCAAGCCTTCTGCCCAGCAAGAACCCTAGCCTTCTTCAAGCATAGTAAAAAGTTTTTTTAATTGGAAAACTTAAGTTATAAAACTTAGGGTTTTATTAAAAACACATACATATGTAGAACTTTACTAATTTCCTAGATCCTTACCCCAATACCAAAGTGTAAGAAGGACCAATATATATATGATGCTTCTCCAGTTGTGGAAATAGGGATTGCAAATAGGCTCATTCAGAGATTGCAAATAGAGTCACAGAATATTGTGTAAAAATAAACTGCAGACAAATGTGGACTACTGAAGAAATTATTTGTATTCAAACAATATTTGCACTACAATTATTCAGGCCTCACGTCTAGAATAAAGCCATCATTCCCAGAAACAAATCAACATGCAATATGATAAAATCTGTTCACCTTAGTGCCAAACAGTTCAATAGTTTCTCAAAATATAGGCCTGAAGAGTCATATCTAGCTCTACATTGAATAGAAACAGAATGAATGGTGGTGTGGGAGCAAAATGATAACAAAAGGCTACCCTATCCTCCATATATGATGTGCAAGGGAAAACAAAGGTGGCCCAGAGAACATGCTAAATCTTTGCACCCAGATCAAATCCAGCCATTCAGGAATCAATTTAAAATGGATACAGGAGGCTACGGATACAGAAGGCTCCAGCATCAACAAAGACACATGTGTGACTTTCAGTCACACTTTCTTCCCCTTTTATTGCTCATTGCTGCAGCATCACAAAGATCCCTTCTAATTAGTAGAACTCCAAGTCCTTCAGAAATGATTTTAAAAAATTAATTTGGAGCATGAAAGGGGTATGAATGAAGCACCCAGCTGCAATTCTTTAAAACAGCTCCATCCTTTCCTAATATTATGTAAGTGCTATGTGATCCTAAGGAGAAAAAAATTGCTTTAATGAATTGCAGATAGGCACTTTGTTTGCACTCCTGTGTCCTCCAAGGCACCTTTTCCATTGTTCTTCCCAAACGATTGCATATACCTAAAAAAATAGTGCTTTGCAAATTTCACGTAAGGCAATAAAATATAATTTCCTATCCTTCTAAAGGAAAAGAGAAATTTGAAGAATTTTTTATGGGGAAACTACTTTTTCAGGGAGAACTTACAAGATTTAATTATAAAATACTCTCTTCAGTGGTCTGCAGGTTTTTGGCCTTACACACTTCAATTCAGTCTTAATAGAAGACATCAGGAATAAACTTCTCCCATGGATAGTTTCCAACTGTAGTCCTACTATGTAAGAGGGGCTCCATCCTGAGAAAGTTTGGAGGAGAAGCGTTCCATAAATTTTAGTGAGAACTTCCAAAGGCCATTTGTCTCCTGCTCAAAAAGGTATTTGGAATAATCAGTTCCTGTTCTTAAAAGTAACCTATCTTTTATCTTGTCAGTTTGGCCATGTCTTCTTCTAATTTCTACAATTTTCTTTTGTTGTTATTTTATCATTGTTGCTTCCTGTTTGCTTGAAAATCCCCTATAGGTTTACCAGACCATGCAGTTTTTTGCAAATGTAGTAATTTCAAAGAAAGCTTGAATGCATCACTTCCTTGAAGCTGCTTTGCAAAACAACATGGCCTCCTGCTTTGAAAGGAGAAACAACGCAGCTGCCTTGCTTTGCTTTGTGCTACATCATGGATATCAAACTCACGGCGTCATGATGCCATCATGTGACATTTCGTGAAGTTTTTCCCCTTCATGGAACTGGGGTAGGAGTGGCCTGGCATGACGCATCTGGCCCGCGGGCTGCCAGTTTGACACTCATGTCAGTTACATCCTCTTCCACAGCACAAAACCATTTCCAACCACTGCAAATACCAAAAGAGGCTGAAGAATGGCAGAGTACATCTCAATGAGGCAACTAGCTTCATCTTGTAAAGGTTCCTCAAGCCACCCTTGCATAGCCTTAAGACTTATTTCCTATGTCTTTGGCAGTCTCCCTACTAGAAAACATCCTTTATGTGTCAGTAACTTTGAATACATTTGTGGTTGAAGAGTGGAGTAAGTAATATCTTTAAGAAAATAAAAAAGGAATAGCACCTATGTGAAAAAGTTCATGATATTCTGCTTAAAAGGGAAAACTTTAAACAGAATAATTCAGCATCTTAGTATATAGATTACTATTGTATTTTACACTCTTATGTTTTCACTTAACAATGTAGTAGATTTTGATTAATAAGAATTAATAAGAAAATATTATCACATACTTCAGAAAGTGTAGTTCTGTACAAAAACCAGACATCTTTTGGTGAAGCCAAACATCAAATTTCACTCTAGAGGTCAGTGTTGTGCATAGATCAACATTTATCTGAAGGCAGAAGAGAAAATTATCCAGATGAGTAATTTCTTATATACAGGCAGCTACCCCCCTACTGAATTCAGAGAGATTGAAGAAAGCTGTTAATGTGGAACTGCAAGATTTCTCATCTTACTAAGGCAACCTCCATTTTTATGGATATTGATTTGAGGGAATTGCAAATGTATGCACATAAACCATACACCTAAATAGCAGATTTGCCATATGCTTCAGTCTGCAGTCTCACACTCAACAAAATATACACTTGCCTGTTTGAAAAACTCTTCCATGCATTATGCTACCAAGACAAGTAACATTTATTTGTTTTGATAGTGCTAACAGATGTTAGCTGGAATATTGAGAACTTTCTCTGGGGTTAGAGAAGAACTTTCTTTGGCCTAAACCGGAAGATCATTTAGTCACCAAGTTTGTTTTGTTTTCAGCTTTATATTTAAAATATATTTAGGCTGGCAGCATTGTCTTATCTGGGGTCATTGGCTCAGCTCCTATTTGGTAGCCAGAGACCTGGGAGGATTTACAGCTTTTGTTAAAATACAGCAAAGGGTCATAAGCTCCATCTTTTTTTTTTACATGTTCCAATGCTCAGTAGATGTGCTGCGTACTTGGATCGCAGCAGTATGATGTTCCTTTACTCTTTCTGGCTTCCCCTTTGCCCCCTTTGCAGATGCTACTCTTTGATTTATGCTTTTTATGTTGCAAATAGAATTGCTTTAAAATTACTATAAGAGTTTATGAGTTTTGCATTACAGTTGTATTTAATTTTGTCTACCAGTAAAACTTATTTTCTCTGGATCTCCCACATCTGCTTGAGAGGCAGGGGTGTCTGCAGAATATGGTAAAAAGAAAAAGTCAAGACACGACTATGGCTGAATTCCACACGTGTTGCACGATCTTCACAGCTCAGAGGGCTGAACTTCAGTCATACCATTGTGCCTGACATCTTCACTTTTTTTTTAACCAAACTAAGAGGACATCCATATCTACAGGTTATCAAAGGCGTTTTCTGGAGATCATTAGATCATAGAGTTTGAAGGGATATTAAAGGAAAATTAGAGGTCACCCAGAATCATTGGGAATTGGCCAGCCTATAAGCTGAATAACTAAATAACTAAATATTGCTAATAGTGTTATATATTATGACATAGGTTTTGTTGTTGCATAATAACAATAAAGTTTTTGAAGCTATGCCAAAACAACAATAACAAAATATATTAACTGCCATATGGAAAAAAAGAAGTAATCAACAGGTTTGTCTTCAACTCAAAACTTCTCCTTGGAATGAGATCATTATTAGTCATCTTAATCAAGGTTCTTGGATGAACACTGAGATCCTTTCAGTATTAGCTGAGCAATTCAGGACTAGCAAGGAAGATTTCCGGACACAAATATGTTTTAATTAAACTGTAGGTCCACACAACTGTGCTATAAAGTATATTAAAAATTAATCAATTATAACAAAATGAATACGTTTAAGTGAAGTAGTGAATAAGTGAAAATAAGAAACAATTTTACATCCACTTAGTTGAATTATGCTCAGTTCAGAACAATTTACAGCTGTCCAAATACTTTGAACCAATTCTTATCATGCTTAGCCAATGTGGCCTAAAGGAGTTGACACTTACATGAGTACCACTTTGCTGATCTATAGTACGGCAACATTTGTAGCTGCAAAAAGAAATCATAGGTATATTTAAATTAGTTTTTTTGTTTTTAAAAAAAACCTGATAGTTTTAGAGGCTGAATTTTAAAATATTCAAAAGTAGCATAAGGATCATATAGGACAGCGGCCCCAGTTAAGATCATTCCAACTGAGACAAATCTTACTTCTTGGCTGTGGAGGCTAAAGTACATTGATCCATGGACAATTTAAACAACAAGACTCATCCAGACAAATGTCAATATTTGAAATGGGAGAAGCAGCAGCAATTTGGATTGCAAAACAATTTTTGGGTGGGAAGGGAACCAGCTAGATGTTAGCTTTTAAAAATTATTATTTTTTGAATTTGTGCATGTTAATATAGGAGCCTATGAAATATGTACCTGATATTTCTGATATTTAAAAAGAACTACTACTACTACTACTACTACTACTACTACTACTACTACTACTACAAATTTTTTTTTTAAAAAAATGTTATATTTGTATTGGCTGCTCATTGTTCATTAACATTAGGAAGGAATTCTGCTAGCATTTATATCCTGTTTAATGTAGAACATATGATATTTGTGTAAAGGAAAGATACTTGAGACTGGCACTATAATTGCTTTCATGTAATTGTGACTTTATGTATGCACTCATTCCTGGACTGGACAGCCTTGTTCACAGTCACTCGTGCCTTAGTCACCTCCTGTTTGCATTACTGTAATGTACTTTACATGGAGGTACCCTTGTAGACAATCCAGACACTGCAACTGATACAGAATGCAGCCGCACATAACAACTGCTGTGCTGGCTTCCAGCTGTGCTGTGTTTTTGGGTGAAATTCAAAGTCATCACCTTAAAGTCCTATATTGCATTGAACCAGGTTACTTGCAGGACCATTTTTCCTCTCTTACTGAGTATATAGAATAAGGGTGCTCTAAGCTCCTTAGATGTTATCTGATGGAACCTCTGAGGCATCCCTTTGGAACATTATCCCACCAGCGATCATAGGGATCCCCCTACCAATTTTGCCTTCCAAGAGATGGTGAAGACTGGCTCTTCTCTTGAACATTGGCTAGATGGGGGTTTGAGCTGTGAAGATGTTTAGTTCAGCAACTAAGGGGAAGGGTATGATTTTAATTATGTTTTATTGATTGTTGTGAGCCACCTAGAGTCATTATATGAGGTAGATGACCATATAAGTCCTGTAAATAAGTAAATAAATAAAATAAATAGATAAAAATAAAAACAGTACAAAAGGGAAAATATCCAACAAAAACTGTATATATTTCTAAAACACTTTAAACAAAGAGCCTGAATATATATATAGCCATAAAGAAGAACTTTGATTCATTAATGTTGATATCTACATAATCAGTCAGTAAAAATTCTCTTCGCTGATTATGTAAAACTATTCAACACCACTGACAATGCTGCTACCCTTCATCTGACTATGTGTCAGAATGGTCAAATTATTGACAATTCCATATCTCAACCAACAATGTGTCTTACACATTGGCAAAAAAAAATAAATAAAAAATCAGAACACAAAATACAAGCTGGGTGGATACGACCTCATACATGACCCTCACTCTGTCAAGGACCTTGGAGTACTCATATCTAATGATATGTTGTTACAGTGAGCCAGAGCTCACTGTAACAACATTGCCAAAAAGGGTCTATGAGTTGTTAATCTAATCTTCTGTAGATTCTTCTGTGGTAATGCTGTACTGCTAACTAGAGCATACAAAACATTTGCTAGACCAATTCTCAAATACAGCTTATCTGTCTGGAACCCGCACTGCATATCGGACATCAATACAATTGACTTCCGCTTCCGGTTCCGCTGGCGACAGACTCTGATCGGGCTAGCTCTGGCCCCAGAGTCTGATCCCCCCCATCTGGAGGCCCTTTGGGCCAAGCGCCCCATTATTGGGGCGTTTGCCGTTTGAGGGCGGCTCGCCAGGGGTCCCCTGCCTCACTTCCAGGGGCCGGGAGGCCGATGCTGGCACGCCCGAGGCTCCAGAGGGGGTGGGAGGCGATCGGCGGCTTTTTTTCGAGGCCGCGGAGGCGCCACAGCGCCTAAGGGGACCGGTGCTACCTAAGAAGGCACAACGGACTGTACTGACTGATTGGAGAGTGGAGCAGGCATCCTGGAGGCGAGAGGGGGGGGTTGGAGTTTCCCCCCCCTTGTAGCTGGAAAGGTGCCGTGGCAGAGAACTAGGGGGAAGGAGATGGGGTGAAACCCCTTACCTTTCTGACTTTTCCTTGGAGGATGGCTGTGGCAGAGTTTCTTAGAGAGGTCTGGTGGCCCCTCTCCCCGGCAGGCAATGGCGGCGGTCTGACTTCCTGCTTCTTTATTTATGATTGAAGACAACATTCTCCTCTGGCTTCCTGTTTGACCTACTCTATACTTCGGACTCGTTGCTCCTGTGAGCGCCCACTGGTGGACAGTTGAAAAATTACTTTGATTGCTAATCCCTCTTTCTTCTCTGGAGGTTTGCCCTTTGATTTCTCATCTTCTACTGATCTAAGATGGCTAAGGGCCACAAATCAGCAGCAACTGACATGGGGAAAATTATGGAAAGACTGGCGATATTGGACCAGAAGTTGGACAAGTTAGATGACGTCCAAAAAGGATTATCTGAAATTAAATCTGAAATGACACTTATGAAAAAAGATTTAAATGATGTTCAACAGCTGGCAGAGCAAAACAAGAAGAAGATGGGGGGTCTGGAGGGGGAGGTACGGGCACTCCAGAAGGTGGAGGATGGGAGAGGAAATGCAATGTTAACCTTACAATTGGATAAGATGTCTTATTTTCTCAGGTTCCAAAACGTGGAACAACTTGACCAGGAAAATTTGAGAGAAGTGATGGTTAAAATGCTGGGTGAATTTTTAGAAAGAGATTTGGAGTCTATTGGAAGGGATGTGGACCTGGTGTACAGAGTAAACTCACAATTTGCAATTTTACATAATTTATCAAGAGAGATTCATATTAAATTTGTGAGAAGGGAACTGAGAGATGAGATATTGAGAAAACAAAGACTGGGGGCGCTGGTGTACAGGGGCAAGGAGATCACCATCCTGAAGCAGATTCCCAGACAGGTACGAGAATTAAGAAGAAAATATTATTTTTTATCAAATAAGCTGTACCTCAAGGGAGTAGGTTTTAGGTGGTTGATTCCGGAGGGTTTGATGATTTTTTGGGAGGACAGTAAGAAGAAAATTAATAATGTAACGGAAGCTAAGGCTTTTTTTGACCAACATAAATCCTTCCTAGGTGGAGAAGATACAGGAGCCGAAGAGGGGGAAGTATTAGATGATCAAGGAGCGGAGGCGGACGGAGCTGTTGCGGCCCGGGAGGGGGAGGGAGGCCAGACCATGGTTTTAAGAGCCAGAACTAGGAAATGAAGAAAGGAGGGGAATCTATTGTTTAAGGTTTTTTTAATTGACATTTTTTTTTCTCTCTCTTCTTTTATGGTACTTTGTATAACACTCTTTTTTTTTGCTTATATAATTTTTATATAACCTGGTTGTTTGTTTTGATTTAAGATAAAAATGTCTGTTGTGTGAGAAATTAAAAAAAGAAAATAATAACTGAAATATCTTTATATAAAGATATTGAAAATTCAACATATTGTAAACTATAATATTGTATATTCTTAACCAATAAAAACTTTTTATTAAAAAAAAAAATACAATTGAGCGAGTCCAGAAATATTTCACGAGAAGAGTCCTCCACTCCTCTGCTCGCAACAGAATACCTTATGCCATCAGGCTTGAAATTTTGGCCTTAGACAACTTAGAACTATGCCGCCTTCGGTCTGACCTAAGCGTAGTACATAAAATAATCTGCCACAACATCCTATCTGTCAATGACTACTTCAGCTTCAACCACAACAATACACGAGCACACAATAGATACAAACTTAAGGTAAACCGTTCCAAACTTGATTGCAGAAAATATGACTTCAGCGACAGAGTGGTCAAGAGCCTTGGTAGTACAGTGGTTTAAAGCACCCTGTTATTAATATCAGCTGCCTGCAATTATTGCAGGTTCGAATCTCACCAGGCTCAAGGTTGACTCAGCCTTCCATCCTTTCTAAGGTAGGTAAATTGAGGGCCCAGTTTGTGGGGGCAATAAGCTGACTTTGTATAAATATACAAAAGTATGAAGGCTATTGCTTAGCGCATTGTAAGCCACCCTGAGTCTCTGGAGAAGGGCAGCATATAAATCAAATTTTTTAAAAAATGCCTGGAATGCACTACCTGACTCTGGTTTCTTTCCCAAACCACCAAAACTTTAACCTGTCTACTGTTGACCTCACCCAATTCCTAAGAGGTCTGTAAGGGGCGTGCATAAGCACACCAACATGCCTATCGTTCCTGTCCTAATGTCCCGTTGATTCATATCCATTTCATGTATTCATAATCATGTTTATACTTATATCTGTAATCTTATATATGGTTGACAAAATAAAAAAAGCAAGCTGTTTATGGATCCTAATAAAGGAGAGTCAAAACATTTCTGTCAGGACAAGACAGAACCCACTAACAAAATGTTATAACATTTTCTTTTAAATTTCCTATTACTCATTGGTTCATATCCAAACCTCTGACCCCACGTGTTTCAGTAGACATCTGGAAAGTAATACATTTCATGGAGAGCTACTCAGATCAGACCATTACTGCTTCTGGAAGGAGGTCCTGAAAAGTCTATATGTCCAACAAGTGCTTATGCTGGCTTGTATGCTTCTTCTTCTTCTTCTTAGCCTCAAACTGAACACCTGCTGTTGGGGAAAACTCATGCCAGTTCTAACATCTGAATATAATTGGGGCAATTGTAACCATGCGTTATTGTAAACAATTTTTTTCAAAGGCATCAGCCAAGCATCATAATTGAGCTTGCTTAGTCTCTTGTTCTATTATTTGCCATAATTTTGTGCAGATTTGAACAGGCAGACAATTCTTACTTAAGTGTTGCCAACTTAGCAGTGATATGGAATAAAAAACAAATGTGCATATTTTATTTTATTTTATTTTTGTGTTAGACTAACATTTATGATTTTATTACTAAAAATCTAGACATAACTTGAGAGCAATCATATTGCAAAATGAGGACACTACACTATCCTACTGAGAGTATTTAAAAAAATCAAATTGTATCCCTTTTGAAAGGCAAAATTATTAATCTTATTTTGCCATTTTTTAAAAAGAACTTGCCAATACAATTGAATCTACGAAACTAAGGAAGACCCCTGGATCTGATATTTTTCTAATATATAAAAAGTATAATAGTATTTTCTCTTATTTTATTAATATTTTGTACTGAATGTTTTTTTCCAAATAAATTACTGCCTTTTAATTTTAATGAGGGAAATATCATAGTTATGCCTAAATCAGGCAAACATCTATCTGAAATTTAGACTTAATTCCTTTCTAAATGTGATTGTTAATATTTTAACAGGTAGGTACTGTAAATTCTTTAGCCAGTTGTGCCCTTAACTAAGGTGGCCATAAAGCTTCTGACAATGTCATGCTTTTAATTATGTTCTTGCTCTAATTCAGAATGGAGAAATCCTGGTAGCTACAACTTCTTATATACTGTACTTGGCAAGTATTTGATATTGTAATTTGTTGAGTTGGTTTGATTTATTTAGGGTTTCCTCTCATATTTATTTATTTATCTATCAAATTTATATGGCTGACCACTCACAAGGATGATTCTGGGTAGGATGCAACAACCAAATAAAAGACGTAAATAAAAACAATAATTAAAAAAGTTAAAAATTCAAACATTAACAAAAATTCAAATATACAACCAAAAAACATGGATACATTTATCAACCATGATAGGACAGCAATCATAAAAAATTACTCTTCTTTGGGATCCCCAAATCTTGGTACACTGCCATAACATTAACAGGAATGAAGCTAACCTGAACAAAGGTGGGGAAAATATTCCACAATATAGGAACCATGGCAGAGAATAACATCATTCTGGCCTTCACAATTATAAGTCCTTAACAGATGGTATCTACATCATACCTTCTCTGCCACATCTAATGGGATAACCTGATGTAATCAGAGAGAGATGGTCCATCAGATAACCCAGTCCCACTTTCAAACTTGCAAGATTGATATCATCTCTCAGGTAAACCAGACAGGAACCCAACTAAATGAACTAATTGTACTTTGTTGGAAGGTACATTAACAGGATTATGCAAGAGTGAATGTTCAAATTTCCCAATGTCACATTTAACTGCTTGATCCATTAGGGCAGATCCTTCCTAAGTTTCTTGCTCTGATGGTTAAGCCACTGGCTTCTGTCTCTTTTGTGTGATTGTTTCCTAGACAGCATCACTTCCCGCCATTCCACAAAGTCATCCACACATTTTATTACATTAACATATGGTTTTCTGGCTGGTTAATGGAGAGTAGATAGAAATTTGTCATAGCAATAATTTAGATAATTTTTATGGATTGGAACTTTTAGTTTAGTTGTAAACTATCCTTTGTATATTTTGGTATGTGAAATCCTAGCAAGTTTTTCTGCTATAGTTTTCTACTATAGTTTTTCTACGATAGTTTTCTATTATAAATTTGAGCTTACCTGCATTTTGATGCATATAAAAGAGGAAATTGGCATCTTACAAGACTTTAATTGCGCTAATTACAACTATATTTTTCCCAATGGTTATTTGTCTCTTTTGTCTCTAATTCATAAGTATATTTTTGAGTTGGTTCTGCTTGTAACATAAATTTCCAAGCCTTTTGTTCTTTTCCTCCTCTTCCTCTTCCTCCTCCTTCTCCTGCTCCTCCTCTTCCCCCTCCCCTCTTCCTCTTCCTCCTTCTCCTCCTCCTCCTCCTCCTCTTCCTCCTTCCCTCTTCCTCCTCCTCCTCTTCCCACTCCTCCTCCTCCTCTTTCTGACAACAAACATTATTGATGCATGGGCCTCTTTGTGTGTGAATTTTTTCATATATATTTTTTCACAGTTTCATGTTCATGAAGCTAGTTCTATGCTCTGTATATATAGTTAAGTAACTATAGAGTATTCTGGTAAATTTCATCCAATTCTGCTACAAACAGAAAATCCATTGTCTTGTTGCCATAAAGTCTTGCTTCAGATTTGGTCTGAGTCAACATGGCTTATCTCTCTTTTCATTCCAAATCTTTAAAAGTTCTTTTGTCTAAAATGTCAACTTGACTCATTATTTTGTTTTTACTGTGTACCTCTTATAATATGATCCAATAGTTACAAGACTAGGTGCATTATTTATTTTTTTAAATTCAGATTTATATATGCTTGTTCCAAATTAATGTTTCATGAAATATATTTTAGAGTGCTAAATTATTTCTATTCTTTTATAGTATTTTCCATTCACACATGCATGTGCATAGATATGCATTCCCAGAATACAATAGTATAATTTTATAACACATGGATACCTTGTCTGTCTTATAAATCTGGCATTTTATGGTGGTCTCTTTTACATTTACTGACAAGTATAACTCCATTTATCTTTTAGAGTTCAGCAAAATTTAGCTAGGCAAAGTTATTATTATTAATAATAATTAAATTTGTTTGCTTCCCATCTTGCCAAAAGGCAACAGTAATAGAGAGATATTGATTAAGGCATGTGGTATTTTATAAATAATGAAAGATCCATTTCCTTCTTTAACATTTCAGTTCACAGTTAAGAAAATAAAGTATAATATCAAGCATCTCAATTTTTTAATAGATGCTTCAATGTATATAAAAGGACTTGTCTTTATCTATATGTAAATTGCACCAACAATTCCCAAGGAAGATCTATGTTATACCTAACAGCATTATCTTCTCCTATGTATGCTGAAGTGGGAGGAGATTGTTTTAGTGGAAATTAGGCAAACACAGGTGAAATCATAAAATATAAAACCTTGAGGCAAAACATCTGCAATGAATTCTCTGCTGTTCTATTCTTGATTGTTGCTCTTGGAAGATTCAGCAGTTCACTCAGTGTCAATGAAGAAAGAACAGCCATATCTGGCTACCATTTAGTTTTTCTAAGTTTTATTTAAGCAGATGAATAATTATATTTTTTAAAAGCTAAACTGTGAAGAGGAAGAATATGAAAAGTTGTGGCAAATTCACAAATTAATTCCCAAGTCTAGTGAACTAGCAAGCAAGTATTAACATATTGGATAATTAATAGAAAATAAATTGTGGCCTTTCAGATATTTATTTGTAATAACCAGAATCTCTAGCTAGTAAGTAGTTCGATAATACGTAGAAGGCCATAAACTCCTCATTGCTAAAACTACTTGAAGTAACAATAACCCATATTCATGATATGGTAGTTTGAATTAAGGCAGTCTATATAGAGTCAATGATAAAGGTCATTGAATTTTGGTGAAATGTACTTTTGTGTAAACAAATAGTTATTAAAAATATACATGCAAAGAAAGCTTGAAAGGGTTTGACTTAATTCTAGGTTACAATAATTTTCTGGGTTTAGAAATCTTTTCACACCAGACACTAGATCTAAAGAATATCAGCATTCATATATTTCAGAATGAATATACCATGATCCTTTTATCAGGTACGCTAAACTAGCAAAAATGGGCTACAAAAATCTAGATGACCAAAGGTTTGCTGGATATAATTGTTGTCTAGGTTTCAGGCCCTCAACAAGACATAGAGAATTACTTCTGAGCCCTTTCCTTTCTTGTTTCTTCAGCTATAGGCAGAAGCTCAACTTCTGTCAAACTAAAACAACTAGTTACATTTTTAAAGATATTCTGAGAATTGCTAGGGAGGAGCTGTCTTAACTCTCTTTCACACAACCAAACCATGTGCATTCTACCACACTAGTGGATTTTTGCAACATTGATGTTGTAGCCACAAGAAATTCTGCCTTATAATGTTTCCTCAGTTGTGGGATCAGGGGTGAAATGCTCCCGGTTCGGACCGGATCGTCCGATCTGGTAGCGATGGAGACAAGTGGTTCGGAGAACTGGTAGCAAAAATCCCTGCTCCCCCCCATGCCCAGCTGAGCCACACAATCATCAGAGGACGTTGGCCAAAAAAAATGTTTTTAAAAGTAAAAAAAAAAAGCCTTTGGTGATCGCGCGGCTCAGCTGGGATCATCAAAGGCTTTTAAAAGAAAAAAAACCCTTTTTTTTCTTTTAAATGCCTCTGACAATCCAAGCTGAGTTGCCTGATCGGCAGAGACTTTTTTTCTTTTAAATACCTCTAACGAGCAGGCAACTCAGCTTGGATCGTCAGAGGCATTTAAAAGAAAAAAAGTCTCTACCGATCAGGCAAGTCAGCTGGGATTGTCAGAGCCTTTTGAAAGCATTTTTTACAACCTCTTTGCTGAAGAGGTTGTAGAAAAAATGGTTTTAAAAATAAAAAAAAAATGGCCACACCCACCAAGTCACATTATCCCCATCATCAACAAGCCACACCCACAGATCTGATAGTAACAAATTTTACTGCGGGATATTTACTGTGTGGAATATTTGTAGGTTATTTAGATTGATACATTTAGATCCACCTATCCAGCTGTCTGATTCATTATGCTTTTCACTACAATATTATATACTTTAAATTGTAGTGAAAGAATTACTGAATTTCATATCATTTTATAGCAAGGGTTTTTAACTTGGAGTCCATGGATTAAATTCAGGAGAGAGGCATAAATTTGCATGCAAACTCAATTAAACACTGACCTCTAACAGAAATTTAGCCCTTCCTTTAAATACACACACACACACACACACACACACTCTGTAGGCAGCAAAGTAATTTATGATAGTAAAATTCTAAAAATATTACTTAACTTCAATCTCATTATATCAAAATATTACACCCTAGTCTTATTAATGATTTAATGGATTAATAATGAAAACTTATTATATTACAGATTGTTTTAAAAATATTTTGATAACTATTTGAGTGTAATTGGGTGTTTTATAATATAATATATTTCTATGTATTTTATTTATTTATGTATTTTAAGATTCAACAGACTCTCAAAGGGGTTCATGGTAGAAAAGGAGTAAAAATCCATGTGTTAAGAGATATATTACATTTTATTTTTATTTTATTTTATTTTATTTTATTTTATTTTATTTTATTTATTTTATTTTTATTTATATTTATATGCCGCCCTTCTCTGGAGACTCAGGGCGGCTTACAATGTATTAAGCAATAGCCTTTATCACATGGAGTCTATTGTAAAAAGTTAATTTAAATGCTAAATTGTCATGTTTTGTTAAATCAACCTTCTCTGTATTTTCAACTTTAAAAAGATAACTAATTTTTAAAATAGATTGCTTAGGAGCTGTCAATCTAGCAAATTAGTCCAAACAAGAACCACTACTACATAACCTAATTTTACTTTATTATAAGGTTATATTAGCATAACCTTCAAGTCTGAAAGTACATTTCTGACCCATTTTCTTTACAAACCAAGAAAATGAGAATCCCTTCTGAATCATTTGCTATGCCCATATTTCTTTTAAGAACTTAGCTGTCTCTTGTCCAAACATTTCCTACCTGCAGTTTTTTCCTCATCTCCCAAGGTAATTTTCCTATACCATTACAGGACCCCAGTAAGTCCAAAGAGAAATATTTAATGAAATAATGTTGCTATTATTTTATAAGAAAACTAACAACATTTTAAAGATATGAAACAATTAGAATTGCAATATAACCAACTGTAAGCGTCTTTTCAAAATTTCTTGTACACTATCTACATTTATTGAATTATTTTAAGAATTCTTAAGAAGAAAGGCCTTCTAAACTTGAAGTTTTCATAGACAGCCAAGGCACATGGACTAAACAAGGAATATAATAGAAGTTTAATGAATATATTGCTGTTCAGCTGTTTTTGGTAAATTGGTTTCCACCTATAATCTTTGAAAAAATTAAAACTGAGTAGACGAAGACCACTAATAGGCTGATTAAGAGTAACTATACAACTCTATTTGTAAAAAGAGTTTTACAAAAGTATGTTTTTAAAATCAGGATTATTCCACAGAGTTTATTTCTCATGAGAACTAAAGCCAGAACTTAATTGCTTGCCCAATAATGTCCAAATATATCTAATGCTGAAAATACCCAAGAATACCTACTATATTTAGAACAAAATTCTTGTCAGGGTTTCAAGGGTGCCAAATAATAACTCTAGTTGGACATATAATGTTACATGCTCAATATAATTTTCATTCGATTATAGTACTGAAATGATATAATCCAGAAAATTAAAACTCAGCTTTAATATGGAAACCAGAGCTTTGAAAGGGATACCCTTGAGATTTCATAGAAATGTAATTACAAACTTGTCAATGCATTTAAATTATCTGAGTAGAAACAGCAAAACCATAACTCCCAGCATGTATAGCAATCTTGAGGCCACATTCATTTTCATAATCATTATTATTTTCCGCAAAAACACATAATACTCTCTTTTTAAATTAAACTTTATTATAGTATAAAATACAAATACAAGCAAAGATCAAAGGGAATAGGGAAAGGTCACTAAAGGAGAAAGATGCAAGATAAAAAAGAAAGATGAAAAAGCAGTGATTTCCTTTTGTTGTTGTTGTTGAAATAGAATACAGAATGCAGTTACCACCTCAACTTTTTGTTTTACAGTTTAGCTATTTCTATAACAACAAAGCTAATCTATTTGTCAAAACCTAAAATCAAAGTTTCGTTTTTTCCCTATTTTGAGTATAAAGTCCAGAAGTTATTTCCAAGTGGAAGCAACACTAGATAAATTCTTTTCTTTAATTAAAACATCTGGTTTTGCCATCACTGCCAACTTTTTTCTATTCATTCTTCCATTGTGGGAATTTACGTGCCTGTTCATTTTTGCTCAGATAAAATTCTCACTGCAAGTGAACATATATAGGAACAATGTTCCAATTTTTTCAAGTTTTTTACTTAATAGTCCTAAGAGAAAAACTGGTTTTAATTTTATATTTTTTAAAAGAATCTTCTGAATTAAGACAAAAAATGGACTCCAATAATTTCCTTCTTTATCACAAGTCCACCAAAGATTATAAAAAGTATTTTGTTTACATTTACATTTTCAACAAACATTTAAAGCACCGTATATCTGACTATTTCTATGGCACTAGGTACCAAAAATAATGTAGGAGAAACAGAATTTGGGGGTAGGGTCAAAAGAGAAGATAGCCTAGAGTCTCTATGTTGCCACAAGTGGACTAATTCAAACTCCTCTTGAATACTGTTAACCTTAATTTAGTGCCAAAATAGTGCCAACTATTAGTTGATTAGATTCCTGTGTGTAGGCATGAACAACAAATCAGTTTAATTGGAACCTAGCATGTGGCGGTCTTTCACCCTGACAGATACATGTTATAAAAGTTTTCTTTCAAAGTATAATTCAATTTGCCCACATATTTTCCCCGTGGTCAAGCATTATATTATAACTAAAGTTTTTAGCCATTGAAACATAATGCTTAACAGATTAATTTTCCAAGTTAAATTTCAAAAATATTTCATAAACCTTCACAATAATATGTTTATTATTAGGATACAATGCAATTTTAAATTCATGTTTTGCAAATTTAAAACAATAACATTTCTTATCCAAGTTGAATCTTTCGTTAATTGTATGTGACCCAGAGACAAACATGTCTTCTGATTAGGTTCACTTTGGAAACAAATATTGTTTCCTCATAAGTCCAGGAAATTGGTCTGACTGTCATTTCCTGTGGTGACAACCAAAGAGATATTGTACAAGAGAGCCTTGTTTTAAATTTATTTCAAATTGTTAGAATGGCACAGCTAACAAAATTATTCTTAACATCTGTATTTATTTAAACTTTATCGTACCACAGATAGGGGTGCCATCTGAATTTCAACTCATGGCCCTCCAGATCTAATAACCTCTTATTTTTTAGGGTCCCCCAATCCTTCATCCAGATCAAACTGGAAATGTCAAAGTACAATTTTAAATATATAAACTCAATTGGTCTCTTTCTTAAGTGTTGTACCTTATGATTCCTGATGAACGTATTTCTTTTATATACACTGAGAGCATATGCACCAAGACAAATTCCTTGTGTGTCCAATCACTCTTGGCCAATAACAAATTCTATTCTATTCTATTCTTTAGCATCTTGCAGCAATTTATATTTAATTCTTATTTTTTTATTCATTAAATATCTTTCTTTAATCTAATCTTAATATCCCCATGTATCTGTACTGTACAACTTGAAATATCTATATCTATATCTATATCTATATCTATATCTATATCTATATC
>WNWU01000016.1:12881821-12945931 GCA_012654045.1 Ptyas mucosa | reverse complement strand
TATCTATATCTATATCTATATCTATATCTATATCTATATCTATATCTTCTCAAGTTTTCGCGGGTGTGTATGTGCAAAAAATTAAAATCTCGGGTGTTTTCCCGCGTCATAGTAAATAAGTTAGTTAAAACTGTTTAAAATTCTGGTTAAAATCTTCTAAAATTCCTTACAGGGCACTCTGCAAGGTCCTTTAAAACCCCAACTAAATCCTACCAGTACCTTAAAAGTTTTTATATCTAGCAACGTTTCGACAGACTCACAACACTGTCATCTTCAGGCTCTCGTTAAGCTTAGAAGCTATGGCTGTTTGCGAGGTCGGAGTTGTCGTTTATATGTATTAGCTGCTGCTGACGTATGTTGGTTGGCCTGTAACTCTGTGTCCTGATTGGAGGACAGCAGTTTGTCTTCCTGCTTCCTTCTTAGCTGTTTGGCTTCGTGCTCTGTTTGGGTGGGGGCTTGGCTGTGCTCAGGTTAGTCTGAGTTGTAGGGGGATTTGAGCTGGTGAGCTGCATTGCTGTTGTTTGGCTTCACGTTCGTGGTCATGCCACATCTTCATGGTGGGTGTCAGTTTGCTTCATGTATGGACACAGCCAAGCCCCCACCCAAACAGAGCACACCCCCAGCCAATCAGAGCACAGCTAACCCCCCATATAATCAGAGCACAGCCAGGCCCCCAACCAATCAAAGCACAACTCCACCCAATCAGAACACAGCCATGCTCCCACCCAATCAGCTCCCACCCCCACTGGCAGTTAAAAGGAAGAAACAGCTGCGATCACACATTGCTCCTGGAAGCAGGAAGCTGAGAACACCAGCCTGAAGATGACAAATGAGACTTCATCGAAACGTTGCCAAGACACTTCCAATTTTACACGGGAGAAAACCCAAATAACCAAAGACCTACATATCTCTATCTCTATCTATCTATCTATCTATCTATCTATCTATCTATCTATCTATCTATCTATCTAAAACAAAATATTTTTCTAAGAATATCTATTTTAAGTATTTAATAGAAGCTGAATTAGAATTTTTTATTGAATTTTTTATTGGCCAAGTGTGATTGGACACACAAGGAATTTGTCTTGGTGCGTATGCTCTCAGTGTACATAAAGAAAGATACATTCATCAAGAATCATAAGGTACAACACTTAATGATAGTCATTGGGTACAAATAATCAATCAGGAAACAATATCAATATAAAGCATAAGGATACAAGCAACAAAGTTATAGTCATAAGTGAAAGGAGATGGGTGATGGACCGATGAGAAGATTAATAGGAATGCAGACTTAGTAAATAGTTTGACAGTGTGATGGAATTATTTGTTTAGCAGAGTGATGACGTTTGGGAAAAAACTGTTCTTGTATCTAGTTGTTCTGGTGTGCAGTGCTGTATAGCGTCGTTTTGAGAGTAGGAGTTGAAACAGTTTATGTCCAGGATGCAAGGGGTCTCTAAATATTTTCACAGCCCTCTTTTTGACTCATGCAGTATACAGGTCCTCAATGAAAGGCAGGTTGGTAGCAATTGTTTTTTCTGCAGTTCTAATTATCCTCTGAAGTCTGTGTCTGTCTTGTTGGGTTGCAGAACCAAACCAGACAGTTATAGAGGTGCAGATGACAGATAATAATTCCTCTGTAGAACTGGATCAGCAGCTCCTTGGGCAGTTTGAGCTTTCTGAGTTGGTGCAGAAAGAACATTCTTTGTTGTGCTTTTTTGATGATGTTTTCGATGTTAGCTGTCCATTTTAGGTCTTGCGATATGGTAGAACCTAGAAATTTGAAGGTCTGTACTGTTGATACTGTGTTGTCTAGTATTGTGAGAGGTGAAAGTATGGAAGGGTTTCTCCTAAAGTCTACTACCATTTCTATGGTTTTGAGTGTGTTCAGTTCCAGATTGTTCCAGTCACACCACGAGGCTAGTAGTTCAACCTCCCATCTATATGCGGATTCATCATTGTCTTGAATGAGACCAATCACTGTTGTGTCTTCTGTGAACTTCAGTAGTTTAACAGATGGATTATTTGAGATGCCATCATTGGTATATAGAGTGAAGTGGAGAGAGCACACAGCCTTGGGGGGGCCCTGTGCTAATTGTACAGGTATCTGATGTGATTATGCTTAGCTTCACCTGCTGCTTCCTGTTTGTTAAGAAACTTATGATGTACTTACAAGTGTGTTCAGGTACCTGTATCTGATTTAGTTTAGTTAGAAGAGTGTCTGGAATGATGGTATTGAATGCTGAACTAAAGTCTACAAAGAGGACCCTTGTGTAGGTCTTTGGAGATTCAAGATGTTGTAGGATGTCGTGCAGAGCCATATTAACAGAATCATTGTTGATCTATTTGCTCAGTATGCAAATTGCAAGGTGTCTAACAGCGGATCCGTGATGGTTTTTAAGTGGGACAGCACTAGCCTTTCAAAGGTTTTCATGACTATAGAAGTTAGAACAACTGGTCTGTAGTCAATCAGTTCCTTGATGGTGGGCTTCTTTGGCACTGGGATGATAGTAGAGTGTTTGAAGGAAGAAGGAACATAGCACATCTCTAGTGATTTATTGAAGATACTGGTGAAGATGGGGGCCAATTGGTCAACAGAGACTTTAAAGCAAGGAGTTACCTTGTCTGGACCTGGAGTTCTTCCTGGCTTTTCTTTCTGAAATAGGTCTTGCAGTTCCTTTCCTTTTCTGTGATCACTAGGGGTTGGGAACCCAATGGGATGGGGTCAGTTAAAATCCATTTTTCATAGTTTTATAGATATCTGATTTTAATTATCAAAATATTAAAGTTAGTGCAATTTATTAAATACCCAGATTTTCATATTATTGTACCTTCAGAAATCAAAACTAAACATAACCCAAGAATAAGAAAATGGAAAAAATAGTTTTCTGGCTGCAAAATGCTCTGGAATTCAGTTTGAGGGTTCTGTGGCATTCTAGAGGCTAAGGACATCAAGGAAAGCCATGGAGCGCAATCATTAAAAGGAAAGCTATCAATTCCCACATCCTATGAATTCAAGAATCTCCAAATCACAAAATGAAGTTGTGCAATGAGAGATTTTAGGCAAAAACTTTATTTAGCTGTTAAGAGTAATGCAAATACAGAAAGGTCCGTCAAAAACAAGGTGGAAATATTTTTTTTCTATTGTCAAAAATTAAATATAATTGTAAATGGACAATCAAAATAGAAATATGGGTCTAATTAAATTGCCCGTGTGTCTTGTTTATGCAATGGTGGTTTTGAATATTCTGTAAATAGCAACAGCAATAACACTTAGACTTATCTACTGCTTCATAGTGCTTTACAGCCCTCTCTAAGTGGTTTACAGAGTCAGCATATTGCTAGTGGTGGGATTCTACCAGTTCAGACCAGTTCTGCCGAACCAGTAGTTCCCACTTCCTGCCGAGAGTGAACCAGTTCTCTGTTGCTGTGAAAGTGGGCCCGCCTGCCTGTCCCTGGGTTATACTGATCTTTTTTTCTGCTTCTGAAGTCCAGCTGATCAGGGGTGGCAGATTGAATTGGCCCTCCTCAGCTGTTTTCCTTGCTCCTTTCCTTGTTTGCAATGCGGAAGTTCAATTTTATGGAAACTACTCACATGCATGCAGCGTGCATCTGGCGCATGCGTACTCGGTGAACCAGTTGTTGAACCAGTAGGATCCCATCCCTGATATTGTCTCCAACAATCTGGGACCTCATTTTATCGACCTTGGAAGGATGGAAATCTGAATAAACCTTAAGCTGTTCAGAATCGAAATCCTAGCAGTGAGAAGTGAGTCAACCTGCAGTACTGTATTCAAACCACTGGGCCACCACGGCTTAAATCATATTGTAATAGAAAAAGTATAACATTGTGTTTAAGACGTGAGACAAGGATCAGGAAAAAAAAGCTGTGTTTTTCTTTGTCATTGGCCAAAGAAACTGACACCATCTCAGTTCAATTTTCTCATAGGATTGTTGTTGATGGACTAAACTGAAGGAAGATTGCCATCTTACCTTTTCCCCCTGAAAAAAGAGGGGATATAAATCTAACAAACAAACAAACAAAATATTAAATGCATAACATGAAAGTTACGCACAAAGAAAGTATATGTAAGCATGAAACTAAATAGATTAACAGATGGCATGCACATTTCATAGAAGTCGTAAAAGATTACTAGCTTGGAACAGAATGTCTGCAGCTGGACATTTAAAATGTGCAAAAAATTAAAAGGAAACAAGGAGAATTGGCCAAGTTACAATATTTACCAAAAACACAGTCTGTCCCCAAATATTTTGCAATCAAGCTCCCCAGTATATATAAAGCAAAGGCAGAAAAAATGTGGCCCTCCAGATTTTTTAAAAATATCTATCTGTCTGTCTATCTGTCTGTCTGTCTGTCTGTCTGTCTGTCTGTCTATCTATCTATCTATCTATCTATCTATCTATCTATCTATCTATCTATCATCTATCTATCTATCTATCTATCATCTATCTATCTATCATCTATCTATCTGTATATCTATCTATTTATCAGATTTATATAGTAGCTGCCCATCTCAAAAAAAGTGATTCTGGATGCTTACAAGCAAAATAAAAAATCAGATCACAATATTTTAAAAAACGCAGATGAACATAAAAGCTTAAAAACATAAAGGAATAAAACATAAAAGAACTCCAAGATAGTGGGAAGACAACCATAATTAAGCCTAATTCAACTATTATACAAACTCATCAAGGGATTATCCGGGTTAGCTTAGCGGGATATATGAAGAAAAAATATTGGATGGATATGCTTCTGGGATGTGTCACCATTCAGTGTTCACCACTTCAGATATTCATCTGAATACTACTAATGTACTTCTTGTTTCTTTATTTATAAATATAGTATTTTATAAAATTTATTCCCATATTATTTAAAATCTGCCATTCTAAGGACGCCTCCTTCTCACTTAGACAGCAGTGATATAAATTGCTTCATTTATTTGCTTTCTAAGGTAAAAAAAAATCTAACTTTCATTAGCTTCTTTGATTCTCATAAATAATACAGAGTGACTAGAATTGTGTAAATCCTTTCTGATCCTAAGACACAACATATGAATATTTTCATGGGGATGAAAGTATGTACTCTTGAATGCATATGCTCACAGTCCATTGCATACCTTCAGTGCCCCTATAGATATTTTTAAATTCTTTGATGACAGATGACATCTGTAATTTTAAAAACATTTTAAAGATGTTTTATCCCTTTACAGATAAAAGGGATAAGATGAGGGATAGATCTGTGGCTTTCTAATTTGCTTTTGTTTGATCAGCTGATTACAAACCTTTTAAGGCCAACATTACTTACCCTTCCTAAGTACTAGACCAATATAACCTTTTAATGTAGAAAGTATGGCTTAGATTCCATAAACCCATCAGGAAAAAAAAATACAAGCATAGTTGCTTGTGCCTGGATTGACAGACATGTGTCCATCACTCCAGCCACAAGCATGCAAGCAATGGGCCCTGCAGAACTGTAGCCACATTGTGCTCAACCTGGCACAAGCATTTTATTTTGCTTTTTGTTATTCCAAGCTGTAAATAGGCATGACATTACGTTACATAAAAACCACAATGTTAAATAAGAACATAAAACAACTTTGTTGGATTTGGCCAAGGTTTCCAGGGCAGCATAAACAGGAGGTAGAGATGAAACATGCAATGTGGCACCAAATTATGCATATGTGTCCAACTTCACGATGTGAGTACAAAAGTCTGGGAGTTTGGTTGTGACATTGCATTTCTTAGGCTAGAGGTGGAAGAGGGTGCAACTTAGAACCAAGAACATGTTTAGGGAGCAAGGAGATGCTTGCTTCAACAGAGAAGAAGCAGAGATTCTAGGTAAACAGATTGAATTGTCTGGGGCCAAAGGTAGGAAAACAGAACCATGTTTCTCTTGATTAAAGATGAGAGAAGAAACCAAAATCTCTAGGAGCCAACAATAGCTACAATTAAGCCCTGGTAAAATCTGAATTGAAGATTGTAATATAAGGAAGTCAGAGATTAGTCAAGATACATGACCTGAGAACTGACTTAAACTCTTCTGTCTGAGGTAAAATAAAAGTTGTAGGCAAAAATTTGCAATTAAATTCCTTTGTTCTTAAGGTAGACCAGTCTGCTTTATGAATTCTGATACATAAGAGTTGCTGCAGTTGGGGTTAAGGCAATGTAGTTTTGTCAAGCCATGTCTCCCCACCAAGAAGATGGGTGGTGGCATATTGTTTAGCTCAAAAACTATGAAAGACAGGGATAGATGGTGCCACAGCATACCTGCCCTCTGCCTATTTCTCTACAATATTTGTTTGATAAATATTTATCAAATAAATCTACTATTTTATCAAATAAATTAATTTTGCTATTGATATGTTTTTGGAAATGCAACTTGAATAAATTACCGTATTTTTCAGAGTATAAGACGCACCTTCCCCCCCCCAAAAGAGGGTAAAAATCTGGATGCATCTTATACTCTGAATGTAGCCCCACCCAGCCTCACAAACAGAAATTTCAGAGGGTGAAAAAAGCCTCTGAAAGAAGCTTCAGAAAAAAAGCCTCAGAAACGAAGCTTCAGAAAAAAAGCCTCTGAAAGGCTTTTATCTAAAATAATATAGCAAGCAACAAAAGAAGAATCAGTAAAGGTTCTAACCAAACTATGCTAACAAATCTGGAGAATGACACAATAATTAACAGATCGGAAGAGGTTAATCTATATACCAATACCAAAGAAAGGAGATTGAACAGAGTACAGGTAGTCCTTCAGAAAAAAACCCCTCCAAAACAGAGCTTCAGAAAAAAACCCTCTGAAAGAAGCTTCAGAAAAAAAGCCTCCAAACAAAGTTTCAGAAAAAAAAGACTTTTTTCTGAAGCTCTGTTTTGGAGGCTTTCAGAGCCAGAAAAAAAGGTATTTCTGAAACAGAGTTTCAGAAGTTTCAGAGACAGAAAAAAAAAGCAAGGCACAGAGCTCACAACCAACGAACCTGTTGCTAAAATTTACCTCTGGAAACAGCTGATTGGAAATATTCTGGGAGGCCAATCCACCCGCCATTCAGCTTTTTCCTTATTTTCCTCCCCAAAAACTAAGGTGCATCTTATACCCTGGTGCGTCTTATACCCTGAAAAATACGGTATTGTAATTTTCTTTCAGCATGAGCCAGGCTAGTCCAAGGTAGCAAAAATATTTAAATCTATTCTTTTTTGGTTATTTGAGAAATAACATACATACAGTAGGACTCTGTTTCTAACTCTATTAATCATAAGTCACTCTAAGAGTGAGATGGGTCGTCTCTAAATTTGATAAATAAAAATAAAATAAAAGCAAGCAGATAGGGGTTAATTCATAAATGTTATTGGAAGTGTTATTGAAATCCTTTGGTAATTTAGATTGAAGTCTGATGATGGTAATGGTGATGATTTGAGCAGTTCTTTAAGATCAAACTTTAAAACATCTTATTTTGTTTTTTAATTTATAGTAGCAATAATGGTGATGCTAATTGCCAGTGTAAAAGAACAATCCACATATCTACTAAGAATGAGATATGAAAAACAAACTGTTTAACATAATTATATGTTTCATATTGCAATTGTGAAACATATCCCTTACTGAATTCTTTTTACTTATTTCTATATAAAGCCTTAAAAATCACTGAGCCACTAGGGAGCATTGCAAGTGTATGGTTCTATTGGTATTCTTGGATGTGTATTTTGTCCTGGTACCATTGGCCAGGAGAAATGTTTAATTCTCTTGTCACTCAGTTTAATAACATCCTGAAAGCAGATTGAGGGTGAAGGAAGTTGAAGAGCCATTGAACCAGGACTGGGAGCCACTACTCGTTTTCTCTCAGGATAACCTCCCACACAGAAAAGTGTGAGGATGATTTGGGAAGATTGAATGTATGTTTCCTGAATTGTCAGAATAAAAATTATTCCTCTTGAAGTTGAAATTCCATTGGAATATTTAAAGAAAAGAGATACATGAGTTATAATTGTTCATAATGCACGCCTCCTTCAATGCAGTGGTGGGATTCAAGTAATTTAACAACCGGTTCTCTGCCCTAATGATTTCTTCCAACAACCAGTTTGCCAATCTGCTCAGAAAGTTAACAACCGGTTCTCCCGAAGTGGTGCGAACCGGCTGAATCCCATCACTGCTTTAATGCCATGGTACAGAAATTACATCATTGCTGAAAAAAATTGCATTTAATTTCAATCTTTGAGATGAGATACCTCACAGTTTTTAAAATGCTTTTGTTTTGTTTTTGCTTTTTCATTAGATGCCCAGATTTTTTTTTTGTTTTGCATCATTCCAAATAACTTTCTTTGAAGAAAAGAAAAAATGTCTTCGTTATATAAATGAAAATGAAGACTCATCTGGATAAAATAATTATTGTTCTTGTTTTTTAAAATGAAGCTGCCCCACATCTGTTTAATTCTTTGTAAAAATATTATTAATATAGATAAATATAACTAAAAGTAGATACATTTAATTAAATAAATAAATAAATAATTTACCCACTGCATTTGTACCAAAAATATCCTCTTTAAAAATATTCTTTGTTTGAAAGGTTCAGGTTTTTATTCTCTCTTCATAGTTTTCTCAGAGTTGTCTTCTCCTTACAGAGCTTCATTTAATTATTTGGCAAAAATATTTCTTAAAAGATATATAAGAATATAATATAATATATGTGAATGAATATTGAACTTATTTTCAATATTTTTAAGCCATATATTTTCATTTGTCATAGAATACTTCAGCATCCCTAGACTATTGTAATTTGTTCTATATACAACTACCTTAAAATCAACTCAAAACTTCACTTAGTCTAAAAGATAATGGCCAACAAATTTTCTGGTCAGTCTTTACTACTATAGTGCTGATATCGGTATCCTTTCCTTCCAAGTGCAATAATTGGTGTGGGTTGCTTCCTTTAAAGTACGCTTGATGCTTTAAAGATAATCTTCACTTTGAAAGCATTATGTAAGTAAATGGCTGTTCCATAAAAGAATAATGTTGAGATTTTTATATCTGCTTTGGATTGTATATTCCTTCCAATAAAGAATGACTTCAGTTGAAATCTGCATAAAATATGATATACAGGCATGATTAAAATTTTTGTTTAGACTATAGGTCAGTGGTGGTGAATCTTTTACTCACCAAGTGCCAAACAGGTACGCACTTTGCGCGCATCGCGTGTGTGCTATCTGCGCTAATGCGTGGCTCCTCCCTGTGTGCTGTGTACACAACCACACTACACATGTGCACAACTTTCATGCGGCTCTCCATGCGCTGCACGTGCAATCTCACCATCTGCGCATGCGCACAGGTTTCACACAGCTCTCCCCGTGCGCTGCACATGCAATCACACCATCTGTATATAAACATGTTTTTTGCACATGCAATGGACACACACAAATGCCATCTACGCATTTGTGTGCTGCACGCAAGTACTCTCATGCGCATGCACAAATGCACTCCAAAGACCAGGTGGGTCTCCTGAATTGCACACATGCTCACTGGAGGCCTGAACACCAGCTGGAGCACACACACATGCACAGCTACAGGTGAGTTGAGCAGCAGCTCGCGTGCCCAGAAAGATGGCTCTGCGTGCTATCTCGGGCACATGTGCCATAGGTTCGCCATCACGGCTATAAGTTATCTTAGAGTTTTCACTGATGTGCCCTATCTAAGCAAGGTGATCCAGCTTCTAGTCTACTCTCAGCCATGGAAACTCCCTGGGAGTCTTTGGAATAGTCATTCTCACTCAATGCAAGCTACCACACAGGACAGTTGTTGTTGTTGTTGTTGATGATGACAGAAAAAACAAGAAGATGCATACTGTTTATACTTCCTTGAGCCCATGAAAGCAAAGATATATATGTTATCAGTTATCCTAATATAACTTCTACATTTAAGATTCTATAATTCTATATTTGGGTGACTGGATTAAGCAGGAGGTTGTTTTTTAAAAATCTAAATGGCCTTACTAATCTATGAAATATGAAACAAGGAAATTGTAGACATATCGGAGGTGTGGAATATTGTCAGGAGCATTGATTTTTAGAAAAACAAGCTGAGAACTGGACAACAGCAGGAAATGAAGCATTCAGCTTTCCTGATGAATAACAAAGACTATCTGATTAAATCCTTCACTGTATTTGATGGAATGTATGCAGCCCATGCCTTTAAAAGGCAAAGGCTGGATCACAACTGTGTGCAGACAAAAATCAGTTATTCTGACATGTGATCACAATGACTGCATCAGTGAGAACCATTTATACAGCTATGTTTGCTAGTTAACACATGGTCTGCATAAAAAGTTTGAAAGGTCTCTGGCAGACCCATCAACCTGGAAGGAATTGGATCCAAAAAGTAGAATTCAAACACTGATTTTTTTGGATATTAAACTATTTGATCAGTGATCATGTTTCTGTCTAGAATGCTGATTGAACTGTGTCTCTGTTTTTTCAGGGAATATTTTATCTCATGCCAATACAGACAGTCCAACCTCCATTCTCTGATTTTAGAGGTGGTAATATGTATACAGAGACAACTATTGGTAAATTATTCTGTCAGTCCATAATTTTTAATTTGTACATATTGCCTTTTATTTATTATCTGCCAGTAGTAAGCTCCATGAGAATCGGTCAGTTTTGTGTTAATCCACTTGATCATAGAGAAAATGGGAAATGAAAAGGGCTGTGACAGAACTTTAATGTGCCCTTCCTGAATCTGTTCTATTAATATTTGCTGTTTGTCTTTTCCATGCTAATCGATCCTTGTCTGTAGCACTCCAGTATTGCTTAATTGAATATGCCTTTTGTTCAAGAAAGTAAAATGAAACTCCAGTTCTTCCACACTGAATGCTGCTATGTGAGAAGTAAGAATAGCAAAGATCTATTTTATATGCAGATGGGATTTCTCATATAAGGAAACACCCAAGGTTAAGACAGAACTAGAGGGAGATCCACATTCAAAATGAAGAATTTTCTGATTGTCAGAGCAATGGAACAGTCTGCTTCCTGGAGCAATAGGTGTTCTATTACTAGAAGTTTTCAAACAAAGGTTGGACAGTAGTATCTGGGATAAACTGAAGATTCCTGCTTTGGGCACTAAGTTGAATTACAGATCCTTTATGAACCTTCCAGTTCTATGATCCATATATGCATTGTGGCTTAAAAAACCAAGTACTTGACTAACTGCCAATAACCAGAAAAAGAACTCTTTGCTTAATCCATGTGTAAACTATCCTTGGCTTGATGGATCATTTTGTTCAAGACTGCGTTACAGAATGTACGTGCTGGGTTACTCATCATGATGAATCATGGCATAAAGTATCTTTCTGGGGCTCTGTGTCACATGTAGAATATGTTTACTGATTGGGGAAGCAAAGCTGAAGAATCTAATACCGTGTTTCCCCCAAAATAAGACCCTGTCTTATATTTTTTTGAACCCTGAAATAAGTGCTTGGTCTTATTGCCATGCGCTCCAAAGCCCGATTGAGGATATTATCAGGGGATGTCTTATTTTGGGAGAAACAGTGTATTGTGTAATATTCATGGAGTTAAGCAAAAATTAAACAATAACAACAATTTCTGACTTTGGAATCTATTTATCCTTTCTCTTTTTTCAATAAAAATGAGGCTTGTATGACTGTTTATAAAGTTTATTTTTAAATGATATGGTCTGCAACAACAACACTAAATATATATTGATTTATGTTGATATGCCAATTAAAAGAAAATAATATTTTCTCCTGTATATATTCTCATATTTCAGAAAAAAATCCTTTTTTAATGATTTCCATTAAAATTAATTAAGAAAGTTAGTTGCAACAACTTTGTCCCCTTGTTTTGGGCATAAGATATAAAATTAACCTGAGTGTTATACATTTAGGCTGTAATCATAAATCATACTACTCACATGGAATTTGCATTACTCCCAAATCAGTCAATGTGATAGTACATTGTCCACTACTTTCATTGTCCGCTAATAGAATCAGTTAATTTCCAGTTAATTTCCAATAAGAAATAACAAGGAACACATTTTTGATATTGGAGTTCTGAAGCAAGGGGCAAAATGTCGACTCCCAATTCCTCAGCTGCCTTTCCTTTAGCATTAAGTGCAAACACTATCTTTTAAATCTGAAAACGGCCACTATTTTTTAAAAAACAAATTGTTGTTTCTTAATCTGGTTGTATAAAGCCAATTTCAAACAAATTCTCAGCCATTTACATCCATACAAATAAACTAAACTCATCATAATATGTTAAAACTAGCCAGATAATTAGTAAAGCCAATATCACGCCCTTCCAAAGAATGGTGTGCAAACAGACCATTAAATTCTTGTCATTTTCTCCAATCCTTTGTTGTGTACAGTCCAATGAGCGTGGTGATGTCTGCCAGAGTCAGAGAAAGAAAGTGGAAAGTATCTGGGTGGAATCTGTAAGGAATGAGGACCTGCTGAAGGAAATTGGCAAAAGAGATTCTTCAATTTACTCAGAGAAGGCATTCCCTCAGAAGTCATTGGTGTATGTATGTGTGTGTGTGGGGGGAGGAGATCTATGTTTGGAAGAAGAAAAAAATATTCTTCTTTATTATTTATCAGCAGAATAATAAAAAGCCAAAAGATGTTAAACAGAAATGAATAATTAAGAAAAAGTAAGAACAGAAGAGGTGAACCAAAGGTCCAGGTTGATAAAGTTCTTGTTAGGTTGAGATAAAACAGAATTCTCACTAGAGTGAGTTAAATTAAGACAAGATAGAAAAAGAAACAATCCTTAGAAATATAAATGGATGAGATTTAAACGTGACATTAATAGGGAACAATTACAGAAGGAGAAACTTGTTAGTTTATGTGGCGAAGTATCAGAAGGAGTGTGATAGCAGCTTTTCTAACTACAAATTTTATTTCATCAAATATGTAAAATAGTAACTGATGTGGGATTTAAATTGGGTGAGGTACAGAAACAAGGGGAAGTTGGCTATGAAAGGCAGAAAACATGAATGGATCTTATCAGTTAATAATGTTACTTCGTTCTAAGAATAGGAAACTACTATCTTCAGTATGTGAACATCTTAACTTTTTTGCGTGCATTCATTTGTACATGAAAACTTTCACAATAAAAGCCTTTCAGTGCTTTGTTGCCATTATCTCTTATAAATAAGAACCTATAACATATGTAGTGCTAACAATGATTCAAGAATGATTTATTATACAGCTTTGATTATCTGATTATATTTAAATGAATTTGTAGTCCTGTCAAGTTTAACTGAGCATGCCTGTTGAATTTTTAGAGGCGAAGACATTTCTTCTTCTAGGATTTTCAGAAAGCATTAGCAGTAAGGACCTCATTTTCAACCTATTTCAATTTAGCCAGAGCTCTTTAGAGTAGTTCCATTGCATTCATTTTCATTGATTCTATATTTTATTCAGATGATGAATCCCCAAACAAGATTGTAGTGGCCTTCCCAAAAAAAACAAAGAACCTGCTCTCAATCCTAATAATATGGACTCCTTTATAAAATCTAAATTACTTGTTTCTTGCTTTGCTATTTTTGATACAATACTTGCTTGTATGCTGGTATATGACTGTAATAAAAATCTGATTTGATTTACTTATATACCGGTACCTTCTTTCCCCTAAGATAAAACATCCCCTGATAATAAGCCCAATTGGGCTTTTGAGCACATGCACTAAAATAATAATGCATGAAAATAAGCCGCCCCCCAAAAAATAAACCCTCCTGAAAATATTTAAACACATGTGCAGCCGGTCCCCGCCATTTCATCTGGTTAGGGTTAGAAAGACAGAGCTGGAAATCAGGTAAGACGGCAAGTGGAGCCCCATCTTGCTCCACGTGCCCCAAAGTAATAAGACCACAGACCAAGCACTTATTTTGGAGTTCAAAATAAGTCAGGGTCTTATTTTTGGAAAAACATGGGTAGCTATAATGTTTGCAAAGCAACTGGGCCAACAAATTGAATTAATAAAATTTAACTAGAATATAAGCTCAAGTTTACTTGCAGTATGAAGTCAATGACTGGATTCAGATTTTTTTTCATGCATCAGAGCATCTTCACCAAAGAGGAATTTCAATTAGAATGAAGAAATGTACTTAGTGTTCTTATCTCAAATACCACATAGGAAGATACCGAACTCAAGACTAAATTCAAGTAAAGCATGAAAATAGTACATCCACAAACACCAACTAGCAGTTAAAAGACATCCAAAAATCCTTCATCTTACAACACATGGACAGACACAACCACAGTTTCAAATAGGAAACCGTTAGCATTTTAGATCAAGCCAAATCCAAAAATGAAATTCCTTTGGTATTCAGACAAATCAGCCATCAGCAGAAACACAGGGATAAATTTCAAGTACATACCATTCCAAAAAGATAATAGCATAGTTCCTGACTTGTGAGCTTCATTCCTTGTACTAAAGAAGTTTTTGGTTTGATTGATGAAATGCTTTCATCATTTCTCCCTTTGCATAAATATGATTCAATGGGAGAGACTCTTATGAGAAACAAAAGCTAAGTTTCTTCTGTTCAGGCATCAGTTTATCAGAAGCTCCTGGGGGGAATATTGTGCCATATCAAAACTAGGAGTTCTTCCACACTATTTAAGAGGCAGTGAACAAAGAATTATTCAGTGGTGTTTTTTCTGACTGATTAACATCAGCTATCTGGGTATTTATTAATATCTGGGTATCTATTAGGAACAGGGCATTTAGAATAATAGAATATGCTTTGTAGAATATCCTCCTAAATGGAACACATAAAGCTTCAGCACTGTCTGTGTTTCTAAAGCCTAATCAACCCCTACTTTTGAATTGAATTATTTGGATAGCCTGAGATATGTTGCCTCATGTGGTGAAGGAAAGCACAGTCTCCCACACACACAATTGTATAAAACAAAAATCAGCTGGATCAGCGTTTAACAGGACACATTTCTCCTCTGCACACCATTGGTGGATTTGTGACCTCTCTTGAACTTGAAGGAAGCAAATCTCTTTAGAGGATGTAGTTTGTAAGCTGTAATGTAGACATACAGTAGCCTATTCTCCAATACTCCCTCACCAAACCTAAACATCTGTTGCCTGCTAATTGTCACATCTGTTCTTAAGATAAGGCTAGTCTCTGTTTAGTGTTTCACTATGCTTCTATTTTGATTTTGAACTGTTAGTTTTGAATTTGGTCTTCTGTTGTATTGCACTCCGTGTATTTCTCAGTTGTAGAATCTTATGCCTTATTTTAATATGTATTAGCTATTTTTAATTATCTTAAAATAAAAGAAGCATTTGTTTTTTTAAAAAAGAAAACCAAACTAGTATTTTATTTATTCTCTTTGTGCTTGGCTTTTCTGCTGTAAGACAAAGAAATTAGTTAGAAAACAAAATAATGAAAAACAGTATGAAAGAAATATATATATTTTAAATATAGACCAGTTAAAAGCACCTAAAATAATGAAATGTATGGGTTTGACTAAAGAAGATGATTTTGTCACCTTTCCAAAAGATGGAGGCAGTTGTGTTTAGCTAATCTGAGCAATCAGGGGGAAAAAACTAAGCAGAATGTAGCGACTTGCCTCATTTAGCAATCATTTTCAATTACAACGGTGATGAAAAATGTAATTTACAACCAATCCTCTCATTTATGACCTTTGCAGGTCTGTAAAGCAGAGGAAAGCTGAAGTGAAATCATAAGCACAGCAACCACTTAATTTAACAACCAAACTGCAGCATCCCCCTCCCACCCAATGAGTGGGATGGGTTCTACTTACCTTTACTACCGGTTCGCAACAGGATCACACACATGCGCAGATCCTGATGACAACCTTCGGGGTGGTGGGCAGAGCCTCCCACCGGTTTTACTACCGGTTCTTGCAAACTGGTCTGAACTGGGGGCAACCCACCACTGCTGTAAACTGATGGAAGATTTTGCCTCATCAGATGTCTGACCACATCCTCAAAACCTGAAAATAATTCAGCCTAGGAGACAAGCAGTTAAGAAATTCTAGAAAACTTCACTGGAAAATATATAATATTCCACAAAATCATGGCCCGACTTTGAAATCCAAAGTCCTAACCCTTTCTTTTAACCATGAGAATAAAGTATAAATAAATAAATTAAATAATCTGAAAAAATCTGAAAATTCAGTCCTGTTCTTGGAGTTGATGGATAGAAACAGTTTTCCTGACTCAAGATTATTACAGTGCTATCAAATTGGTTGGAAATATAAAAGCATTTGGGGACATTTACTGCGGTAAAAAAAGAGTAGTTAAGGGACTGATCCCCCTTTGTGTTCGTTTCCATTCTGGGAGAGAAAGAATGTTCCCCTGGGGTGTGATTTAAGCTTCTTTTGCCTATTTACAGACATTATGTTCAAAGCTGTCTCAAAAAGCTCTGCATAATAAATAAGGTCCTTCTTGCATTTTAATTATCACTTTTGCAAGAAAAGTTGCTGAGTTAAAGCTAATATGGAGTGGGAAATGCAACTATTCACTAGAAAAACTATTCTTAAATGCAGCGGTTGATGCTCATGATGCTCATGGCAACTGGCAATCATTCTGGCCTTAGATTCTGGACCCAGGAAAATAAAATTATTTGTAGTAAGCTAGAATTATCAGGAGAGGCATGGTGAGACACATCATTCAAATTATTTTTTTTTACACTAATTATTTTCTGTTGTGTTTGTTCCTATGAGAGAAGCTAGACAAAAGGAAACAGAGAGAGAGGGATGGAGAGAGAGAGATTATTTGTGGACAGTATCTGAATGTTATATGGCTCATCATTTCCAGACTTGCTTTTATTTACATTCATGCTTGTGATTCTGAATACATGTAAATTGCAGAATCAGTTTTCGCTAGAATCAGAGAAAATGAAATCTTCAGAGTTCACAAATTCTGAGGATCAGTTTTTGTGAGCTGAAATGTTTACTTTCAAAACTCATTATCCTCATGTGAATTCTCCAGCTAGACTGTGTGGCTTTCCTACTTATATGTCAAAGCTAGTTATATAGTCAGAAAACCTGTACACAATGTTAAATTTATAGGAAAGGGAAAAGATAACAATAAATGCATTGCAGACTATTCCTGGCATAATATCCAGACATACTTTTGGGGGTTTTTTTTAATACTGTGCTTTAATGCTGTGGGTTCAGTTTTTTCACCTATTCACAAACTTTACTGTATTATGCTTTTTGATACAGTCCACACTTCATGAGCATTTTATAGTAATGAGATTCTGGAAGAGTTGGAGCCAACTTTCCTTCCTCCCATCCATCATGAGTGCGACCATTGACTAGATCCATATACTCAGGCAACAGCAGAACATCTGTAATAGAGTAATTCCCACTTGTAACTTGCCCAGGAGGTTGAGAAGAATGCTACTTGAAGGCAACAGAGAACTCTAGCAGAACAAGAACATCCAATCTCTTTACTAATCATCTGCAGGAGCACCCAGTGCAGTTCTGTCACATGCCAAGGACTGCAGGGCAAATCCCATGGCTTGAGATAATACAAATCCTCCAGAGATCTTTATAATTTATAACCCCCCCCCCCATGTCTCAATAATCTGTTCCAAAAGAGAAGGGTGAATATAGAACACTGATTGTCTGTTAACATTGGATCCAAAAAGTCTCTTGACTCTCCAAGGGTCTAATAGAAAACAAAACCAAATATAAAAACTGAAATTAACCCAATATAAATTTCAAGATTATTTACATAAAGATGGTATTTATATACCAAATTGTTTTATTTTGTTATTAAAAAAGCAAAATACAAACATACAATTATAACATTATTTTTTAATATAGGTGCCAACCACAAACTTGTAAGAATTCATTATCTTCTATTTTAGCAGTGCAATAGTTATGTAGCTAATTTTGACCAAAATCTTGTTAGAAACATTGACTGCAGTACATCTGTTGAGAAATATATCTGTAAAACCTGGATATTTCCTTGCTGTCTTACATGAATTCATTCGGCGCTGAACACAGTATCTAGACAGCCTTAGAAGATTCAAACTTCCCTCTGAAATGTTGGAAATTACATTTTCAAAAGGAATTTGATATTCACTGCTTCTCATACTTATGGGCAATGGTGGGTTTCAAATTTTTTTACTACCGGTTCTGTGGGCGTGGCTTGGTGAGTGTGGCATGGCTTGGTGGACGTGGCTTGGTGGGCGTGGCAGGGGAAGGTTACTGCAAAATCCCCATTTCCTCCTGATCAGCTGGGACTTGGGAGGCAGAGAAAAGATGGGAGCAGGGCCAGTCAGAATTTTTACTATTGGTTCCCCAAACTACTCAAAATTTCCGCTACCGGTTCTTCAGAACTGGTCAGAACCTGCTGAAACCCACCTGTGCTTATGGGTGACTAAATGTTTTATTTAAAAAGGCTATTGGGAATACTTTAAAAACATCACTTATTTGCCTCATACAAAATTGAATAGGATCACCTAATTAGTATGCAGCCATTGGAAAGCCTTCATATACCATACTAGTTGGATTATCCTTTTTCTTGTAATACTAGAAGAGGGAAAGAAGGCCACCTTTGACAGAGCCATGCTGATCTTTTCTAAGCCTAACTTGTCCTTCTATATAATAAATAAGCAATGTGATGCTGACCACCCTGCAGATACATTTTGGCATATACTCAGCTTCCTATCTCACAAGAGACATTCTCATAAGTCATATTGATGATAGAAAGTTGGCAGATTCTTATGTACTCTAGAGCTTACCAATTTCTTATTCTTTAAAAATATTTAACTTATGTGGTTTTTTTTCTGTTAATTTCTCCCAGTAATCGTTTTAAATATATATAAGTGGAATGCTGGCAATCTTCCAATTCCCAGGTACAGAAGCTGACCTTTAGAACATTATTGTTAATTCAACTATTTCAAATTTTAGTGCTTAAATAATTCTTGAATGGTTGCCATCTGGATACTGTACACTCAATGATTTGTATACTTAATCGGCTAGTTAATGTAAAGACTAGTGCTTATTTCAGCAATTTAGTTTTTCTTTCATTATAAGGCAAGGTATTGGCTATATACTACATCATCATCATTACCATGACTACCACCATCGCCATCATTTTATTATTAGATTTTATTCAATTAGAATAAATTGAATAAATTAATTTATCTAATTAAATTATTAGATTTTAATCAATTTTTTTATCCTGCTTTTAATATTTTATAAGCAACTCAAGGCAGTGAACTTTTTCACTTCTTCTACTTCCTATTTTTCTTATAACAACAACCTTGCAAGGTGGATTGGGATGAGAGACAGTTATTGGGTCAAAATCACTTTCATGACTAGAATTCACAGCTTCCTGGTTTCTAGGCCAGCACCTTAATCACTACACTGAACTGGTAATCAAATCATTATCTTTATTTATAATGCACTTATCAATAAGGTGTGCAACAAACAACAAATTCAAGAGAAAATTAAAAAATCAGACTATATAAGCTAATAATTACAAATCCTTATGTAATAAGATTCAAAAAATGCAACCTAATAAAAACAAATTACTAAATCATAAAACCAACAAAACCAATGAAGATATATGAAATAAGACACCCTAACTAAATAGACAATAACTCAATTAAAATGAATTTTAAATTATGATTTTAATTTAAATTAAATCATTTTTTAAAATGATTTTCACTTTAAAATTTAAAATGAATTTTAAATTAAATTATTTAAATTATTATAAATTATTATTCTGCAAAGAATAAAAAAAAATATATAGTGAGGGGTTGCAACTAAGTTTCCTGTAATCTCATTCTCTGATGATATTTTAATAAATTTATTATACCGCCATTCGTTCCTCTTTTTCATCTCACCGACCTTAATGTTTTTAAGATTAAGCTCCTGAAATTCTTTAATTTTTACATCTTTTATTGTCATGCCATGTTTTTCATTATCATCATCATCGCCGTTCTATCCACTTCAGGATGAAGGCCTCTTCCACAGGTTCCCAACCAATATAGCCAACTGAGCTTTCTTTTGCCAATTGGACCCACAATATTTGCTGATGTTGTAGATCCATCTTGTTTGAAGTCTCTTTTGTGGATGCTTTTCATGGAATCCATTCTATGACTGCCTTGGTCCACCTGCCATCAGTTCTTCTTACTATGTGACCAGCCCATTTCCATTCCAATTCTTTTACTCTCTTGATGATATCGTATACTTTCATTTGCTCTCTAATCCATGTGCAGATCTTTCTATATTGTCTTGTAATGCCAAGCATGTCTCTTTGTGAGGTTAGTGCAGTGTTTCTCAACCTTGGCCGCTGAACGATGTGTGGACTTCAACTCCCAGAATTCCCCAGCCAGCAGTGCTGGCTGGGGAATTCTGGGAGTTGAAGTCCACACATCGTCCAGCGGCCAAGGTTGAGAAACACTGGGTTAGTGTCATGTTTCACCGGCATATGTTAGAACAGGTAGCACACACTGATTGAAAACTTTTCTCTTCAGGCATAGGGGGAGGTAGTTCTTGAAAATTGCACTTAGCTTGCCGAATACCTGACAACTACATTTAACACACTGTTCAATTTCCTTTATTGTATCACCTTCCATTGAGATCTGTTGGCCAAGGTATTTGCAATGTTTATTTGGCCAACATTTTTGTTCTTACTTGGATAGCACCTTCATTTTCTGAAGTAACCCTGCTTGCCTCATCTCAGCTTCCTAATTAATTTTGCTAACTAGCAACACTGGGTTCTTCCTGGGATTAATATTACCTTGCCGGATACAATATATACAAATTAATAAACTGTAGTTTTGAATAATCCTAAGGGTTCTGAAGTGCTTATTGCTCACTTGCTTTTCTTTTTTCCCTTTTTTATGCAATGTTCTTATTCTATATCCATGATGGCGAACCTATGGCATGGGTGCCACAGGTGGCACGCGAATCCATATCGGTGGGCACGCGAGCTCAGCTCCGGCGCGCATGTGTGTGCCAACCAGCTGATTTCCGGGCCTTCTGGGCCCACCAGAAGTCAGGAAACACACTGTTTCCCACCTCCGGAGGGCCTCTGGGGATGTGGGGAAGGGCATTTTTACCCTTCCCAGGCTCCTAGAAAGGCTCTGGAGCCTGGGGAGAGCAAAAAACGGGCCTACCGGGCCCACCGGGCCATCGCATGCCAAAAGTGGGGGGAGCACGGGGTGGGGCAGAGCGCATAGAATTATGGATGTGGGCACGCGTGCATGTGACCCCACCGTGCTCCTCCCGCTTTTGGCACGCGATGGCAAAAAGGTTAGCCATCACTGTTCTATATGCATCTATACAAATCTAAGGATAATTAGCAAACTTGATTGCCTTGATAAAGAGGAAACATTACATATACTTTTCATACATGAGTGTACAAATATGTTCTTATATATGAATGTACAAAAACTTTAAGCACCACGAAGCTAAGAATTAGTGTAAAGTCACATTGCAGTCAAGAATTTTCATGGCTAAAATATCATCTGAACCAGTGGTAGGTTGCCCCGGTTCGGACTGGTTTTATAGAACCAGTACTAAAACCGGAGGGAGGCTCCGCCCACCCACCCCGAAGTCATCAGAATGCTTCTGCGCATGCACAGAAGAGCACGCGTGCGCACGAGCGAAGCGCGCACATGCATGGCCCCATTGCAAACCGGTAGTAAAGGTAAGTAGAACCCATCCCTGATCTGAACTCAAGATTTCCTGGTTGATCACCATAAGTTCTCTTACTTTTGTGCTTCCTTTCATGACAACTGTGTAATGGGGCACACAATCAGATCAGCTTATCAAGCATGATTGGAAACAGAAAGCATTTAGATCAGTTTTATAGATCTACTTCATATGATATTCAGCAATAGTAAGGAACCCCTATTGATCAGGACAAATTAAGGGCATCAAAGTGTGTACTCCAGAATTAGATAAAATAAAAGATGTCGGGCATACACTCTCTATATTTTCAGATTTTGCCCCCTTCTCTCTCTTTCTTTTGGTCTCACACTATGCCTCATATACCACATTCATCTTTCTCTTAGCAATTACAACACAGAAAAGATCTCAAATAAGCTTCATCTCCGGAAGAAATCCTTTCCCTTCTCTCAGTACTGGAAGAGAAAAAAGGGGCAAAGCCTGAAAGAAAAAAAAAATCATTGGGTCACATTTATCCTAAGGCAAAGATGTGCCATACCTGGTCTTCAGTGTGAAAAATAATTAAGAATATTTAAATATCCACGAACTAGTGGGTTTTTGTTACTAGAACATTTGTTCATTCTAAAAGAGGGAAAGGAAGCTTTTTTTTATAGATAGCTAACAGAGTGTCAGATCATACAAGCATAAAGCTTTACAGCATCACACAGTGTAATTCACTGAATAGATCAACAAGTGAAAGGTGTAATGATAAATCCTAACATGCATACTGGAAGAGAATGAATGTAGCTCCTTTGTAGGCATGCAGACTGTGCGCTTTTCCATTCTTCTTTGTCCTGTTACAGCTTGAAATCTTGTGCTTTGATCAAGGGTGCCATATGGCATTAGAAACAATACTCAGGGCTGTTTTTGTAGGGCCGATGCAGACATGAATACCAAACAGCTTTAGAAAACCACTAAACCTTTAGCCAGATGGTTGTCTACTATAATTATTACTTAAAAGGCTAAAGACAAATGTTTAGGAAATGCATCCATAGCTGTGAATGACTGGTTAATTTCTCATAAGAGGTGCCTTTAGTTATGCATACTTTGTACAGAACATCTTCTATAATAATCAACTTTTCTTTAGGCTTGAAAAAAATTCTCAGGATGCAATGCTATTTAGGATTCTCTGGCATGTAATGTGCAGACCGTCTGGCCAACTTTAGGTTACTTTCCTGGATATTTGTTCTTCAGAATAATTTACCAGACATCCTTAAAATGGAATCAATAGTATGCCAATTTCCATTTCATGTCCCTTCTTTGCAAAACATAATATTACATCTCGAGAACAGTGGCTAGTTGATGCCCAGTATTGTGAAGACTTGTAATGCATTATAGCGATAATTAAATAATTCACTCATGAACTAAAACAGAACAGAACAAATATAATTTACATTTACATGAAGTTGGTCTACATTTCTAATGGAAAAACTGGGATCTGAGGGCTATAATTAGCCGATTTTTTAACGGGCCCTAGTATCCTTCCTAACAATAAATAATAAAAATAAAGTGGAATAAAGCTTCCCACTTCTTGAGATGGAATTATACAAGCAAAGCCTAACCTTGTGAGAAAGAAACCTGGGAGTGAAGAAATAACATCAGTCCTGCATTATGGGTTATACCATATGAAGAATCACCATCCCTAGTTCAATCAGTTCATTAAAAAGAAAACCAGTATGTGAATACTTTGTTAAACAATTAAGGTTGACTTTGGGCCACTCCTGTCGTACTACTTAGAATGAAGTTCTCACTACATAGATTAGAGGTACATCATGCCCAAATTAAAAAAGTATATACCTGAAGTCCTCTTTATATAAGTTTCTTGCCTGGAACTGTTTATAAAAAGCCTGGAAACTTGCCTATGAAAGTTTATAAAACTATTTGTAAAGTTCTGGAGATCCACTGGTCTGATGTAAAGTCATCTCTTGAAATGGAGATGATTTGGGACAAGAATGATTCTTCCCAACAATGGATATCCTTAAAATCACTTTAAGAGTACAGTATGCAATTTCTAGGAAATCACAAAGAACCCCATGCTGAACAATATCTAAGGACCTGCAAAAAAGTCAGTATTTATGATTCTAATTTCAGAAAAGCACTAGTTAAAGATGTGTTTCAAGACAGAATACTAAGGATGAAGCAATTGCTGACAAAAAGGAATATTGATGCTTATTCCAAGTTTGTCTAAAAGCGCCTAGATTATTCTCTATACTTCTGCAAGAATGTTAAGTGCACAGATGAGTCTATAGAATTCTAGGGGCTACATGCCTATTGTTATGCCTAGCATAAACCAAACAGTGCATTCCACATTAAGAACCTCAGTTTAAGTCTCAAGCACAGAGGTGGAACTAGCATGGTTTGATGATGCTTTGCTTGAACAATTCATGTCTTGAACAACTTGTGATTCTACATAAGAATATCAGGCTATCTGCTCAGCTGTCTATCTGATAGCAACAAATGATTTCAAGCATGCAAGCAAGTAGAATGGTTGAAGAACAAATTAAATATTTTGGAGGGACCAAATTAAAAGTCCAGCTCCAAAACCCATAGTATTGTTGTGGTAAGACTTAAAACTAGCAGTCCATAATCCTCTTTCTAATCCCTTGCGGGATAGAGTCTGGCCAACTAAATGGAGCTGAGTCAGTGGTTGGTTGCTACTGGTTTGCCCCAGATCGGGCAAACCGGTAGAGGCGGTGGTGGGAGGCTCTGCCCACCCACCTGGATGTCTCTGCGCATACGCAGATGTGTCACACACACACACGCACGCCCACAAGCGAACTGTTAGTGACGCAATTTGAATCCCACTACTGAGCTGAATGTTTACTGGCCAGATGCTCTTCCTGTCACCACTTAAAACTAGCAGTTGATAACTCAAATCTTACTGAGCTAAAGCAGTTTATCTTGGAGAAATGGTCCAAAATTCTTACCCATGTGATCATTAATGAGAAGAAGTCTTTAATTGCAATTATTGTAAAAAGTGCAAAGTTACTGAATTTGGAGGGAGGGTAGGAGCACATCATGTGTTGTATTTGCCACTGTAACATTCAAGGGTAAAGTTATAAAACACATGGTATTTGAAAGGAAATTTGAATAGTGACAAATATCTTAAAGCTCTATAGATTTTTACCCATCATCCATCCATCCATCCATCCATCCATCTATCTATCTATCTATCCATCCATCTATCTATCTAAGCAATCTACATCACATTTTGGAACTGTCCACCTCCCTCACAGAAGCACTCTGGGCAATGTATAGTAAAATATTAAAACATAGAAGCAGTATATAAAACAGTATGCAATTTAAAAAGAGACAACTTAATTAAAAACATTGTTAAAATTAAATAAAAGAAGTGAGGGTTTTCAGGGCCCATGACCGCATTCTCCTCTGTGCTTCAGACCCATATTTTCACACCTTTCTGGAAGGACAGGAGAGTGGGGACCTACCTTGCCTTTGGGGGTAGGATGTTCTAGAGCAGGGGTCTCCAACTTTGTCAACTTTAAGACTTGTGGACTTCAACTCCCAGAATTCCTCAGCCAGCTTTGCTGGGAATTCTGGGAGTTGAAGTCCACAAGTCTTAAAGTTGACAAGGTTGGAGACCCCTGTTCTAGAGCAGAGAAGGCTCTCTTCCTTGACCTGCCAGTCAGAATTCTTAAACTGACATGGTCTGAATGTGCTTTCCCTGCACAGAAAAGAACTGATGTAATGAGGTAAAGACGCTTCCATAGGTAGCCTGGCCCTATTCCATGTTAGGTTTTGTTTTATTTTGGTGTTTTCAAATCATCCTTCTGGTGATTACATGGACATATCCATGTAGTTTTCTTGACAACATTTTCACAAGTGGTTTGCTGCCTTCTTATGGCTGAGAGAAAGGAACCCAGCCCAGAGACACCGAGCTGCTTAAATCATGATTAGAAATTCAATTTCCCTGTCTCCTGGCTTTCTCTGTCCAGCACCTAAACCATAAACCAAACAATCCAATATGTACCAAATCATCAAATCATGACCATATTGTTGGATAACATATCTGTGAACTTATATATCTCTGAAAAAATAATAAGCCAGTCTTCAATGTCTTTGTATAAAATTTCAATTACCTTAATTTTTTTACTTTTAAGTCAGCACTTTTTCAGGAAATGTATATGTCAAAAGAAAATTCATAAATAAAGGTTTCATATTTTGATTTCCTTGGATTTCAGAACTAGCAGAGTTCTGATTCTTTGTTTAATAACACTGCCAGAATACATATAACAAAAAGGTAGCTATAATGTTACAAATGATAAAGAAGTCCAGTCTGCCTTTAGTCAGTGCTATAGAAACTATTTCCATTGGTGTGTAAAATTAAAAGTATGCAAATTTAACAAATGAAAACCTTTATGTACAATTATCCACTGAACATACCAACCAACGTCTGTGAACTTACCAGTCACTTTATGAATAGTAATAAACAGTCAATATACAAAATTGAAAGCCAACCATGGACTAACAAAGAGCACAATGTACAAGCAGCTCTTACAGTAGTTGTGTTCAGTGTATTGTAAGTCAGCAGTTCTTTTCCTGTCTGGAAATGTACTGTATACATGGGGAAGAAGTTTCTTTTTTCACTTCTAAGAGATGGCAATGCTTTTTCAACATCACAATGACTGGCTGATTACATAGAGATTTTAAAGATAATGACACTGTCTTCTGTTTGGAATGAATAAACCTAACACTTTCAATTTCTTCCACACAGTTAAAAAAAATTCTTACTCATTTCTAAAGAAATATAATAATGTTGGTAAATAGTTATTTAAAAATTGAATAAAATTCTCATCCATTCTTGTGAGTGAAAAAGAAAATTCTCAACCAAAATGAGAATTCAGTTCAGAAAGCGCTATCCTATAAGTTAAGAGATGAGCCAGATAAATATACTCCAAAAGTTTCCAAGGTGTTCTAGAGTTTGTTTAATCTAAGATGCTGATTTTTCTTTAATTACAAATATTCCTTTGACTATTGTAAAACATTCTGATTTTTTAATTATAAGTATTTCTGTTACTTTTGTTTCTCTAAGAAAGTGAATAATAATAATAATAATAATAATAATGATAATAATAATAATAATAATAATAATAAGTGATTTTTTTCCCTCAGAGTATAGCCAAGTAAATTGGACCGATGCTTTAAAATAACTGGATTAATAGCCAGTCCTACTGAGTTGCAGCCAAATTGTTTCTTTTTCTAAGGAATCACTTCTGTGAGAAAAGCAGTGGCTTAATATATGACTGTGTATATCTGGGTGTATCTACTGTATACTGTGTATCTTATTGATTCTCTTACAAAAAATTCTGATTCCTCATTTGATTTAGTTCCCAGAATTTGCTGATAAACATTATAAAGTAAATTAACTATGCAGAAATTATGTTATTTGCTCTGAAGTCCAGATCTAATATTCTAGAAATAAACTGCCCTACAGCACCCAGGATTAGTCCATGATTTAGGAAAGCTTGAATTCCGTTCTGGTTAGAAAAATTTTCTCAGCAGCATTTTAGGAAGTTTGAATATTTCCCTGTTCTTTAACTTAAAAAATAACCAGGACTTGCACAACCATTTTATTGTCTTTCTTAGGCAACAAATGGTCTAGAAATTGAAAGAAAGACTTCAAATAGTGCCCATCATACAACTGGTTGGCCTACTAGCTGCCACTCACTTTTCAGGCAAAAGGGACAAATTCCAAAGTGGCATCATAACCATTATTTTTGTTGTTTGAGTTCTGCCCATGTTCATTCAGACAATTTCTGCAATATTTTAAAAGTTCTCAAGAATCTCCTGCAAACAAACTGTAACTGTACAGTCTCACCACTTACTTGATTTCAATTTACTTATGTCATTAGGCTTTGGAGTCCCAGGGTCAAGATAAAATCCTAAAATGGCTGCCTTATTTTCTCTCCTTGCCAGTGGTTTGCATATCTTTCTTTTTAAAATGTATTTCAATTTTATAATTATTTTTTATGTTTTATAATTATTGTAGTTTAATTGTTTGATATACCCATGGTCTGTATTCTTTTTGACTGTATGAAATTGTAGCTACAACCTTCTCAATCAGTTTTCCAAAAGGGGAATGCTAGAGAGTTATTTTTTTGTGACAGGACACTAGTCCTCAGGAATTCCTAGATCCAGGCACATTCTCTTTCAAAACATAGATGCCAGTAAGTGTTAGTCTTGGAGCAATTTTTAATCACTTGTGTTCTATACACAGATGAAATACTACAGAAGGTTTGAGAAAATATTTGTGGATGAACAGACGAATAAAATGAAGAACATAAAATCAAGAAATATGGGGAAAAGAAAAAAAAAAGAAATGTTGCAGTCAGACAGAGTAAAAAATAAAAATCCAAACAGGCATCTATTTGAATTGGCTTCTGTAGACAGCTAATTTTAATGCTTTGCAAAATGCCAACTATATGAACACTGGCTGGTGTTCATATTTTCCTAGCTTCAAGTTTTATTTGACATTTTGAATTGTTGAAAATATGAATAAAATTCTTAAAGAGCTTTTTCTCTAAATACTAAATTGAACAATTTGCTCCTTGAATTGTAGGTTGTCATAGATACTGAAGTTTCAGCAATTGTCTTTCAAACAAAAAGGAGAAAAGAAGAAAAAGAAAGGGAAGGGAGAGAAGATTTTTGGTAGTTATTCCTGATCTAATTAGGAGCCTGAGTGGCGTAGCAGGCTAATGCCTCCTACTAAAGGCAGCATTTAACATCCAGTTGCCTGCAATTACTGCGAGTTCTAATCTCACCAGGCTCAAGGTTGACTCAGCCTTCCATCCTTTCTAAGGTGGGTAAAATGAGGACCCGGTTTGTGGGGGCAATAAGCTGACTTTGTATAAATATATAGAAAAGTATGAAGGCTATTGCTTAACGCATTGTAAGCCGCCCTGAGTCTCCGGAGAAGGGCGGCATATAAATATAAAAATAAATAAATAAATAATTATAATTTGTCAAACAAAAACAGGAATAATATAAAAATACAATGACGGGGACGATAGGCCCATTAGTGCACTTATGCTCTATTGACCTCTTAAGTATGAAGTGAGGTCCACGGAAGTCAATTTGTGCCTAAAACTGTGAAAATTTGTAGCTGAAACAACTGTTATCAGGCAGAGCATTCCAGACTTTGAAAACTCTATTACAAAAATTGTATTTTTTACAGACAAGTTTAGAACGATTAACACTGAGTTTAAAGCAGTTGTTCGCACAGGTATTATTGCGATTAAAAGAGAGAAAATCATTTACAGGTAAAACGTTATTATGTACAATTTTGTATGCAATACCTAAGTCTGACCGCAACCTACACAGTTCCAAGTTATCCAAGGCAAGAATTTTGAGCCTAGTAGCATAGGGAATTCTATTGTATACAGAAGAGTGCAAGACTTTTCTTGTGAAGTACTTCTGAACCTGCTCAATTGTACTGTCAGATATATGGTAGTTTCCAAACAGTTGAACAGTATTCTAAGGTTGGTCTAGCATATGTTTTATAAGCTGTAATTAGCAATACAATGTTTTTGATTCAATTCAACTAATGTTAATATCTTTTGAAATGAGTGAGGTATAAGTTGTCATTTCTATTTCTCTTTTCTAACTGTTTTCTTGCTCTCTTTTATGGCCTCATCAAGGGCCACATACTTAAATTTTTGATAGACAAAACTATGGAATAAAATAGGTGGTTCTGATTTTAAAAACAGCTTAGTTCTTTTAAACCATTTTGAAACTATCTTGATTGGACTCTGCAAATGTTTTGGGCCCTCAAATCTAATTAAACTTGTACTTTCCAGCATTACATTTGGCAGATCTTTTATTTTGCTGATTGCTAAAACACTGAAATTAAAAAGCCCTGAAAACATTCAATATTTTAGAATTTCATTGATATTTTTGAAAAGTAGTGAATTATAAGTTGAATAAAAACAGATGTGGATGTGAAAATAAAGTATGAGAAACTCCAGTTCAGATTTTCAACTGTTCATATTCACTAAACACTCATAAAGTTAATAATGGTTGATATTCAGTTGTGTGATTATTTCTCCCGAAGTCTCCAAATTCTGAAGAAGATGCAGGTGCTGAAATACTGTATGGATCATTCAATAAATGCATCAGTTCTTTTACTTGGGGTTATTTGTCATAATTAAAATCAGTTCTGATTTGCTCTTTAAAAAAAACCCGTGGGATCAAATATGCAAGTATAAATTTTTTACTGATAAATCTTTCACAGAGGCCGCATAGATCTTTTGACAAGGCTCTAATTTGGATTCCTGAATTCCAGAGAGTTGGATTCCATGGCTAAATGGATTTTGAAAATGCATGAGTAAAAATGCAGATGCATCAAAACTAGGACAGTGTTTATTTAGTTGACACATTGTTAGGTGAATCAGCTGTAAACTTTAGGATGTAACCCTAAACTTAACGATCTGTCAGTAAACCCTACAAAAACAAGTGAGATATATACTGAGTGATCTCCCATTGTTCATAAATTTATGCATGTGTACACATTAAGTGCATAAAGCTGTAATCTATTTTTATAGTTTTTATAATTCTATTGTTATTATTTTCTGTATGCAAGTTTTAATATTGGTATGGTCGTTTAAATTGGCATACTAGTCAACAAATAACAGACATGCACACAAATAAGGCAGAAAAAAGAAGAGACCCAAACAATCAAAATAACCCTGTGATGAAAGGCCCAACCCTTTTTTCTTCAGTCTGGATCTTTTTTGACATGCACAAACATTTTCTCTCTCCCTCCCTCCTTCTTTCTGAAACACACACACACACACACATATCATGAAATTAAGGAGAGGTTTTAGCTAAACAAAATAGAAGGCAAATGCATACTCTTACAGATACATATTTTAATGTTGCCTTTGTCCAGTTGCATATCATTAGACGGTTTTTATGGCAAATATTCGAAAAACTGATTAACATTCTTCACACAGATGCTATGTATTTTGATTTCCACCCTCCATGCATTTTTAATATAGACCCAGGAACCCACAGATAAATGGTTCCCAAGATCTCATAAATCAGGGGTACTTCATAAAATGAATATTCTGTCCCCCATTTTATTGCTTCTTGTGAACAAAAAGTACGAGCTTCTGGTATCAGTTTATAGTCTTTTTCAACTGGGTACCTGCCACAATTGTCAGACTAAAATTTCCATCAGCCCCAGCAATAAGAACTAGTAATAATAATTTAATTCTGTACACAAATCTTCTTCAACTTGGTCACCTCCAGATTATTTGGAATAACATTACCATCATTACTGTACACATTTAGCTGATATATCTTCACTGCTCTCATTGGATTTTTAATTCAGCAGAAATAATTGCTCAGTGGCCAAAGCCTGTTAGAAAGTTATTTTGTAATTCTAATTTATTTATTTATTGCAAATGGTTAAACACAAACCACTATATTAAACACATTACTAAGTGTGTGAGCATATTTGCACTTTATATTTTTAGTTGTTATCTTCTTGCAAGAGGTTTTTTTCTTTCTTTCCAAGACTCTCAATATCTTGGTTGAGTTATTTTGCAAGTAATTAAATTATTTGTGCAAGTAAAGCATTTCATGAATGATTACATGAATGTGTGTTTAGCGTATTCTCAGCATTCTGAGATGGGCAGGAGTGAAGATGACTGGTAGGTCCATTTCCATCTGCTGTGGATGTGTGATGCAGAAATGCCCTTAATCAACCTCTTTAACGGTTGCCATCAGAGTACAAATATAAAGAATCACTATAGAAATCCATAAAATATTCCTATATGATTAAATTAAAAAGTTTATTAACATGGAGGAATGAATTCAGGTTTGTCAACTCTACTGAATGAGACAATTTGCTTAGCCTACTCGCCATAGGCTACTTGCCAGGGCCAATTCGCCAGTCATCTCACTATGACCAACTTGCCGCAGGACAATTCGCTGCAGGACAATTCAACAATTCAATTTAATTATTTAAAATAATTTTGAAAATATTTTCATTTTCGTCATTCATATTTCATTCTATCCCTCCTTTTGCAGTCTTTCTTTAATGATTCTATTCTACCATTTCTTTGATATTAGTGTAACTCTTGTGCCATAGCAAGTTATCCCACAATCAGTTGGCCATGGTGAGTTGACCGCAGCAAGTTGGCTATGGTGAGTTAGCTACAGCGAGTTGGCCAAAGCAAATTGGCTGTGGAAAATTGTCATAGACCCATTTCTATGAAGTTACCTATATGATCCAGCCCATTTTAAAAGTGTGTTTGTAACCACCTCTTTGAAAACTATAAAGAATAGTTTTGGAGAAGAATCTTGGAACACCAAAAGTTTCCACGTGACATACAAATGACTATGCTCAAATGATCACATACATTGATTTGTTATTGATCTAGCAAGATGTAGGATCGAAATCTATTGAAAAAATGTGCAGAGATGTTTTTGAAAATTCTTCTCCTTAATAGAAATCATCCAAGCCAGAACTATGAAGTTAAGTTTATAAAAGTAGGTATAAAGTTAAAAATATAAATGTTTTCACATTTCAGAATATTTTTTTAAAAGTATAATTTTCCTTCCTCATCTTACTGGTATTTTCAAGGACCTTAAAGACCTGGTTTTTTTAACCCAAGCTCTGGCTAGGATGCTTGAGGTCCATCCTGACTGGTGTGTATATGTTTTTATTTTGTTGTTGTTTTTTTTTTATTATTATTATTATTATTATTATTATTATTATTATTATTATATACACAAAAATGACCATATACACAGCAAACGAGATAACCATGCTGGATTTCGTATCACAAATCACTAGTCGAACACTTCCCAAGCGTTTAGGACTGCGTGACGTATCGGCGGATTATGCAAGCAGATCCCAGTAAGGTGGCCTTCTGCAGCTGACCAATGGTGATCTTGTCAGCGCCAATTGTTTTTAAGTGTTTGCCTAGGTTGTTGTTGTTGTTGTTGTTGTTGTTGTTGTTATTAACTTTATTATTAACTTTATTCATTAAACATGAAACTCAGACAAATTAACATTCAAAAATGCATCACAAATACTATTGACTGGTGCTAATGGTTGATACGGGTTGCTGCCAGCATCCTAGGTATCAACCAAGTACCTTCTTAAGATGTACAATGTTCCAAGTAGCGCAGTTTTTTGCAGTTTCGCTGGTGTTATTGCAGGAAGCTGCAATTTGTTGATGTATCTTATAAAATTCTTGGACATGGTACCAAGTGCCCCGATGACAATGGGTATAACATTTACATGTTTCATCCATAGCCGTGTAGTTTTGATTGCCAGGTCGTGATATTTCATGATCTTTTTCTTCAACTCTGGCATCTCCTGGTATCGCGATGTCAATAAATTGTACGTTTCAGTTTTTTGACAACTGTGATATCTTGTGTGTTGTGTTCCAAGTGATGTCTGAATTTGAAAGTCCTACAAGATCTTCTCATTTTCTATAACTTTCTCCACTTTATGCTCCCATGACTTTTTGGATACAGGTAAGTCGTATTTTTTACATAATGACCAGTGGATTAATTTAGCAACTCAGTTGTGTCTAACTTTGTAATCAATTTGTGCAATTTTGCTGCATTCACATATTAAATGTGAAACAGTTTCAACTTTGTTGTTGCAAAGTTGGCAGTTTGGATTGTTGGTGAATTTTGTATCTTTGCTTTCATGGCTTGTTCCTGAGCAGTGAGTATTAAACCTTCCATTTCTTTCTTGATGATTCCCATCTTAAGCCATGCCCATGTAAAGTTGTTATCACGTTTTCCTTCTTTTTTGTCACATTTTCCAAATTATTATTATTATAATCATCATCATCATCATTATCATTATTATTATCTTTTTCATTAAATATGAAACTCAATCAACTGAACATTTAAAAAATGTATCACAAATATCATTCACTGGCTCTGATAGTTGATACAGGTTGCTCCCAGCATCCTAGGGATCGATCAAGTATCATCTTAAAATGTATGTTGTTCCGAGTAGCGCAGTCTTTTGTAGTTCTGCTGGTGTTATTATAGGAAGCTGCAATTTCTTGATATACTTTGTATTATTATTGTTGTTGTTCTTGTGGTTGTTATTGTTGTTATTGACAAAAGTCTGGATAGTGATTGTTTCACTAAATGGAGTCAGAAGAATAAAACAGAAAGAATGAAATAACTGGAGAAAATCACAAACTACAAAGATCTGCAAATAGAGGTACAATGACTGCAGCAAAAGGAAGTAAAGATAATACAAATAATTATAAGTGCCTTGTGTGCAATCCAAAATGTGGAGCACCATTTAAAGATAATTGGCATTGAAACAATCCCTATTATTCAATTGCAAAAGGCAGCTTTACTTGGGGCAGTTTATATCCTGCAATAATATCTTTAACACTATCAAATAACAACATCTGTCTATCTTTGGGAAGGATTTGATAACTGAATAAAAATGCCAAATCCAGTCTAAACACCTGGCTGATTATGTGACCAAGTATAATAATAATATTGCTGCTGCTTTCATGTTACAAGCACGAAGGCACTTTTGGGTTGAAAGGATTAGATCCGTGATGGCGAACCTCTGGCACAGTCCTCTCTGTGGGCATGCTCACCATCGTCCCAGCTCAGCCAGCTGGTCATTGGGTTTCCAAGGCGCACATGCATGCTGGCCAGCTGGTTGTCAGGTTTCCAGTGCTTCTGGTTTGGACACTCTGTGCCTAAAAGGTTCACCATCACTGGATTAGATGTTGACATCACTGTTGTCCAAGAGATGACTGGTTGGGGCTTCCTTATATGTTCCCATTAATTGTCCATCAAAATGGTACCTATTTATCTATTTGCAATTACTTGCTTTTGAACTGCTATGTGAGCAGGAGCTGGAGTGGATGACAGGAGTTCATCCCATCATAGAGCAGCACTTGGATCTCAAACTGGGCTTGCTGATTGTCAGCACACTGTTCTAATTGTAAGAGCCACCACACTCTTTAATAATATTATTGAATAATAATATTCAATAATATTTTAAAAGTTTTGAAATTAACATATTTTATTTACTAAATATTATAAATAATAGTAAAAATAATTTCTAAATTTTTAAGTTTAAATTATTTTTTAAAAAATTAATACATAAGTAAACTTATTTAATTAATTAATAATTTTTCAGTAATTGTTATAACAGGCATTGTGTTCATAACATGGCTGATACAATAGTTATTGAAAAGAACACTCATTGGTGCTGTTACACCAAGTGATGCTAGAACTGAGAAAAACAGTGGAAAAATTACAAACCACTGAGACTTGCAGATAGAAGTTGAACACTTATGGGAAAAGAAATCCATTGTTATACCAATCATATTACCTAAAGGACATCCTGGAATATCTGGAAATACTGAATTATCAGATCTTTTAAAAAAATCACTCTGCTTGGAATAGCCTATATCCGTGATGGCGAACCTATGGCATGGGTGCCACAGGTGGCACGCAGAGCCATATCGGTGGGCACGCGAGCTCAGCTCTGGCACACATGTGTATACCAGCCAGCTGATTTTCAGGCCTTCTGGGCCCACCAGAATTCAGAAAATACACTGTTACCGGCCTCCGGAGGGCCTCTGGTGGGGTGGGGAAGGCCGTTTTCGCCCTCCCCAGGCTCCTAGAAAGGCTCTGGCGCCTGGGGAGAGCAAAAAATGGGCCCACCGTGCCATTGCATACCAAAACGGGGGGGAGGGCACATAGAATTATGGATGTGGGCACGCGTGCATGTGACCCCACCACGCTCCCCCCGCTTTTGGCACGCGATGGCAAAAAGGTTAGCCATCACTGGCCTATATTCTTAGATGCTGCCTTAAAAATTCATAAACCCTCGGAACATCAGTGGTGAAATTCAGCTGGTTCTATCTGGATCGCGCGATCTGGTAGCACCGGCAGCAGGAAGCTCTGCCCATTCTCCCGGACGTCATCAGGTCCCGTTTTTGACCCTCTGCGCATTCACAGAAGGCTCTGTGCTTGCGTGGAGGAGGCGCACATGCTCACATTTGCGAACCGGTAGTGAAAGTAACTGAATACCATTCCTGCAGGACATGAATTGTCAAGTTTCCAATAGACTCAGACTGTTAATCTAACTTTAAAATACCCATACTTAATAATAAATTTGCAACATCCTAGCTTCCTTGGAAGAACTCACAAATGAAGGCCAATACCAGGTAAAGAACTGGTAGCTGTGATTTCACATTTTTGTGTGTAAAATAATATTAAGCCACATTTGCTATTAAGTACATTTCCAGTTCCCTACTTGGTCTGCAGTGAGTAAAGCACCCTATGGGAGTTTTCAGGGGGTGCTGAAAACTGAGGAACGATGATAAGATAATCAAGCCAAAGACATTTGAGCCATTATGGCCCCATTTAGTCTCACAGGGTTCAACCAGATGTTCACCTTCTGAATAGAAATCAAATAGCTAATTTTATTATTGTTCACGGTACATCCATCCTGCCAACTGTCTTTATAGAATTGTATTCTTCACTTTCTCCTCCTAGTTTTCTACGTGAGAGAAAAGAGATTAAATGTACCATTCTTGGGAAATCTAGAAACAGTGAAAAAAAATTACAGAACAATGTTTAGGTCATTAAATACAATTCATTGCTTCATGCAGAAATCCAAATAAAGTATTTGTTAACAGATTATTTAATCTCCACTAAATCAAGTGAAGGGAACCACCATTTTCCTGGGAATCACTTTATGTCTTAGGTTATTATTTTCTAACATTCAGTTTGAATCAGGGGTGGGATTGAAAAATGTTAGCAACTGGTTCTCTGCCTGGTTGCTGGGTGGGCATGGCCATGGCCTACTTGGTCTCCTGCACCACAATGGGAGGCTCCGGAAACTTTCCTTGAGCCTCTGGGAGGATGAAAACAGCCTCCCCCAGGCTCCAGAGGCTGGAAATGAACCCATTTTTGGACTTCTGATACTTCTGGTAGGCCCGCTATTTGCCCTCCGTGTAGGCCCTGCACTTACCATGCATCCATAATGGGCCACGTGGGGACTCCTGGGAGGAGCGGGGAGGGGTAGGCAGCGTTAGACAGTCCTTGCAACTACTGGTTTGGCTTAGTTACCCTGTTGTTCCAATTTGTTTAAATCCTTCTTAAATGCCAGAATTTAACCAAAGCAATTATTTCACTAGAGGGCTAGAATAATCAAATTTTGATGAAATTGGGTTTATTCAAGACATTCATTTTAACCGCTCTTTTTGGCAGTGAGAGAGTTAAGCAAGAAAATTGTATTGTCATAAATGTCTACTGCCAAATTTCAGGAGCACAATGCTGTGGGCCAGAAGCCGCCGAATGCCCGTTGATGATGGGCAACTGTCCTAGATGTGCCTTGTGCCTTGCAGTTTAGATCTTGCAATTATCAGAAGTTCAAGATTTGCCACCAAACCTCCTTTATATGATATTTAGGTCTGATGAAATACGTATTCCGTTCAAATTCTTTGGAACGAAGACCAAATATTGTTAGCTGCATTTGAAGGTAAAACATAAAGCAGAGAAAAACTGACTCCTTCATCAGTGTTGACTTAGCAAACCAAAGACACAGTAAAAGTATAATGCACATCTGACTCCTATTTCTTGCTCTTCACCGCCTGGCTGCATCAACTTGCTAAATTCCCCTTGTGTGTTGCTTTCAGCCACTCAGGAGTTTTATACATTCAGTGGTAATGAGTACTAAAGCATTTTTTCCCTCTATGGTCTAGACACAGAAAATCCAGATTTTGTTTCTCTTGAAAAGTGGCCATCCTTGAGAATGTACTCGACTGCCTATTGCCATGTGTTTCTAAGGCCAGATGAGGCTAAACATGATTTGAAGATTTTTCCCCCCAGTAATTATTCTTTTCCTTTCTCTACTGACTAGCAGTCTGTTTGTTTTGTTCTGAGGATGATGCCAACCATATTAAATGAGGAAAAAAAAAAAACCAACAAAGAGGCAATTGCCAAAGTGGGAAAAAGAGAGAAGAATGCCAAGAAGCAGAAATAGTGCTATAGTTAGAACTGTGCCTAAAGGAAGTAAAGGGATGTATTAAGGTCTATCTAGGCTTTAGCCATTGATAGTGCAATTCATGGGACAATTGTTCCTCCTGTTTGGGGCAAAAGAGTTTCTTCAAGCCAACATTATGCAGGGTTTCATTACTGGAGAATACAGAGCATAATTTGGTCTGACCTGAATTCATGGCAAAGCACTATATTAGCTGCTTTACTTTATTATAGGCCAGGGAGAATATCCAATATGCTCTGTTAGTGTTACACTTATTCTAGCAAGAGCCCAGCATTAAAAAATATGCACACATAAATACTTGGAAAAAGTCTTCCTGAGTGTTTATTGGAAAGCTCCAATATTCACAGTAACCTATCTAATTGTCACTCAGCCTGGCAGAAATGAAGACAATAAAAAAGTGATTTATGACTGTTTTTCACACCTACACCATTGCAACATTCCCATGAACAAAATTAGGGCGCTTGGCAACCAGCATGTATTTATGACAGTTGAGTTGTCCTGGGGTCATATGATCTCCATTTGTAACCTTTTTTAAAAAATTTGATTTATATACCGCCCTTCTCTGGAGACTCAGGGCGGCTTACAATGCGTTAAGCAATAGCCTTCATACTTTTGTATATTTATACAAAGTCAGCTTATTGCCCCCACAATCTGGGTCCTCATTTTACCTACCTTAGAAAGGATGGAAGGCTGAATCAACCTTGAGCCTGGTGGGATTTGAACTTGCAGTAATTGCAGGCTGCTGAATGTTAATCACAGTGTCTTAGTTTACTGCACCACTCAGGCCCCTCCACCTTCCCAGCTGCTTCCAACAAGCAAAGTCAATGGGGAAAGTCAGAATCACTTAACAACCACATGAGCAAAGAATAACATATGTGTGTTTTATCGATTACAGAAAAGCTTTTGACTGTGTAGAACACAATAAACTTGCATGACCTTGATGTCCCAACCCATCTGATCAGACTTATCAGATCACTGTGATTGATCAGGAGGCAACAGTGATAACACTCTATGGTGACAAGTTTGGTTCAGGATCAGTAAGGGAGTTAAACAGGGATGTGTTTTATCACCATTTTGGTTCAATCTGTATGCTGATCACGCAAATCATGCAGAAATTACTAATTTAAGAGGAAAGATTGGAGGAATCCATACATTGACACAACACAATTGGCTGAAAACAATGAAGGCGTGGGAAAAACATTCTGGAAAATCAAGGATGAAAGTGAAAAAGTAGGATTGAATCTTATCATCAAGAAAACGATGATAATTACAACAGCTTCAAGTGGACATGAGATGTTTAAAATCAATGAGAAAATTGAAATAGTTCGAGAATTTATCTTTCTTGGATCAAAAATTGTTCAAAATAGAAGTTCTACACTTGAAATAAAACACAGGATGACCTTCGTGTTTAACATATATACGATATGGAAAAACAGAGCTATTGATATAAATACAAAAAAGCAGGCTAGTTAGATCAATAGTCTTCCCTATAATGCTGTATGGGTGTAAGAGTTGAACACTAAAAATAGCTGATTGAAAAATTGATGCTTGGAACTGTGGTGCCGGAATAAAATATTGTGTTTTGTGTATGGACTGCCAGAATAACCAATAGAGACATGCTGAACTGTATAAAACCAGAAACATCACTAGAAGCCAAAATCAAGACTACATCTGATTTACTCTAGCCATGTCAAGAGTACAAATTCATTGGCAAAGTCAATGATGCTATGAATGGATAGTGGATCAAGAAGAAGGGGCAAGGAAAGAACTGTCTGGCTTGATACCATCAAAGCTGATACAAAAAAGGAACATCCAACGACTGAAAGAAGCTTTGTCCAGCATACAGGTGAAACTCAAAAAATTAGAATATCGTGCAAAAGTCCATTTATTTCAGTAATGCAACTTAAAAGGTGAAACTAATATATGAGATAGACTCATTACATGCAAAGCGAGATAGTTCAAGACTTGATTTGTCATAATTTTGAAGATTATGGCTTACAGCTCATGAAAACCCCAAATTCACAATCTCAGAAAATTAGAATATTACTAAATCAATAAAACAAGGATTGTACATAGAACAATATCGGACCTCTGAAAAGTATAAGCATGCATATGTACTCAGTACTTGGTTTGGGCCCCTTTTGCATCAATTACTGCCTCAATGTGGCGTGGCATGGATGCTATCAGCCTGTGGCACTGCTGAGGTATTATGGAAGACCAGAATGCTTCAATACAGCCTTCAGCTCTTCTGCATTGTTCGGTCTCATGTCTCTCATCTTTCTCTTGGCAATGTCCCATAGATTCTATATGGGGTTCAGGTCAGGCAAGTTTGCTGGCCAATCAAGCACAGTAATCCCATAGTCATTGAACCAGGTTTTGGTACTTTTGGCAGTGTGGGGAGGTGCCAAGTCCTGCTGGAAAATGAAGTCAGCTTCCCCATAAAGCTCGTCTGTGGAAGGAAGCATGAAGTGCTCCAAAATCTCCTGGTAGACGGCTGTGTTGACTCTGGACTTAATGAAGCACAGTGAACCAACACCAGCAGATGACATGGCTCCCCAAATCAACACAAACTGTGGAAACTTCACACTGGACTTCAAGCATCTTGCAGTGTGTGCCTCTCCATTCTTCCTCCAAGGACTCTGGGTCCTTGGTTTCCAAATGAGATGCAAAAGTTGCTCTCATCAGAAAAGAGGACTTTGGACCACTGAGCAACAGACCAGTTCTTTTTGTCTTTAGCCCAGGTAAGACGCTTCTGATGTTGTTTGTTGTTCAGGAGCGACTTGACAAGAGGAATATGACATTTGAAGCCCATGTCCAGGATACGTCTGTGTGTGGTGGCTCTTGGTGCACCGACTCCAGCGTCAGTCCACTCCTTGTGAAAGTCCCCAACACTTTTGAATGGCCTTTTCCTAACAATCCTCTTCAGGCTGTGGTCATCCCTGCTGCTTGTGCACCTTTTTCTTCCACACTTTTCCCTTCCACATAACTTTCTATTAATGTGCTTTGATACAGCACTTTGGGAACACCCAACTTCTTTTGCAATTACCTTTTGAGGCTTTTCCTCCTTATGGACAGTGTCAATGATGGTTTTCTGCACACTGTCAGGTCAGCAGTCTTTCCCATGATTGTGATTTCTACTGAACCAGACTGAGAGACCATTTAAAGGCTCAGGAACCCTTTGCAGGTGTTATGGCTTAATTAGCTGATTAGAGTGGGACACTTTGAGCCTAGAATATTGAACCTTTTCACAATATTCTAATTTTCTGAGATTGTGAATTGGGGTTTTCATGAGCTGTAAGCCATAATCATCAAAATTATGACAAATCAAGGCTTGAACTATCTCGCTTTGCATGTAATGAGTCTATCTCATATATTAGTTTCACCTTTTAAGTTGCATTACTGAAATAAATGAACTTTTGCACAATATTCTAATTTTTCAAATTTCACCTATATATGAGAACAGTCCTGCCTTTAAATTAAAGGTTGATTCAGAAGGAATAGCTATGGAAATTAATGCCATGGGAACTAAGAATTTAATATTGCTTATACCACTAGTTGTTATAATTTACTTTTAATCTCTTTCAAGTTTTCTAGGGCTAATGCTTACTTACTTAGATTAAGAGATTAAAATTGTGATTTGTTTATTTTATCTTTCAGACAATCTGTGTATGATTGTTTCTTTTCCACTACATGTAAATCTGTCATTTTTATGACTATTGCTTGAAGCTCATAAACGAGATGCTACCCAACAAATATAAGGGCCACAACAGATTTATTTGTTTAAAAATGGGCCATGGGAGATTAACTCTGCAATCTTAAATATGTCTATTCAGAAATAAAGCTCCAGAGGATTGTGCTGCCAATTTTTACATCGGCATAAATCAGTCCTTGGATTGTAGATGTAGCCGAGTCTTTGGGAAAGTTCAACACAAAAATGTGGCTGGAAGTTTTTTGAAATAAGATTCCAATACATCTGGATTGACAACACCTTGACAACAAGTTTGGGATTAGATGAAACTGCATATTTTTAACATCACTCCTTGATTATAGTATATCTATAGTTTTGAGATCATAAACAATTAAAATATTTACTGAAGGCATTCGTCCTGTGTTCCAGTTATTTTTTATAAACCAGACATTTTCTTTTCTAAAAACAATATAATATCCTTTATTTGGAAGAATGAAATATCAATATTGCCATATATTCCAGAATGCGCTGGGAGTTTGTAAACTCTTAGTGTGTTGATTCAGTTTAATGTTCATTGACAGAGAAATAGATGCTTCATATTGATTATGTTCATACAGAGAATCACAATAAAACAAAAGATAAGACATGTAATCCACTCCAAACAACCTGAGTTGTCACGACAGCCTTAGTATGGACCTGAAATGCACTGTCATGTTGTTGCTCAAATTTGGCAATATGTCCCAAATGCTGAAAAATTGCTAAAAGTCACTGGGGTCTTTATGTACTTGTTTATTTTACTGTTTTATAGTTCACACAAATCAAAAGACTGGGTGTGTTATTAAATGCTTATATTAAATAGTTAACCTTCCTCAAAGATAAAAGCCAATAACATTTAGTTAGAACAAAAGATTCTGTGAAACAATACTGTCTTCATTTATCTTTCAAGTACTATTAAAAAGGAACTTTATAAATGTCAGCAAGAGGTAGTTCCAAAATATGGGTGCCACCACAGAGAAGGTCTGTCATTTTAACCATCTCCCCCTAACTAGAGAGGACTTTCTTGACCAGTTTTTCAGGTTTGTGACTCTAGATGGTTTACAATATAGTAAAAATAAGATAAAGCATTAAAATATTAAAATCATAACTATTATCACTAAAAATTAGCATTAAAATTATCAAAGAATGCAAGGAATGGAGCAATCAGAGGAGGAGGTACGTGGATGTAGGATCTTCTATCAGCCCATTAGCCTCTCCAATGTGACACACCCTCCAGGCTAATTAGCAGAGGCAGGTTTTAAGGCTCCTATGGCCAAGAGGATGGATGCAGATCTCACCTCAAGGAGTATGGTGTTCTAGAGGGAGAGAGTCAAAGCAGAAAGGCTCATCTTCTGGACTCTTTTTTTAAAAATTTGATTTATATGCCGCCCTTCTCCAGAGACTCAGGGCCGCTTACAATGCGTTAAGCAATAGCCTTCATACTTTTGTATATTTATACAAAGTCAGCTTATTGCCCCCACAATCTGGGTCCTCATTTTATCTACCTTAGAAAGGATGGAAGGCTGAGTCAACTCTACCAGCTGGAATTCCTTGACTGATTGGGCCTGTAACATGGCTCCTTGAAAGATCTTAGGATCAGCCCCTTCTGCAGTGGAGAACTTATTACTGCCTGAACCCACCTGGGGGTCACCATCCTAGAGGCTTTCACCAACCAGAAATGTAATTAGTAAGTAGTTGCACTGACAATATTGAGGACTCTGTCAAAGTGTTCTCAGATAACCTGGTCTGATTGTTCCCTAAGCATCTCTGAAGGACCTGCTCCATGCTTAGATTCCAACTAGGAATGGAACCAAGCAACTATGTCTCAGATATGCCGGGCGGAATGGCAAACAAACACAGCAACAGCCCTGTCAGCTCTCAGCGGCGCGCTGGTTTATTTGTGTCTGCTCCGTTACACGCTGTGATTCGCAGGAACGAATGAAATCGGCGCTACAGACTCCTGGAACGGGGTGTTTATATAGCACGCCCATTCATTACATAGTCAAATACCACGCCCATGTGTCTCAACACGCCCCTTCTTTCCGGTGGACGGCTCCTCCAGCGTCAGCAGAGTGCGACCGCACAGCACGTTCCGGTCATCCTTTGAAAAGTTCCTTAACCCAGCGTAACACGATGCCACCACCCCTCACCCCGCATGCAACCACCTATACCCAGTGCCACCACCACCGTGTAAGTATATATCTCCCGCTGGTGGCATGTTGCAGTAGCAAGTGTCGAGCAGGTTGCTTGGCTCGACACTATGTCCATCAGATTTTCCACACATGCCTTTGCACAGCCCTGAAGATGATCACCCAAGTCCTCCTGCCCTTTAATTAATTTGGACATAGAAAATGGAGTATTTCCTGATTTCCAGTAGAGATTCCTGATGCTTTACTCTCTTAAAAACCGCAGTGTAGATGAAACCACTGTAACAGAGATTCTTGTGCTGGCAAATATTTTATTCTTCAGAGAGCTAGGAGCATCAACCTTGATGGACTTATGGAAATCTGGAGGAAAATTTTTATATATTTTGATTAGACAATATTTTCAATTTTGTTCTGTTAAACCAAAGAGTCACAAAATCAAGTATATTTGCAGCAATAGGATTTTTGTCATAAAGATGTCACATACTAATCAACTTTATATACTTATTTATAGTGAGTGTTTAATGTAGTAATATTCTGATATAAATTCTTTCTCTGTTTTTTCCTTGGTTCTGAAAAATATATAAAGTGATCTGGATTGGACTGTTGAATTCTTGTTTGTTTTCATTTAAAATATACAAGAATGGCCATAGGAAAATGTTGGGAAAGCTTTAAAGTTGCTTAATATTTGTTATTGAACTGAAAAATCATGGGATTTATGTTTCACCTGATACTAAATGTTGTTCTAGGCTATTCATTTATTTTACATATTTCTATCCCATCTTTTTCTATCAAAGAAACATACATGAAATTCCAGACCAGTCACCCAGGCACTGGGCATTTTCAGCTATCCTTTGTTTCAGCAAAATCAGAATATGTCCTTGGATTATATATTTATATTTCCTTCTTTATGGGTTAAATGATATATATTACAGTGCTTCTTGTCAAATTACTACTTAACAATCTCAGAATATTATTCCTTTAAAAGAAAACTTTTAATTTTCTATCTGTAGAGGGATAGTGTCCCAGCAGTCAGTGTAATATAAACTTGGTGCAATAGTAACTTCAAATCATTTTGGTAAACAAAAGTCAATAACACTATGTTGTAATGATAGCTTGAAATGCTATGAAAAGCAGACGTGTGTGCTATTGCCTCTGGATAGAAAGTTACTCAGCAGTGTTTCAACACTGGACTTGGGCCTTTTTGCTACACAGTTAAATGGCAGCACCTTGGACAGAACACAACTTCATGGTGCTCTTTTGGGAAGAGATACAGTTGCATAGACCATCACTTGTGGGTCCTTATTTCTTGTATTTTTTTTATGCTGATATGTCAGATTATTGTTTTGTTAAACAGAGATGTATATTGAAGTTAAATAACATCCACTCAATATTTTGAAATATCTTCTACTTAACCTATGCCCAGTACAGCTTCACAGCTGTTTTTTCAGATCTTTTGAAGACTGAAGGAACTAACACTTCTTTTTTATTTTCACTTAATATTACTTGAAATAGTTTTATCTACTGCACAGTAGAAGAAGGTACTTATGAAAATGATTAGGAACTTTAGTTCAAAGGTTTGTTCTGGATTCTGCTTAATCACACATTTCAATTCTCTTAGCTCTCGTTGGTTGGATCCTTTATTGACCTTACTCTTAAGTTGAATCCTGCTTTATCTGCCGGATTTTCCCCCTTACTTTCTTGGTTCTTTCTTAGATACATCATTAATCAGAAAGATCCTCAGCTCTTTCTCAGTAGCATATGGAGTGCCATCTAAAGGCCCATCACTCTGCACTGTAATGTCAAACATTTTATCTTGTCTATCCATGTGGTTTGATCAAATTTGGAACACTTGATCATTGCCTTCTCCCATGCATTATGAAATGATGCCTTTTCCATTGTCACTAAAGTATTAACTTTTCTCCATCATCTTTCCATATCAATGTTGCCCAGTACAGGAGTTTTTGGCTTTAGTTGGGCAATTGTGATGGTATTTATGGCCCGAGTGTCCCTTCTGGGGTATACGCTCATTGTTTACATTAACAACATTGTTCACTTATCTTTCCTATGAACATCACCTGCCAGGATGAGGCAGCATAGTAGGAGGACAGGAGATATACACACACATGTGAATCTATGTACTATATCAGTGATGGCTAACTTTTTTGCCGTCGTGTGCCAAAAGCAGGGGTTGTGCAGGGGGATCGTTCATGGGCATGCCCACACGCATAATTCAATGTGCCCCGCCCCCACCGCACATGCGCACATGCCCCCCCGCACTCCCCGCCACTTTTGCCACATGACGGCAAAGTGGGACTGGTAGGCCTGTTTTTTGGTCTCCCAAGGCTCCAGACACTTTCTTGGAGCCTGGGGAGGGTGAAAACGGCCTTCCACACTCCCCTGGAGGGTCTCCAGAGGCCAGAAACAGCCTTTTCCCCAACTTCCGGTGGGCCCCAAAGCTCCGAAAATCAGGTGGCTGGTGCTCACATGCGCACTGGAGCTGAACTAGGGCAATGCTCATGTGTCCACAGATATGGCTCCTCATGCCACCTGTGGCACGCATGCCATAGGTTCACCATCACGGTACTTTATATAATGCATTAGACTGATTTACCTGAGCAATGCTCCTAAATAATCAACAGTGTTTTAACTGATCACTTAAACAGATGGCTGGATTATGTTGCACCCCTCCTGCTCTCAGAATCACTGTCTTACTGTAAAGTGTAACCCTTGGTAACATGTGCTATTTTCTGAGTATCAGCTGCTTACTAAAAAGGCTGCCTACTCTTTTAACAAACCCACATATTTCATGAATCAAAGGAAAGTGTTCTTCTGTCCTAGCCTTATTCATAACGCAATAAACAATAGGGCTTTTTCTCATTAATGTTAAAAATTCCAGTTTCTGCCTAACATTGTTTGGAAGCATTCTTAAAATATTTCATCCACTAGGCTGTAATACTTTTACTTATAAAAAGGACTAACACAGTAATGTTAAAAAATTTCCAGAAAGCAATCACTGATATTTTTAAAATGTCCATATTTGTCCCTTTTCAAGAAAATGATAATATCTCAGTGACATATTCAAATTCCTTTGAGGAAAAAAAAATACTGTTTGTTTCACACGCCACGCAGGCTGTATCCGTTTTACTTCTTTCGTCTCTTTTCATAGCTTACTGAGAAGAATTTTTACTCAGGGCCCTCTTTGAGTACATTACTGATTGATTTAACACCAAGAGATTAGACTTTCCAAGCAGCCTCTTTGCCTGGATCTAAAATATTGATTTTACAATAATTTACAATACAATTACTTCCACATGCAAATCTGAGAAATCATGTAGTTTTTATCTGTTGTATAAAAATGAGTAATGTTTATCTGAAGTTGCTGACTGTTTAAGGGAAAATGAGAAAGATACATTATAGCAAACTATCTATTGCATATAAAGGGATGGATATATATGTCCCAGGAATACCTTATTTTGGGGCAAAGACAGGCTCACTTCTTGAGGTTGTGGGTTGCACCTTTCATTTTTCCCCCAGTTTCTGAAGATCACAGTGTGTGTGTTGGGTGAACTGATACTACTAGAAGGATAGGATTGCTTTTTTCCCCTCCATTTCCTAAGATTGGAGTTATTTGAATTTTTTTCAATTTAATATTAAATTAGGTCTATTATGCCTGTTGGAAGCTGTCCACAAAGTGGGAAACTATTGATGTAATTACTACTTTGCCTCTGAAGCCTGTAATTTGCTGATGAATTTAGGCAGTGTGATTTTGAAATTCATTAGCAAATTATTGTCTTCAAAGACCACTAAAAAAAGGAGCTATTCTAAGGATAAAATAAATTCTGCAAGTTCCATGTACAGTATGGCCCATGGGAACTGTAGTACTTTTATCTTTTCCCCTGTAAATTGTGAGAATTTATTTATTTATTGCTTGCCCTCAGGGTTCTAAAACTTTTTTTTTATTCTTAGAAATATGATCTAGAAATTGATAAGAAGCGTTTCTGTAATATGCCACTGGCTGGTGGAATAATATTTAAGCATCTTCTCTTTATTGTTTCATCACTTCATTCACTTTTCATTTGAAGAATAAACATTCAGTGTTCAATATATGTTTGTAGTTTAGTTGTTAATTAAAATATAATGTAGTGGTTAATTAAAATAACAACTATATACAGATATTAAGCTCTGATTCTGGAAAGTTCCCAGAATTATACAGAACACGCATTTAAACTTCAGTTTGTATAAAATTGCACCCAATTCATCAATCTGCCTGCTGTAATGCTGATTGTGTTATAATGGAAGTAAGGAATGGTTGTAATTATAAGAAACTTTCCGCTGATTCCATAGAATCACTGAGCTTTTCTGTGTAGTTATTGTTAATGTCTACAGCAGCTTTATAGAACAATCTCAAAGTGAAAAATAGCATGAATGTTTGAGATCTTTAAAATTGTTCATCAAGTAGGATAGTTGAAAGCAAATAAAAATGTGAACAAGTTATTGATCCTCAGGGTAATTTAGCTGCAATATTAATTAGATGTAATGAACAAAGACTCTCATGCCATTGGAATTAGGGACTACCAGATAATAGAAGAGAAGAGAAGAGAAGAGTTGGAAGGGACCTTAGAGGTTTTCTAGTCTAATCCCTTTCTCAGGCAGAAAACCCTATATCAGTGATGGCTAACCTTTTTGCCATTGTGTGCCAAAAGCTGGGAGAGCATGGTGGGGTCACACGCATGCGTGCCCACATTCATAATTTTATGCACCCCGCCCCCCCCCGTGCTCCCCCCGTTTTTGGCACATGATGGCCCGGTAGGTCTGTTCTTTGCTCTTGCCAGGCTCCAGAGCCTTTCTAGGAGCCTGGGGAGAGCAAAAACGGCCTTCCCCACCCTCCCAGAGGCCCTCCAGAGGCCGGAAACAATGTGTTTCCATGACTTCTGGTGGGCCCAGAAGGCCCAAAAATCAGCTGGCTGGTGCACGCATGCATGCCAGAGCTGAGCTTGCATGCCCACCGATATGGCTCCGCGTGCCACCTGTGGCACCCGTGCCATAGGTTCGCCATCACGGCCCTATATCATTTCAGACAAATGGTTGTCCAATTTCTTCTTAAAAACTTCCAGTGTTGGAGCATTCACAATTAGAGAAATGAGTCCCAGAAATATTTATCTGGGGTTGACAACAGGTTAACAAAATAAATAAGGTGCTGGCCAGGTTCAATAGTCTTCAGTGTTTTATATGGGTACAACAAAGAGCATGAAGTACTACTTGGGCCACTGTGTTTTGGCTCAGTTGTAGCTTCCAAATGCTGTTCAACAATAGCCCCATATCCAATCAGGAGATGGCTAAGGCATTAGCAACTGTGAATAAAGCCTGAAATTCTGGAAGGAGTCAAAACTGGAACAACAGACGGAGTTCTGCAAAAGTCCCTCACCCCATTTCAGGCATAGCTGCAAACTGCTCCGTGAATAAATGCTGTGGGCTGGAGGATCCCCAAGTTACAAGAGCTTTTGGCACAGGGAAGAGTTACTCTCTATAAAGATGGAATCTCTCTGGAATTAGATGGCATATTGATAGGCCACATTGTCTTAAAGCCTTTGAACTGAATGTAATGCATACCGTATATTAAAAATAAAAGCAACTTTAAATCCATGAGTTGCAAATTAATACTGAGCAGCAATTTCTGGAGCTTTTGCCATAGCAGGACAAATTGGATACTTACAGCATAATATGTAGAACAGGTTCATTCTCTGGTAAATGTCATTTGTATGCAGATGTTGATCATTCTTCTGTCAAATTGAAAGCAGATACTGTATATTTGCTGTTCTTTTCCAACATAAATCAGCGAATGCTAACAGTCTTATGAAATTATTCCTGTGGGTAAGGGGCTCTCTAATTAAAAGAAATGCTGTATTCATCCAGTTCAGCACTTTTCGTGAAAAAAGAGATCTGCAGGAGGAGATGTGGCTTCCAGCCTTTAATTTACAGCTTCTATATCACCAAGACATTTCTTGAGCAAATAAATATCCTGGTGCACATAACAGGCTCTGTTTTATGTGGTTGGTTTGAACCTTGCTTAGAGTGTTCTGCAAGATCATCTGATTATGGTTTATTCAATGGTGCATGATTAAACAAACCATCATTTATGTTTGTTGTGTATATCCAATCAGTTTGCCCACATTCCTCTTTCCCCCCCATATAGATTACTATATTACATTACATATATGTCAGGATTCCAAGGAATACCCCCAATGAAATAAAGCTCTGAGGCCCGAGGTTCCTCAAAGTTCCAATTTATTAGAGATGTCATGTTGGCACATCTGGAAAAACCCAAATCTGAAAGCTTCCAGGTTTCTCCCACCCAGCTAGCAGTTCACAGCCCTGCCCCACACCCACAAGTTCATCACATTGTCCAAACAACTCTTCACACTCCACTGGATACAATCTTCAGGCAGTCTCCATCAGACGCAGGCAAAAGTCCTTGAATACGGAATGTTGTTATGACTAACTCTCTACCACCCCAACAACAACCCACTCCCAACTTCCCCAGCTAATATATGTGGAAGTTAAGAAGCAAAAAAGAAAATTGTCTTCCAAACCTGACAATATAGACTAGCTGCAATTACTTCAGGATAGATTATCCTGAACAAACTAATTTGCTTCTTCCAAATTAAAAACAAATGAAACAATTATTTGAAGAAATATTTTATCACATTCTAACATGACCATAATCAAAGTTGATGACTGAGTTCTTCTCCACTAGAAGTATGGATTATTACAACTAGGTACTAGGATTTAATAAAATAATATCCATGGAGGTAATTTTAAACTTCATTTTTGATTATTTATAGTATTTTAAAATTATTGGTTTTAATTTTCCTTCCTCTAAAAATTAACTAGCTCTTTAGATAAAAGTATTGCTTTTTTTAATGTCATTTTTTTTAAAAAAATGAAAGCACAAAGTCTTTGTTTATTTGTTATTTATGATGAAACCAGGATGGTCAGTTTCCATGATGCCAGTTTTATCTTGTCTCCAACAAGCCATAATTTATGCAGTCTTATCCTGTTATATCACAAAACAACCAGTCAAGAAAATAGTGAAAAGTGAAGTTTCTGGGGGAAATGTATACTGTAAATATTAGCAACTATACATTACCTCAGTAGTAACTGATATTTACTACAGATGTCTAATTAATAAAAGTGTATATATAAGTTTGTCAATATTCATCTCTGAAACTGTTTGAATATTTCTTCTAAATATTTGTTGGAAATACTCTAAGGTTTATCTGGAAATAAAATTAACTTTAAGACTAAGAATTGACTTTGTATGTGTGAAACTGACAGGAATAATTGCAACTGGTAATCATGAGACATGGCTCACAATTATAACAATGTGGCAAGCCATGTTCTCATGATCACCAGTTGCAGCCATTCCTGTCAGCTTCCCACAAGCAAAGTCTTTGGGGAAGCTGACAGGGAAAGTCAAAATTGCTCCAATAAGTAAATTACTCCCAGTGCTTTTTCTCCCAAGGACCCAGTATGGAGCACAAGATCTCACAAATCTCATACTCCATAGCACCTCCCACCCTTCATTCCACAGCATGCCTGCCTGTAGCAACCCCTGGTGACTTCACTGGCCTGCTCATATCCCTGTACCACTTACCCAAGGCGTGTCCTGGTCATTCCATGGCCTAACCAACATACCATGTTCTGAGGCACTTGCCCATCCATCCATTCCTAAACCATTCCATTTCCCATGCTCCTTCCCTGGGACTTCCACCTCTTCCTGTACAATGACTCAAAAAGTCCTGGGGTGACAACAGCAACTGGGACTGCCAGAATTGCTGTTGCTAAGTAATGTAGTCATGTGATGTGACATTTTTGACTGAATCGCTTGGTTACAGTAATCCTATCCCAAATTCCTATCATTACCTGAGGATTATGCGGTATAGAAAAGTCTTCAAAGAGTCTGAATCAACAGCACACAATGCTATAAATGTGATAGAACTGAGTTATGAGCCACATCTTTCCAACAGTTTCCACATGTCCAATCTGATCATGCTGCAGATCCTGTCAGGCAAAGAGTGTGAAGTAGCAGGAATTAGAAACAGGCATTTTTCGCTGTAGTCCCTGCCTCATAGAATATTCTCCCCATAGAAATTAAAATGGCTCCAACTATAGAAGATGACCTGGCTAATTCGAGGGTGGGGTTAAATGCATTATCAGTTTGGAGATGCTATGCACTGTAAGAGACCTAAATCCAACCCCCTTGAAGTTCATTGACTCTTATCTGGTGCCAATTTGTCTTGACCATTAGTAGGTCAGATTCTTGTGTATATGTTGCATGGAATAAACTTGTAGTAGTTTTGAACTCTATTCTGGCTCCTGATTTCCTGTGCCTGACACCAACCCTGATGGCTTTTTGCAAAGCTTTAAAAACTTGGCTACGTAATCAGCTCAGAATGTGTTAAGGAGGCCATTACTTGACTTTACTCTTAGTTACTTAATCATTATGGCTGCTGTTTATACTTATTTGTTTTGTGGATGTTTTTAATGTTATTAATTTTTAAATATAATTTTAGAACTTAAGCCACTAAGAGTCACTTAGCTGAATTGGATGGCTACAGAAGTTGAATAAATAAATAAAATAAATATATAAGAAAACATTGTAAGGCAAAGAATTAGAATAGATACAGTAAGCATTTATCCTAGATTAAAGTATCTGAATTTGTCTATTTTGACTGGCAGCAGCTTTCCAGAACATGAGGCACAAGAATTCACAGGCCTTGTGTCTAATCTGTCTATCCACATGAAGGGATTTTATGCATGTAAAAACTCTATTCTCTATTTCTAGACTTCAAGTAAGCAATCTAGAATCTTGGTCATGTAATCTTGGTCATGTAATCTTAAGCATGCAAAGCACATTCATTTGGGCTATTTAGACAACTGAAGCAACCATTGATGAGGCTAGGGTTGGAGAGGATTCCCATTCATTACATGCAGTAACTACTTGGATGCAAGGGATTGCCCAGAACAGGGGTGTTAAACTGGATTTCTTCAAGGGCCAGATCAGCATTGTAGATCTCTGTGGACCAGTTGGGGAAGGTGGAGGGAGATGGGATGGACGCTTCCTGCAGCACCCTGCCAGCCAAAACAGGAAATGGGGGGCATCACCCTGTGCCCCATTTCAGCCTCCATGGCCTCCTATAGCACTCTGCCAGCTGAAAATGGCCCATTTTGGCTGGCAGAGGCCCCATGGGCCGGTCCTTTGATATTTTCAGGCCAGCCCTGCAGACCAGATCTAAGCACTCCCCGGGTTGCATCCAGCCCACGGGCCTTGAGTTTGACATTCCTGTTTTAGAAGAAAGTAAAATGTGGCAGATGTACCAGCAAAGCTTGAGCCAGCCGAAGTTGAGAAACACTGTTTTCAACGTGGAACAGAAAAACACAATTGAAAAATGGGAGTAAAATGTGGCAGACGCACCAGCAAAGCTTGAGCCAGCCGAAGTTGAGAAACACTGTTTTCAACATGGAACAGAAAAACACAATTGAAAGATGTATGTACAGAATGAACTGTGCATGGCATCATCTGTTCCTGCCTCCATAACTACATGGTGACCCAGGTCATTAAATATAATCTTTTACATTTGCTCATATACTAAATATCAACTGCTTTCCACAAATTATAATTGGTTGCAGATGTATGGTAACAAGTTTTGAAAAATAATCTTACCATCTGATTAGTTGCATTCCAGTAACAAATAGTGATAGCAATTCAGTACTGCAAGAGACCTTTTAAGACATCTTGTCCAGTCCCTGCTTTACACAAGAGTCTCTTTGCATTCCCACAAGGTGACTATCCAGCTATATAAATAGAACAATGAACAATCTTCTGATTATAAACTTGTCTTTTGGTGAAAAAAACACAGTCTAGTTTTCTCTAATTCTTATCAATCTGTAGCAATATGCCCATTATCTTTTTGGTTTCCAGTACTGTCCTTCTCTTTTGACACTTCACTTAATCTTATTATTGTATCTGTGTACTTAATATTACTACCTTACTTGATTTACACATGGAGTGTTTTCGTTAAACTGGAGATGGATACTGATGTCCAAATTAGGAGATTCATGGTTCAAACAGCATTTGTGGGAAATTGCTGGAAAGTAGTAGCATGTGCCTATCAAAATAGGAATGATTAATATATTTTGCCATCAGAACCTCAGGCTCACTTACACAGTAATATTGTAAATAAACATGCAATAAATTGTACTGTGTCACCCCACACATACTTACAGCTCACTTTGATTCATGGATCATGGAGGATGCTGTCTAATTGCTGGATCTGCATTTGATTTAAATTCATATAGTCATTAGAGCTTGATAAAGAGTTATTAAGGCCTAAGCTTGCCTGTTATGGAATGTTTTCTTATACAGGATTCTAAATCTTACTATAAACATGGTAAAAATTCAGAGGGCTGGCATAGATTTGCTGATATAGTAGAGCAAAGCAAAAGCTTTGAATTCTGCAGAATACACCCAAGGTATGCTTGCTTTCTACTCTTCTATCACCTGCGCAAACTTTTATTCTGCAAAAGTCAGCCTGCGTGGGCTCTTGAGCACTCTCATAGGGAGACATTGCCTCAAACTCCTGCAGCTTAAACTTGTCAAGTAGCAATGTTAGAGGCATTGAAAAAGGCAATGAAAAACAATTTATTGATATTTTTTTAAAAAAAATTCTGATCAATTAATTTTTATTTTCTCCGCCAGTATATTCCTGTCACATGAAGGAAGAAGATTCATAATAGCTGTCAAAATATACAAATGGAGTAATTAGGTATACATTTACCAAAAGGTCATCTTGTTTTGAATAGACTTTTGGACTTGAAAGGTTTCCTCAAAATTAATGCCCAAGAAACTGTAAAGAATAACAAAGCGAAGCTGCTAAAATTAATTGCAAACCTCTAGATAATGTGTGGATATTCAGAGTAAACGATTATGACATAAAGTGAAACGCTCCACTTAAATAAAAATAGATCCGGGAAAAACAAAATAGATTGAAGCTGCAGTTTGTTTAGGCATTTATTCTATCAAAATATAAACAAAGAAGAAGAAGAAGAAAAAGAACAATATTTTTCATCAACCCTCAGCATATTTCAAGCTTAGATAAGAAGAGAATGACTATTAACATTACATCAGTTTTGCAGTGACAACTCTCACTTCATTAACAATCAGAAATGTATTATGCTTGTCTGAAGGCAAGACTAAGCTTTCTCTTCCACGCATTTCACATGACTGTCCATCTCAACCTCAGGAATATGGCAAGCAACATTTAAAAATATCAAATAACAATATCACTATAAATACAAATTGGCATTCCTCTTAAAAAACTTAATGAGACAACTGTCTCAAGGACTCTATCACATATTCTGATCCTCAGGCCTGGGAACATAACCTGGTCTTTAAAGTTCTGTGATAGACTACCAAGGTTGGGTGAAATCTAACCTCCAAGAGACAAGGAATTATAAATTAACGGTGTCCACTACATATAAGGAAAATCAATATAAAATGTTTTATAGATGGCATATGCCACCTGAAAAATTAGCAAAAATGTTTAAAGAAAAATCAGCTAAATGTTGGAAGTGTCATCAACTACCAGGATCATATTACCATATGTGGTGGACATGTCTGGGAGCTAAAAACTATTGGATTAAATTAAAGACTTAGTTGGAGGAAATTATACATCAAAGTATTGAATTTAAACTAGAGCTGTTTCTACTGGGTATTCTACCTTAAAAAATTAGCAAGGAAAAAGTTTATCTGATAATACATGTAATAACAGCTGCAAGGATTGTCTATTCACAAAATTGGAAAGCAGAGAAAATACCTTTGGAAGAAGAAATTTTAAAAAAATCTTAGATTGTGCAGAAATCAATAGATTAACTTTGATGATTAAAGATAGAGAAGACTCAGAATATTTTAAAATATGGAATGATTTTTATTATTGGTTGGAGAAGAGATATAAATGATTAATTATATAAGTATGTAAAAATATGTGATGAGTTGAATATTATGTTAGTGATGAATTGATATTGCGGACTGGATAAGGATCAAGATAGAAGTAATGACAACTATACAGAAAAAAAAGAACTTTGTAAGATAACACCGAAATTTCACAGGGAAGAGAAAACCGATGTATTAATTGTTTGTTTGTCTAAAAAATAAAAAACTTTTTAAAAAAGTTCTAAACAGTGGGTGCCATCATGATAGAAAAGGCTCTACTCCTGGGTCCTGCTACCGGGTGCTCTTTAATAGACAGAAATATTGCTTAATTCATTCTTACTTTTTTAAAAATATAGTTCCATTGAAATGCATTAATGGAGTTAATGCATTAATGGAATAAAGTTCCATTGAAATGCATTAATGGAGGCATTTTTTCCTTCATCTTTTGAAAGGGACATTTTCAGAATTCAGGGATATATTCCTAAAGGGCAGAGAATTTAATAGAGCATTATGAAATCACTTTAAAAAAAATCACAGTACATCTGAGATCTGAAGAAGTTTGAGATTTTTCATAGACTATCTCTATAACTGAATATTATGAGTTAGCCTAGGAGAAAGGATGGCTTGTTTTTCTTCCTGAGGAATAGGATTTAAGCAGAAAGGGATAAGGTGCTGCCATGCCAAACTATTAGTCTTGTTCATTGTGACATAAGAGCTTTCCTTTCAAATGACCAAACAATGAAGCCTTTGGATATACAAAGAGTTTGGTTTGAAGCCACTGAAGCCAAAAGGACAGCATGCATATGCCTGGACAAGTACACTAGGGAGAAAAAGGAAAAGAAAAAAAAGGCAACCTTGTGTAAGCTACTTTATAATAGTGAAAATCTTTCCATTATACCTTCAATTTCAACAGCCCTTGTTACCAATCTCCATATCGATATAAATAATTTTGAATGATGTCAGTGCCAACACCTTTTCTACTATTTAAAAACATTTATAATTCTGAACCTTAAGGACAAAAGATGGGATCTCCACTGGAATATCTTTCATGTGTGAAACACAATAATGCCACTAATTTTCCAATTGTTGCTCAGCTGGGATCTGATAAACAGCTCTGCAAAAAAATCCACTGAGTTAGACCATGAGTATAATTTACGCACGTTGGAAAATGGGTTAAGTAAGAGGTGCTAGAAAAGTAATTTATTTTGGCAGTGAAAATCTCCCGTAGATTCCAGTTACTGCTGTTTGCTTTAGTTCAGTTTTCTGTCTGCACATGATTTGTTCAATTTTTAAACATTTTGGGCAATTCTTAAAAGAAACTGATCTGTATCTTACCCATAAATCATTGGGGCAAAGAGATTCATGGACACAATTTATTTCCTACCATCTCCTTTGTGCTTGACCACTTTTACAAGCCAGTCTTATCAGAGAGCAAGATTTAATAAGTTTCCCAATCTTTTAATTTCCCAATGTTCATAAACAATTTTCTGGTGTGATTTATTCATATTTCTTAACTATGGTAGGTTGCATCTACTTTAAACAATGTCCAACAAATGAAATGGCTGTTCCCCAGTTCCATAGCATACTAAATAGTACATGGAAGCCAAGATTTCCTGGAAGACCTTGGGAAAAATCACTCAAGGAAAAAAAAATCCACAATTTAAGAGAACATTATGTCAGAAAGATTAATTGGACCATGTGTTGAGTGAGAATGAAGCACATCGATAGGATTTACTGCTAGGAATGAGCCCCCTAAGTGTCACATTCACAGCTTCCAAATTGCTAGAAGATACTTAACACGATATGAAAATTGTATGTTAGAATGAAACCATTTAAAATAGATAACCACTATCAACATGAAAGTGAATTCTCTTCTTTTGCCCACTGAAGTTTAAATTGTGTGTGTGTGTATGTTGTTGTTTTTTTTCACCATTCCAACAGTTTAACAGAAATAGCTTTTATTTTTCAGGCTTAGTGCTAGACGATGATTATTGAGATAAACTGGACTTTCTAATCCTGAGAAATTTAAAATTTTTTAAATGTATCTCCTATATTAGGATTATGCCTTTCATTTAATTGTTTTGTGACCCTACCCAATGATTGTTACCCAAACAGTTTTTAAAAGTTTGGGATTTTCCCAAATCCATTGATTTGTCCTTCTAATGCATAAATTCCAATATTTTCACTATGTAACCATATGGTAATAGACACTAAAGAAACTGAATTTGCATATATCTTACATATAATTTTGAATATTTCTACTTTATTTTGACATGTAATATTGAGATTATTGACTTTTAGTTCTTTTGTCTATAATCATACTCCGCATTTTTTTTAAAAAATGGATTAGATACTATATCATATTAGATTATAATGCTTTATTAATATTAACCTTTTCAGGTCCAGTCAGTATGAACAATTGGGTTCAAGACTACTTTTATGCACTTATATGAAGGAAATCAGCCAAATATTCCTGTTCTTGAAGATTAAATCTATATACAATAGTACTAAAACTCATCCCAGCTCTGTTAGCCAACTGTACCAAATGGTGCATTACACCAGAGCAATTTTTAAATCAACGTACCTCAAATCTGCCAACCTAAAGAATGCATAAAAAATCTGGCATCCATTACTCCTGTGGAATTGAAATTTCCACTATGTCCACACCCCTTTTATCTGCAAAGTTCTGGCTGTTGTGGCATCTCCATGGTCATGTGATCATGATTTCCTATGTTCCCTGCCAGCTTCCCACAAACAAAATCAATGGGAAGGCTGGCAGATGGTTGGAAATTGCTCACACTTGTGGTGCATTACACCACAACAGTTTTTGAATCAAGGTATCTCAAACCTGCTAAGTTAAAGAATGCATAAAAATCTGGAATGTCTGACTAATGGAATTAAAATTTCAAACAGTCAGGACAAATAACATGAGAGAAGGAGAGACAGAGGAGGAGAAACATGCATGTCTCCAGCAAGACAACAACAGGCACAGAAGGAGAAGAAAGGAAGAGACAAAGGAGCAGAGAAATGCATGTCTCCAGGATCAGATACGAAGAACTAAAGCAAAATAGATGAAGAAGCAGAAGATAAAGAGTTGCATGTCTCCAGAATTACAACAAAATGCACAGAATGAGGAGAGATGAAGAAGCAGAGGCGGAAAAGGAAGATTGACCCAAGAATATGTGGCAAACAGTATTTTATGCTCAGCCCAAGGAGTCATAGGTTGTAATGTACAGATTTTTGACATAAAAAGTAAAATCTATACAAATGTCAGGAAGATCAAGGTCAGTTATTTAAGTGAGTGAACTGAAAGATCAGGGTATATAATTGGTTAATGTTGATATTAAGGCCAATGCAATGTGACCAGACTGCCTCTTGTATTGTATGATATTAAACTCCTCAAAGAATGATATATGAGAATTCCTATAGGCCTCTCTAGGAGTCTCTGAAGGCTGGGGACAGAAAAATTGTAACTTCCTGTCCCACCGGAAGTTGGGAAACAGGCCGTTTCGGGCCTCCGGAGGGCCTCCGAGGGGGTGGGAAGGCTGTTTTCGCCCTCCCCAGATGCAGAGAGAGGATCTGGAGCCAGGTGAGAAAGAAAAACGAGCCTTCCCCACCCCCTCAGGCCCTCTGGAGACAGGAAACAGCCTGTTTCCCTACTTCTGGTGGGTCCAGAAGGCCCGAAAATCAGCTGGCCAGTGCACGCATGCGTGCCAGAGCTGAGCTGGCATGCCCACTGATATGGCTACGCGTGCCATAGGTTCGCCATCATGGCTATAGGCTGTAAAAAAAAAACCTATACCTACAGCATATGAAAAGTCAATGCATAAAGAATGCCTTCAGAAAATTAAGTGTTTGTAAGTCAGTTACCTTATGACTTTGCATGACTTTTCATAAACACATCTAATAAAAAAGGAAACAATCTTTTGGGAGATGTGAGGCGTCATATAATTTGGGGGTGGGGAGGGTGGATGACCACTGTGAATTGTGTAACAATGCAAACTGGCTATGGCATGATCTTAAGGCGTGTTAGGAGTCCTTTCCCCTCATTAAGGGGGTTAAAAGCGAATGTTTTTGTTTGGTTTTGAAAATGCATATTTTAGGCTATCCTTTCATGTAACTCTAAAGGTGGTCTAGTAACTGCCTTGAATGTGGTCTATATATTTTAGAGAAGAGAAAACTGACCTTTATGTTTTTGTTAACAATTAAATATAAGCAGTAAAACTCATTAGTTGGGCTCAACATTTATTGCATATTACAAAACATGGCCAAAGCATGAAACGTGTCCACAATGGCAAGTACCCAGGACAGGAAACACCGAGGCTGTATTTTCAACTGCCGCATCTCTATATCAGACCAAGTGCTGAGTGATCACATTAATCATAGAAGTCAGAATCATGGCGTGACATTTCCTTTTGGCAAAAGAGAAATCACTTCATGTGAAATAACAGTTTCTCACATGAGTGTTTTCAATTCAAACCAAGGAATAAGAGACAAGGGCTAACCAGAGTCCTCAGATCCAGAGTCTGGGTGCCAGGCTAGAAGTCAGTCCAAAGAATCAGTTCCCTTTTGAAAGAAAACCAGAATCCAGTTTAATAGATAGGTTCAAATTTATCAGGTGCAGGATAACAGTTAAGAATTTCATTTTTGTAATCCCACGGTCATATTTATGGAACTTCAATGGGAGAATCCCATGAAACCATTTAGATTAAATAATCAAATATGTGTAGGAAATACCCTTCTAAAACAATTGTCTTAATTATTTTCTAATTTTAGAATTTTATAGAATTCCAAATGAATTCATTATCCTTGTGCATTCCTCCCAATGTTTTGACTACTTTTTTCGCAATATAGAGAATCTGATTATTTTGAGATTGACAGAAGGATTTTTTAAAGGTGCTATGGCTTGACCTGCATGGTTACTCATTTAACTTTAGAACATTTTACAATTCATGAATACTCTCTGAAATTACAGCAGATCTCTGGAATGTGCTTCTTGCTAGGCAGAAAAATAACCTTTTTGTTGATTTTAAAAAAATGAATTTTGAAAACATGTACCTAAAATTGCTCCTTAATTCCATATATTTCCTAATTGTCCTATTTTGGGGGGTGTTTTACAATCTGTAAATGTTTATAAACCAGCTATATACTTTAAAAATCTTCCAAACTTTTCACCATATAATCCAGGGGGGTGACGACGACGGGGAGAGAGAATTAATAATGGTTTCTTTCCTGGCAATTTCTGAAATAGCACTAGAGCTCCTGCTGTTTTGTAAGCACACTGGATTTTTAAAAGTTAATGGAACATAACTGTAACTCTCCATTCAAATCATACATTTAAGAAGTAAGTGCAACTCCCTCTACTGTCACCACTGATATTTTTCAGGGATGAATAAAAACCTGACAGATCTATTGATTGGCAACCATAAGAGACAGAGCATTTCCTATAGCACCTGATTTTCTTACAAAATTAATCATCAAAGTATGCCTATCTGGCTTCATCCATAATTATTTCTAAAAAAGCCTTAACTGCCTGAATTTTCAAGCTGTTTTTTTTAATTGTTGGGAGCCCAGATTTATTTTGTAGATTGCAATCCTCACTATTGCTATTAATTTAAATATTTTATGAAGTTACGTTTAGTTGCTTGCATGCTCCATTCAATTATATTACGTGTTTATCTTGCACATGACACTGAAATGAAGATGACATGAAATATTGTATAGATATACTTTAAATGATAAATAAATAGAAAGACTTTCTACTTCTTTTGAAAGTTTATTGAATTTTTTTGAAATTTATTCTTCATTAGGTAAAGTAGATCCCAGTTATGTAAGCCTGTCCCTTCTTTGAAACTAAAAGTCTAAAAGGCCATTTTTCCTTTGCTGCATCAATGCAAATAATGATTATGAAATAAATGATAATCTAACAAGAAAACAGTACCATATTTTATATTGTACTTATCTATTTGTCCTTTTGTTCATGAATTCACAAGTTAAATCTTTCAATGGCATCATTTGAAATAATTATAGGACTCATCAGTACTTTCTTTCCATAGTCAATGACTAAAATGAAAGAATTAATCCCAAAACGTAGAACACCAAAAACATTCCTGTATGTCTTTTAGAGATATGCTGTATGCTATCATATAATAATACAAAATAACAAGAAAGTCTTTTGGTTACTGTATCAGGGTTATTCTTTTAAGTGATGAAGTCCAAGAATTAATTGCTACTTGAAATGGAGATACTCTACTTTATTACTGTCATCCCAAAACTCATTTATGATCTTATTGACTGCCAGAAGACAGCAAGTTTTGCTAAGATTCATAATGTAAATACCTTTAATTTGCACTATTCTCAGAATACATAAACAAAAATCAATGTACTCCCTTAAAATATTTTAGGCACATGTTCTCCCGTTTTCAAATTATGACTGCTGAGCTGAAATCCAGAAAACCCTGAATTGTTAGGGGATTAGAACACCATATTAATTTTCTTTCCTCTTTTATCTTTTACCACATTGCCCCAGATATTTTTTGCCTTGTGGATACCATCAACTTTCTTTGTCACCTAGTGTCTTCTTCATCTTGCAAAACCAGAAATGACATCTAGAAAAACTACTTGTTATTCTTAGCATATCAAAAATAGTTTTAAATCGTATTTAATTTTTTTAAATTACTTCTTACTTTTCTGGTTTCTTAGCATAGGTTCTTTGTACTTCACACAATCATGACCATCTTTTGAACCCCAAACTTAAATCTGTCACCACTTCTCAACTTACCCTCACTTTTGACCAATCTTGTGAATTACTTTTTCATGTAGTTAACTCTTCCATCATGAGGTCATTCAGCTTAATTTCTCCTTAAACTTTCATTAATATAAATGAGTAATAAAAATGCAATCTGGCAGTAAAGGAATATATTTTGACATATGAAAAATATACAGCCACATTGTTGTTGTTTTTTTAATTACAGTAAGGGATGCAAAGTAAAGCATGAAGAAAGTGAGCAAAAGTAAAAGCAAAAATATAGTAAATATAGTAAATACAACATTTCTCCAATACAATAAATGCAACTTCAATTTAATTGTAGCTAGGAATTAGGAGAAGTGTGGTAGCAATCTTTCACATGAACAAACTTTATAAAACGGCTATATAAATATAAATTTGTATGAGTTGCAGCTCAATTGATCAGATGTATAAGAAGTATGTAATTTGGGATGTAATATTTAACTTGGGATGGGGGAGAGAGAGGGAAAGCAGATTGGATACACAGATGCATATTACATTGAGCCTCCTACATAAAAACCTTCTACATTAACGAATGTGTTTGTTGAGACTTTTTGAAATTGCCTGAAACTTTTGCATGTATATGAATTCACCAATTTCTTACTCAGTGATGGTGTTAAAATACCATTGTTCCAAAACAGTCACTTTGAGGTATGTCCTAGAATATCTTGGGAGGCTGAAATGCTCTGATAATGCTTGCCCCCCCCCTTTTTTTGAGTCCTATGTTGAGTCCACTGGACTTGGGTCAACTAATTATTTTATGCAAATTTAGTCCCATTTTTCCTATGTAAAATCCAGACAAGACATTCATGGCAAATGAGGATGTATATCACATTAGAGGAAAAGCTGATGAAAGCGGCTCTAATTTTATGCATCTGAAGTTGCTGGAGTATGTAATGGCATTGAAGCAAAAGCCATCCATTAAGTCCAATAATGACAGTGTTGTAGGCAAGCTTTTAATCATCATCATCATCATCATCATCATCAGCTGACTGAGTTTCTTTAATGAATAAAAGAGATAATAATAATATTTAGAATGCTGACAGCAACCCGTATCAATCATCAGCACCAGTCAATAATATTTGTGATACATTTTTAAATGTTCAGTTGACTGAGTTTTATATTTAACTAATAAAAGACATAATAATAAGCAATTGTGGCATCTCTTCAGTTAGAGATGTAGAGTCAATTTTTATCAGAATTGCAATAACTATTTAGGGGTGGCTTAATTGTTTCTGGCCATAGCAGGAGAGAGAAGGATTAAACCTCTGCCTTAAATGTCTCCGGAGATTCTGAATCATCCAGGTTATGGTTGTCCCAAAAGTGCTTTTTCAAAAGGCAACTGAACTTTGTTTTTCCTTGAAGACATTTCGCTTCTCATTCAAGAAACTGAAGAAGCTTCTTGGATGAGATGTGAAATGTCTTCAAGGAAAAATGAAGTCTAGTTGCCTTTTGAAAAAGCATCTTTGGGACACACGCTTAAATGCACATTTCATTTATAATTTTAATAAGCATCTATAATAAAATAAAGAACGAAGCACTCAGAATCATCCTTTGAAATAAAAATACTTTTCTTTTTTTTCCCCTTTTCTTTCTCACCTCCCCACCAAAATTTTGATCAGCATGTCAGGTTACTATTTTTCTAATACACTTTCTTAGAATACAAAAGTAACAAGTGGCTGTGGCTGTGGCTGTGGCTGTGGCTGTGGCTGTGGCTGTGGCTGTG